>CM038142.1:420024603-421224603 GCA_021437245.1 Aegilops speltoides | reverse complement strand
CCTTTTTTGCTTATAATTGCATTCCTTTCTTATACATATGTTCATTTATGACATGTTGCATCCATACACTTTGGTACGGCTAAATACACCAGGGGCTTAAGTTCCCCACATTATGGTGTGATAAGTCCGAACACTTTCACAAGTCGGCACCCGAACTTATAGCATTATATGCATCGGCTCGAATCATGTCTTGGGTCAATAGTTGGGTTTGCGGCTCCCATGTTTTGGTACCTTACGTTCCGTTGTATCGGCTAAGGTAGGCTGGGAGAACCACTGCGATTGCGCCCGATTGAGCTGGGCGGCGCCTCGATGGAAAGCTAAACTGACCGTCATGATGAGGCGAGAGCCGATCGCTGTTCGAGAGGTTTTTCGAGTCATAAAGACTTATGCCGCTTAGGCGAGGAACCGGCTTTGTCGGCCCGGCGTGGATAGCATACGAATTGACCTTCGAACACTAGGGGCTTCGCCAAAATTTAAAATTATAGAATTCTATGGCTAAGTAAGAGTGTTCAAGCATTATAAGTCCGGTTGCCTCGTTCGTTGTGTTGAGCGCCTCCCTAGATGGACCCAAAAATGGGAACAAGAGTGCTCAAGTTTATCCCGAACACCCCAGCACTCGTGGCATGGGGGCTGAAGCCGACGACTTGCCATCTCTCTGATTTAATAAACGACCGCACAAAAGGTAATATTTTAAATTAACAAGCGTTGCTTAGCGCATATGAACAAAGTTTTCAGCGCACAGGATAACAAAATGCGAGTCTACTCAAATATTACATATTTGGAGCACTCACCCGCAATCATGCGGGCACCCTTCAAGACACCCTTATAATACATTTCGGGCGTGCGATACTCCTTGCCCGTCGGCGGCGCGTCCGTCACAAGCTTCTCAGCGTCCATCCTGCCCCAGTGCACCTTTGCACGGGCAAGGGCCCGACGGGCACCTTCAATGCAGGCGGAGTGCTTGATGACTTCAACCCATGGACAAGCATCCACCAGCCGCTGCACCAGGCCAAAGTAGCTCCCAGGCATGGCCTCCTTGGGCCACAGCCGAACTATGAGGCCCTTCATGGCCTGTTCGGCCACCTTGTGGAGCTCGACCAGCTGCTTCAGATGGTCGCTAAGGGAGCACGGATGTCCGGCCTCGACATCTTGAGACCGAAGACCTTCTCCGTCGAGCTCCCCTACTCGGTCTCAAAGCGGCGAGCATCGGACACCTGCTGGGGCAGATCTCTGAGCAGCTCTTGGGGAGCTCCGAATTCGGGTAAGTAATAGGTAATTCACATTCACATGCTTGCTTTGCATGAAAAATGCCTTACCCGCCGCTATCTTCTTCAACGCCTCGATTTCCTGGAGGGCCTTGTGGGCTTCGGCCTTAGCGGCTTTGGCACTCTCAAGAGCCGATGCAAGCTCGGACTCTCGAGTCTTCGAGTCGCGCTCCAAACTCTCATGTTTCTCCACGAGAGCCTAGAGCTCTTGCTGTACCTCCGCCACCCGCGCCTCCTGCTTCTCTCGCTCAGCACGCTCCGCGGCCGCATTACGTTCGGCCGCGGACACCGCCTCCTTCAGGGTCGCCACCTCGTTCGTGGCCCCTGGAGTACCCACGTTATCCTTGTCATTTCTCTTGCAACCAAATCCTTTTCTGTAAGGTACAACTTTAATAATGTGTTACTCACCTTCCTTGTCCTCGAGCTGCTTCTAGGCACGGCCGAGCTCGCTCTCGGACCGCTCGAGGCTTTGCTTCAAAGCATTGACCTCCTTGATCGTCTGGCGAGAGGTCGGCAGCAGCACTGCAATCCCATATTGACATATTTTTTAAGACTCCTGCGTACATCTTTTTAGATCCTCGATCCGGCTTTTCTTTCCGAACACCGAACTGAGCATCGAAACTCTTGTCTATCGCGGTACTATTTTACATATATTAAAATTCTTACCTCAAAGCTTTGTTAGAAGGCTGCTGCGAGCCTCGGCCAGCCCGCTTTTGGCGGCCAGACCTACGAATCACCACACTCATGCGGTGCGGTGTTCCTCTTTGATGGAAGCGCCGTTGGCGCCTCCGGCAAGTTATCCGCGCCTCGGTTGGACGGAGGCCGCTGCCGTCATAGTCTTTCCCTTCTTACGAAGGGGCCGCCCGCCGGACTCCGGAACCACTACGAGTTCGGTGCGAATCGATCGAAGTCCGGGAGGTTGCCCTGTGGCACCTCCGGGGCCTCCTCCTCGGGTGGGTCCCTATCGGGGTCCCACCTCGGCGTCGTCGGCGTCACGGAGGGTGGAGGCGGTCGGAAGTGAAGTACTATCCACATCCGACGTACCCAAGGACCCGCTCGACGAAGCGGGAAGATCGTCCTTGGGTGGACTACAGGGTTTCATGGGGCATTAGAAAGACACCGTGTGGCGAAAAGAAAAATCATGAAGTTATTCGGGAGTCCGAATACTTACGATCTCGCCAGGGGCTTGGCCCTTAAGGGCCACTCCTCGTCGCCGTCGCCGACGTTGGCGGAACGGTCCGGAGGAAGGATCCTTCCCTTCTTGGACCCTTCGGCCTCCCTCGTTGGGGAGGCCTTCCTCTTCTTCTCTCCCCGGCTGAGAGAGGCCTCTTCTTCTCCTCCTCGTCCTCGTGGGAGGAGTCCACCTCGAGTCATCGGACGATGAATCCGATACCACTGACGCCGGGAACTCCTTCGGGTTCCGTGGCCTTCTTCTTGGCCTTCTTCTCGGCACTACGTAAAGTCGGGACCAGCAACCTGTTAGAGCGGGCATCCGCTGGGTCTTACGGAAGGGAGCCGGACGGTTAACCTGTCCGGGCGTCGCTGCTAGGCACATTAAAGGTGTTGGGAGTTTAGATCCGCATAAAGTCAAAACATGAAGAGCAAGTGTCCCATAAAGGATAACATGGCTTACCTCGCCGGTGGGCGTTGCGAGCTGAATCCGCGATCTTGGTGGCGGATGCGGGAGCTTCGGCGCCTTGAACAGCACCCTCGGGCATCTTCGTACATAGTGTGAAGAGCCGCTCAAATGCAGTCTTGTGCGGATCAAACTCACACAAATTGAAGTCCGTTATTGGCGGGGAGAATCCGGCGGACGAGCATGACTGGATCATGTTGACAAGCTTGAGCTTCTTGTTCACGGGGTTTGGAGACAGATCGAGTCGGTCGGCTCTTCGAACTACCCCATAGCAGGCCCTTCTCTTTCCGGAGGTGAGCCGCATGGGGATGCAGATCTGAATCGGGGCGCTGCCCATTTAGGGTCCGCGGCTCGGTGATGTAGAACCACCCGATTGCCACCCTTTGATGGTTTCCACGAAGGCGCCCTCGAGCCAAGTGGCGTTTGGCATTTGCCCACCATGGCGCCTCCGCACTCCGGCAGCTGCCTTTCACAACCTTGGCTTGACATTGAAGGTCTTTAGCCACAAGCGAAGTGGGGCTGGATGTAGAGGAAGGCCTCGCGCACACGACGATAAACGCCGAGATATTGAGGATGAAATTGGGGCGGATCGTGGAAATCAAGCTGTAGTAGAACATGAGCCCCGGACAAAGGGGTGGAGTGGGAAGCCCGATCCATGAAGGAAATGGGAAGAATACCACCCTCTCATGGGGCCGGGGGTGGGGATGAGCTGCCCTCGTCGGGGAGCCGGTGCGCTTGATGTCGCTGGACCGATATCCGGCGCTGCGCAGCTTCTTGATGTGCCCCTTCGTAACGGAGGAGCCCATCCACTTGCCTCCCGCTCCGGACATGGCTGGAGAAGGTCGAGGTGAGATGCGCGGACTTGGGCACTGGACCTCTAGTGCACGGAGATGGATAAGTAAAGGAGGAAGAAGGTGTAGGTAAAAAAAGGTGGATCCTTATCCCCATATATATGGGCGGACGAAACTATGCGTCCCCACCGGCCGGGTAAAACTCGCTTATCTCCCAAGCGCCGCAATCAATGGCGCGGTTGGGTTACCTACGTCCGTATTGATGGGAATCCCGGAATAAGGGGAACACGATCTCGCTTCGACAAGGCGTGCCAAGAAACGCGCCGCTAAGCGTCTTGAGGTGGTATAATAAAAACGATTTGAGTAAAGGCTTGGTTGTGGTGTGAGGTCACGCCATAAAATACGTCAACAGATTGAACTTGTGTAAATATTATTCTCTCTCACGGTGGTATGTGGAATTTATTTTCTGAGCGGACACTATCTGGTGTTCACAATCTTCTATGAATTATTCGAGGAGGAACCCGCCTTGCAATGCGAAGACAATATGCGTGCGGACTCGTCGTCATTGAAGCCTGGTTCGAGAGACTCTTGAGGAGTCTGGACTAGGGGTGTCCGGATAGCGAACTATCATCATCGGCCGGACTCCAAGACTATGAAGATACAAGATTGAAGACTTCGTCCCGTGTCCGGATGGGACTTTCCTTGGCGTGGAAGGCAAGCTTGGCGTCTGAGATATGTAGATCTCCTACCATTGTAACCGACTCTGTGTAACCCTAGCCCTCTCCGGTGTCTATATAAACCGGAGGGTTTTAGTCCATAGGACAGAACAACAATCATACCATAGGCTAGCTTCTAGGGTTTAGCCTCCTTGATCTCATGGTAGATCCACTCTTGTACTACCCATATCATCAATATCAATCAAGCAGGAGTAGGGTTTTACCTCCATCTAGAGGGCCCGAACCTGGGTAAAGACATCGTGTCCCTTGTCTCCTGTTACCATCCGCCTAGACGCACAGTTCGGGACCCCCTACCCGAGATCCGCCGGTTTTGACACCGACACTAACCAAGGAAAAGGCCACCTTTCCTCATATGGTATTAATTGATAATGCATATGCTACTAACCCGTGTTGCGAGCATGTGCATCTTGTGGAGGAGAATGCCAAGTTGAAGGATCTACTTGAGAAAGGCCTTGTGACATGCATTCATGGTGAGAAGAACCTCAACGACCTTTTGAGCAATCGAAAGGAAGTTGTGGCCAAGAAGGGAATTGGGTTTGCACCCAAATCCAAGAATAAGAAGAAGAACGACAAGACCAAACGACCTCCTCCTCTCAAGCAAACTTTTGTGAAAGAGGGAGAGGGTGCTCCTAAGGAGAAGAAGGAAAATGTGAAGGGTGTTGATGTCAAAAAGGGCAAAGCCATCTCCTCCAACAAAGCCGGCGACTTTAACCTGTCATATGTGTTGTGCCGTGCTAGTGATGGGCATGTTTACGCTAAATTTGTTGGTTCTCCTTATGAGTACATTGAATGGTCTATTTGGGTTCCTAAGACCCTTGTTACTAACATCAAAGGACCCATTACTAAATGGGTACCTAAAACCAAGCATTGATCTCTTATAGGTATTTGCTTCCGGTGGGGGGTCATGGTTGCTCGATAGTGGAGCAACAAATCATATGACCGGGAGCAAGGACTTGGTGGTGGATATGCAAAAGATTCCATCTATGCCCACCAATGTCGAGTGGGGTGATGCCTCACATTCTAAGGTATTGGGTCTTGGCAAGGTTGTCATATCTCATGATCTAACAATCGAGAAAGTCATGCTTGTTGAGTCCCTTGCATACAATTTACTTTCCGTTCGTCAACTTGCACTCATGGGTTTTGACACTTTCTTTGACATTGATACCGTGGCCCTCTTGTGGAGCAAGACTCTTAAAGTAGCCTTTGTTGGGCATGTCGAGAACGGTCTCTATGTGATAAACTTTTCGGAGCGACCCACTAAGACCGCGACATGCCTAATGGCTAAAGTTGATGTGGGATGGCTTTGGCATCGCCCTTTAGCCCATGTCAATATGAGATCTTTGCAAAGTCTTCTCAAGGGGGATCATGCCTGTGGACTAAAAAATGTTAGTTTTGCCAAAGATCGTGCTTGCAGTGCTTGTATTGAAGGAAAGCTTCATGAGAAGGCTCACCCTCCCACGACTATCATCTACTCGAAGAGACCCTTGGAGCTCCTTCACATGGATCTCTTTGGGCCCCCATGTTTTGATAGTCTTGGAGGTAAAAAGTATTGCTTGGTGATTGTGGATGATTATTCAAGATACACTCGGGTATACTTCTTCAAGAGGAAGAGTGAGACTCAACAAACCGTCATCGACTTTGCAAATGAAGCTCAACGTCAACATGATTCAAAGATCTTGACAATAAGAAGTGACAACGGCACCGAGTTCAAGAACTACATCTTGGATGAGTTTCTTAGTGATGAGGCGATCAAGCATCAATATGCTGCACCATATACCCCTCAACAAAATGGTGTTGCGGAGAGGAAGAACCGGACGTTGATGGATGCGGCAAGGACCATGATGGCGGAGTTCAAGTCTCCATACAACTTTTGGGCCGAAGCCATCAACACAGCGTGTCATGCATCCAATCGGCTCTATCTCCGCAAAGGCTTGAACAAGACTCCTTATGAGATACTCACCGGTAACAAGCCCAATCTCAAGTACTTCCGGGTGTTCGGGTGTAAGTGTTTCATTCTCAAGAAAGGTGTTTGTTTGTCTAAATTTGAGGCTAGAGCTTATGAGGGCATACTTGTTGGTTATGCTACAAACTCTCATGCTTACCGTGTTCTCAACAAGTCCACCGGACTCATTGAGGAGACGTGTAACGTGGAGTTTGACGAAAATAATGGCTCCCAAGTGGAGCAAAGTGGTACTTGTGATGTAGGTGATGAAATTCCTCCCCGAGCCATAAGAAGAATGGGTATTGGTCATATTCTACCCATTATGGAACCCCTTGTGGCCGAAGGAGAAGGACAATACTCCACTCAAATGGAGCCATCACCTCCCTAAGACCCACACGCTTCCGAAGAACAAAGTGAAGGTCCTCAACCTCGTGAACAAGACCAAGGACAAGATTAACCTCAAGATGGTGGTGAACCACCAAATGACGTCCAAGGTCAAGTTCTCCCCCTCGAGCAAGTTCAAGATCAAGAGAAAACTCAAGATTTTGAAGAAGCTCAAGACGGCGCTCAAGATAATCAAGTTAATCCTCCTCCTTCCACATCCGAGGAGGAATTAGAGCGTCGTGCTGTGAAGATTGCTTCCAAGCTCACCACCAAAGGTCATCTCATGGAGAATGTGGTTGGAAGCCTAAGAAAGGGGGTAAGCACTCGTAGACATTTAGCAAACTATTGTGAGCATCACGCGTTTGTCTCTTGTGTTGAACCCCAAAAGGTCTATGAGGCGCTCGAAGAACCGGATTGTCTCAATGCCATGCATGAAGAACTCAACAACTTCAAGTACAACAAGGTGTGGAGATTGGTGCCAAGGCCGTCAGGGAACCACAACGTCATTGGAACCAAGTGGATATTCAAGAACAAGCAAGATGCTCATGGGAACATCATTCGCAACAAGGCAAGATTGGTAGCACAAGGCTACTCCCAAGTCGAGGGTATCAACTACGATGAAACCTTTGCTCCCGTTGCTCGCCTTGAATCCATACGTTTGTTGATTGCCTATGCTTCCCATCACAACTTTAAGCTACAACAAATGGATGTGAAAAGTGCTTTTCTTAATGGTCCTATTAATGAGTTGGTCTATGTCAAGCAACCCCCCGGGTTCGAGGATCCCTACTTCACGGATCATGGGTATCAACTCGATAAGGCACTCTATGGCCTTAAACAAGCCCCACGTGCGTGGTATGACCACCTTACCGAGTTGTTACAAGATCGTGGATTTGAGGTGGGGCAAATCGATCCCACTCTTTTTACTAAGAAGGTCAAAGGGGAGTTGTTTGTATGCCAACTATATGTTGATGATATTATCTTTGGTTCCCCTAACAAAGCTTTCAATGAGGAATTTTCCGCTCTCATGACCTCCAAGTTCAAGATGTCTTCGATGGGAGAGTTGAAGTTCTTCCTTGGTTTTGATATCAAACAAAGAAGAGAAGGTACCTTCATCAACCAAGCCAAATACACTCAAGACATGCTAAAAAGATTCAAGCTAAGTGATGTCAAGCCGGCTTCTACACCAATGCCTACCAAGTGCCAACTTGACATTGATGCCAATGGTAAAGCGGTGGATCAAAAGGTATAGGGCTTATTCCATCTGTTCCCCCAATTCCTTAGTTGTGCTCAGTTTTCCCCACGCTTCAAGCTTTTGCTCACTTTTCCCCATTCCCTTAGCTGAAACTCTCACAAATGTTCATAACAGACATTTGCCGTCTTGGCTGTTAACTGACTTGTGGGGCCACGTTGGACTCTGTTGATTGTGGCTGTGGCTTCGCTGGTTGGGCCGTGTTTGTGTTCATAGGACGGGCCCGTTAGTTTGTTGGTAATAAATTAAAAAGGGAGCCCAATTAAAAAAGCCTGCTATGGATGGATGCAACCTACTATGCATGCCCGACTTTGGCATCGATGTAGCCTGCTATGCATGCGAACACCGCCACGCACGCATCTAGTGACATAGACCTAATCGCATGCATGCACGCCGACACGCACGCATCGATCCGTGTTGCACGGTTGCCGGTGGATTCAGTCGCTCCGTAGCGTCGTTTCACGCGTTGTAGGCATACGTGCCGGTGGCAGAAGGTGCAGGCTGCACGCATGGTCGCGTCCATATGTCCAGGCATCGGTTCACGCCGCAGGCTGCATGCACGCTCGTGAATGTGAGGCAGGCAGCCACCAACGCAGAGCATACAGAAGGGGGAGGCAGGCAGCCGCCAACGCAGAGCACGCAAAGCATGCTCGCATTCATTCATGTTCACAAATTGATGATCGCATCGGTTCACGCACACACTGAGTCACGATCTACGCCGGTTGCGCGTGTACCCACTTCGTCTCCCCGGCTATTTAAACTGCCCTTCATTGTCTCTTCTTCTACAGATCCATCTGCGCCTCCAACTTCTCTTCTTCCCCCAAAAGCCAAAGCCGTTCCACTCAGCAAAGCGAGCAAGATGCGAGACAACGGGCGGCGTTCCAGCGCCGCCCCACCGTGCAAAGCGGTGGTACCCGCCAATGTCATCATCGAGAATCCCTCCGCATGTGGGCGTTCTCCGCTGGAGGAAGCTTGAGCTTGCGGGGGTTCCTCCGCGGGCTTCCACCACCTCGGTGGGCTCGCCGCCCATGTTCAACCTCGTGGGCAGCGTCCCCACGCCAATGCTCGATGGTAGGGCTCATCGTCCACTTCACCAACAGGTTCGATGCCTACTACGCTTTCGGCAAGGTGTATTGGTGCGGGTGCGAGTTCATCGCATTCACGACCTATAACATCTTCACCGACTTCGAGAGCGTCTTCCCTGCTCGCAACCGCATGCACAGCCTCCCGTACTACGTCGGCGACAACGGCCTTGAGGAGGAGGAGTACTGAAGCCGGCGGCAAAGAAGACGGTGAAGCTGGCGGTTAAGGTGAAGACGACGGTGAAGACATGGCGGTGTTGCCCTAGCTACCCTATCTATCTACTATGTAGTGTGAGTTTGGTGTGTGTGTTGCCCAAGCAAGCTACCCTATGTATGTAAGGTTAATTATTAGGGATTATTTATCGATGTCTATATAAGAACTTATTTTGCCCTACAACCCTATCTAAGTTAAGTTATGTGTGTTATATTAATGCTTTGTTATGTTTGTATTTTGTTTGTCCCAAGTTTAGACACGGCTAATTGGCGTGGGAAAAATTAACCAAACAAACTAAAAATGATGTGTTTATAGATGCCTTCTAAAAATAAGAACATATTGTACATTTGTACACGGCTTTGGTTTGAGAGCTCTGTATTTTTTAGGTATTCAAAGAAGGGCTACCTTCAAAGAATACTTTGGTTTTCATAAATATTGAAGTATCAAATACTTTGAGATATTTGGCTTTAGTCAAAAGTGTAGTTTTAACTACACTATGTTTGAAGTATATAAAAAAGAGGGTTAGACCTCTTTTTCTAATCATGAAGTATTGGTTCGCTAGGCATAATAATACTGCGGTTTGCAAATACTTTGAGTCTAAAAAATGAAGGGACCCATAAAGGAAAGCCAAAGAAATTCCTCAATGAGATAGAAGAGATTGGGCAATCAAATTAATTAAAAAAGCAATTAGAAACAAAAAATAACAAAGCAATCCTTCCTAAACAAAAAAAGAAACATCGCTTGTTTCTGGGCTTTCTCTTTGGGCCCGCGAACTAGGTTTTTTTAGCAGGAATCGAGCGAACTCGAGGACAAAAGTTTGGCAAGTCGAGAGAAAAGAGATGAACTTGATGTATATCCCTTGTGCTGCTCAAGTACTACTTACTGTCATCTGACGAGCTAGGGTATGATCCAACAATTGAGGTTATTAGCTAACAAAATAATCCTATCACTGAACTGGTAGTTGTTTTACGCGGCGAAAGTGCTGAAACTTAACGATGAACTGCATACATTCGAGAGATCGTGGTTGCACTAAATAGAGTTGCATTTGAGATAAACAGACCTGGATTGCTAAACAGTGGCAACAACAGTACACAAGCTCTCTAACGAGAGATGGCCATCAAGTAAAAAATTCCTAGAGCAAGTATTCCTAAAGCTATCAAATTGGATTGCTTCTTCAACTCAATAAGCTCCTTGAAGTTCTTGTTCATCTTCTTCAATTCCGACTTCAGTTCGACATCTACCACCGTCGGGTATTCTCGGGCCGATGTCGATGCTCTTTGGAGCAACATTGTGTCATGGGGCAGATTGGACTCGCGGATTGCATTCCCCCTCGAATCCAGCAAGCCCGACCCTTGAAGCCTCTGGATGTAATCATCCATCCACTCAAAATGGTGGCATTTCTTCACGATCTGAAAACGAAATCATGTAACCTAAATCCAAATCTGACAGATTTTTTGAGAAATTAGAGATAAAGGATGCGAGGAAAACTCAGATCTAACCTGCCCCTCCAGCTTGCTCTCGCATTTGACGAACTTGCGCCCAAAGTTCCCATTCTTCTCCTCCTTCGAAGTCAACCGCTTCAGTGGCGCAGTCCGTGGGCAGTCAGTGCATCGAGTCATCAGCATTGCACCATACACCGGCCACGTGGAACGGGGGGCTGATGAGGAGGTCGACATATCGCCCGAGAGGAAGAAACAGAGGAATTGCTCGAGAGGAAGAAGAACGAGAAGATGGGGAAAGAAACAGAGGAATTTCTCGATCTGCTCGATGCCTTTGTCTGTCAGATGGAGAAGAGGAGAAGGGGAAGCTATGTTGACGATTTGCCACATTGTATTTTGCAGTTTGAATATTTGAACCAACTCTTAACACTAACATGTGGTGGTCATGTGCGAAAAATACAATTTCATATGTAAAGTGGGGCAGATCGTAAAAAACCCAAGAAGGACAATGGAGTAGCCAATCAGGATGCATCACGCGGATCGCGCATGCCTGCCCCACATCTGACGGGTGGTGTTTGGCGCTTGGTAGGATCCGACAGCGCACGTTCGACGCTAGGGTTTGGAGCATTTCTGCGGGGTTATGAGCGAGTCAACGGGGTTATTAGGGTTTGACCAGATTTCAAATGGCCATAACTAAATTAGAAAAAAATCGCAAAAATAAAACAAACGTAGTTCTCCGTTTATGAGACCTAGTTACCATAAAAAATATAAACTCGGTATAGGGGCGTTTTTTCGAAAAATCATTTTTTGAAGTGATCTGTCGAAATCAAGTTCAAATGTTTTTAAAAAATAAAAAAAATCAAAATGTTGTAATTCTTGCGCACATAGATGTCATATGTGACAAGGTTATGAGAAAAAAAAATATAAACTTGGTGTAGGTCATTTTCATGAAAAAAGTCTTCACACAAATGAGCTATCACCTATGAACATTTTCAGAGTTCGTAGAATAGGGAGTGAGGGTTTAGGGTTTGAAAAAAAATTCAAAATAATTAAAAGAATCAGAAAAATCTCCATAGCTTCATTTTGGAGTGAGTAAGAAGGATCTGAACTTACTTTTCATTTTCATATCTAAAAGCGTGTTATTTGACGGTTTTGAAATAAAAGCATATTTTTCAAAAAAATGTAGTAATATGAATATTAATCAATAAATAGTGAGACTTCGTTTTTACCCTATATATATGGAACAAGTGTTAATAAAAATATATATGCCTCATTTAGGCAAGGTCAAAAAAAACTTGATTTCAAATAGGACTGTTTACCCTAGCTTTCGAGCTCGTTTCTAGAACATTTCTCATTCGGACTCACCTATGAATATTGGACTTCAAATGCTCGATCAAATACACCGCACAGAGCAATGAACCTCCAATGTTCAACTTCAACTTTGACTCGAATCCAAATTTTGGCCCAAATTCAAATATTGATTTAAATTCAAATTTTGATGGAAATTTGAATTCTGACTCAAATAAGAAACCAAAGTAGAAACAACATTATTACAACTGATAAGTTTTCACAGTAGCTCAAATCTACCAAGTTTTAAGATGCCAACATCTTAATACAAATATACCAAGTTTTAAGCGATCCACTCGCCCTCAAATTGACAACACAAACATTTCCCAACAACTTAATTCAAATTTTTGACTTGCTCCTTGTGTTTGCAGCTGGCTTCACCGTCTTGCTCCTGGTTTCCCTAGTTGAGATGCTCTTTTCTTTCAGACTCTTGTTCCTTTTGATCTTGGGCTTTACTTGGGGTTTTCCTCGTGGAGGTGCTGATGGAGTAGTTGCACTCGCCGAGCACTTGACGACCATTTGACGGTCATCTATGGGTTCACTAATCTTTAAAGGCACAATTGGAAAAATTACGCCCTCCTCTTCCTCTCTTATAGATTCAAAACCATCAAAGGCCATGGTTTCAAAATCTTTTGCTTCTTCATCTCTTGGCCTTTTCTCCCTAGAGCTGGTAAATAAAATTATAAACCATAGGCAAAAAAGAGAATAAATGCAAACAAAAGGGTAGCTGCATTCTACAAAGGGTGCAAACACATACCAAGATGCTTCATTTTTCTGCTGCATTCTCCTTTGCTTCATTTCTTCTTTGCATTCTCCACTTTGCATCTTGGTCTCCATTCTTGCTGCATTCTCCTCGGCATTGGATGTTGTCCATCTTTCCTCCTCTCCAAATGATGCATCCTCTGCATTGGTACAAAGCCTAGCAATATGCCCCAGAACTCCACATTTTTTGCAAGCATGCTTCTTTGGTAGACGACCCTCCTCACCTGCTCTAATCCTCTGGTTCCTTGGTCTTCCTGGTGGTCTAGTAATGACAGGAGCGTGGAGTTTAAACCCTGGATCTACTATGTTCCATTGATATTTCCCCAATAGTGCAGGCACATTGTCAGCATAAGCAGCCATAAATTTGGCAACAGAGAAATATTCAGAGCAATATTGATCAACTTCACCATCTGCACTCCCGATAACGGTCATCAGATGTAGGGCATGTATGCATGGCTTCCCACGATTCTGCCATTGCCTACAAGTACATTCTCTAGTATTTAGGTTCACAGGATACCTCCATACCCTATTTTTAGTGTCAGTATAGGTAACCTCTCCCTCATATGTATCGGATCGAATACATTTCATCTTGATCCTCTTGCCTTCAAGTGCAATGCCTTAATCGATGATGGGAGCATTTGATGACCAACATATTGTGTTTACGCAATTCTTTTGCGAAGAGCCATCTTTATCATGATCATTTGCCTCATCTTGTCAAATGCTTGCCACAACAAGAGCCCTTTCACCGACTTGAACTTTGAATTGAAGCATTACGCAAGGTTCTTGGTCACATAATCTACTTTTGAGATGTCGTTGAATTTGCTTCTTGACCACACCTTGCCATGATGTGCATCCATGTACTCCTTCACAAGAGGATTTTGAGCATACAACACTCTCAAATGGTGTTCATGCTTCCTTTTGCTGCATGTGTATGATCTTGGCCATAAGTTCTCATCATAAACTTTACCTTTGAACTTCTTTTTGAAATTATCGCTAGGTGTCGCATACATTCCCTATGCTCCACTCAGGGAATACAATTTCCACTTTGCACTCTCTAAACCCTTGCAAGCATCTGTGTGTATAGCTAAACACAGGGGTGTGCCTATAATGTTCTTGCCCTTCTTTGTAGAAACAGACCCAACTTTCCTTAGACTCTACCTCCACCACACCAAATGCAAGCTGAGGAATAGCAGGTTGTGTCCATCAACTACAGAAGTTGCTACTAGTTGTCCTCTCCATCTTCCAGTCAAATGTGTAGCATCTACTGACCAAATAGGGCTGCAACCATCTAGAAACCCACCTGACAAGCCTTGAAACAAACAAAAGCCCTACGAAGCACTCCTTCGAAATGACTTCCCTTTATTTTGAATGGGCTGTATGCTTGTCAATCTCTACAACACTCCTGGACTTGCCATCGCCACTTCCGCTTTGAAAGTGTAAGCGGCTGAAAACTGTCATTCCATTGACCATTAATTCTGTCAAGAGCCTTTTCCCTAGCATTGAAAATTCTCATGTAAGGAATTTCTATCTTGTACTTCTCAAAAAGCTTCCCATGGAGTCTTTGTTGGACCAAGTCGAGTTCTTCTCTCACCAATCAATATAGCATCGCCACCCACCTAGTTTTTGCTAGCTTGGTTTGGCCTTCCCCCTCCCCTCGGTGGGACAGGTGTGCTTGTGTGGGTTTTTCTTTATCTGAAACAAAATAAAAGGGTAAAGAACAGTTAAGAAACCTTACTCAACGATCTGAAACTAAATTACTAACTAAACTTGGATTACCTTAATATATTTGCTCTTTCTCATACGAGATGCATGCAACTTCCACCTACACCTAGGATATGGACAAAAAACTGTGAACCTTCTTTGGCTCACTCCTTTTAATCTTATAGGGGTTTTGGATATAATGCACCATGTTGTCCTTTGCATTCGACAGTCCACCATTTATTGGAAAATGGTACCTACACTAAGCTCAGGTTTTTCCCTGTTCCACTCAATTGTTGGCATGTCATCACCATCGTATTCATCCTCGATTAAGCTGTCCATGTTTTCCACCTTCTCTTCATCGTCAGTGTCATCAAACCTAGCTTGGCTGATTGGCTCCTCCATATATTCGTCATCCACTGCTTGCTGACTGGCTACATTGACCAGTTCAGGAAACATCATCTCGTCTTCAACATAATTTGTAGGCACTGCCTCGTCAGGTTCTGTATCTTCTTCTACACCAACTGCAGAAGGTACACGAGAAGCAGCAGCTGAATCGGAACCAGAATTGGCAGCAGGCATATTGTGGCTCCATGAACCACTTGCTTTACTTGGTGTCGACCTACAAGGAGTGCCGAGGTGCTGGCTATTAGAACAGACAGATGATGTCTGAACTCCCTTCCCCTTCGCCCATTCTGCGCGTGGCTGGAGCACATCGATTTGGAGTTTACTGAATTGGCAGCCAGCAATCCCAGCAAAAAGCAACGGCATATGATCGTCGCAAGTTAGTGGGAGAAATCTTTGCTCGTCACTGCTGAAGTAATTCAGTTCAACAACATCGGCATCACTCCAGGGATAGGTGTTTCGGAGCTCAGCTCGCAAATCTTTGAAATATATGCTGGTTTATACCACTTTGGGATAAAAAAATGATGAAATCAAATGCGGTTTAGTACCACGCAGCACACTAGTTTCCATTCTAATCGCCAACCGGAAAGCCAGCGCAGGATCAATCCTATTTTGTTGGGGGAAGGAAACAAAGGCTTCAGTTAGCCGGGTAAAATCGAGCACAAATTCAAACGATTCAAGCAAACAAAAGTCAAATACGGCCTACAATACGACTTAGAACATCAATTTGAGAGGAAACAATGCTTACCCAGGTTTAATCCATGAATTATCTACCGCGGATTCAACCCAATCCTCTCCACGGTCGACTGCATTCCGGGCGTCCTCACTCAACATCGCTATGTAATCCCAGATGGGGAGGTGGGCTATATCTGGCGGAGACGCGGCGTCACCGACGAAGGAAATAGGGCATAGGGTGGAGGAAACAACTGCGGTGGACGCGGCACGACGCCGGCGGAGGGGGCGGGGCGGCGCGGTGCAATGCGACCTGTCTAGATCTGTTTCAGATTCAGACAAGCTGCCCAATACGTGTCTCCTTGCGGTCCCACCCGTCAGCAAGCAACAGTCAGACGAAGACTCAGCCCCACTTGTCAGTAATTAACGGTCAATGGACGGTCAAGACGGCAAACGCCCGCTATGAGCATTTGTGAGAGTTTCAGCTAAGGAAGAGGGCAAAAGTGAGCAAACGTTTGGAGCGTGGGGAAAAGTGAGCACAACTAAGGAACCAGGGGCACTAATTTAAATATCCCAAAGGTATATCGCTCCATGATTGGATCCTTGCTTTATCTTTGTGCATCTAGACCGGATATCATGTTGAGTGTGGGAATATGTGCACGGTTTCAAGCCGCACCGAAGGAAAGCCACTATGTGGCGGTCAAGCGAATCTTTCGATATTTGGCTCATACCCCAAACTTTGGCTTATGGTACCCAAGAGGAGCAAACTTCAAGCTTGAAGGATATACGGATTCCGATTGGGCGGGAGACAAAGTGGATAGGAAGTCCACCTCCGGAGGGTGCCCATTTCTTGGTTGCTCTTTGGTGAGTTGGTCTTCCGAAAAGCAAAGTTGTGTGTCTCTCTCGTCCACCGAAGCGGAATATGTGGCGGCCGGTAGTTGTTGTGCACAACTCCTATGGATGAGGCAAACTTTAAAGGAGTACGGTGTCATTTGTGACAAAGTGCCTCTTTGGTGTGATAATGAAAGTGCCATCAAGATATCTCTCAACCCGGTGCAACATTCCAAGACGAAGCATATTGAGATTCGGTATCACTTCATCCGGGATCACATTAGGCAAGGGGAGATCGAGCTCAAGTATGTCAACACTCATGATAACCTTGCAGATATTTTCACGAAGCCCTTGGATGAAGCAAGATTTCACGAGTTAAGGCATGAGCTAAATATCATTGATTCGAGCAATGTGACTTGAACCCTTACACCTCCCACCACACTCAACTTGTTGTCTAGTTTAGGTGTAGGCATGGACATAGGGGGAGTGTTGTTCTCTCAATGAACTCTCCCTCCCCCCATTATGCATAAATCGATCACCTCTTTCACATTAGCCATTTTTTATGGTACTTGTGCTTCAAAGATGAGTTTGGTCATGGGCCCAAGGATAATTCTTCGCAGTGCCATACCAACTGACTCAAACATAGGTGGCTCCGGCCACTGCCCTCTCTTTTGAGAGGTAGTGTCGCGTGGTTGCCTCTTGTTGACTTTCTGCTTTTGGGGTGTGTGTGTCCTTGTGGTGTCGCTTGTGCTCAAAGTTTCCTTGCAAAGACCTCTTTTTCGTGTGTTTTTCTTGAGCTCACGGTACTACCGCGGCCCACCATGGTACTACCGCTTGAGGAGAGAACGGTACTACCGCCCCGGTGTGGCAGTAATTTTTTACTGCCGCCTGGGAGAGCGGTACTACCGCTTTGGTGCAGTACTTCAGCCCAAGCGGTACTACCGCGATGACGTGCAGTACTACCGCGCCGTCGTAGACGCGTGGGGATAAGGACGGGCAGGGGGAGTTCTAACTCCCCCATACCCATTTGTCAGTTTCCCCACTTCGTATCTCTCTCTCTCCCTCGCTCAAGAACGGGGCCGGCGTCCGTCGCCAGATCTCCGCCTCCGGCTGCTCTCCTGCGATTCCGTCCGGTGGGATCGTTCCCCACCACGTGCTCTTGCCATGGACCAAGGTCTTTCCCCAACTCCCTCTCGTTTTGGTTGTTTTCTTTGCCTCTGTGTTTTTGGGGGAGACATGTGTGTTCTTGAGATTTTTAGGCTAAATCTATGCAAGAGTAGGATGTAGGAGAGTAGTATTGCGTAGGGATTATACTTGTCATTTTGTCATGTGCTAGATTTGATCAACCGTAGTACCGCCGTGGTTTCGTGGTTCCTCTTAGATTCAAACTTTGCTTCGGATCTGACGCGGTGCGGTACTACCGCGACTTGGAGCGGTACTAAAATTTTAGTACCACAGCATCCGGCAGTACTACCGTGGGTCCAATCTATATAATGGCAACTTTCATGTATACTTTCTATGTGTTTCTTGTGCTTTGCCGTGGTCTTTGCATTGATCCTTTTTGCTTGTCATGGATGTTTTGCGTTTTGTGTCTCAGGTGGTGGCTCTCGCCGTTCCAATCCCAGTCGTGACACTGGCTCCAAGTGTCTGCGCAATCCAGGCAAAGCACCAGAGGGCTCCACTGCCCCCAAGCGCCATGTCAAGACATCCGCTAGTAAGCACAAGGAACCCACTAAGGGCATGGACGAGATACCCCAATCTGAGTTCATCCGTCTCAGGCAGCTCAACCCGTATGTGAATCCTCGTGCTACTGTCAGAGGATGTGAACTGTTTTGGAACAAGCAGCAGACTCTCACTTATCTGGATGTCATCAAGAACAAGCAAAATACCTGCGTGGATGTCAAATGGATAGAAATGCATCACCTGAGGAAGGACAAGTTTCGTGAGTACTTTGGAGAAGCTCTGGATTTGGTGGAGCAGTTTGGTATTGAACACGTGATCTCGTTTCACCTTGACTATGACCCTGAGCTTATCCGTCAGTTCTTTGCCTCAGTATACTCTCACCCCGATGAGGAGCGGAGGATGACCTGGATGACCAATGGCCGTAAGTTGACTGCTACCTGGAAGGAGTTCATGGATCTGCTCCAGCTTCCTGATGACGGGCTCGACACTCCCGTGGGTGTTCGCCCCCATTGTAACACCCTCGATGCGGCTATATCTCCCACATGTCAAAGCACGACTTAGAGGCATAACCGCATTGAAAGCAATGTCGCAAGTGAGGTAATCTTCACACAACCCATGTAATACATAAGGGAAAGAGATACATAGTTGGCTTACAATCGCCACTTCACACAATTACATGAATAAAGCATTACATCATCCAGATACAATCAAGGTCCGACTACGGAACCCAAAATAAAATAAGAACCCCAAATGCGACAAAAGGTCCCGATCGACCCCAAGCTGGGCTCCACTCTTGATCAACTAGAGCGAAACAACACAAAGGGCAAGATCTTCATCGAGCTCCTCCTTGAGCTTAGTTGCGTCACCTTTCGATAACATAGGCACCTGCAAACTGGTTTTGGAAGTATCTGGTGAGCCACGAGGACTCAGCAATCCCATTACCATGGGTATCAAGACTAGCAAAGCTTAAAGGGAAAGGAAGGGGTAAAGTGGTGAGGTTGCTGCAGCGACTAAACAAGATATGGTGGCTAACATACGCAAAGAAGAGCGAGAAGAGAACAAGCGGAACGGTCGTGAAGCTAGCAATGATCAAGAGGTGATCCTGAACACCTACTTACATCAAACATAACACAGAAACCGTGTTCACTTCCCGGATTCCGCCGAGAAGAGACCATCACGGCTACACACACGGTTGATGCGTTTTAATTTGGATCTGGTGTCAAGTTATCTACAACCGGACATTAACAAATTCCCATCTGCCACATAACCGCGGGCACGGCTTGGAGTAGTTTCAGGATGGGTGACCGACCGGGAAGTTGCTCCCGGGTGCGCATGAGTGAGGACAAAGTCTTGTGAAAAAGACTAGTATTGATCGTGGGGCAGTCTAGATCCGCCAGAGTAATGCGACCACCGGCGGGTGTGTCGAGGCGTTACAAGTTGGTAATCGAGCCTTCCCGACCTTAGGAGCCCCTTTGCTTGATCGTTTTAGCGGCGAGTTGTGTCTAGAAAAATGTTTTGAGTCATTTAGGATTATATATATCGGAGAGTTAGGAATTCTTTTTACTCCCGGTCTCTTCATCGCTCTGGTAAGGCATCGACGTAGAGTTTTGACTCTTCTCTTCTCAAATTTCACTAAATTTTTTTTAGGATCACGGGTATCTTGGAATCGTTCGATGGTTTTATGATGAGAACATTGTCTTGGTGCCTCTGTCGGGGTTTAGTGGAAGTGTCGGGGAGTTGAGCTCGAGGTGTTGTCGTCATAATTTTATCATTGCAGTTCGGAATACGAGTTTAATGCGCCGACATCGAAAATCTCTTTATGCAGTTGTTGGTGAGATAACCCGATAACCCGATCTTGAGGTGAGTCGGGAGTATTGCCATGACTTGTATAACGGATGCTTTTGAAGGTTGAGGTACCACGATTTCGAAGGTTTCTTGGTTATGTGTTGACGGATGGATACAAATGGATGTAGGGATTGTTAGTTTGGGTGAGATATATTGCTTCCCTGTATCCCCAACACCAGTTGCATAACGAAAGTTTGGGAGTTTATAGGTGGGAATTCAAGTAGCTCCTAGAATATCTTTTCGACAGATGCATGATATGGGATTGGGTAAATCTCTATCATATGTTTGTTCTGGCTTATTCTGCAAGCCAAATCCTTTGTTTTGTTTTATTTGTGGTATTCGAGTTGCTTCGAAGTCAAATGTTGAATCCATACCTTTCCTAAATGGTGTTCTCATATTTCTATGGGAGTACTAATCCTTCTTGATCATCAAGGTCGTCATGTTAATTCTTTTCCAACCGGCGTGCTTCTCTTCAAGTGGATCCCATCATTTTTCCCATCCGCAAGATAAATTCTAAGTTTTCTCAACGGTGTTTGTTTCGTTCATCCCAAGTTGTCTTTGTTTTTCCCCACCCTCCCACCCCTTTTCTTCAAGGACTTAGATTTCTTAATCATGTATCCTTTTATTTGTGGGAAGTATCTTCATTCTTTTCTTTCAATGTTTTTATCCGGTGATTTCCCATGAAGATGCTCAACAGTTTCAAGTTCATCATCCTTCATAATTTTTTCTTTCTTCTCCGGTGGATTCAATTCAAGCTTCGATGTTGATCATATCTCTTCCTTTTGTTTCACATATCTTCCCATGTGAATTTCTTATCCAAGGATCTCTTATTTATTCACCTCTCACAGTTCATATCTGGAGTGCTGAAGATATCTCACAAGATTTGTGTTTCCATTCTTAATCCGTTCAAGCTATTTGGAGATTGTTATCTCATTCAAGCCATTTAATTCAACTGGTGCAACCTCTCTTTAAACTTGTTTAACGGTGTTTTCTTTTGAGTGGGCCCTAACCCACAGGTCTTTTCCCAGGATCTTACCTGACTCTTCTATTTTCCCAGAACTATCCTAAACTCTTCTCCAAGTTTGACGTAAGAATGAGTTATCATCAGTCAAATGCTTTTCTCCAAGATCTTTCAAATTCTTTTCATAGTTGGCTCAACCTCTTCGCTTTTGATTCTTCCGGTGTGCCTCAATAAT
This sequence comes from Aegilops speltoides, assembly GCA_021437245.1. Lineage (NCBI taxonomy): Eukaryota > Viridiplantae > Streptophyta > Magnoliopsida > Poales > Poaceae > Aegilops > Aegilops speltoides. Next base: position 421,203,425 of record CM038142.1, on the reverse strand, counting down.
TCTCGGTGGTGTTTCTCGTTGTCATTCTCATCATTTGAAGACTGAAGAAAGATTTCTCTTAAATCTTGGTCCATTCTCTTGAATATTCATGGTCCTAGCTTGATGCCATCCTCTCATAATTGCTTTGGATTGAGACAACTCTTTTCTTACCATCCGGAGCATTTCATGAGTTGTTTCCATTTCTTTCCTCCGAAGGTCATCATGTCATAATTCTTCATTCTCAGCGTGTAGCTATCGTTCTCCAAATCTCATCGGTGAATTGTTCAAATATCCTTTAATCAGTTCATGTTCTCTTCGTTCTCATGTATCTAAACCCCTCAAATATCTTCATTCGTTTTCCAATTCTTCCCGGTGAATTGTGCCTTTGCTACTTTCATTTTCAATTCTTACAGTGGTTCGTTCAAGATTTCACTTCCTTCATTATCATATTAATTCATTCGTTCTTTCCAATCCTACCGGTGGTTCGTTGAAGACCTTCCCAAGTTTGCGCCATATCTACCTAAATCCTTTCTACGAGAATAAGTAATATGCAAAAATCCATTGCTTGCCATCAATTTAATTTGATGAAGGATAAGCATACAATAAATCTTATTCTTATTTCCTCGAGGTGATTCAATTCTTTTCTTCCGGATATTATTCATGACGAATAAATTCTTGATTACAAGTGATTCATCTTTCTTTCCGGAGTTGGTCATCATATCACATTCTCGGTTCGAGAGGCTTCATCTTTCTTTTCGGAGTTCCAAGCTCTCTCAATTATCTCGTCGCGAAGCTCCATCTAAATCATTGCAAGGCTTCACCTTGTGTTTTCAACTTCTCTTTCTTTGTATCATCATTTTATTGCCGGAGTTCTTCATGGAGTCTCTACATGGTGGTTCATCAAGGATTCTTTTCATTCTTCAATTGTTCTTCAAGATTTCTCTTGAAGTTAAGATCTGCCAAGCTATACTCAAAAATTAAACATGGTGCTCAACACATGTTTTGTTTTGAGAGAGTTCAAGTATTCTTCTTATTGCATTTCGAAGTGCAATTCTTTCTACCTTATCTTTTGAGGTGGTGTTATGTCACTCTTGACAATTTCCTTCTTGTTTCATGATTCATATGTTGTCAAGAATGAGGTATTTTAAATCCATCAATCCCTTTGTTGGAGTTATCTTGGGTTATATTTCACCTAAAGCCTTCCCTAAGGAATGTTGCTATTTTGGTGCTTATTAATGGCCCAAGTTATCTCTTTTCCATCTTGATGGAACAAGCTTTCATCTCTTCGTTAATCTCAAGCAAGCAATGGTTTCCATTAGTGGTCGGTTGTCACCTCATAGTCTCGAGATGTTTTCCATAAGCCCACAACAAGCTTGTGCTTCTCGTTGTTGATTTTCCAACATCTCCGTTCGATTCTTCTTTGCAAGGATGATTTCCAAGCTCATTCGTGGCAGAAGTTGGCATTTCCTTCTCCGTTCTCTTATTCCGATGATCTATCTTCTATTCTTTCTTCCGGAGGCATTGTGATGTTGCTCTTTTCACTCATCATCTCGAATTGTGAGCATCGTGTTCTTATCATTCTTATCCATTTAACCGGAGTGTTGTGTCATCTCTTCAAGTGCTTTTCATCTTATCAAGTTTTCCTTCTTCTTTTAGTCGGAGTGCTGCCCAAATTATATCAATCTTATTCCTTCTCTATCTAGTTTTAACCGGAGTGGTTTCAATATCTATCTTATCACTAAACCTCTTGGTTCTCGTTGTATCCATTGCTCCTCTTTTCTAACGGAGTGTTTTCAACTTTGCTCATCTTCGTTGTTTTCTTCATTTCATTTTGCTCAACCTCTCAAGGTTCATGGTTTCACTCGTTCATCAAAGAAGCAACTTAGTTTACCTCTTATCTTCCTCTTCCTTTTCCCTCCGGTGCCATCCTAGATCTCGGGACGAGATCCTCTCGTAGTGGTGGAGTGTTGTAACGCCCCGGATTCGTTGCGCCAGGTGTCCGCCAGTTATTCGCCATCTTTTCCATGTCATTTGCTTGCGTGTTGCACTTTGCCATGTCATCATATGCATTTCATATCATGTCAACAAGTGCATCTCATTTGGCATACATGTTCGTCTCATGCATCCGAGCATTTTCCCCGTTGTCCGTTTTGCAATCCGGCGCTCCTATGTCATCCGGCGTCCCCCTCTTCTCTCTTTTCGTGTGAGGGTGTTAAACTTTCTCGGAATGGCCCGAGGTTTGCCAAGCGGCCTTGGTATAGCACCGGTAGACCGCCTGTCAAGTTTCGTGCCATTTGGAGGTCGTTTGATGCTCCAACGGTTAACCGGGTAACCGTAAAGCCCTCTTTGAGTTGCAGCCCAACACCCCTTCCAAAATGGCCCAAAGCCCAGCAAACTCCCCTCCATGCTCTCGGCCGTTCGATCACGATCGCGTGGCCGAAAACCGCTCCTCATTTGGACTCTCCTAGCTCCCTCTACATATAAAAACGTCCCCTCCTCCATTTTTCGGATCAAAACCCTAGATCAAATCGCCCCCGCTGCCACCGGACACGTCCGCCCGCGCCCGGACATGTCCGCCCTCGCCCTCGCCCAATCGCAGCGCGCCACATCGCCTCTGCGTCGTCCCGCCGCCGCCCGGCCATGAACCAGCGCCGAGCCCGCCTCCGCCGCCGCCGCCCGTTAAGCGCCGGCGCTTGCGCCCGCCGGCGCCGGCCTCCGCCTCCGGCACCGGCCGCCTCCGCCGCCAGCGGACCTCGGCCTCCCGCCGCCACCGTCTCCGTCGCCCGGGCCGAGCAAACTCAGCGCCGCCGTCCGCCTCGTGCTCGGCCACAGCGGCCGCCGCCGCTGTCCCCAGCGCCTCTCGCCGGTGGCGCCACCGAGCCCAGCGCCCGCGGCCAGCTCCTCCGCGCCGCCTGGCAAAGTCCGGCGAATCGGCGCGGCCGCGAATCCGCCACCGCGCCGCCCGGCCTCCTCCGCCCCCCTCGGACCCCTCCGGCAAAGTTCCGGCGAGGTGCCGGCCCGCCTCGGCGTCCGTGCCCGCAGCCCCGATCCGGATCTGTGAACCCGAGGTTGCCCCGATTTCTCTAAGTCCCCGAAATCCATACATAATCATGCTATGTTCATCATGCCTTATCTCTGCATCCGTGGCTCCGTTTTGCGCGTGTAATGTGTCAAATTGTTCGTCTCGACGAGTACTTCATTTCATTCCATTGCATCATTTTCATTCGAGCTCATCTTGATGCCCGAAATGCGGTTGGAAGAGTGCATGTTGATGTTAATCTGCTGAAACTGTTATAACTTGCTCATTTACCATTTTTGCCATGATTGATGTGTGCATCCTATGAGTATGAGCTCTACATGAATGTTGATCTATGCCATACCATCTTTCCAGGGGTGCCAACCATGTATTTTTGTGAGTTGTGTGCTGAGTGCATCGAGCTTGTTAAGTAGGGTAGTTGTTGTTGCTGTTTTCCTCACAGATTCTGTTATATTTTGTTGTTATGCTAACATGCTTCCACTAATCATTCTATGCATAATCTGGAGATGCTCTATAAACATGTTTTGATCTACATCTCATGCTCTATACATTCATGCCCTTGGTTGCAATTATAGCCTGCTAGAACATGTTGTTATCTTGCTCTAAAGTTGCTTGAAAATGTTGATGTCAGCCTGTTAACATTAAGTTCACTTGTTCCCATGTGTTTTCCTAGTGATCCATGCACCCTATGACCTTGCTCTTGCCATGTATATCTTCATAAACATGCCTTCTTACTGTTGGTTGCCTTGCCATGCCATGTATTGCTATGTGGTGAGTGGTTCAAGCTCACGAACATGCCTACTTATTGTTGTTCCTGCCATGTTTGAATCTGTAATATAACTTGCCATGTTTACATGGGTGCCATCCTATTTTCCGTGCCCTTTTGGCTCATGGTCAGTAAGGGACTTTTGATCTATGCAATTAGTAGATTCATGCCATGCCTTTGTTTGCCATGATATGTTCCTGTAACATGTTGTTTGATAGCTCTCAACATTGCAACATGATGTTATTTCCTGATAAGTCTAAAACTGTTGATATTTGCAATATCTCCACGTCATTTTGAGCATGTTCTAGTTGTTTCTGGAGATAGCTCAGTGTTCATGTTTTGTTATGCTTTACCAGTACTTCATGACCATGTCTTTTGTTATTATGTTGGGATGCTGTACAATGGTGTTTGGATGATTGTAAGATGCCTAGTTGCTGTTTTGGACAGATTGTTGCTATGACTTGTATAGAGTGTGTGTGTTGAACCGTTGCTCCGTTTTGAGTGTGCTCTATATGAAACTTGCTTGATTTTGCATGTTGTTTTATATTATCATGTTGCATCCTTGTTTTGGTGTGTTTGCTTGATGTTTGGGTGCATTTTGCATCAATGCCATGTTTAACTTGTTTTGCTCATATCTTCTAGGCCGTAGCTCCGAATCTAATGAACTTTATATGAAACTTGACTAAATTTCGTGTAGATCATCTTGGTGCATCCTAACTTGATGTTTAACAACTTGAACATAAGGTTTATTCAGTTCTGGACCAATTTTAAAATTTGCATATGAGGACTTACCGGAATTGTTATATGTTGTTCCCGGCCTCATTTAAACTTGCCTTGATGTGTTGTTCTTGTTTGCATCATTTCTTGCCATGAGTAGCTTCATGTAGCTTGGTCATGCATCATGCTTGTTGTGCATCATGCCTTGTTCATGTGTGGTGTGTTTACCTATGTTGTGTGCTTCTTCTCGATAGTTCCCGTTTCATTGCGACCGTGAGGATTCGTTCGTCTACGTGTGGTTTGTCTTCGTGGCTTCATCTTCTTCTTGGACTCGTTCTTCTTCCTTGCGGGATTTTAGGCAAGATGACCGCTACCCTGGATCTCACTACTATCATTGCTATGCTAGTTGCTTCGTTCTATCGCTATGCTGCGCTACCTATTACCTGTTTATCAAGCCATCCCATATTGTCATGAACCTCTAACCTTTGACACCTTTCCTATGCAAACCGTTGTTTGGCTATGTTACCGCTTTGCTCAGCCCCTCTTATAGCGTTGCTAGTTGCAGGTGAAGTTGAAGATTGCTCCATGGTGGACAGGATTTTGGTTGGGATATCACAATATCTCTTATATTATTAATGCATGTATATACTTGGTAAAGGGTGGAAGGCTCGGCCTTATGCCTGGTGTTTTGTTCCACTCTTGCCGCCCTAGTTTCCGTCATACCGGTGTTATGTTCCCGGATTTTTGCGTTCCTTACGCGGTCGGGTGATTTATGGGACCCCCCTGATAGTTCGCTTTGAATAAAACTTGTCCAGCAAGGCCCAACATTGACTTTTATCATTTGCCTCACCACCACCTACTTTTCCCTTGGGAGTCGCTCTCTCGAGGGTCATCTTTATTATAGCCCCCCGGGCCAATGCTTGTCTAAGTGTTGGTCCAAACTAGAGCGCTTTGCAGCGCCACCTCAAGGAAACTTGAGGTCTGGTTTTAGTTGTACGGACTGCTCATCCGGTCGTGGCACGAGGCGAGATCTGCGGCTACTATCGGGATGTCGGCGCGCCGGGAGGTCTTCTGGTCTTGTTTTACCATTGTCGAAATGTCTTGATGTACCGGGATTCGAGGCTGATCGGGTCTTTACGGGAGAAGGTCTATTCCTTCGTTGATCGCGAGAGCTTGTCATGGGCTAAGTTGGGACACCCTGCGAGGTTTAAACTTTCGAGAGCCGTGCAGCGGTTATGTGGCAGATGGGAATTTTTTAATGTCGGTTGTAGATAACTTGACACGGATCGAATTAAAACACATCAACCGTGTGTGTAGCCATGATGGTCTCTTCTCGGCGGAATCCGGGAAGTGAACACGGTTTCGTGTTATGTTTGGCGTAAGTAGGTGTTGGGATCACCTCTTGATCATTGCTAGCTTCACGACCGTTCCGCTTGTTCTCTTCTCGCTCTTCTTTGCGTATGTTAGCCACCATATCTTGTTTAGTCGCTCTTGCAACCTCACCACTTTAGCCCTTCCTTTCCTTTAAGCTTTGCTACTCTTGATACCCATGGTAATGGGATTCTTTGAGTCCTCGTGGCTCACGGATACTTCAAAACCAGTTTGCGGTGCCTATGTTACCGGCGGTGGCGCAACCAAGCTCAAGGAGGAGCTCGATGAAGATCTTGCCCTTTGTGTTGTTTCGTTCTAGTTGATCAGTAGTGGAGCCCAGTTGGGGTCGATCGGGGACCTTTTGTCGCATTTGGGGTTCTTATTTTATTTTGGGTTCTGTAGTCGGACCTTGATTGTATCTGGATGATGTAATGCTTTATTCATGTAATTGTGTGAAGTGGTGATTGTAAGACAACTATGTATCTCTTTCCCTTATGTATTACATGAGTTGTGTGAAGATTACCTCACTTGCGACATTGCTTTCAATGCGGTTATGCCTCTAAGTCGTGCTTCGACACGTGGGAGATATAGCCGCATCGAGGGCGTTACACCGTGCCCGTGGTTATGTGGCAGATGGGAATTTGTTAATGTCCGGTTGTAGATAACTTGACACCAGATCCGAATTAAGACGCATCAACCGTGTGTGTAGCCGTGATGGTCTCTTCTCGGCGGAATCCGGGAAGTGAACACGGTTTCTGTGTTATGTTTGACGTAAGTAGGTGTTCAGGATCACCTCTTGATCATTGCTAGCTTCACGACCGTTCCGCTTGTTCTCTTCTCGCTCTTCTTTGCGTATGTTAGCCACCATATCTTGTTTAGTCGCTGCTGCAACCTCACCACTTTAACCCTTCCTTTCCCTTTAAGCTTTGCTACTCTTGATACCCATGGTAATGGGATTGCTGAGTCCTCGTGGCTCACCAGATACTTCCAAAACCAGTTTGCGGTGCCTATGTTACCCGGCGGTGGCGCAACCAAGCTCAAGGAGGAGCTCGATGAAGATCTTGCCCTTTGTGTTGTTTCGTTCTAGTTGATCGATAGTGGAGCCCAGTTGGGGTCGATCGGGGACCTTTTGTCGCATTTGGGGTTCTTATTTTATTTTGGGTTCTGTAGTCGGACCTTGATTGTATCTGGATGATGTAATGCTTTATTCATGTAATTGTGTGAAGTGGTGATTGTAAGACAACTATGTATCTCTTTCCCTTATGTATTACATGGGTTGTGTGAAGATTACCTCACTTGCGACATTGCTTTCAATGCGGTTATGCCTCTAAGTCGTGCTTCGACACGTGGGAGATATAGCCGCATCGAGGGCGTTACACCGTGCCCGTGGTTATGTGGCAGATGGGAATTTGTTAATGTCCGGTTGTAGATAACTTGACACCAGATCCGAATTAAGACGCATCAACCGTGTGTGTAGCCGTGATGGTCTCTTCTCGGCGGAATCCGGGAAGTGAACACGGTTTACGTGTTATGTTTGGCGTAAGTAGGTGTTGGGATCACCTCTTGATCATTGCTAGCTTCACGACCGTTCCGCTTGTTCTCTTCTCGCTCTTCTTTGCGTATGTTAGCCACCATATCTTGTTTAGTCGCTTTGCAACCTCACCACTTTACCCCTTCCTTTCCCTTTAAGCTTTGCTAGTCTTGATACCCATGGTAATGGGATTCTTTGAGTCCTCGTGGCTCACGGATACTTCAAAACCAGTTTGCGGTGCCTATGTTACCCGGCGGTGGCGCAACCAAGCTCAAGGAGGAGCTCGATGAAGATCTTGCCCTTTTGTGTTGTTTCGTTCTAGTTGATCAGTAGTGGAGCCCAGTTGGGGTCGATCGGGGACCTTTTGTCGCATTTGGGGTTCTTATTTTATTTTGGGTTCCATAGTCGGACCTTGATTGTATCTGGATGATGTAATGCTTTATTCATGTAAGTGTGTGAAGTGGCGATTGTAAGCCAACTATGTATCTCTTTCCCTTATGTATTACATGGGTTGTGTGAAGATTACCTCACTTGCGACATTGCTTTCAATGCGGTTATGCCTCTAAGTCGTGCTTCGACACGTGGGAGATATAGCCGCATCGAGGCGTTCTAAGTTGGTATCGAGCCGACCCTCGTGATTACGGATGGTTGCGGACGGTCTTGCGGTCATGTTGTTCATGGCGTTTGTGACCCGTCGTGGCACACGGCATGGCACATGTGCGGAGTGGATGCTGAGACGGTTGTGCCAGAGGAGCGTTCTGTGGCCCGGCGAGGGCGTCGGTTCCTCCGAGTGGGGTGTATGTAATAGCACGGCTTATTAGGGATGATAGACTACTCATATCAATAAGGAATTCCTTCTTTTCCGGATCCCATTGGACGAACTCCAAAGTTAAGCGTGCTCGGCTTGGAGTAGTTTCAGGATGGGTGACCGGCCGAAGTTGCTCCGGTGCGCATGAGTGAGGACAAAGTGCGCAGAAAAGACTAGTATTGATCTGTGGGGCCAGTCTAGATCCCGCCAGGAGTAACGACCACCGGCGGGTGTGTACGGGGCGTTACACCCATGCCAATTCGAAGTCTGCTAACAAGGACAAGATTCAGCCATTCTATGTTGAGAAGACGCTTCCCAATGGCAAGTCAGTGTGGGCGCTCAACTCTTTTCTGGATATCATGTATCGCATCTTCCGCAACTCTCTGTTCCCTCGCATTAGTGACAAGGACAAGGTTCATGCCTATATGGTGGATATGATGCTCCTATGCGAGGAGGCTCGTGTGTCTCAGACTCAGCCACCTGATGTCTCACACATCATGAGGTGTGTGCTTCCGTTTGCGGTGTTCAACCGCAAGATGTCTATCTATGGACCATATCTGTTTCTGTTGATCTCGAAGACTTGGGAGAAGATGTACCCTGGTGATGAGTTCCTTGCTCCAGACTAGATTCAACATGATCCCATTTGTCTCCGGGTCAAGTCCAACTGGGCCAACACTACTACTCGGGCTGAGGCGTCTGCTGCTAGGAGGGCTATTGATGAGGAGGAGGCCGGAGCAGAGGATGCTGCTGAGAACCCTGCTGCTGGGTCTTCCCATAGTTCCTCTGTGCCCTCGTGGGCCAAGAAGCTGAAGGACAAGATGAAGACTCTCTTCTGCATGCAAGCTAAGGGGCAGTACAGGACTCACGTTGCATCCAAGGAGAGTCGCCGCCGGGACAAGAAGATCTTGCAGCTGTATGAAGAGGACGTGTCTGGCGGTTCTAAGGATCGCATCACTCCAGAGGCCGAGTGGATGGAGAAACAAGGCTACAAGTGGACTGATTCTGAGGAGGACGTCGAGGAGACCATTCCTGCCGCCGAGTCCGACGAGGAGCGTTGGGATGATTTTTTGCTTGAGCCACCCCTTGTGTGTAGGTGTCCTCTCTGCCTTTTTGGCGTCTCGATGCCAAAGGGGAGAGAGTGTAGGTATTCTTGAGTCGTGTGTAAATGCGTTAGGTGTTCGGTGTGTTTGCTTTCTCGTTTGAACCTTGTTTCGGTTGCTTTGGGTTGCTTTCCTTCATATGGTGTAAGACATATGCACTCTATCTATCTTAGCGAGCTTGTGATATATTGTGCTACCTTTGTGCTATGCTCTTGCTTAGATGTTAGTAATCATGCCTTTGTCTCTAAAATATAGGGGGAGTGTTGATCCTAGTTTGTGTGCTATGCAGTCCAAAGCATCCATCTAGATTGCACACATCTAGGGGGAGCCCGAGAGGAGGGGTTTGCCTCTGCTCAATATTATCTCCTTTTTGTGCAAATCCCGTATTGTCATCAATCCACCAAAAGGGGGAGATTGTAAGGGCATATTTATCCCTAAGGTGTTTTGGTGATTGATGACAATGCTTTTGCGGACTAATCGTGTGCCTTGAGTTTCTCAGACGCTTCATCGCTAGGCACAAGACTGTTCGGTGCCCCTCGAAGACTAGTGAAGACGGCGTTGTTTTACGTTTCTTTTTGGTGGATTTGAATCGTAGGAGAGTCGTACTATTAAGAGGGGGTCCACGTCGGAAATGTTTGGATGGAATCATCACATACACGTTTCCCTCCTTGTCTCCAACTTTCCCTTGCACTTTGGAGCTTTCCCCCGTTATCCTCTTTGTGATTGTCCTGGCTGTTATTGCAGAGCTTGCGGTAATCTTGCTCCACGAGGCGGAAGTACCGCATAAGCACCTCTTGATAATACTGCTTGGAGCCCACGATAGTACCGCTCCTCTAGAGTCATAGTACCGTGGCTCCCAGGCCAAGTGCCGCTGCGGTACGGTAGTAGGGGCAGATGTAATTTTTTACATCCGCGCCCCCACGGTAGTACCGCTCCGCTGGAGTCGTAGTACCGTGGCCCTCATGCCTAGTACCGCTGCTTCGCGGTAGTAGGCGCGGATGTAATTTTTTACATCCGCGCCTCCACGATAGTACCGCGTGCGGCCTGGTTCAGCTGCCATATGGTAGTACCGCTCCCTTGCGGTAGTACCGCGTCGGATTTTTGCATTGTTTCTTTTTCAGCGGAAGTAGGCACGGATGTAATTTTATTCATCCGCGCCCTTCGTAGGCTAGGACTTTCCTACCTTGCGGTAGTACCGCAACGGGGAGCGGTAGTACCGCGCCCGCGGAAGTACTGCTCTTAATCAGGCATGTCCTAGTCTCTGCTGCTGCCGCGGAACTATCGTGGTCCCTCACAGTAGTACCGCGTGGCCGTATGGTAGTACCGCGTTCCTGGAGTGGTAGTACCGCATGTCGCAGGCTGGATTTGACATGATCCCATCTGTCTCCGGGTCAATCCAACTGGGCCAACGCTACTACTCGAGCTGAGGCGTGTGCTGCTAGGAGGGCTGTTGATGAGGAGGAGGCTGGGGCAGAGGGTGCTGCTGAGAACCGTGCTGCTGGGTCTTCCCATAGTTCCTCTAGTTGTGGATAACGGTTGGATCTTTTCCATAACTATAAAAGGGGTGTCTCCTACCTCTAGTTGACCACCTCTTCCATCCCTAAGCTCCATTGTTGCTCCAAGCTCCATTTTCACCCGATCTCTCTCCCTAGCCAATCAAACTTGTTGATTTGCTCGGGATTGGTTGAGAAGGCCCCGATCTACACTTCCACCAAGAGATATTTGATTCCCCCACTAATCCCTAGCGGATCTTGTTACTCTTGGGTGTTTGAGCACCCTAGACGGTTGAGGTCACCTCGGAGCCATAGTCCATTGTGGTGAAGCTTCGTGGTGTTGTTGGGAGCCTCCAATTAAGTTGTAGAGATTGCCCCAACCTTGTTTGTAAAGGTTGATCGCCGCCTTCAAAGGCACCAATATTGGATTCACGGCATCTCGCATTGTGTGAGGCGTGAGGAGAATCTGATGGCCCTAGTGGCTTCTTTGGGAGCATTGTGCCTCCACACCGCTCTAACGGAGATGTACTTCCCCTCAAAAGGAAGGAACTTCGGTAACACATCCTCGTCTCCACCGGCTCCACTCTTGGTTATCTCGCACCTTTACTTTTGCAAGCTTTCTTGTGTTGTATCCCTTGCTTGCTTGTGTGCTTGTTGTTGTTGCATCATATAGGTTGTTCACCTAGTTGCATATCTAGACAACCTACTTTGATGCAAAGTTTAATTTGGTAAAGAAAAGCTAAAAATTGTTAGTTGCCTATTCACCCCCCCTCTAGTCAACTATATCGATCATTTCAGTGACGACGGGCGACGCCGGCGGCCTTAGTATCTCTCCCACCGGCGACCAAGGAGAATGCATGCCAAATGCTTTCCAGGATGCCGGTGAGGACACAGCTATGGCATGGCGTGATGCTGGTTGGGACGACCCTTGTGGAACACAACGCAGCTAGGGAGGGTGGTTGCAGCGGCAATGCCGGGAGGGGAGGGGGGAGGGAGGTAGATGAAGAGAAAGGGGGGTGACAGTGTCCTGGACTAGGGGGTTCTCACCACGTCGTCTCCCGATCAGTTAGATTGGGCCGAGGACCCTCATGGCCGTATACTCATGGGACAGTTCGGATAACTGATGCATACACGAGGAAGATTCCACAAGACTTGGTGATCAAGACAAGGACTCCTCCCCACCGGCGTATTCGGCTAGGACTCTTGTTATCCTAGGCCTCTGGTACATTATATAAACCGAGGCTAGGCTAGTCGATAGATAGGCTAGATCATTATGACATTACTCATCATACCTCTTGGGTTTAGACCACAACATATGATCTCGAGGTAGATCAACTCTTGTAACCCTATATTCAATAAGATCAATCAAGCAGGAAGTAGGGTATTACCTCGATAGAGAGGGCCCGAACCTGGGTAAACATCGTGTCCCATGTCTCCTGTTACCGATCGATCCATGACACATAGCTTGGGACCCCCTACCCGAGATCTACCGATTTTGACACCGACAATGCTGCTTTCATTAAGAGTTCCGCTGTGTGATCGGCAAAAAGATCAATGGCTCACCTGCAGATCAACTGCAACATCGATGTCTACATCGCCGGCTCGACTGGTAACCTCGGCTGGTCCGAGGACCAGGCCCCCTTTTTGGATCGTCAAGATCAGACATATGTTCTTGTCATCATCAACTCCGATCTCTATCAAGATCATGGAGGAATCATCCATGGAGCCCGGGGGCTCAACGTCAACATTGCCCTCGTGTGACCATGTTGTTTTTCTAGACAACAAACTTGTATCCGCTGCCACCAACTCCTCGAGCATCGCTTTGACGATTTCTTCGGTGGAATCGTGTGGAATTAAGTCTACAACAACCATGCAAAATTTAGTCGAGTTCCGATGGAGGAATCTCTGGCAATCTACGATATACCGGAGCCCTGTCAAATCTAGACGGGAATCTGGACGAGTTTAGGGTGTGGTCTCCAGAGCCCAGCTCAGAGGTCCTTTGGAAGATCCAACTGTTCATCTGCTGCAGAATTCCCATATCTAACACCCCTCAAAATTTCAGCTCGATCTGACGGTTCAAACTCTAGGAACCTTCTGATGAGTGGACCAATTTTCGGATCTGTTTTCTGCATGAATACGGATCCGACCCGAATTCATGTTTCTTTATGAACATGATATTGGACAACCTTTTTAAAGGAATTTTCTTCTAGGGTATTGTGCGTTGTTCTTAACATGTGCCCATAGAAGTTGAAGCCTCCTCTGAGGTAATCTTCACCATCACGCTGGTGTCAAACCAGTCCGACAATATAGCTCCACGGCTGCCGACCTGCGCTAGACATGTCGTCGCTTTTTGAGCCGAGCTCAACTTCTTCGGATCCTCACCTCGGCGAGCCGAACAAGAGTTTGGAATCGCCAAGGATAAATCATCACCAACATCGCCGCCTCATGGATTACATGGAGCGGGCACACCAGCATCGCCGCATGGTCACTTCATCAAACCACCATTGGCCGCGTCACAAGTTACGACCTGCGTCGGCATGGCCGCACTGTTGCTTCTTCGAGCCGATGTCCATCACGTCGAACTACTTCAGCACCTCGGCTGAAATGGCAGCTGCTACGTCTCCTTACCGACCTGCTCCGTCACCTCGGCTGGACCGAGGACTTGGCTATTTCTTCATCAACATACTCTGGTGACTTCGGCGTCACCAGCCGACCAGCTTCGTCACGTTAGCTGGACCGAGGGCTTTGCCTCGGCAAGCTTGGCAGGTAGGTACCAAAGTAATCCAGGAGTGGATCACTGGACAGCGGTCAAGAACATCCTGAAATACCTGAAAAGGACTAAGGATATGTTTCTCGTATATGGAGGTGACAAAGAGCTAGTCGTAAAAGGTTACGTCGATGCAAGCTTTGACACTGATCCGGACGATTCTAAATCGCAAACCGGATCGTGTTTATATTAAGCGGTGGAGCTGTAAGTTGGTGTAGTTCTAAACAAAGCGTCGTGGCGGGATCTACATGTGAAGCGAGTACATAGCTGCTTACGAGCAGCGAATGAAGGAGTGCGGATGAAGGAGTTCATTTCCGATCTAGGTGTCATACCTAGTGCATCGGGACCAATGAAGATCTTCTGTGACAATCTTGGTGCAATTGCCTTGGCAAAGGAATCCAGATTTCACAAGAGGACCAAGCACATCAAGAGGCGCTTCAATTCCATTGGGACCAAGTCCAAGTGGCGGACATAGAGATTTGCAAGATACATACGGATCTGAATGTTGCGGAGACCGTTGACTAAGCCTCTCTCACGAGCAAAACATGATCAGCACCAAGACTCCATGGGTGTTAGAATCATTACTATGTAATCTAGATTATTGACTCTAGTGCAAGTGGGAGACTGAAGGAAATATGCCCTAGAAGCAATAATAAAGTTATTATTTATTTCCTCATATCATGATAAATGTTTATTATTCATGCTAGAATTGTATTAACCGGAAACATGATACATGTGTGAATACATAGACAAACATATAGTCACTAGTATGCCTCTACTTGACTAGCTCATTAATCAAAGATGGTTATGTTTCCTAACCATAGACATATGTTGTCATTTGATTAATGGGATCACATCATTAGGAGAATGATGTGATTGACATGACCCATCCCGTTAGCTTAGCACATGATCGTTTAGTATTCTTCTATTGCTTTCTTCATGACTTATACATATTCCTGTAACTATGAGAATTATGCAACTCCCGTTTACCGGAGGAACACTTTGGGTACTACCATACGTCACAATGTAACTGGGTGATTATAAAGGAGTACTACGGTGTCTCGAAGGTACATGTTGAGTTGGCGTATTTGAGATTAGGTTTTGTCACTCCGATTGTCGGAGAGGTATCTCTGGGCCCTCTCGGTAATACTCATCACTTAAGCCTTGCAAGCATTATAATTAATGAGTTAGTTATGAGATGACATATTACGAGCGAGTAAAGAGACTTGCGATGCGAGATTGAACTAGGTATTGGATACCGGCGATCAAATCTCGGGCAAGTAACATACCGATGACAAAGGGAACAACGTATGTTGTTATGCGGTTTGACCGATAAAGATCGTCGTAGAATATGTAGGAACCAATATGGGCATCCAGGTCCCGCTATTGGTTATTGACCGAGAATGGGTTTAGGTCATGTCTACATAGTTCTCGAACCCATAGGGTCCGCACGCTTAACGTTTCGATGACAGTTTTATTATGAGTTTATAAGTTTTGATGTACTGAAGTTTGTTTGGAGTCCCGGATGTGATCACGGACATGACGAGGAGTCTCAAAATGGTCGAGACATAAAGATTGATATATTGGAAGCCTATGTTTGGACATCGGAATAGTTCCGGGTGAAATCGGCATTTCTACCGAGAATGCACGGAGGTTACGGAACCCCGGGGTTAATGGGCCTACATGGGCCATGAGGGAGAAGAGGAAGGAGCCGAGGGAGGGGCGCGCCTCCCCTCCTAGTCCAAATAGGACAAGGGAAGGGGCGGCGCCCCCCTTTCCTTCCCCTCTTCCTCCTCTTTCCCCCCTTCTCCTACTCCTACTTGGAAAGAGGGAGTCCTACTCCCGGTGGGAGTAGGACTCCCCCCCTTGGCGCGCCCTCTAGGTCGGCCGCCTCCTCCCCCTGGCTCCTTTATATACGGGGGCGGGGGGCACCCCAAAGACACACAAGTTGATCTACGGATCGTTCCTTAGCCGTGTGCGGTGCCCCCTTCCACCATATTCCACCTCGGTCATATCACCGCAGAGTTTAGGCGAAGCTCTGCGCCGGTAGAACATCATCATCGTCACCACGCCGTCGTGCTGATGGAACTCATCTCTGGAGCCTTTGCTGGATCGGAGGGCCGGAGATCGTCAACGAGTTGAACGTGTGCTGAACTCGAAGGCCCCGTACGTTCGGTGCTTGGATCGGTCGGATCGTGAAGGCGACGACTACATCAACGCGTTGTGCTAGCGCTTCGCTTATGGTCTCACGAGTGCGTGGGCGAACACTCTCCCCTCTCGTTGCTATATCATCACCATGATCTTGCGTGTGCGTAGGAATTTTTTGAAATTAGTAAATTACCCTTGATGGCATCCGAGCCTAGGTTTTATCGTTGATGTTATATGCAGAGTAGAACACAAGTGAGTTGTGGGCGATACAAGTCATCTTGCTTACCAGCATGTCATACTTTGGTTGGCGGTATTGTGAGATGAAGCGGCCGGACCGACATTTGCGCGACGCTTACGCGAGACTGGTTTCACCGTTATGAGCACTCGTGCTTAAAGGTGGCTGGCGGGTGTCTGTCTCTCTCACTTTAGCTGAATCGAGTGTGGCTCGCCGGTCCTTGCGAAGGTTAAAACAGCACCAACAGCGAACTATCGTTGTGATTTTTTGATGCGAGGTAGAACGGTTCTTGCTAAGCCCGTAGCAGCCACGTAAAATTTGCAACAACAAAGTAGAGGGCGTCTAACTTGTTTTTGCAGGGCATGTTGTGATGTGATATGGTCAAGGCGTGATGCTATATTTTATTGTATGAGATGATCATGTTTTGAAACCGAAGTTATCGGCAATGGCGGAGCCATATGGTTGTCGCTTTATTGTATGAAATGCAACGCATACTGTAATTGCTTTACTTTATCACTAAGCGGTAGCGATAGTCGTAGAAGCAATAGATGGCGTAACGACAACGATGCTACGATGGAGATCAAGGTGTCGCGCGGTGGCGATGGTGATCATAGCGGTTCTTGAAGATGGAATCACAAGCACAAGATGATGATGGCCATATCATATCACTTATATTGATTGCATGTGATGTTTATCCTTTATGCATCTTATCTTGCTTTGATTGGCGGTAGCATTTTAAGATGATCTCTCACTAATTATCAAGAAGTGTTCTCCACGAGTATGCACCGTTGCGAAAGTTCTTCGTCTTTGAGACACCACGTGATGATCGGGTGTGATAGGCTCTACGTTCAAATACAGCGGGTGCAAAACAGTTGCACACGCGGAATACTCAGGTTATACTTGCGAGCCTAGCATATCTGAGATATGGCCTCGGAACACGGAGACCGAAAGGTCGGCGTGAATCATATAGTAGATCGATCAACATAGCGATGTTCACCATTGAAACTACTCCATCTCACGTGATGATCGGACATGGTTTGGTTGATTTGGATCACGTGATCACTTAGATGACTAGAGATGTCTGTCTAAGTGGGAGTTCTTAAGTAATATGATTAATTGAACTTAAATTTATCATGAACTTAGTACTGATAGTATCTTGCTTGTCTATGTTTGTTTGTAGATAGATGGCTTGTCTTTGTTTGTTCCGTTGAATTTTAATCGTTCCTTGAAAGCAAAGTTAAAAGATGATGGTAGCAATTACGGATTGGGTCCGTAACACGAGATTATCCTCATTGCTGCCTGAGAAAAGTTACGTCTGGAAGCACCGCTAGGTGCCGAACTCTTCTTGATGCTGGCGAGCGATGTTAAGAACGTCTGGCGAGCAAAGTGATGACTACTCTATAGTTCGATGTGCCATGCTTTACGGCTTAGAACCGGGCCTTCAACGATGTTTTGAGCGTCATGGAGCATATGATATGTTCCGGAGTTGAAGTTAATATTTCAAGAAAATGCCGGATTGAGAGATATGAAGTCTCCAATAAGTTATATAGCTGCAAGATGGAGGAGAATAGTTACGTCGGTGAACACATACTCAAAATGTGCGGGTATAATAATCACTTGATTCAAGCTGGGAGTTAATCTTCACGATGTTAGTGTCATTGATGAATTCTCCAATCATTGCCAAGCTACAAGAGCTTCGTGATGAACTATAATATGCAAGGGATGAACAAGACTATTCTCGAGCTCTTGGCGATCTTTGAAAGCAGCGGAGGTAGAAATCAGAAGGAGCATCAAGTGTTGATGGTTAACAAGACCACTAGTTTCAAGAAAAAGGGCAAAGGGAAGAAGAAGGGAACTTCAAGAAGAGCGGCAAGCAAGTTGCTGCTCAAGAGAAGAAACCCAAGTCGGACCTAAGCTGGCCGAGTGCTTCTCTGCAAGCGGTGGACCTTTGGAAGCGGAACTGTCCCAAGTATTTGGCGGATAAGAAGGATGGCAAAGTGAACAAAGGTATATGTGATATACATGTTATTGATGTGTACCTTACTAATGCTCATGATAGCTTTTGGCTATTTGATATTGGTTACATTGCTAATATTTGCAACTCCAAGCAGGGACTACGGATTAGCGAAGATTAGCTAAGGGCGAGGTGGCGATGCGTGGGAAATGGTTCCAAAGTTGATGTGATCACGGTCGGCATGCTACCTGTACATCTACCATCGAGATTAGTATTAGACCTAAATAATTGTTATTTGGTGCGGCGTTGAGCATGAACATTATATCTGGATCTTTTTTGATGCGAGGCGGTTATTCATTTAAATCGAGAGAATAATGGTTGTTCTATTTATATGAGTAATATCTTTTATGGTCATGCACCCTTGAAGAGTGGTCTATTTTATTGAATCTCGATAGTAGTGATACACATATTCATAGTGTTGAAACCAAAAGATGCAGAGTTGACAATGATAGTGCAACTTATTTGTGCCTTGCCGTTTAGGTCATATCGATTGTAAAGCACATGAAGAAACTCCATACTGATGGGCTTTTGGAATCACTTGATTATGAATCACTTGGTACTTGCGAACTGTGCCTTATGGGCAAGATGACTAAAACGCCATTCTCCGGTACTATGGAGAGAGCAACCGATTTGTTGGAAATCATACATACAGATGTATGTGGTCCAATGAATGTTGAGGCTCGTGGCGGATATCGTTATTTTCTCACCTTCACGGATGATCTAAGCAGATATGGGTATATCTACTTAATGAAACACAAGTCTGAAACATTTGAAAAGTTCAAAGAATTTCAGAGTGAAGTAGAAAATCATCGTAACAAGAAAATAAAGTCTCTACGATCGATCGTGGAGGAGAATATTTGAGTTCTGAGTTTGGTCTACACTTGAAACAATGCGGGATAGTCTGCAACTCCGCCACGGAACACCACCACGAAATGGTGTGTCGAGCGTCGTGTCGTACTTTACTTGATATGGTGCGATCTATGATGTCTCTTCTTGATTTACCGCTAACGTTTTGGGGTTATGCTTTAGAGGCGGCCGCATTCACGTTAAATAGGGCACCATCAAAATCCGTTGAGGCGGCGCCTTATGAGCTGTGGTTTGGCAAGAAACCAAAGTTGTCGTTTCTTTAAAGTTTTGGGCTGCGATGCTTATGGGAAGAAACTTCAACCAGATAAGCTCGAACCCAAATCGAATGTGTCTTCATAGGATACCCAAAGGAGACTATTGGGTACACCTTCTATCATAGATCGAGGGCAAGATTTTCGTTGCTAAATTCGGATCCTTTCGGAGAAGGAATTTCTCTCGAAAGAAGTGAGTGGGAGGAAAGTAGAACTTGATGAGATAAGCTGTATCTACTCCCTTATTGGAGCGTAGTTCATCACAAGAACCGGTTCTGTGACAACTACACCAATTAGCAAGGAAGCTAATGATATTGATCATGAAACTTGAGATCAAGTTTCTCTTGAACCTTGTAGGTCTACGAGTAAGATCCGCACTGAGTGGTGCGGTAATCCTATTCGGAAGTCATGTTACTTGACCATGATGAACCTACGAACTATGAGGAAGCGATGATGAGCCCAGATTCGCAAAATGGCTAGAGGGCATGAAATCGAGATGGGATCCATGTATGAGAACAAAGTATGGACTTTGGTTGACTTGCCGATGATCGGCAAGCCATTGAGAATAAATGTATTTTTAAGAAGAAGATGATCTTGATGGTAATGTAAGCGTCTATAAAGCTCGACTTGTTGCGAAAGGTTTTCGACAAGTTCAAGGGGTTGACTACGATGAGACTTTCTCACCCGTAGCGATGCTTAAGTCTGTCCGAATCATGTTAGCCATTGCTGCGTTTCATGATTATGAAATTTGGCAAATGGATGTCAAGACTGCATTCTTGAATGGATTTCTAGAAGAAGAGTTGTATATGATACAACCAGAAGGTTTTGTTGATCCAAAAGGTGCTAACAAAGTGTGCAAGCTCCAGCGTTCCATTTATGGACTGGTGCAAGCATCTCGGAGTTGGAATAAACGCTTTGATAGTGTGATCAAAGCATATGGTTTTATCTGAGACTTTTGGAGAAGCTTTGTATTTACAAGAAAGTGAGTGGGAGCTCTGTAGCATTTCTAGTTTTATATGTAGATGACATATTGTTAATTGGAAATGATATAGAATTTCTGGATAGCATAAAGGGATACTTGAATAAAAGTTTTTCAATGAAAGACCTCGGTGAAGCTGCTTATATATTGGGCATCAAGATCTATAGAGATAGATCAAGGCGCTTAATAGGACTTTCACAAAACACTTACCTTGACAAAATTTTGAAAAAGTTCAAAATGGATCGAGCAAAGAAAGGATTCTTGCACGTGCTACAAGGTGTGAAGTTGAGTCAAACTCAATGCCCGACCACAATGAGAAGATAGAGAAAATGAAAGATGTTCCTATGCTTCAGCCATAGGCTCTATCATGTATGCAATGTTGTGCACGGACACGGCGTATGCTTAGCAATAAGCTTGGCAGGAAGGTACCAAAGTAATCCGAGTGGATCCTTTGGACAGCGGTCAAGAACATCCTAAAATACGAAAAGGACTAAGGATATGTTTCTCGTATATGGAGGTGACAAAGAGCTAGTCGTAAAGGTTACGTCGATGCAAGCTTTGACACGATCCGGACGATCTAAATCGCATAAACGGATCGTGTTTATATTAAGCGGTGGGCTGTAAGTTGGTGTAGTTCTAAACAAAGCGTCGTGGCGGGATCTACATGTGAAGCGGAGTACATAAGCGCTTACAAGCGGCGAATGAAGGAGTGCGGATGAAGGAGTTCATTTCCGATCTAGGTGTCATACCTAGTGCATCGGGACCAATGAAGATCTTCTGTGACAATCTTGGTGCAATTGCCTTGGCAAAGGAATCCAGATTTCACAAGAGGACCAAGCACATCAAGAGATGCTTCAATTCCATTCGGGACCAAGTCCAAGTGGGAGACATAGAGATTTGCAAGATACATACGGATCTGAATGTTGCGAGACCGTTGACTAAGCCTCTCTCACGAGCAAAACATGATCAGCACCAAGACTCCATGGGTGTTAGAATCATTACTATGTAATCTAGATTATTGACTCTAGTGCAAGTGGGAGACTGAAGTAAATATGCCCTAGAAGCAATAATAAAGTTATTATTTATTTCCTCATATCATGATAAATGTTTATTATTCATGCTAGAATTGTATTAACCGGAAACATGATACATGTGTGAATACATAGACAAACATATAGTCACTAGTATGCCTCTACTTGACTAGCTCATTAATCAAAGATGGTTATGTTTCCTAACCATAGACATGTGTTGTCATTTGATTAATGGGATCACATCATTAGGAGAATGATGTGATTGACATGACCCATCCGTTAGCTTAGCACATGATCGTTTAGTATTACGCTATTGCTTTCTTCATGACTTATACATATTCACGTAACTATGAGAATTATGCAACTCCGTTTACGGAGGAACACTTTGGGTACTACCAAGCGTCACAATGTAAGCTGGGTGATTATAAAGGAGTACTACAGGTGTCTCGAAGGTACATGTTGAGTTGGCGTATTTGAGATTAGGTTTTGTCACTCCGATTGTCGGAGAGGTATCTCTGGGCCCTCTCGGTAATACTCATCACTTAAGCCTTGCAAGCATTATAACTAATGAGTTAGTTATGAGATGACATATTACGAGCGAGTAAAGAGACTTGCGGTAGCGAGATTGAACTAGGTATTGGATACCGGCGATCAAATCTCGGGCAAGTAACATACCGATGACAAAGGAACAACGTATGTTGTTATGCGGTTTGACCGATAAAGATCTTCGTAGAATATGTAGGAACCAATATGGGCATCCAGGTCCGCTATTGGTTATTGACCGAGAATGGTTTTAGGTCATGTCTACATAGTTCTCGAACCCGTAGGGTCCATACGCTTAACATTTCGATGATAGTTTTATTATGAGTTTATAAGTTTTGATGTACTGAAGTTTGTTCGGAGTCACGGATGTGATCACGGACATGACGAGGAGTCTCGGAATGGTCGAGACATAAAGATTGATATATTGGAAGCCTATGTTTAGACATCGGAATAGTTCCGGGTGAAATCGGCATTTTTGCGAGTCTGGGAGGTTACGGAACCCCGGGGTTAATGGACCTACATGGGCCATGAGGGAGAAGAGGAAGGAGCGAGGGAGGGGCGCGCCCTCCCTCCTAGTCCGAATAGGACAAGGGAAGGAGGCGGCGCCCCCTTTCCTTCCCTCTTCCTCCTCTTTCCCCTTGTCCTACTCCTACTTGGAAAGAGGGAGTCCTACTCCCGGTGGGAGTAGGACTCCCCCTGGCGCCCTCTGGGCGGCCGCCTCCTCCCCTGGCTCCTTTATATCACGGGGCGGGGGCACTAAGACACACAAGTTGATCTACGGATCGTTCCTTAGCCGTGTCGGTGCCCCTTTCACCATATTTCACCTCGGTCATATCGTCGCGGAGTTTAGGCGAAGCTCTGCGCAGTAGAACATCATCATCGTCCTGCCCGTCGTCTTGTGGAACTCACCTCCGGAGCCTTTGCTAGATCGGAGGGCGGAGATCGTCATCAAGCTGAGCGTGTGCTGAACTCGGAGGCCCGTCGTTCGGTGCTTGGATCGGTCGGATCGTGAAGGCGTCGACTACATCAACGCGTTGTGCTAGCGCTTCGCTTACGGTCTCACGAGTGCGTGGACGAACACTCTCCCCTCTCGTTGCTATATCATCACCATGATCTTGCGTGTGCGTAGGAATTTTTTTGAAATTACTACGTTACCCAACAGGGCAGTGTTGTCACCTCGGCGTACTAACATACTACGTCACCTCGGCTGGATGGGGGGCTTCGTCAACACTTCATTAACCCACGCCGGGGGCTTCGGCGTCACTCTACCGGCGTGCATTGGCCATGCTATGTCACCACTTCAGAGTGCCGAGCTCTTCGCTCCGCCACCTCGGGACCGTCTTGGGGGATGGAACCTTGTCCCGCATCAAGCTCAGACCGTGTCATCAATGCCGAACACATTAACCAGCTAAGTCGCTTTCATGCTCAAAGTTTTAAATTTTTAACTTGTGTTCGGTTCGACCATGCTCACATACGTTGTTCCTTAAAAGAAACTTCCCTTTCCCATGTTAATTGGGGGCTCTTAAAATTTACACGATCCATTCTATAATAATGTGTTTTCTTCTTGGTCGTTGCAAAGTCTTTTTCTACCGCTCATTTTTCGACTCGAGTGTATGGTCAATAGCCAGATAGCCTAGCTTCTCTCTAAAGCCGCTCGAATTTAGTTCGCTAAACTGGCCTCGGAGAAGCACTCTGCCTTCGGGATAAGGAGCTTGAAGCCATAGGCTGACCCGCTTGAAGTCTTGAGATCGGATGTGTCATGTTAAAGCACGACGAGAGCACAATTTTTTTAAAAGACCAAATTCTGGATTGGCACCAAAATTTCGGTTTAGTCCGGATGTCAAGCTTTTACATAAGTTTTTAGCTTTTCGAGCCTATGGCACTTTTAGACTATTTGTTTGTTTCCAGCATAAGTCTCGTAGTGCAACGCCGGACACCTTTAGAGATTCTGCAAAAACATTCTCGGATATTGCTATATATGCATCGGTTTCGACTTGTGTCTTTGGTCAATAGTTGGCTCCTGTGCTTGCCTCCTACGTTCCACTCTGTTCGGCTAGGTGTGCAAAGGGAGAACCACTGCGATTGTGCTTCCAGCTCGCATAGTTAAGCACCTCAGTGGAGAAAGCCGAAAGCTGATTGACATAATAAGCGCAAACTGGTCAGCGATCCGATAACTGTGTTAAATGACGGGCCGTTCATAACATTGGCCGAAGTGTTTATGGCTTGACCTCGGCTGTCGCCGAACACTAACTAGGGGCTAGTAGCTGGCCTCCGAACTTTAAGCTCCTATGACTAAGTGAAAGTTATAAAGCCCGCATATCTGATTGCCTTGTTTCCGCTAACACAATTACCTTCGGGGACCGAGACGTCGGATAAGAGTTGTTTTGTTATTGCATAAACACCCTGCATAGCATCTACAAAGGGGTGGAAGCCGACGATGGGCTACTTTCAACTGGAGTCAAAATAAACATATCAGCGACATTTGTAAAATATACGAGGGCTGCCTTCCATAATCATTGTTATATAAAGCCATAAATATGCATCAGTTTTACTTAAGATTTTGACCAAGCTGGTTGCCTGGCTCTTGTGCTTACCCCTACGTTCCCGATTGTTTGGGTAGGCGGTAAAGGGAGCACCTCTGTGATTGTTACTACCGGGTCATCCGAGTTAGTACCTCAGACTGGGTGAAGCCGAAAGCTAGTGATCTTAAAGGATATAATTGGTCGGCAACGACGGAAGTGAAAATTTAGGTTCGCTATAGACCACATAGTTTGGGAACTTTCCCCAAACTAAATCCTCAATACTTTGCTCCCACATTGATCGGAGCTGAGGTTTCATGATCATGCTTAGCATGACAACCCAAAGAAAGGAACCGATAGCACGACTATGTTAAAAGGTAATATAACATATCTCTCCGCGTACCTTTGTTTATAGAACCGTATGGCCAGATTGCCTTGTTTGCCGTAAATCTTTGCCCTCATAAAGGCTTTATAAAGTACGACAAACACTCCTCGGATGCTGGCCGAGGAGGTTGAAGCTGATGGTCGGTCAACAAAGTTTTGTACAATGCGGATCTAAGCATTAATGATGTAAAGTACTTGGGTACATAGAATCATTACACATAAATTGCGAGTAAAATCCATTTACTGCAATTCATCTTTCAAACCCCTTGGAGCCTACCTTGGCGAGCTCGGATTTCGACCAACTCTAAGCTCTTTTAAGAGATCTTTATTCTCTTTCCGAGAAGTTTGTGTTAAACACAACAAAATTTTCTGTCAAACGGATATTGATCCTTAATTCGGCCACCCGTGCCCACATTAAGGCTCGGGGGCTACTGGGCTTCGCGCTCATTATTTATAAATATTAAAGGGGCACATCGATCCCCTGATCTGGTGTTGCCACCCGACCAGTGTCTCGGGGGCTACTGCATTGCTTATTCAATGCAGAGAATTCAAAGTGCTCAGTATTCGGCATGACCGAGCTATGTGCAAACGCGTCTTTGGACAACAATAAGTACCATCTGGGACTTATCCAGCATCAAGCTAATATATCACGGCGACTTCTCACAACCCTCTCTCAGGGGCCTGTCAGCCGATCATTAGTTCCAATATATTACACTGCGTTTCTATTCCTACGTATGCTGCCGAGTTAGGAGTTGATCCTCAGGCTGATTTTGCAAATCGACATGAGTCTCGGGGGCTATTAGGATCAGCAGTTTTTTGTTTTACTTCAGGTGCATCTCGGGTTTTAGACCGACACACACCTTGAGGGCTACTGGATATACATGTACTGGCTATATGTCTCGGCAGAGAATAAATTGCACCAATCAAAAATATTCACAAAAAATCAGCCCGCGGTCGGGGTGGTGCACCACCTCGGAAGCAGTCTAGCATAAAGCTCGGGCGCCAGTGGCTGGCTCCATAGAGGGTATTTCCGGCATTAAGCTCGGTTGAATTCGTTCAATCTTTTAACAGACCGAGGTAGTTTACGACACCTCGGACGCTAACCATCGTCGGAGCTCGGGAGTGGTCCGGCATAAACCTCGGATTCAAATGGCTCGTTCCATAGAGAACTTTTCAACGTTAAACTCGGATAACCTCCTTCAAACTTTTTCAAGCCAATGTGATCCATGACACCTCAGATATAGTCCAGCGTTGGAGCTAGGATATAGTCCGGCGTTGAAGCTCGAATATAGTTCAGCGTTGGTGCTCGGCTGGAAAAGATATCTCGATTGCAGTCCGGTGTTGGAGCTCGGATGCAAGAGGACACCGCCGCACGGGAACAACTTCAAGCCCGAGGTGCAGCATAAAAAGTAACAAGGCATTGATAAAGGCTGAGAACTTAAAGGGGCTCCTCGGATACCCAACGTGTAAACTCTTAGGATTCACTTCGACGATCCTCGAGATCGAAGATGAGATGATTTGTTGAACCAGTTTTCAAGACCGACGACCGAAGATGAAGAATAGTTAGGAAGAATCGAGGAGTGTCCCCAACTTGAAGACCGGTTTAGGGGGCTACTGACGGTGTCCTGGACTAGGGGGTACTCACCACATTGTCTCCCAATCAGTTAGATTGGACCGAGGACCCTCATGGCCGTATACTCATGGGCCAGTTCGGATAACTGATGCATACACGAGGAAGATTCCACAAGACTTGGTGATCAAGACAAGGACTCCTCCCCACCGGCGTATTCGGCCAAGACTCTTGTTATCCTAGGCCTCTGGTACATTATATAAACCGAGGCTAGGCTAGTCGATAGATAGGCTAGATCATTATGACATTACTCATCATATCTCTAGGGTTTAGACCACAACATATGATCTCTAGGTAGATCAACTCTTGTAACCCTATATTCATCAAGATCAATCAAGCAGTAAGTAGGGTATTACCTCGATAGAGAGGGCTCGAACCTGGGTAAACATCGTGTTCCCTGTCTCCTGTTACCCATCGATCCATGACACACAGCTTGGGACCCCCTACCTGAGATCTGCCGGTTTTGACACCGACCGGGGGGGTCTGTCTCACCGGCGGGCTGGCCCAGGACAAGGGCATGCGCCGCTCGTGTCCGTGCGTGTCCGTTCGGCCGCAAACTCATCTCAAAGTTGGGTTCGAAATGGGTCGAAAGCGGATAGAAAATGGACGACGGTCTGTTTGCGGCCACGCATTGGAAGGCCTGTTTTGTCTGTTTACCTCCATACGGACACGAAAGGACCATTTGAGGTCGTGCGTTGGAGTTTTTTTAGAGTAATAACTTTATTCCTCAAATAACAGCAAGATCGTTTACAAAATCGTGGAGAATAAAGTCAGGGACGATGGTCTCCCACTCTTCTGATTTACTAGTGATGAAATAGTGTTTTGCTAAACCATCCGCTATCAAGTTTTCCTCTCTACTACAATAATCAAAACTGATAGAAGCGTAATCCATTGACATAAGGGAGCATTCTGCTATGATTGGGACGTCCACTCCCATGTAGGCATTAGGATCAGATATGGCCTCTAGCGTAGTCAAACTATCAGACTCGATGATAAGCTTCATACAACCCAGTTTCATTGCTAGGTACAGACCACATCGAATAGCAGATAATTTAGCTGAATCTACACTAAACACATGTGGTAGCACATGAGTTGCTGCCCCCAGAAATTTGCCGTGGTCATCTCGTGCAACAGCTCCGGAAGCTCTTGTGAAGTTATCCTCATGAAATGATGCATCGACATCGATTTTTACAACTCCAGCACTTGGCTTCTTCCATACATGATCACTCCTACGTATAGGATGGTTTGGTGTATGAGCATGAATTTGATCCCGTGTCTGTACTATCTCCCCTCTTGTACGTTGCCTTCTTTGCCGCCAAATGAACCACATGGCCACTAGAATAAATTCGGCTATTTTGGTCAAACATGTCAATTGTGCAGCTCTGAGCAAGTCCTGTGCGGCAACTAGTTTTTCCTTTTAGTTGTCACAGTAGTAGCATATTGTACTATCACCAGCTCCAGCAGCATGTGTTTTTTTCTTCAAAACGGAGGCAAAAGATTTGCCTCATTCATTAAATAAGAGGAGAATAGGGTTTGGTGTTTATATAAGCGCCCCTGCAAAATGGCATGGCAATTACTCTAGTACGACAATACGCCCCAGTTTCTTAGCACCTGCCATAACCCATAGTTTTGCCTCGAGCACGATATTTTGGAGCAGGATAGGTGGTGGCGCACTCTTGTTGTGAAATACACACGCCTTTCTCTCGTTCCAAACAGTCCAAGAGACAAGCATGGTGAGAGAGGCTATCGCTCGTCTATTGGGGTTTTGCATGTCGGTCCTTCTATCCCACCATCGCATGAGCGAATCCTCAAGGCACCAATTGGAGGTGTCCATGTGCACAAGACCAAACTTGTCGATGATCGATCGCCAGAGCCTAATGGAGAAGCGGCACTTGACGAAGAGGTGGATGCCCGATTCTTGCTCACGTTTGCAAAGCGGAAAAAGCCCACAATTAACCCAACCACGCCGCTCCAACCGGTCGGCGGTCCAGTTCCGGTCTTGCAAGGTCAACCAAGCGAAGAATTTAACCTTAGGGGCAAGCTCTCCAAACCATGTGGTGAATGGGCGAGTCGTCGGGCCAAGGAATTGCGCCTTATATGTTGTGGCCGCTGAGTACTGGCCATCATCAGCATGCTTCCAAACAATGTCGTCCTGAACGTGATCGTCAAGATGGAAGTCATGCACAAGAGCCCAAAGCGAGAAAATTTCCTGGATGTGTGCGAGGGAGACAAATCAGACAATTGTGTCATGCTTGATGTGGGTCATCCAAGCATTCCCTCGCAGGGCCTGACGAAGCGTCGATCTCTTCCTTTTTGAGGCTTGAAAAATAAGCGGGGCAATATCCTTGGGCTTGCGACCAAGCAACCACGGGGAGTCCCGGAATGGTGTTTTTGCAGCATTGCCAACGATGATTGTGGTGGAGGCATATAAGAAATCCATATCTTCCTCAGTACACGGGTTGCCCAAGCCAACCCAAAACTTAGTAGGCTCCTTCCATTCGTACCATGGCCACCTTAGCCGCAAGACCCGAGCAAACTTGTCGGTGTTGAGGACGCCCAGGCCTCCATAGATCGTAGGCCTGCAGACCATGTCCCAATTGACCTTACATTTTGCGCTGGCCGTCTTGTCCGACCCTAACCTGAGGAAGGCCCTCTCAATCTTGTTGAGATTATGAAGTATGCCCTGTGGCACAATGAGAGACGTGATGGAGAAGACCACTTGAGAGGTGAGAACCGATCTGACAAGGGTACTACGCCCAATAATTGTGATGGTTTGTCCCTCCCAAGTTAATTTCCGGCCGCCTTGTCTTCAAGATACTGGAAGTCGACCTTCCGAAGTTGTCGTACTGAGAGCGGCAGGCCCAAATATTTGATTGGGAATGTGGCGCGGGTCACCGGAATGCTACTCAGAATATGCTCCAGAGGAATGTGGTTGCATCGAATGGGCACAACCGAGCTCTTGCAGAAGTTGGTGCAAAGTCCTGTCACCTCGCCGAAACCCCTTAGGATGACTAAGAGGTTATCAATGTCCCGCTTGATTGGGGCCATGAAGATGGCCGCGTCGTCCGCATGGAGGGAGGTTCTCATCATGACGCCGCACCCGCGGTTCCTATGGATGATGCCCTTGTGAGTTGTGATGTCGAGGATATGTTGAAGAATTGATTGCAAGGACGAGCATAGAGGTGAAATTGGGTCCCCTTGGCGAAACCCAGCCATGCTTGATCGGGTGCCGGAAGCCCATTGAGGAGAAGCGAAGAGGAAGATGTGATGAAGCGGTAATCCAATTCCGGAATTTGCAAGGTAACCCCTTGCGTTGTAATAAGTCTAGGATGTATTCCCATTTGACCGAGTCGAAAGCTTTTCTAATGTAAAGCTTGAAGAGGAGGGGCTGAAGTCTTGCGCTTGTGCAACCGTCTCGCAAAATTGCGCACATACATGAAGTTGTCATGGATACTCCTCTTCTTTATGAAGCGCTTTGGGCATTGGAGACAAGAACGCCGAGTGGGACACCACTCACAACAATCACTTGCTACATGCCCTGTCGTCTTCCCTCTCTGACCATTGCCCTCTCTTGCTCGCCGACGACAAGGGCCCTAGGCACCCGCGTACATTCAGATTTGAGAATCTCTGGGTATCTTTGCCCGGATTTGAAGAGGTCGTTCTTGATGCTTGGGCTGAGAGGGTGAGTCATTCTGAACCGTACCAGGTCCTCCACCATAAGCTCAAAAAAACATCGCTCCGCCTTGCTCAGTGGAGCAAGCGTATCTTCTCCAAGGCCAAGGTGCAGCTCCATGCAGCCAACGTCATCATCCTTCGCCTGGACATTGCGCAAGAGGAGCGACTGCTATCCCCGGAGGAGCTTGACCTACGCTCTAGGCTTAAGAGGCGCGTGATCAGTCTTGCGGTTCTAGAGAGGGCAAGAAAGAGCCAATGCGCTAGGATTGCGAACCTGAAGGATGGGATGCTAACACAAAAAATTTCCACCGCCGCATCAACGCTAGGAGAAGGAAAAATACATCCATAGGATCAAGAACGCACAACCCCTCCTCAGCAGTGGCCCTCTGCAGCGAGCCCCGGGCAGTTAGAGCATGTGGTTTCAGTATACTCTAACTCTCTGTTAAAAGGAAAGGAATTTTTTTGCAGGACCCATGCATGTGTGTTTGACTTAACAAAGCACGGTTCCCTAAGTATATATATTAGCAGGTCAGGGATTGCAATATAATACTCCTAGATGCATGTGTCAGTTAGCACCCTGTTGTGTTGTCTTGAGCACTTTGTCAATCTGTACGGATTACGAGCAGGATTAATTAATGGAGCAACCTAACCTAGGATGAATCATTTTGGTGCGCAAGATGACAGCACGGGCCAAGACAAGGCCACGCACGACTAATAAGTCTTTTTTTGTCGGCCCCGCACATTCTTCAGGTCTGAGATTTTCTACCCTGGATTGGATAGGATACTTTTGTTATATCAAGGCGTGGCAGTATTTGTTTAGGCAAAGCGCTGGGGCAGATGTTTCTCTTGACTTTTGTAGTGTGGCGTGTATGTGTTCACTAATGCGGAACCACCGGCTGTTCACCAGCTTTAGCTTGGTACTACTCCTGCTAATGTTTTCGGAGGACTGGTAGATCCTTGTTATCCTCTCTTGTGAGATTACGAGCACGCATGTTCGTCCAAACTGGCCCAGCTCGCGCCACCAAAATCAAATCCACGCGGTGCCTGTGATCGGCTGTGATTTCGTGGATTTTCAGACGGCGATGCTCGCGGTGCATCCCTTGTGGTAAAAAAGGCGCAAGAATATTGGGCTGGAGGGGCCGCGCGGTGGGCCTCCCGCGAGCGACATCTTCGTGTCCGGCGTCTCGGCCTTGGCAGCTACCATAACGACGCCAGCACAAAACAGTGCAAAACTGGCCCGCCCTCTGTTGATTCCCTTTTGCCTGTTCACTGTTCACCGTTGCCACACGGACGCTGATGCCACCACTGTTCACTGTTGCATACGGACCACTATTGCGGCATCATAGAAACCAGTTGTCCATCCATCCATGAGGAAACACGCTCGTACCGGTCATACGTTCAGTCATTGTTTTCCCAGCTCATACCGGCACATCAACCACGTATACTCTCCTCCTGGTTCACGATGGGAATGGGCCGACCCGGCCCTGGCCTTGGACCCGGCCCTCATGGCCCCAAGGCCAATTTGAGAGGCCACGGGTCGACCCCTATAAAAAATAGTCAGTGGCCTTGTTGGCCCGATGGGTATTTCGGGTCGACCCAAATTCTTGATTTACATTGTCTTATGCATGAATGAGATGTTAAAATTAGACACGCTTTAATGGAATCTAACTAGTGTAAAAATTAATAAAGTATTTAATACTTGGTAATAGGAAAAAATTAAGCCGCTACCTATGATTTTGTACATGTGCATTTTGAGGAAACATATCAATTTAATTTTTTTTGTTCATATACGCGAGTGTTCGCCGAAAAATATACAGCTGGCTGCGTTGTAAAATCGGCTCTTACGACAACGTCGGTGGGATGAAGATTGCGGCTGTTGTGAGCTATAAGACTATAAGGCGGGCCGGCCCCGCTGACCCAACGGGTCACTCGATGCCGGCCCTGTTGACCCAAATCTTGTTTGAGGTCGACCCACGTGACCCATTGGCCTTGAATTTTTGGGTCGGGTCAGCGACCCGGCGGGCCGACCCGGCCCATTCCCATCCTGACTCCTGGTTATCTTTTCATTTTTGAGCCGGCTACGACAGATACAGCGCAACATCTTTTTCAGATACAGGATGCCTTGCTCGAATCCGAGGATTTTTTTTAACCATGCAAAGCCAGGGGATCTAAAATTCTAGTCAAACGAATTAGGCCCCAGAGTCTGTAAAATCAGATGTACAGCCCAACACGCCCCCTCTAACTCAGATGTACAGCCCAAGACGCCCCCGCTAACCCCTATTTGGCGCTTCAGGCGCCAGTTACTTCGTTAGCGGTAACTGGCGACCTGGCCGGCCCATATAGAGTTCGTTTTCCAGAACTCCGATTTGGAGAAGCTTCACGACCACCTCTTTCTTTTATGTGTTTTTGGTTTTCCATTATTCAGGTTTCACACCGTTTTCCTTTTTCCTTTTAGTTTTCGTTTTCGTTTTCGTTTTCATTTTATATTTTTTTAAATGCGTGAACTTTTTTCAAGTTATAATTTTTTTTTGCAAATTCATAAACCTTTTCCAAATTTCCTGAACTATTTCCAAACAAGAATTTTTTTGTGTTTTTTTTTCAAATTAGTGATTTTTTCATTTTAGAAAATTTTTACATTTCTTTATCTTTTACAAGTCTTGAACTTTGTTCAAATTCATGAAATTTTCTCAAATTTGTTATTTTTTCCAATTTTATAATTTTTTTTCAAAACATTTAAACCTTTTTAAAGAAGTTGAACCTTTTGTGATCTTTTTTTAATCGTGAACATGAACTCGTAATTTGTTTGAATTCAAGAACTTTTTTAATACATGAACTTTTCTTTGAATTCATTAACCTTATTTTTGGATGTTCATGATCTTTTTTTTTTCAAAATATGCGAATTTTGAAAATTCATGATCTTTTTCAAATTTGTGAACCATTTCAAATCTTGTTTTTTTTTTGCAAATTTATGAACTTTTTCAAATTCTTTGAGAAGTCAATAAATCAAACTCAGACACCAAAGGCTTGAATGGCCAGCTATCAACATGCCCAACGGTCAGTGGTTAAAATGCCAAACTGTCACCTGACATTGATTGAGTCCATCTGTCTTGCCTAGTACATTGCTTAGTACCGCACTTCGATCCCTAAGTGTAATGCCAACTGGATACCAACTGCTCCTGCTCCATATGTGCCTCCCAAGAAGGGGTGCAACCTTAGGCCAGAGGACCGTACCACCTTCACTCCAGGGTGCTCTTCCACTGCTCATATTCCACGTAGGAAAGGCCCTAAGGTGCCCGCTCAGACAACTTTACTAGGGAGGAGAAGAAGTCACTTTCAAGACGGTTGGCAATCTTTTCAAGATGTGCCAGTCTATTCAGAGGCATCAGGTAGAGGATATCAATAGAAGTTGTACATGCACAACAAGAAGGTGGATCACGCTGCTATGATGATGCCTTTTGAGCCAGGATCTAATGACAAGGACAGTGAGGCAACAGTTTATGAGAACCACCTTGTAGGATATTGCTTTGATGATGATGATGAATTGAGCGCCTCACCTTTTGTCTAGTTTTTTCTAGCATCACCTTTTCACCTTTTGGCATCTTGATGACGGAGGAGGAGAAGAGTTCTATTTAGTATCATTTGTACTTGAGATCACAAGCCTCGTTTTTATTTAGTCATGTTTTATTGGCTTGTGAAACTTTTTTATTCCGTCATGTGATCTGAGCTACTTCTTATTTATGTTTGTGAGTCTTGGTGTTGTTATTAAGTATTGAGACTATGCTTTGCTTAATTCATATGTTGTGAAATGCCTTATCATTTTAGCCTTGTCTCACATTATCATTGCCAGTTATTCTTATTTGTTGATCACATGTCAGGCTTTCATGCATTGAGTTATCTAGTTGTTGCTATTCACTCATACCATTGCACGACTCTTCTTGATCTAAGGGGATCCATCTATGTGTGTGCTTGTTGCATAATCAAGCAAATTCTTTTATCTATGCTCACACTTAGGGGGGAGCTCTCTTGATTAATTGCTTTGCTGGCTAGTCTTATAAATTATATGTTTTTGCCATGCTCTAGACATATTGTCATCAATACATCAGGGGGGGGGGATTGGAAATGCGTTTGCACTTAATGGTATTTTTGTGTGATGACATTATTGTTAGTGGAACTAATAACTATTGCTAAGGTATATCTCAGGTTATTGGTTCCTTGAAAGATTATCATGATGATGGTTAACCCCCCACTTCAAGATATCAAAGGCGTGGTTATGCGACGACTCCAAGGTTTTCGTTTTGGTTTGATTTGAGTTGTAGGACAAACACAGTATTAAGAGGGGGTCAAGGTGGATGAATTTCATGTGGGAACACTCTAAACATATACACCAAGCTTCCTACAAAAAATAAGTGCTCCTCCATTCTTCGTTTTTGTGCTATTGCAAAGTGTCCATGAGGTTGGTACCAAAAGTTTCTAATCACCACGTGCGCACAGGGATCTAAGACCATGTGCGCACGGGACTTAGACCCCAGTGCACATGAGGTGATGTATATGCCTCTAGATAGCCCATGCACACAGGCTGACTTAGCATGTGAGCACGGGGTCCAATGGGCAGATACCCCCTCCTTGCACGAGCACTATAAAGGGGAGTTCTTCCACCTCCAACCCTAAACATTTTGCCTTGTTTGAGCTCCCCCATTTCTAAATCTTGATTTTCTCATTCCTCTTAACCCCTCCACCAAACGTGTTGAAACTTTGGGGTTCGAGGGAGAAAGGCTCGATTTACACTTTAACCAAACCAATTCGTGTTCCCCACAAGATTTCTTCATCATTGACTTGTTACTCTTGGAGCTTGGTCTTCTAGGCGGTTAGGGTTCCTATGGAAGCTTCCTTACTTGTGGTGTGCTCTGGAGACATTTGTAAAGGTGTGGTGGTCGCCTTCATGACCAAACCAAGTGATTGGGGGCTCATCCATTGGGGGTGATTGGAGGAGAACAGGGTGAGCCTTCCGCGGTGTTATGAAAGCTTTGGCTTCGGCACCGATCCAATAAAGATTAGCACTTCCCCAAGGAAGTGTAAACTTTGGAATAAATCCACGTCATCGGCTCACTTGTGGTCAATCCTTTACCACATTTTACTTTGTCTTGCACGCTTGTGGGCTTGCTAATTATATAGTTGCCTAGCTTACATTGCTTTAAGCCTGCTTGACATAAAAGGATTGTTCATCTAGTTGCATTTCTAGAAAACCCTATTTATTCGCATTTCCCTAAAATTGGTAATTAAGCTTAAAATCTCTAGTCTCCTATTCACCCCCCTCTAGTCGACCGTATCGACCCTTTCAGCCGAGATCACCGATGTGCTCTCCGGTTCCCTGCTGGCACTAGATGAGGCCCAACCGGCAACCCTGCTACTTGAGGACCTCGACAACTTGTTTTTTTCATGGTTCGGAGACTCATCCGCCTCCCTGGATTGTCGTTGTCTAAGGTGGTTATATCGGCATGCTCCAGTCCGGACGCTGGGTGCTTTGTCAGGCGAAAGCCCTACAGGCAATGACGCCCATGGGCGTCGCGCCCCTCCTTGGAGGCATCTGTTTTGGCTATATCCATTGCCCCCGCACTCAGTGCCTCGAGAGAAATCCCTTACCTAGCTCCATCTGGGTTGGGCGATGGCGGCACCATACGCGTCGCTTCCTTCTTTGAGGCATCATCGTGGACCCTAGTTTGTTTGAGGTGGCCATTGCCTCATATCTACTCGCCATCCCATGGTTTTACGTTGGTGGTTTGTGTTCTTGGTGACCCCAAAGCCTACGTTTGGATAGTCCTAGGCAGGCCTTGGCTGCGCGTTTCCTTTGGACCAAGTGGCGGCGCACCGATGTCGCGGGGTCTCGGCTACACTCCGTCCTTTGGTCTCGCTGATGGCACACCAGTGTTATCGCTTGGTCTCGGATATCCGATGCCTCTTGATCGTGCCAGTTACGGTCCTCGGTTAGCCGATGCTTGCTCAACATCTGGAGATTCTCGGGGAGGCCTCCGTTGTGCGTCATCCTTCGAGTTCTGGTGGCACATTGGTGTCGTGGGGTCTTGGCTGCGCTCTGTCCTCATGTCTCATCGATGATACGCCGATGTCGTTGCACGGTCTCGAATGTCCAATGTCTTTTGATCGTGCTGGCTTGGTCCTACATAATTCTACGTCCTAGCCGTTCTTGCTTTTGGTGTTGCGTGGTCCTTCGTGGAGCTCCTCGTCTGGCTTGGGCTCGAGGCTTTGGTATCGGCTCACGGGGGGTTCGGTTCGCTTCTCGCTAACCTCCCCTTCCTCTTCATTTTTCCTCTTGCTTTTGTTTGTTTGCTTGGGTTGTTGACAATAATGCTAGACTTACGGGAAGAATTTACGCGCTGGTGTTACGAACATGGACGTGGGCTCATGCGGGTGGCTACAGTCAACAGTTGCTCCGAAAAACATGCATCCCATTTTCACAGCAGTGCGCCACATTCGTAGGCTCCGTCCATAGCAATTTGTCCGTAGATGTAGCACTATTGGCTTGTTACCCCCTGTAAACTGCTGCATTTGCCATTGGCTAAATGAAATGTTTAGGTGGGCAGTTAGCGCTTAGCGGCGATGCTACACACACGGACAATATTTTACAAGGTTTACGAGCTGGCACATGTGGCATAGTTTGATTGGGTTTAGGAAGAGGAAGGGCCCCACCCCCCTGAAATGGGGGGGGGGGGGGAGTTAATTAGTGCTAAGGCACCCCGTAAAGTTCCGTTGTTAGCCCGTGCGTCTAGGAGTTAGTCCCCTGGTGACCTAATTACAATGTGCTAGACTTTTGCTTATCGGAAACATCCAACGGCTGCAAAAGAACCATCATAATCGTACAAGCGCCCAGGCCAATCTTCCAAACCAAGAGAAAGTGGTGCATGAAGTCTACACCCTAAACCGCGTGCAAAACAGAAAGTTGAGACGGTCGATCATGGCGTATCACCGGTAGAACACCACGGGCGGCAACCTAAACCCAGATTCCCGCAAGAACGGGACCCCCTCCGGCCGGGCCTCGAGGTCCCGGTAGAACTCGTACTCCGCCTCGTAGTCGTGCAGTTCCAGCTCCCGCTTCTGCAGCGTGTGGTAGTGGTGCCGGGCCGCCGCGTCCTTGCCGAACCCGAACACCGACACCCGCTCGCACACGCCGGCCGCGGCCACCACCGCCTGCATCCCCGACGAGTAGTGGAACATGCCCTCCCCGTGCGCCTGCCCCCATTCCTCGGCCGGCCGCCCCGTCTCCCGCACGAATCGCCGCAGCGAGTAGTACTTGACTAGACGCGCGCACAGCGCGTCCAGCCGCGGGTCCGTCACGATCACCGGCGCTGGCGCCACGGAGCCGGAGGAAGAGGCGTTGCACGCGGCGTGCTCCACGAAGTGCGCGCCGCTGCACATGTACGTCAGGATGGGCACGGCGTCCCCGTAGGCGCGGCAATAGCAGGCTCCGCTGCCCCCGGCGCACCACCGGCCCATTACGTTGCTGTTGAGGAACGCTAGCCCGGTCCTGGCGCCAACGTAGCGCGCGTACCCTGCGTTGCCCGCCGGCGCGTTGTTGATCCGGATCACGAGCTCGTGGCCGTCGATGTTGTCGCCGCGCTCTGATGTCAGAAGGATGCCGCTGTTGCCGACGACGGCGCACGACGCGTACTTCCCGCCCTCGGCGTCCCGCCCGCTGTGCCGATCGATGGGGCTCTTGATGAGGTCCACGAGCTCGGACATGACGCCGGGGTCGAACCGCTGCCTTCGTAGCCAGTCCCGGAGCCCGCGTACCGCGACGTCGCGGTGCTCCTCCGGAGCTCTCGACAGGTTGCCCTCGAGCAGCTTCTTGGCCGCCTGCAGCACGGCCGTCGCCGCCGGGTCGACGGCCGCGAGCTCCATGAGCGTGGCGTCAGCGTCATGTCCTAGTACACCCTCAGCCGGCCCAGCTGTCGTGGTGCAGCGGAGGGTCTGGCCTCCGAGACCGGAGTGTCTCAGTAAGCACTGGAAGGAGATGACCAGGAAGACGGCGACGAGCAAGAGGAGGCTGCAGGCCGTATGGCTCCCACCACCATGCCTCTTCATGCTACGTACGCGCTAATGTTTGGCGCATCGTAGAGAGTACCATTTTATTCGATTAGTTTGGGTTTCGTTCGGTACGATCCAATGAGCTCAATCGTCACTGGCGGCGTCAAACGGCCACGAAGAACGGAGTTGAACATATTTGCGCGTCCAAATTTCTCTCCATTATAGTATCCTTTCCGGACAACAATGGATGACTTTCTTTTGCCTGTACGTGGTTAACAACGCAGATCATAGCGAACACATACAAAATGCGCTACGCATCTTAAGCGTATTTTACTTTTTGTGCATGCAAGTTGGGGATTAGATGGTGTGCGATCGGCTCAGTTGCGAAGGTTCCAAGACCTGCCTCCCCCAGGAGGCCGTGTTTGTTGGCGGTGATCAACTAGTGTGGGGAGAGCCAGAGGTTGGCAACATGGAAGCGCCGATGGAATATTGGGGTGGTGTGCGCTTCGTCGTCCCCGCCACAGAGGTGGTGGAAAGATACCGGCCGGCCGGGCGGTGGTCTAAGATGCCAGACTAGCATTTGGTTATTCTTGAAAAATTCTTCCCCAAATCGTGCTTGCATTTTTCATTGCACATGACTTTTCCTATGTAGAAATAGCCAATTTCTATTTCAAAGAAGAAGTTCTATTAATTTTTTAATTAGTAAGTCGATTCAGCTATTTTTTATTATAATAAAAAGAACATTTCAGAATGAAAAATAGAAAAGTTTTTTCTTGATCATTTATCAACCCTTTCCTGTTTCTTAATTTCGTCTAATGATTAATTAAGAGGGTTGACCAGGTCATTAATAGCGAGGCGATTTGTGAAAGGATCTAATTATATCTCATCTAGATGTGGATACCTCACATCTAAGTATAAGAGCATCTCCAACAGCCGCCAGACGCGCCGAGCGCTAAAAACTACTTTGCCGCGCGCCCATCACTGGCTCCAGCATCCGCGCAAAAATGCAGCATGCGTCTTGTAGAGCTCCAAAAAGAGCATAAAAAAATGCATACATGCTCTCTCGACAAACAACATATGCATTCCAAAACAGAAGCAAAAGATCAGACACAAACAAAATAAATAGCTCAATTCGTTGTTACAACTCAAACAAACAGCTTATCGTTCAAACAACAAATAGTTCAACAATACAATGTCGAACGCACAAATCATGATGATGCTCTTTGTCGTCCATTCCATGCTCACAACTCCTCAATGAGATCCTTCTTGAATTCATCATGCAGTGCCGGACGTCGAATGGCATGATAGGAGGCAACAAAACGGGCCACCCTTTTAGCCACCCGTCGCACTCGCACGGGATGTTCCAACAACTCATACTGTGAGTAGTCTACATCTTGGCCACGCTCATTCTCGATGATCATATTATGCATGATTACACACGCGTGCATGATGTACCAAAGCATTTTTTGATCCCAAAATCTAGCCGGTCCTCTCACAATAGCAAATTGGGCTTGCAAAATCCCAAAAGCTCTCTCCACATCTTTTCTAGCCGCCGCCTGAGCATTGTGGAAATCAAGTTTTTTCCTACCTTTCGGCTTTTTCAACGGCTTCACAAAGGTTTTCCACTTTGGATAGATGCCATCCGCTAGATAATTGCCGTAGTTGTATGTACGACCATTTGCTACAAACTGCACCGGTGGAAAATCTCCATTTGCAATCTTATTCATCAGTGGTGACCGGTTGACAACATTGATGTCATTCAAAGATCGAGGCATTCCAAAGAATGCATGCCAAATCCAAGTCTCTTGATCGGCCACCGCTTCAAGGATTATAGTGGAACCCTTTTTTTGGCCGTGGAATTGCCCATGCCATGCCTTTGGACAATTCTTCCAACTCCAATGCATGCAATCTATTGAGCCAAGCATACCAGGGAAGCCGCGAGCTTTGTTCATCTCCAATAGCCTTGCGACGTCTTCAACATTGGGAGATCTCAAATACTTCTGGCCAAACACTTGCACAATTTCGACTGTGAAGCGCTTGACACACATGATGGCTTGGCTCTCACCCATAGCCAAGTGATTATCAACTAGATCAGCCGGGATACCGTATGCCAACATACGCAAAGCGACTGTCACCTTATGAAAGGTGCTATGCCCGAGCTCTCCGGCGGCATTCCTCCTTTGCTGAAAAAACCGGTCATGGCTAGCCAGTTTCTCTGCAATGCGCCTGAACAACTCGGTGCTCATCCTAAACCGGCGATGAAAGTACGAATATGGGCATTCCGCTTCTTCAACACCACCAGCAGTCAAAATGATTTACACTTGGCTCTTCACCTTTACCGCCTGTAAATATTGTGGCTCATCATAGTTACTTGTTGTCTAATCCTATAATTACTGAACATATTGTACTGACAATTTTCTTTATGGGTTCGTTGTTGAACCACTGTGCTGAGAATTTGAATTGCACGTTTCATATTTCAAAATTTCCAATTCAAAACAAGCAAAACAATGCATCAAAAACAAAATCTGTCTTAAACAGGACAACCTGTAGCAATTCGAACATCTACCATACTTCTGGTACTCCAACGGGCAAAAAAAAATGATTCGCCCCCCTGACTGCTGGGACCCACCAGCTACATCTTCGCATGCAAGGAAGTGCCTGACAGTCGGGACCCACCTGGTCGAAGCGTACGTGGCGTTGTCATTCTGGTCGTGAACGTGTACGTACATAATGGTTGATGTAGAGACGCGTACGTGTCGTAGTAGAGGCGCGCATGTAGCATGTACACGTACGTACAATGTCCAGTGTGCAAGAAAGAAAATACGGCCACATACGTACATACGGGCGGGGTCTCGAACGCCTACTCGCGCATATGTACGGCCAGGGCTCGTGTACATGGCTGGGTCGGAATGGAGAAACAACGTCGTTGTCGTGTTCATGGGGAGCCAACCGGCTGGGTCGGAATGGAATGCGTCGTCGTGTTCATCGGGAGGGATTGGACGGAATAGCCGATGGAAACGAGGCCTGGCGTACCGCAGAACGGAGGAAACGGCCTTGTGTTCAATCGGCTACGTTCGAAACGGGATCCTGTTCATCGGGAGGGGTCTGGCGTACTGCAAAACGGATGAAACGGACTTGTGTTGGACCTCCTATGGTCGAAACGGGGTCCTGTTGATCGGGATGGGTGTGGCGTACCGCAAAACGGAGGAAACAGACTTGTGTTGGAGCGCTACGGTCGAAATGGGGGTTCTGTTCATCGGGAGGGGTGTGGCGTACCGCAAAACGGGACTCAACGGGATAATGTTCATCTCCACCGTCGAACTCCTCCAGCCTCCACGGGCTACTGTTCATCCACCGTCGACCTCCTCCAGCGTCCACATGCGACTGTTCATCCACGGGCTCCTATTCATCCAGCCTCCACCACGCGCTACTCCACCGGCTACTGTTCAACCAGCCCTCTCCATGGGCTACTGTTCAACCACCCCTCCACGGGCTACTGTTCATCCAGCCCTCCACCGGCTACTGTTCAACCAGCCCTCCACGGGGTCGTCCTGTTCATCCAGCCCTCCATGGGGTCATGTTCATTCAGCCCCAAACGGCTCGATCGATCGGGGTCCTGTTCATCCAGAGGCAACACCACGGGTCCTGTTCATCCACCCCACCGGGAGTGTTCACCCAAAACCCCCAGCAACACTCACTGTACATCCAGAGGCAACATCGATCGGCTTCAGTTAGCAGCAGTAGCGAAGGAATCACTCGGGTTCAGTAACGTAGGTAGTGCAATCGTTCGGGTTCAGTTAGAGCCCAACGCCTCACTCGGGTTCAGTTAGAGCCCAACGCCTCGCACCCACGCGCGTACGGTATGAGAGAAACGTGCATCGCTCGGCCCCCGACCACCCACCGTAACTGGGAACTCCCCGATATTTTCCTCGCCCTCGCTTCTACCATCGTTTTTTTTGCCATGGACGGCCCAAAGAATGTCATGCAGCTACATCTTCGGCCCGCCCAGGACGAAAAGCCCATTTTATGTCATGTTTTTTTGTCATAGAAGTAGGAGCCCACCACATCTATGATGATACCGGGTTTTGTCACAATTATCGTCATAGAAGTGTCATAAGTATGACAGAAAAAATTTCATTCGGCCCAAAATGTCACGGACGTGTCTTTTTTTATAGTGAAGAGAGAAGAGAAGGAAGACGCTAGTAGAGCAGCGGGATGATGAGAAAAATAAGAAGGCGAAACAAGAAGAGAATAAGACAATGGCAAAAGGGAAGCCGAGAGCTACAAGGAAGACTATTCGGTGCTACTATTGCCACGAAGAAGGACACAATGTGCAGACATGTGGACTGTTACGTCTTGAGCTTGCGTTGGTTTTCCTTGAAGAGGAAAGGGTGATGCAACAATAGTAGCGTAAGTATTTCCCTCAGTTTTTGAGAACCAAGGTATCAATCCAGTAGGAGGCTCCTCAAAAGTCCCATGCACCTACACCAACAAACAAAGAACTCGCAACCAACGCAATAAAGGGGTTGTCAATCCCTTCATGGCCACTTGCGAAAGCGAGATCTGATAGAGATAATATGATAAGATAAATATATTTTTGGTATTTTATAATATAGATTGGAAAAGTAAAGATGCAAATAAAAGTAGATTGAAAGCTTATATGATAAAAGATAGACCCGGGGGCCATAGGTTTCACTAGTGGCTTCTCTCAAGATAGCATAAGTATTACGGTGGGTGAACAAATTACTGAGCAATTGATAGAAAAGCGAATAATTATGAGATTATCTAGGCATGATCATGTATATAGGCATCACGTCCGCGACAAGTAGACCGACTCCTGCCTGCATCTACTACTATTACTCCACACATCGACCGCTATCCGGCATGCATCTAGAGTATTAAGTTCATAAGAACAGAGTAACGCATTAAGAAAGATGACATGATGTAGAGGGATAAACTCATGCAATATGATATAAACCCCATCCTTTTATCCTCGATGGCAATAATACAATACGTGCCTTGCTACCCCTATTGTCACTGGGTAAGGACACCGCAAGATTGAACCCAAAGCTAAGCACTTCTCCCATTGTAAGAAAGATCAATCTAGTAGGCCAAACCAAACTGATAATTTGAAGAGACTTGCAAAGATAACTCAATCATACATAAAAGAATTCAGAGGAGATTCAAATATTTCTCATAGATAAACTTGATCATAAACCCACAATTCATCGGATCTCGACAAACACACCGCAAAAAGAGTTACATCGAATAGATCTCCAAGAAGATCGAGGAGAACATGGTATTGAGATCCAAAAAGAGAGAAGAAGCCATCTAGCTAATAACTATGGACCCGAAGGTCTGTGGTAAACTACTCACAACTCATCGGAGGGGCTATGGTGTTGATGTATAAGCCCTCCATGGTAGATTCACCCTCTGACAGAGCGCCGACGAAGGCTCAAAGATGGGATCTCGCGAATACAAAAGGTTACGGCGACGAAAATAGTTTTTCGTTGGCTCCCTGGATGTTCTCGGGGTACGTGGGTATATATAGGAGGAAGAAGTAGGTCGGTGGCCGCCTGAGGGACCCACGAGATAGGGGGCGCACCCTCCACCCTCGTGGCCGCCTCGGCTGCTTCTTGACTTGCACTCTAAGTCCTCTGGAT
Organism: Aegilops speltoides; assembly: GCA_021437245.1. Classification (NCBI taxonomy): domain Eukaryota; kingdom Viridiplantae; phylum Streptophyta; class Magnoliopsida; order Poales; family Poaceae; genus Aegilops; species Aegilops speltoides. The sequence continues at coordinate 421,159,880 of CM038142.1, read as the reverse complement.
CACGTTCGTTCCAAAAATCACGCTCCCGAAGGTTTCATTCCATTTGGACTCCGTTTGATATTCCTTTTCTTCGAAATACTGAAATAGGCAAAAAAACAACAATACGGGCTGGGCCTCCGGTTAGTAGGTTAGTCCCAAAAATGATATGAATGTGTAAAGTAAAGCCCATAAACATCCAAAACGGGTAATATAATAGCATGGAACAATAAAAAATTATAGATATGTTGGAGACGTATCAAGCATCCCCAAGCTTAATTCCTGCTCGTCCTCGAGTAGGTAAATGATAAAAACAGAATTTTTGATGTGGAATGCTACCTAGCATAATTCTCAATGTAATTTTCTTTATCGTGGCATGAATGTTCAGATCCAAATGATTCAAAATAAAAGTTCATATTGACATAAGAAATAGTAATACTTCAAACATACTAATCAAAGCAATCATGCCTTCTCAAAATAACATGGCTAAAGAAAGTTCATCCCTACAAAAATCATATAGTTAGGCTATGCTTCATTTTTGTCACACGAAAATGCTCCCAAATTCTACACCCCCGATGACAAGCCAAGCAATTGTTTCATGCTTAAATAATCTCAAACTTTTTCAACTTTCACGCAATACATGAGCGTGAGCCATGGATATAGCACTATGAGTGGAATAGAATATGATGATGGGGATTGTGTGGAGAGACAAAAAAGGAGAAAGTCTCACATTGACGAGGATAATAAAGGGCTATGGAGATGCCCATCAATTGATGTCAACATGAGGAGTAGGGATTGCCATGCAACGGATGCAATAGAGCTATAAATGTATGAAAGCTCAACAAAAGAAAACTAGTGGGTGTGCATCCAACTTGCTTGCTCACGAAGACCTAGGGCATTTGAGGAAGCCCATCGTAGGAATATACAAGCCAAGTTCTATAATGAAAAAATTCCCACTAGTATATGAAAGTGACAACATATGAGACTCGCTATATGAAGAACATGGTGCTACTTTGAAGCACAAGTGTGGAAAAGAGATAGTAACATTGCCCCCCTTTTATTTATTTTCTTTTTTTCTTTTTTCTTTTCTTTTGGGCCTTTCTTTTTTCTTTTGGCCTTTATTTTTTTTTATTTTTTTTCTTTGGCCTTTCTTTTTTTCTTTTTGGGGACAATGCTCTAATAATGATGATCATCACACTTTTATTGATTTACAACTCAAAACTAGAACAAGATATGACTCTGTATGAATGCCTCCGGCGGTGTACCGGGATGGGCAATGAATCAAGAGTGACATGTGTGAAAAATTATGCAAAGTGGCCTTGCCACAAATACGATGTCAACTACATGATCATGCAATGGCAATATGACAATTGTAATGAGTGTCATGATGATAAACGGAACGATGGAAAGTTGCATGGAAATATATCTCGGAATGGCTATGGAAATGCCATAATAGGTAGGTATGGTGGTTGTTTTGAGGAAGATATAAGGAGGTTTATGTGTGATAGAGCGTATCATATCACAGGGTTTGGATGCACCGGCGAAGTTTGCACCAACTCTCAAGGTGAGAAAGGGCAATGCACGCTACCGAAGAGGCTAGCAATGGTGGAAAGGTAAAAGTGCGTATAATCCATGGACTCAACATTAGTCAAAAGAACTCATATACTTATTGCAAAAATTTAGAAGTCATCAAAAACCAAGCACTACACGCATGCTCCTAGAGGGATAGATTGGTAGGGAAAGACCATCGCTCATCCCCGACCGCCACTCATAAGGATGCACAATCCAAGTACACTTCATGTTTCAAATTTGTTACACAACTTTAACCATACGTGCATGCTACGGGACTTGCTAACTTCAACACAAGCATTCTTTAAATTCATAATCACCCAACTATCATGACTTTAATATCACTACCTCCATATCTCAAAACAATTATCAAGTATCAAATTGATCATAGCATCCAATTCACTTCCTATGATAGTTTTTATTATACCCAACTTGGCTGCCTACCATTCTAGGACCAATTTTATAACCATAGCAAATACCATGCTGTTCTAAAATACTCTAAAAATAATATAAGTGAGGCATGAGAGACTAGCAATTTCTACAAAATTAAGCCACCACCGTGCTCTAAAAGATATAAGTGAAGCACTAGAGCAAAAACTATCTAGCTCAAAAGATATAAGTGAAGCACATAGCATATTCTAATAAATCTAATCAAGTAGGCTTCTCCGAAAAGGTGTGTACAGCAAGGATGATTGTGGAAAACCAAAAAGAAAATACTAATATCATACACGACGCTCCAAGCAAAACACATATCTGTGGCGAATAAAAATATAGCTCCAAGTAAAGTTACCAATGTACGGAGACGAAAGAGGGGATGCCTTCCGGGGGCATCCCCAAGCTTAGGCTTTTGGCTATTCTTGAATATCTTAGGGTGACATGGGCATCCCTAAGCTTAGGCCCTTGCCACTCCTTATTCCATAGTCCATCAAATCTTTACCCAAAACTTGAAAACTTCACAACACAAAACTCAACAGGAAATCTCATAAGCTCCATTAGTGAAAGAAAGCAAAACCACCACATAAGGTACTGTAATAAACACATTCTTTATTTATATTGGTGTTAAACCTACTGTATTCCAAGTTCTCTATGGTTCATACCACTTAATACTAGCCATAGATGCATCAAAATAAGCAAACAACACACGAAAAACAGAATCTGTCAAAAACAGAACAGTATGTAGCAATCTGTAACCCACGAATACTTCTGGAACTTTAAAAATCCTACCAAAATAGGAAGTCCTGGGAAATTTGTCTATTTGTCTACAGAAAAAATAATAAACGCAAAATCACGTTTCTGTGATTTAACAAAACTAATTTCGTGTGCGCAAAGTTTCTGTTTTTCAGCAGAATCAAATTAACTATCACCATAGGTTGTCCTATAGGTTATACTTGGCACAAACACTAATTAAAACATAAAAACACATCTAAACAGAAGGTAGATGCAAAATTTGTTACTTCCTCCGTTCCTTGATATAAGGTGCATAGATTTTTGAGAAAAAAATTCCGAAATATAAGGTGCATTGAGTTGCACCACTCGTTTGAATATATTTTTTAGGAATTTGATTACATTTCCTTATATCAGGCAAGCTCCTCTATTTACTCATGTCAATTAGTCAGATGTAATCTCACCCAAAACTTGTGAAATTTTCCCTCCATGTTCGTTCTTTAATTTCCGTGCCAAAAACTATACACCCTATATCTAGGAATGGAGGGAGTACTAAACAGAAACAAAAACAAAAAACACAAATAAAATTGGGTTTCCTCCCAACTATCGCTATCGTTTAACGCCCCTAGCTAGGCATAAAAGCAAGGATAGATCTAAATATTGCCATCTTTGGCACTCAATTCATAAGTAGGTCGCATGATAGATTCATAAGGTAATTTAATTTTCTTTCTTGGAAAGTGCTCCATGCCTTTCCTTAATGGAAATTGGAATCTAATATTCCCTTCCTTCATATCAATAATCGCGCCAATCGTTCTAATGAAAGGTCTACCAAGAATAATAGGGCAAGAAAGATTGCAATCTATATCAAGAACGATAAAATCTACAGGCACCAAATTTCTATTTGCAACAATGAGAACATCATTGATCCTTCCCATTGGCTTTTTAATGGTGGAATCCGCAAGGTGCAAATTTAAAGAGCAATCATCAAGATCGTGGAAACCTAGAATATCACATAAAGTTTTCGGAATCATGGAAACACTAGCACCCAAATCACACAAAGCATAACACTCATGATCTTTAATTTTAATCTTTATAGTAGGTTCCAACTCATCATTAAGTTTTCTAGGTATAGAAATTTCCAAATTAAGTTTTTCATCAAAAGATTGCATCAAAGCATCAACAATATGTTTGGTAAAAGCTTTATTTTGACTATAAGCATGAGGAGAATTCACAACGGATTGCAACAAGGAAATACAACCTTCTAAAGAACAATTATCATAATTAAATTCCTTGAAATCCAAGATAGTGGGTTCAATGCTATTTAAAGTCTTGACCTCTCCAATCCCACTTTTACCAAATTTAGCATCAAGATCTAAAAACTCCGAATCATTGGGACGCCTTTTAACAAAAGTTGACTCATCTCCAGTCCCATCATTATTAAGATTCATATTGCAAAACAAAGATCTAATAGGGGACACATCAATAACTTTAAGATCTTCATCATTATTTTCATGGAAACTAGAAGAACACGCCTTTACAAAGCAATCGTTCTTAGCACGCAATCTAGCGGTTCTTTCTTTGCACTCGTCAGTGGACACTCTCATTGCTTTGAGAGACTCATTGATATCATGCTTAGGAGAAGTAGTTCTAAGTTTGAACGAATAAACATCAAGCGAAAGTCTATCAACGTTCCTAGCCAAATCATCAACTTTGAGCAATTTTTCTTCAAGCAAGGCATTAAGTTCTTTTGAGAGATCATAAATTCTTTTACACTATTCTCAAAATTAGAGGGCATCTTATTAAAATTACCATAAGAATTATTGTAGGAATTTCCATAATTATTAGAGGAATTACTAGGGAACGGTCTAGGATTAAAGTTTCCTCTATAAGCATTGTTACCGAAACTATTCCTACCAACAAAAATCACATCCATAGATTCATTATTATTCTCAATCAAAGTAGACAAAGGCATATTATTGGGATCAAGAGGAGTATTCTTAGTAGCAAACAACTTCATAAGTTCATCCATCTTTCCACTCAAAACATTAATTTCTTCTATAGCATGCACTTTTTTACTAGTAGAACTTTCGGTGTGCCATTGAGAATAATTAGCCATAATATTATCAAGAAGTTTTGTAGCATCTCCTTAAGTGATTTCCATAAACGTGCCTCCCACGGCCGAATCTAAAAGATTTCTAGAAGCAAAGTTCAATCCGGCATAAAATTTTTGTATAATCATCCATAAATTCAAACCACGAGTAGGGCAATTGCGAATCATCAATTTCATTCTTTCCCAAGATTGGGAAACATGCTCATGATCAAGTTGTTTAAAATTCATAATATCGTTCCTAAGAGTGATGACTTTAGCGGGAGGAAAATACTTAGAGATAAAAGCATCTTTACACTTATTCCATGAATCAACACTATTCTTAAGCAAAGACAAAAACCAAACTTTAGCACGATCTCTAAGTGAAAACGGAAATAACTTCAATTTAACAATATCATTATCCGTATCTTTCTTCTTTTGCATATCACACAAATCAACAAAGTTGTTTAGATGGGTAGCGGCATCTTCACTAGGAAGGCCGGCGAATTGATCTTTCATAACAAGATTCAAGAAAGCAAAGTATTGATTTCACAAGACTCAACATCATTAAGAGGAGCAATCGGAGTACTAAGGAAATCATTATTATTGGTATTGGAGAAATCACACAATTTGGTATTATCTTGCGCCATGGCGACAAGTAATCCAACACATAAGCAAACAGAAAAAGGCAAGCGAAAGCGAAAGGAGAAGATTGGGAAAGAGAGGGCGAATAAAACGGCAAGGGTGAAGTGGGGGAGAGGAAAACTAGAGGCAAATGGCAAATAATGTAAATGCGAGGGAGATGAGTTTGTGATGGGTACTTGGTATGTCTTGACTTGAGCGAAGACCTCCCCGGCAACGGCGCCAGAAATCCTTCTTGCTACGTCTTGAGCTTGCGTTGGTTTTCCTTGAAGAGGAAAGGGTGATGCATCAATAGTAGCGTAAGTATTTCCCTCAGTTTTTGAGAACCAAGGTATCAATCCATTAGGAGGCTCCTCAAAAGTCCCACGCACCTACACAAACAAACAAAGAACTCACAACCAATGCAATAAAGGGGTTGTCAATCCCTTCACGACCACTTGCGAAAGTGAGATCTGATAGAGATAATACGATAATATAAATATATTTTTGGTATTTTATAATATAGATTGGAAAAGTAAAGATGCAAATAAAAGTAGACTGAAAGCTTATATGATAAAAGATAGACCCGGGGGCCATAGGTTTCACTAGTGGCTTCTCTCAAGATAGCATAAGTATTATGGTGGGTGAACAAATTAGTGTCGAGCAATTGATAGAAAAGCGAATAATTATGAGATTATCTAGGCATGATCATGTATATAGGCATCACGTCCGCGACAAGTAGACCGACTCCTGCGTGCATCTACTACTATTACTCCACACATCGACCGCTATCCAGCATGCATCTAGAGTATTAAGTTCATAAGAACAGAGTAACACATTAAGAAAGATGACATGATGTAGAGGGATAAACTCATGCAATATGATATAAACCCCATCTTTTTATCCTCGATGGCAACAATACAATACGTGCCTTGCTGCCCCTATTGTCACTGGGTAAGGACACCGCGAGATTGAACCCAAAGCTAAGCACTTCTCCCATTGCAAGAAAGATCAATCTAGTAGGCCAAACCAAATTGATAATTCGAAGAGACTTGCAAAGATAACTCAATCATACATAAAGAATTCAGAGGAGATTCAAATAATTATCATAGATAAACTTGATCATAAACCCACAATTCATCGGATCTCGACAAACACACCGCAAAAAGTGTTACATCGAATAGATCTCCAAGAACATCGAGGAGAACATGGTATTGAGATCCAAAAAGAGAGAAGAAGCCATCTAGCTAATAACTATGGACCCGAAGGTCTATGGTAAACTACTCACAACTCATCGGAGAGGATATGGTGTTGATGTAGAAGCCCTCCATGGTCGATTCCCCCTTCGGCGGAGCGCCGGCGAAGGCTCCAAGATGGGATCTCGCGGAGTACATGGGTATATATAGGAGGAAGAAGTAGGTCGGTGGCCGCCCGAGGGGCTCACGAGATAGGGGGGCACGCCCGTAGGGGTGGGCGCGCCCTCCACCCTCGTGGCCGCCTTGGCTGCTTCTTGACTTGCACTCCAAGTCCTCTGGATCGCGTTTGTTCCAAAAATCACGCTCCCGAAGGTTTCATTCCGTTTGGACTCCGTTTGATATTCCTTTTCTTCGAAATACTGAAATAGGCAAAAAAAAGCAGCAATACGGGCCGGGCCTCCGGTTAGTAAATGTGTAAAGTAAAGCCCATAAATATCCAAAACGGGTAATATAATATCATGGAACAATAAAAAATTATAAATACGTTGGAGACGTATCATGGACCCTTGAAAGCTGCAATAGAGGTAGCAGCACCACCTAAATGCCAGTTCTGCTCTAAGGTGGGATATGTTGTCGCAGCTTGTGTGTACTTGAGAGCCATGATGGCAAATGATGCAAAAATTTCCCAAGCAACGCAACTCAAGCTCTAGAATGAAAGAAAAGGGGGAAAGTTCTCGCTCATAAGCAAGAGGGTTTGCATTTTTTTTCATCCTCCCTTCCTGTGTTTGAGCTACATTTATAACTTCTTTTTTGCAAACTTGATGATTCATTTAAGTTCTAATTCAATTTGCAACCTGTGTTGCGCAAAAAACAGAAAATAAGAGAGCCCAGATTGTTATGTTCTCCATGTATTTTTCCTGGATTTCAGACATTCAAGCTCATTATTTCTCTATATATAGTGCAATAATTTGTCTTCTGGAAAACAAGAACAGATATGTAGAGCTCAGTTTCTCTATATACATTGCAATAATTTTTCTATCCAAATGTTTCTAGTACTGCTAGAAACCGTATTGGAAAAAAGGAGCTTTGTGTTGTGAGATCGCTCCAGGGGCGCGTACATGAATGTATCATGTATTCATGCTGCGGCAGCATCATGTTTCTGGTGCGCAAAAAGCTACTATATGGAGGAATGATGGTTATGTAGATGCATGATGGTTTCAGTGTGCATTCTTACAGCAACTTGTTTTCGAGTGCACAAAAAAGATCATGTTACAGAGACATGGTGGTTGTAGCAGGTTTCACTACTGAAAATGTATACCAGTGAGCAAAGAAACAAATTGCAAAAAGGTAAATTTCATTATCATCTCTACATTACACTATCAGCTCAGCATGGATGGTGCTCCAGCATTCAAAATAGAGAGAGAAAGGGACATGCCCCAGCATGACACATGCTCCAGCTTGAGTTCCATATACTACTAGAGAGGTGATAGGTAATAGCTACTTGTTGTCTCGGTTACAAATATGCAGCACGCACATGCACCGAAAAAAGCCTAAAAAACTAGCAAGGTCTTGTTTCGATTGACATCATCTACAAGCTTTTCAACAGGGCATGGAACTCTTCCTCTGATTTGAGAGTGTTTTGAGGGTGCTTAAAAAGCTTCGCTGCAACGAACTTGCGGAAATTGAGCAATGACCTTGTGTCCTGAGCATACAAAGCAAAATAACACATGATGAGAAACTAGCGGAGGAAAAATGGTGGTAAGAGTCATATTCACAAAAGGGAACATATGCCGATAGGTATGGCAGTTGATTTGTCAGCCATTTGTGAAGATATTTCAGTAGGTTTGAGTTTATTCAAGTCAGGTCTTTTATATAAAGAGAAAGGCATAACACTAACACCAGCTCCTAAATCACACAAAGCAGTTTTCACATAATTCCTTTTGATAGAGCAAGGTATAGTTGGTATACCCGGATCTCCAAGTTTTTTAGGTACTCCATCTTTAGAAGTATAGTTAGCAAGCATAGTGGAGATTTCAGCTTCCGGTATTTTTCTCTTATTTGTGATGATATCTTTCATATGCTTTGCATAAGGAGGCATTTTAAGGATATCAGTCAAGCGAGTACGCAAAAAGACTGGCCTCAGCATTTCAGCAAAGCGTTCAAATTCTTCATCATCATTCTTTTTAGTTAATTTGGGTGGAAAAGGCATAGGTTTTTGAACCCATGGTTCTCTTTCTTTACCGTGTTTTCTAGCAACAAAGTCTCTTTTATCATATCTTTTATTCTTAGGTTATGGGTTATCAAGATCAGCAGGTGGTTCTATGTCAACATCATTATCTGGTTCTTTATCATTATTTGGTTGAGTGTCTTCATGAACCTCATAATTATCTTTTTCATTATCACTAGGTGGATGTTCATTACCAAATTGAGTTTCAGCATCAGAGATAGAAGTTTCATTTTCATTATCAGGAGGTTTGTCTATTTTGGGTTCACTAGAAGCATGCAAAGTCCTATCATTTTTCTTTTTCTTTTTCTTTTTAGAAGGACTAGGTGCACTAGTGTTATTTCTTTGCGAATCTTGTTCAACTCTTTTTGGGTGTCCCTCGGGATAAACTGGTTCCTGAGTCGTTTTACCTCCTCTAGTTGCAACTCTAACAACAAAGTCATGTATATTATGATTCATTTCATCAAGTAATTCTCTTTGTGATTTAGCAACTTGTTCTAACTGGATTTGAACCATAGAATCATGTTTTCCAACACCTCTAACATCATTTGAGATTCTAAATAACAAGTCACTCAAGCGAGCAATCATACCAGAATTGTATTTCAATTGTTTCATAACATTTGCATTGAAGTGGTCTTGTTTTCTAATGTAGTTTTCAAACTCATAAAGGCATTGGCTAGGATGCATATTGTGAGGATTATCATTTTCATTGAACTTCATAAGAGAATTTACCTCTACCACCTAGGCAATGGTGGTGTATCATGCTCATGTATTTCTTCAATAGGAGGTAAATTTTTAACATCCTTAGCTTTAATACCTTTTTCCTTCATAGATTTCTTTGCCTCTTGCATATCTTCATGTGACGCCCCCGATTCAATCGTACACTAATCATGCACGCAAACGTGTACGATCAAGATCAGGGACTCACGGGAAGATATCATAACACAACTCTAAAAGTAAAATAAGTCATACAAGCATCATAATACAAGCCAGGGGCCTCGAGGGCTCGAATACAAGTGCTCGATCATAGACGAGTCAGCGGAAGCAACAATATCTGAGTACAGACATAAGTTAAACAAGTTTGCCTTAAGAAGGCTAGCACAAACCGGGATACAGATCGAAGAGGCGCAGGCCTCCCGCCTCGATCCTCCTAACTACTCCGGTCGTCGTCGGGGCTGCACATAGTAGTAGGCACCTCCGATTGTAGTAGGGTCGTAAATCGATGGTGGAGTCTGCTCTGGACTCCAAAGATCTGGTTGCGACAACCGTAAAGAAAGGAAAGGGGAAAAAGGGGAGAAAGCAACCGTGAGTACTCATCCAAAGTACTGCAAGCAAGGAACTACACTACATATGCATGGGTATATGTGTAAGGAGGCCATATCGGTGGGTGAACTGCAGAATGCCGAGAATAAGAGGGGATAGCTAGTCCTATCGAAGACTACGCTCGCAGCCTCCGTCTTCTGACATGTAGAAGAGAGTAAATTAAAGTCCTCCAAGTAGCATCTCCAAGTAGCATCTTCAAGTAGCATCTCCAGTAGCATCGCATAGCATAATCCTACCCGGCAATCCTCTCCTCGTCGCCCTGTTAGAGAGTGATCACCGGGTTGTATCTGGCACTTGGAAGGGTGTGTTTTATTAAGTATCCGGTTCTAGTTGTCATAAGGTCAAGGTACAACTCCGGGTCGTCCTTTTACCGAGGGACACGGCTATTCGAATAGATTAACTTCCCTGCAGGGGTGCACCACATAACCCAACACGCTCGATCCCATTTGGCCGGACACACTTTCCTGGGTCATGCCCGGCCTCGGAAGATCAACACGTCGCAGCCCCACCTAGGCCTAACAGAGAGGTCAGCACGTCGGTCTAAACCTAAGCGCCGCAGGGTGCGGGCCCATCGCCTTAGCACACACTGACGTTATAACGCGTCGGAAGCGAACTAGCCCCTTAATACAAGTGCGAGCTTACGTTCCAATCCGGCGCGCCACTCGATCGGCCGACGTCAAGAAGGCTTGGTGATACCACGACGTCGGGATACCCATAACTACTCCCACGTAGATGGTTAGTGCGTATAGACCAAATGGCGGACTCGGATCAAATACCCGGATCTCGTTAAGCGTGTTAAGTATCCGCGAACGCCGAACAGGCCAGCCCACTGTCTCCTAGGTGGTCTCAACCTGCCTGCCGCCTCCGCCACAAAGTAACAATCGGGGCCGTCGGGAACCTGTGCCTACCTCTACCGGGATGGAGCCACTGTCCTTTCAGCCCCCTCATCGAATCACTTGCGGGTACTCCTCGGTGACCCGACTTTAGTCACCATCAGTATAGTATGTGCGTATGTATAGTATATACCGTGATCACCTCCCAAGTGATCACGGCCCGATAGTATAGCAAGGCGATCGACAAGAATGTAGGGCCAATGATGATAAACTAGCATCCTATACTAAGCATTTAGGATTGCGGGTAGGGTATCAATGATTTGAGCAACAATGACAAGGCTATGCAGCAGAATAGGAGTAACCGAACAGTAACATGCTACACTACTCTAATGCAAGCAGTATAGAGAAGAATAGGCGATATTTGGTGATCAAGGGGGGGGGGGGCTTGCCTGGTTGCTCAGACAAGGAGGGGTCGTCGGTGACGTAGTCGTCCACAAGGGCATCAGCATCGTCACGGGGGCTACCGGAGAGAAGAGGGGGAAGAAACAGTAAATACATAGCAAGCAAGTGCATAACAGTTCAACAAGCAGAGCTAGACGTGTTCTAACGCGGTATGAGGTGATACCGGTGAAGGGGGGAAACATCCGGGAAAGTATCCCCGGTGTTTCGTGTTTTCGGACAGATGAACCAGAGGTGAAATGTTGCAGGTTCTCTATGCTAGGGACGCGTGGCGGACGAACGGGCTGTGTATCCGGATTCGTCTCGTCGTTCTGAGCAACTTTCGTGTAGAAAGTATTTGCATCCGAGTTACGGTTTATTTTATATTAATTTTGAAAGATTTAATTCATTTTTAGGATTTATTTAATTATTTAAAATCAACATTATCCAGAACAGTGTTTGCTGACGTCATCATGACGTCAGCATGACGTCAGCAGTCAATAGAGGGGTTGACTGGTCAACTGACGTGTGGGTCCCGCATGTCATTGACTATTAACTAACCTAACAGATTAATTAACTAAACTATGTGATTAGGTTAATCTAATCAGGAGTAATTTAGTTAATTAATTTTTTTAATTAATTAACTAATTAATATTTTAATTATTTTATTTATTTATATATATATATTACTAAATCTTTTTTTATTTCATTTTTCTTTTTCATTTTCGTTCAAGGGGGGTGGGCCCCGTTTGTTTGTGGCACAGAGGCCATAGCGGCGACAGGCAAGCGAATCTGAGGTTGAGGCGGCCGGCGACGAGCTACCGCTCGGCCGACAGTATGCCACGGGCAAGAAAAAGAAGGCTGGCGGCGCAGAATCGTGGAGGTGGCCACGACCAAGGCAAAGGGTCGGGACGCGCTAGTTTAAGCGCTGGCACGGCCATGGAAGCCAGCTGCCAGGCACGAAGTGAGTGAGGCGGGCGGGCGAGGCCGCGATGGTGCTGGCGCAGCCGGAGTCGACACCGAGTGGGGCAGCGGACGGACGCCGGCAGGGAGCGCTGAGCGCAGCCAGGGGCGCCGTCGTGGGCGAACGGGGCAAGGGGAAGCGGCGCAAGCGGCCAGGGGACGAGGTCGCGGCGAGGCGCGCGGGCACACAGCAGGTGCGAGCGCTCCGGGGAGGAGCAGCACGGCGGCCAGCTCAAGCGAGGGCAGGGGCGCGGTCTACGGCGACGTAAGAAGGGGAGAAGAGGGGGGGCGGAAGGTGCTCACATCGGAGCATGTAGGGGGCCCAGGGGAGCCAGAGGAACCCTGCCGGCGAGGTCCAGCGGCCGGACGGCCGGCAGGCGCGAGGGCGATGCAGAGATGCGGGTTGCGGGAGGCCTCCAGGCGGCGTCGGCGATGAAGCTGCAGCCAACATGGGGCCATTGGCGACGGCGGACCGGGGCGGCGGCCGTTCGGGAGGTGCTGGCGTCGAGGGAGAGCGGCTCCGGGCTCGGGGCGTTTCCGACGGGGAGGAGGACGAGGAGGCGGCGCCGGTGAGGTAGAAGCGGGGCGACGGGGTCGCCTACCCCCGATCCAGATCGGGACCGAGAGGGGGGGCGAGGAGAGAGTGGGGGGATCGGGGAGAATGTGGGGTGGGTCATGGGGAACGATGGGGGGGGAGTGGGGGTGATGCTAGGGTTCGGTCGCCCGAAGTCTTGTCAGAGGCACCAAGCTGGCGGCCTGGTTGGCCCGATGGCCTGCTGGGCCATGGTCCAGGGGGGGTGTCTCTTCTATTTCCATTTTTGTTCTTTGTTAGTTTTGTTTTCTGTTTTTATATTTTCTTTTATTTTATTTTTATTTGTAGTTTCATTTATCTTTAGTTTTATAAAAATTATCACTAGTGCCTAAATTTGTATTTATCAACAAGCTACTGTGAGATTAATTATTAACCCATAATAAAATAGTTTTAGCATTTTATAAATTCAATAGGCATTTGTTTAATTGTTTTCACTACTGTTTTAATTGTTTTAGAGCCTTTAAACATTTTACAAAGTTTGGTTTCTCCACCATAATTACTTACGATTTATTTGACACAACCCAAACATTTTAGCTTTAATTTTTGAAAACTTTTGTTGTTTGCCTGATTTTAAATTGAATTCAAATCGGTTTCGAACTAATGCGAGATTAACCACAGTAATCGAGGTGACATGGCATCATTAGTGGATGATTACTATAGCGTAACTATCCGGGCGTCACACTTCAGGACTGAGATATAATATACCCCTCTTCTTCGGAGTGGGTTTAGGCGGTGGTTCAGGAATAGTCCAATCATCATAATTTTTCAATATGTCATTCAATAATTCTTCAGCTTGAGCAATAGTTCATTCCGTGAAAACACAACCAGCACAACTGTCTAGGAAGTCCCTAGAAGCATCGGTTAGTCCATTATAGAAGATATCAAGTATTTCATTTTTCTTAAGAGGATGCTCAGGCAAAGCATTAAGTAACTGGCAAAGCCTCCCCCAAGCTTGTGGGAGACTCTCTTCTTTAGTTTGAACAAAGTTAAATATTTCCTGTAAGGCAGCTTGTTTGTTATGAGCAGGAAAATATTTTTCAGAGAAGTAGTAAATCATATCCTGGGGACTACACACACAACCAGGAAAAAGAGTATTGTACCAAGCTTTAGCATCACCCTTTAATGAGAAAGGAAATAATTTGAGAATAAAGTAGTATCGAGTTTTCTCATCATGAGTAAAAAGGGTGGCTATATCATTCAACTTAGTAAGATGTGCCACAACAGTTTCAGTTTCATAAGCATGGAAAGGATCAGATTCAACCAAAGTAATTAACTCTAGGTTGACAGAGAATTCATAATCCTTATCATCAATAAAGATAGGCGAAGTAGCAAACTTAGGAACACATCTCATTCTAGCATTCAGAGATTTTTCTTTATACTTATGTAATAATTTCTCTAGATCATCTCTATCCTTACAAGCAAGAATATCTCTAGTTGCCTTTTCACTCATAACATATCCTTCCAGTACCTTAGGCAATTCATATCGAGGAGGGCTAGCTCTAGCAAGTGTTTTAGGAGTTTCAGTTTCAAGCTCATCACCAGATTCAACAACATCATGTTGTATTACTCTAGCAATTTGTTCATCAAGAAATTCAACAAGTGGCACATCATCATTATCGAGCATGGTACTAGCATCATTATAAGCATCATTCATAGTAGAAGTAGCATCATCAATAACTTGCGATATATCAGAATTAATAGCATGTGTTGTTGTTGTTGCAAGTTTACTCATAACAGAAGGTGAATCTAAAGCAGAACTGGATGGCACTTTCTTACCTCCCCTCGTACTTGAGGGAAATATCTTAGTCTTTGGATCCTAGAGATTCTTCATAGTGATAAATTGATAATAATCCCAAGTGACTCAACAAATATAGCTATGCTCCCCGGCAACGACGCCAGAAAAAGGTCTTGATAACCCACAAGTATAGGGGATCACAATACTTTTCGAGGATAGGGTATTCAACCCAAATTTATAGATTTGACACAAGGGGAGCCAAAGAATAGTTGAAGGTATTAGCAGCTGAGTTGTCCATTCAACCACACCTGGAGATTAATTATCTACAGCAAAGTGATTAGTAGCACAGTAGTATGATAGTTTTGATGATAGCGAGTAGTAATGTGATAATGATATGATGGTAGCGATGATGTTGTAGCAGTAATGATAGCCGTAGCAATAGTAGTAACTTAGCAAGAACAATATATGATAAATTCGTAGGTGTTGGATCGGTGACTTGTTGAATGATATTCATCATGTGACAGTTATAACCTAGGGCGATATGGCACTAGCTCCAGTTCATCGATATAATGTAGGCATGTATTCCATAAATAGTCATACGTGCTTTATTAAAAGAACTTGCATGACATCTTTTGTCCTACCCTCCCGTGGCAGCGGGGTCCATATTAGAAACTAAGGGATATTAAGGCCTCCTTTTAATAGAGAACCGAAACAAAGCATTAACACATAGTGAATACATGAACTCCTCAAACTACGGTCATCACCGAGAGTGGGACCGGTTGTTGTCACTCCAGGGTTGTCGGATCATAACCGTAGTAGGTGACTATAACTTGCAAGATCGGATCTAGAACATGGATATAATGATGAA
Organism: Aegilops speltoides; assembly: GCA_021437245.1. Lineage (NCBI taxonomy): Eukaryota > Viridiplantae > Streptophyta > Magnoliopsida > Poales > Poaceae > Aegilops > Aegilops speltoides. The sequence continues at coordinate 421,144,292 of CM038142.1, read as the reverse complement.
TTCATAAATGGTTCAGATCTGAGTTCATGGCACCCGAGCCCAAAGTGACAAGCATTAAGCATAGCAAAGTCATGCAACATCAATCTAAGAACATAGTGGATACTAGGGATCAGGCCCTAACAAAACTAACTCAATTACATGATGAATCTCATCCAACTCCTCACCGACCAGTGAGCCTACGAAGGAATTACTCACTCCTGGTGGGGAGCATCATGGAATTCGTGATGGAGATGGGTTGGTGATGACGAAGAACGAAGATCCCCCTCTCCGGAGCCCCAAACGGACTCCAGATCTGCTCTCCCGAGGAAGAACAGGGCTTGGCGGCGGCTCTTCTTGTGGATCGTGATAATTCTTTCTCCCTGATTTTTTCTAGAAATATGTGATTTTGTAGTATCAGGGGGTCCTCTGCGGGGCCACCAGGTGGGTACAACCCACCTGGGCGCGCCCTGGTGGGTTTTGCCCACCCAGGTGCCCCTTTCCTGCGGGTCTTGGCTCAAGAAATTCTTATTATTGATATAAAAAATCCTCGCAAAGGTTCGTTCCATTCCGAGAACTTTTATTTCTACACAAAAACAACACCATGGTAGTTCTGCTGAAAACAACGTCAGTCTGGGGTTAGTTTCATTCAAATCATGCAAATTAGAGTCCAAAACAAGAGGAAAAGCGTGAGAAAAAGTAGATATGTTGGAGACATATCAGGGGTACCCAGACTTGCCTGCTTGCGGCCCACGGTGTGTCTCCATCGACGGCCTGGTACGGCCCAACCTCAACATCGATAACTCAAGATCCTCACGAGGGGCCAAGCCCCGCGAGGCGGACGACACCAAGACCTCCAAAGGAAGCAGCTTCCTCAGGCTGGCTCCCGAGGAGCGAAGATTTCTATGCAAGGCTCACCATGTGAGGTTCGGATGACATGAGCCATGACGACCAAGGCCAGGCAGGCGCCAGCGGGCATAGTGTACACGTTTCCTCTGGCGCTAAGGAGGCAAGCGCAGGCGCGAGGTCCCGAAGAATCAGCCAAATGTTTCCATTCTCGTGCAACGAGACCAAGACCGCCAGGACGGCAAGATGGAGGTCATCACTGAGCCCACTACAGCGTCACTACCATAGGTTTTTACAGGCGAAGACCACTTTCGTCAGGATAAGATGTACCAGTTGTCCCCCTTCAAATTTGGTTGTTGTGGGATCCCTTCCCGCCTTCATTTGGGAAGAGGACCAAGGCCACTATAAATGGGACCTAGCCACCACCGTAGCAAGGGGGGACACAAGGAGAGACAGAGGGATCGGATTGAATCCATTCCACCCTCACCAGCTCGCTCAAGCTCAAGAACACACCTCCTGAGGTTGTTCTCCACTCTACTAGTTCATACTCAGCCCTTCGAGGCCAATCCACCACAAAGCAGGAGTAGGGTTTTAAACCGCAAGGTGGCCCGAACCTGGGTAAACTGTCATGTCCCCTTTCCTTTGAGTTCGTCGCGCTAGGCTGTGAGATTGGCGAGTAGGCAGACTGGGGAGGTTGAGTTCTTCGCACGCACCCCAGAGTTCGAACCTATCAAGGGTTTGCGGAACCCGAAATCCGACACCTTAAGCATATGAAGTGCATTGAATACTATGAGAAGTTTGATTCTTTATGATTGTTTTGAGATATGAAGATGGTGATATTAGAGTCAAGCTAGTGGAGTAGCTGTGAATTTGAGAGATACTTGTGTTAAAGTTTGTGATTCCCATAGCATGCACGTATGGTGAACCGTTATGTGATGAAGTTGGAGCATGATTTATTTATTGATTGTCTTCCTTATGAGTGGCGGTCGGGGACGAGCAATGGTCTTTTCCTACCAATCTATCCCCCTAGGAGCATGTGTGTAGTACTTTGTTTCAATAATTAATATATTTTTGCAATAAGTATGTGAGTTCTTTATGACTAATGTTGAGTCCATGGATTATATGCCCTCTCACCCTTCCACCATTGCTAGCTTCTCTAGTACCGCGCAACTTTCGCCGGTACCATAACCCACCATATACCTTCCTCAAAACAGCCACCATACCTACCTATTATGGCATTTCCATAGCCATTCCGAGATATATTGCCATGCAACTTTCCGCTGTTCCGTTTATTATGACACGCTCCATCATTGTCATATTGCTTTGCATGATCTTGTAGTTGACATTGTATTTGTGGCAAAGCCACCTTTCATAATTCTTTCATACATGTCACTCTTGATTCATTGCACATCGCGGTACACCGCCGGAGGCATTCACATAGTCATATTTTTTTCTAAGCATTGAGTTGTAAGTAAATAAAAGTGTGATGATATTCATTATTAGAGCATTGTCCCATGTGAGGAAAGGATGATGGAGACTATGATTCCCCCACAAGTCGGGATGAGACTACAAACGAAAAATAAAATAAAATAAAGAGGTCATAAAAAGAGAGAAAGGCCCAAATAAAAAAACGAGAGAAAAAGAGAGAAGGGGCAATGTTACTATCCTTTTTTCCACACTAGTGCTTCAAAGTAGCACCATGATATTCATGATAGAGAGTCTCCTATTTTGTCACTTTCATATACTAGCGGGAATTTTTCATTATATAACTTGGCTTGTATATTCCAATGATGGGCTTCCTCAAATTGCCCTAGGTCTTCATGAGCAAGCGAGTTGGATGCACACCCACTTAGTTTCTTTTTGAGCTTTCATACACTTATAGCTCTAGTGCATCCATTGCATGACAATCCCTACTCACTCACATTGATATCTATTGATGGGCATCTCCATAGACCGTTGATACGCCTAGTTGATGTGAGACTATCTTCTCCTTTTTTGTCTTCTCCACAACCACCATATTCTATTCCACCTTAGTGCTATATCCATGGCTCACGCTCATGTATTGCGTGAAGATTGAAAAAGTTTGAGAACATCAAAAGTATGAAACAATTGCTTGGCTTGTCATCGGGGTTGTGCATGATTTAAATATTTTGTGTGATGAAGATAGAGCATAGCCAAACTATATGATTTTGTAGGGATATCTTTCTTTGGCCATGATATTTAGAGAATACATGATTGCTTTGTTAGTATGCTTGAAGTATTATTTTTTATGTCAATATTAAACTTTTGTTTTGAATCATCTAGATCTGAAAATTCATGCCACAATAAATAAAATTACATGGATAAATATGTTTGGTAGCATTCCACATCAAAAAAATTGTTTTTATCATTTACGTACTCGAGGACGAGCAGTAACTAAGCTTGGGGATGCTTGATACGTCTCCAACGTATCTATAATTTTTGATTGTTTCATGCTATTATATTATCTATTTTATATTATTTTTGGGACTAACCTATTAACCGAGAGCCCAGTGCCAGTTTCTGTTTTTGTGAGCCTATTTTAGAGTTTCGCAGAAAATGAATACCAAACAGAGTCCAAACGGAATGAAACTTTCGTGATGATCTTTCTTGGACCAGAAGCAAACTAGGAGACTTGGAGATGAAGTCGGAGACGCAACGAGGCAGCCACGAGGGTGGAGGGTGCGTCCAAGGGGTAGGGCGTGGACCCCTACCTCGTGGCCCCCTCGTGGGTCTCCTGACCTAGTTCCTTTTCCTATATATACTCTTATACCCTGAAAATATCCGGGGAGCCACGAAACCACTTTTCCACTGCCACAACCTTCTCTACCCGTGAGGTCCCATCTAGGGACCTTTTACGGCGTCCTGCCGGAGGGGGATTCGTTCATGGAGGGCTTCTATATCAACACCATTACCTCTTCGGTGAAGCGTGAACAGTTTACCACAGACCTATGGGTCCATAGCTAGTAGCTAGATGGCTTCTTCTCTCTCCTTGATTCTCAATACCATGTTCTCCTCGATGTTCTTGGAGATTAATTTGATGTAATATTATTTTGCGGTGTGTTTGCCAAGATCCGATGAATTGTGGATTTATGATCAGAATATCTATGAATATTATTTGGTTCTTCTCTGAATTCTTATATGCATGATTTGATATCTTTGCAAGTCTCTTCGAATTATCGGTTTAGTTTGGCCTACTAGATTGGTTTTTCTGGCAATGGGAGAAGTGCTTAGCTTTGGGTTCAATCTTGCGGTGTCCTTTCCTAGTGACAGTAGGGGCAGCAAGGCACGTATTGTATTGTTGCCATCGAGGATAAAAAGATGGGGTTTTCATCATATTGCTTGAGTTAATTCCTCTACATCATGTCATCTTACTTAATGCGTTACTCCGTTCTTTATGAACTTAATACTCTAGATGCATGCTGGATAGCGGTCGATGTGTGGAGTAATAGTAGTAGATGCAGAATCATTTCGATCTACTTGACACAGAAGTGATGCCTATGTTCATGATCATTGCCTTAGATATCATCATAATTATGTGCTCTTCTATCAATTGCTCGGCAGTAATTTGTTCACCCACTGTATTGTTTGCTATCTTGAGAGAAGCCAGTAGTGAAACGTATGGCCCCGGGGTCTCTTTTCCATTATATTGAATCTCTTTTACATCATACTAGTTTCCGATCTACTATTTTGCAATATTTTACTTTCCGATCTATAAACCAAAAATACCAAAAATATTTACATTACCGTTTATCTATCTCTATCAGATCCCACTTTTGCAAGTAACCATGAAGGGATTAACAACCCCTTTATCGCGTTGGGTGCAAGTTGTAGATTGTTTGTGCAGGTATTCTATGACTTGTGTGTTGTCTCCTACTGGATTGATACCTTGGGTCTCAAAAATGAGGGAAATACTTACTCTACTTTGCTGCATCACCCTTTCCTCCTCAAAGGAAAAACCAACACAAGCTCAAGAGGTAGCACTGTGGAGCCTCTTCATCGCGCGCTTTGCGATGCCGGCGCCCCACATCGTCGCGGCCCACCTTGGTGGCTCACAGGCGCCGCCCTCAGACCGCCACATCAAGCAGTTCTTCCGCCAAGTGGGTGCCGCCCGCGTGCAGCAGAGGGATCCCCTAGGCTGGGCGGAGCCCAAGGCCGACCTCACCTTCGACTCAAGGGATCACCCCGCTACCATCGCAGGCGCTAGTGCGCTCCCGATGCTCTGCACCCCCACCATTTGCAACGTGGCGGTCACCAAGACCCTCATCGACGGTCGAGCCGGCCTCAATGTGCTAACTGTGGAGGCATTCGGCTTGTTTCATGTGCCCCATGGTCGGCTCCGTCCCACCAAGCCCTTTTCTGGAGTTGCCGACAGCTCAACCTGCCCCTTAGGGCAGATTTGCCTCCCCGTCACCTTTGGCACCCGTGACAATTACCGCACCGAGCTCATCGACCTCGACATCGCCCGAATCGGCCTCCCGTACAACGCCATCCTCGGGTACCTAGCCCTGGCCAAGTTCATGGTGGCAACGCATCCAGCCTACAATCTCATGAAGATGCCAGGAAGTAGCGGTGTCCTCACAGTAATAGGGGACACCAAGGACGTGCTACTGGCCCTCAAGCTCACCTTCAGGTTCATGGTGGCCGTGCAGTCAAGCAAGCAAAGGAGCCCCCGAGGTTCCAGGGGCTGCAACAACAAAGAAGAAACAGTTGTTCTCCCAGGATCGTGCCGAGACGAAGAAAGTACCGGTTGATGAAGACGGAGCATCGGGCGCCACCTTCACCATAGATGCCAGACTCCCTCCGGATCAAGAAAAGGCCTTGGTTGGCTTCTTACGCGCCAACAAGGAAGTATTTGCATGGGAACCCAAGGACCTGGTTGGGATCCCGAGGGGCATAATCGAGCATCACCTGAGGGTGTGCCTTAACATGCGCCCAGTGAAGCATAAGGCACGACGGCAGTCCACGGAGAAGCAGGCATTCATCATCCAATAAACTCGCAAGCTGCAGGATGCTAGTGTCATTCGGGAGGTGCAGTACCCAGAGTGGCTGGTGAAGGAAATATGCCCTAGAGGCAATAATAAAGTTATTATTTATTTCCTTATATCATGATAAATGTTTATTATTCATGCTAGAATTGTATTAACCGGAAACATAATACATGTGTGAATATATAGACAAACAGAGTGTCACTAGTATGCCTCTACTTGACTAGCTTGTTAATCAAAGATGGTTATGTTTCCTAACCATGGACAAAGAGTTGTTATTTGATTAATGGGATCACATCATTAGTTGAATGATCTGATTGACATGACCCATTCCGTTAGCTTAGCACCCGATTGTTTAGTATGTTGCTATTGCTTCCTTCATGACTTATACATGTTCCTATGACTATGAGATTATGCAACTCCCGTTTACCGGAGGAACACTTTGTGTGCTACCAAACGTCACAACGAATCGGGTGATTATAAAGGTGCTCTACATGTGTCTCCGAAGGTACTTGTTGAGTTGGCGTATTTCGAGATTAGGATTTGTCTCTCCGAATGTCGGAGAGGTATCTCTGGGCCCTCTCGGTAATGCACATCACTTAAGCCTTGCAAGCACTTCAACTAATGAGTTAGTTGTGAGATGATGTATTACGGAACGAGTAAAGAGACTTGCCGGTAACGAGATTGAACTAGGTATTGGATACCGACGATCGAATCTCGGGCAAGTAACATATCGATGACAAAGGGAACAACGTATGTTGTTGTGCGGTTTGACCGATAAAGATCTTCGTAGAATATGTAGGAACCAATATGGGCATCCAGGTCCCGCTATTGGTTATTGACCGGAGACATGTCTCGGTCATGTCTACATTATTCTCGAACCGTAGGGTCCGCACGCTTAAGGTTTCGATGACAGTTATATTATGAGTTTATGTATTTTGATGTACCGAAGGTTGTTCGGAGTCCCAGATATGATCACGGACATGACGAGGAGTCTCAAAATGGTTGAGACATAAAGATTGATATATTGGACGGATACATTTGGACACCGGAAAGGTTTCGGAGAAGTTTGGAGCTTCGGGAGGTTACCGGAACCCCCCGGGAGGTATATGGGCCTTATTGGGCCCATGTAGGAGGAAGGGAGAAGGAACAAGGGAGGGGGGCGCGCCCCCCCAAGCCCAAACCGAATTGGGGAGGGGGGCCGGCCCCCCCTTTCCTTTCTCCTTCCCCCTCTTCCTATTACTACTACTAGTACTACTTCCTAATACTAGTACTCTTTCCTTCCCCCTCCAAATAAGATAAGGAAAAGGGGGGAAACCTACTTGGAGTAGGTTTCCCCTCCCCATGGCGCGCCCCCCTTGGGGCCGGCCACCTCCTCCCTCCCTCCTTTATATACAGGGGTAGGGGGGCACCCTAGAAGACACAAGTTGATCATTGATCGTTCCTTAGCCGTGTGCGGTGCCCCCCTCCATGATATTACACCTCGATCATATTGTAGCGGTGCTTAGGCGAAGCCCTGCGACAGGAGAACATCAAGATCGTCACCATGCCGTCGTGCTGACGGAACTCCTCCTCGGAGCCTCTACTGGATTGGAGATCGAGGTGCGTCATCGAGCTGTCTACGCGTGTCAAGAACTCGGAGGTGCCGAGTAACGGTGCTTGGATCGGTTGGACCGGGAGGACGTCGACTACTTCCTCTATGTTGCGTCAACGCTTCCGCTTGGTCTCACGAGGGTACGAGACAACACTCTCCCCTCTCGTTGCTATGCATCACCATGATCTTGTGTGTGCGAGGAATTTTTTGAAATTACTACGTTCACCAACAAATGGCATCCGAGCCTAGGTTTTATGGTTTGATGTTATATGCACGAGTAGAACACAAGTGAGTTGTGGGCGATATAAGTCATACCGCTTACCAGCATGTCATACTTTGGTTGGCGGTATTGTTGGATGAAGCGGCCGGACCGACATTACGCCAGACGCTTACGCGAGACTGGTTTTCTTGCCGTGCTTTGCACATAGGTGACTAGCGGTGTCGGTTTCTCCAACTTTAGTTGAACCGAGTGTGGCTACGCCCGGTCCTTGCGAAGGTTAAAACAGCATCAACTTGACAAACTATCGTTGTGGTTTTGATGCGTAGGTGAGATTGGTTCTTGCTTAAGCCCGTAGCAGCCACGTAAAACTTGCAACAACAAAGTAGAGGACGTCTAACTTGTTTTTGCAGGGCATGTTGTGATGTGATATGGTCAAGACGTGATGAGATATAAGTTGTCGTATGAGATGATCATGTTTTGTTGAAGTTATCGGCAACTGGCAGAAGCCCTATGGTTGTCACTTTGTTGCATAAGATGCAAGCGCCAAATAATTGCTTTACATTATTGCTATGCAATAGCAATAGTTGCAAGAGCAATAATTGGCGAGACGACCATGTGACGACACATTGATATAGATCAAGATGATGAAGATCATGGTGTCGTGCCGGTGACGATAAAGATCATGACAGTACATTGGATATGGAGATCAAAGGCGCAAGATGATCATGGCCATATCATGTCACATATTTTGATTGCATATGATGTTTATCTGTTATACATCTTATTCTTGCTTTGATTGACGGTAGCATTTTAAGATGATCTCTCACTAATTATCAAGAAGTGTTCTCCCTGAGTATGCACCGTTGCCAAAGTTCGTCGTGCCCAGACACCACGTGATGATCGGGTGTGATAAGCTCTCGTCCATCTACAACGGGTGCAAGCCAGTTTTGCACACGCGAATACTCGAGTTAAACTTGACGAGCCTAGCATATGCAGATATGGCCTCGAGCACGGAGACCGAAAGGTCGGCGTGAATCATATAGTAGATATGATCAACATGAGATGTTCACCATTGAAAACTACTCCATCTCACGTGATGATCGGTTATGGTTTAGTTGATTTGGATCACGTGATCACTTAGATGACTAGAGATGTCTGTCTAAGTGGGAGTTCTTAAGTAATATGATTAATTGAACTTAAATTTATCATGAACTTAGTCCTGGTAGTATTTTGCAAATTATGTTGTAAGATCAATAGCTTGCGTTGTTGCTTTCATATGTTTATTTTAATATGTTCCTAGAGAAAAATGTATTGAAAGATGTTAGTAGCAATGATGCGGATTGGATCCGTGATCTGAGGTTTATCCTCATTGCTGCGCAGAAGAATTATGTCTTGATGCACCGCTAGGTGACAAACCTATTGCAGGAGCAGATGCAGACGTTATGAACGTGTGGCTAGCTCAATATGATGACTACTTGATAGTTTAGTGCACCATGCTTAACGGCTTAGAATCGGGACTTCAAAGATGTTTTGAACATCATGGACCATATGAGATGTTCCAGGAATTGAAGATAATATTTCAAGCAAATACCCGAGTTGAGAGATATGAAGTCTCCAACAAGTTCTATAGCTAAACGATGGAGGAGAATCGCTCAACTAGTGAGCATGTGCTCAGACTGTCTGGGTACTTCAATCGCTTGAATCAAGTGGGAGTTAATCTTCCGGATAAGATAGTGATTGATGAATTCTCTAGTCACCATCACTAAGTTACTAGAACTTCATGATGAACTATAGTATGCAAGGGATGATGAAAATGATTCCCGAGTTTTTCATGATGATGAAATCGATGAAGGTAGAAATCAAGAAAGAACATCAAGTGTTGATGGTTAACAAGACCACTAGTTTCAAGAAAAGGCAAAGGGATAGAAGGAACTTCAAGAAGAACGGCAAGCAAGTTGTTGCTCAAGTGAAGAAGCCCAAGTCTGGACCTAAGCACGAGACTAAGTGCTTCTCTTGCAAAGGGACTGTTATCGAGCAGAACTACCCCAAGTATTTGGCGGATAAGAAGGATGGCAAAGTAAACAAAGGTATATTTGATATACATGTTATTGATGTGTACTTTACTAGTGTTTATAGGAACCCCTCGGTATTTGGTACTGGTTCAGTTGCTAAGAGTAGTAACTCGAAACGGGAGTTGCAGAATAAACAGAAACTAGTTAAGGGTGAAGTGACGATGTGTGTTGAAAGTAGTTTCAAGATTGATATGATCATCATTGCACACTCTCTATACTTTCGGGATTAGTGTTGAACCTAAATAAATGTTATTTGGTGTTTGCGTTGAGCATGAATATGATTTGATCGTGTTTATTGCAATACGGTTATTCATTTAAGTAAGAGAATAAACTGTTGTTCTGTTTACATGAATAAAACCTTATATGGTTACACACCCAATGAAATGGTTCATTGGATCTCGATCGTAGTGATACACATATTCATAATATTGAAACCAGAAGATGCAAAGTTAATAATGATAGTGCAACTTATTTGTGGCACTTGCCGTTTAGGTCATATTGGTGTAAAGCGCATGAAGAAACTCCATCTTGATGGGATTTTGGAATCACTTGATTATGAATCACTTGATGCTTGCGAACCATGCCTCATGGGCAAGATGACTAAGACTCCGTTCTCCGAACAATGGAGCGAGCAAGCGACTTATTGGAAATAATACATCTTGATGTATGCGATCCAATGAGTGTTAAGGCTCATGGTGGGTATCGTTATTTTCTGACCTTCACAGATGATTTGAGTAGATATTGGTATATCTACTTGATGAAACATAAGTCTGAAATAGTTGAAAGGTTCAAAGAATTTCAGAGTGAAGTGGAAAAATCATCGTGACAAGAAAATAAGGTTTCTACGATCCGATCGCGGAGACAAATATTTGAGTTACTGAGTTTGGTCTTCAATTAAAACAATGTGGAATAGTTTCACAAATTCATGCCACCTGGAACACCACATCATAATGGTGTGTCCGAACGTCATAACCGTACTCTATTGGATATAGTACAATCTATGATGTTTCTTACCGATTTACCAATATCGTTTTGGGATCATGCATTAGAAACAGCTGCATTCACGTTAAATAGGGCACCATCTAAATCCGTTGAGACGACACTATATGAACTGTGGTTTAGCAAGAAACCAAAGTTGTCGTTTCTTAAAGTTTGGGGCTGCGATGCTTATGTGAAAAAGTTTCATCCTGATAAGCTCAAACCCAAATCGGAGAAGTGCGTCTTCATAGAATACCCAAAGGAAATTGTTGGGTACACCTTCTATCAAAGATCCGAAGGCAAGACATTCGTTGCTAAGAATGGATCCTTTCTAGAGAAGGAGTTTCTCTCGAAAGAAGTGAGTGGGAGGAAAGTAGAACTTGATGAGATAACTATACCTGCTCCCTTGTTGGAAAATAATACATCACAGGAACCGGTTTCTGTGACGCCAAAACCAACTAGTGAGGAAGTTGATGATAATGATCATAGAACTTCAGATCAAGTTAATACAGAACCACGTAGGACGAACAGAGTAAGATCCGCACCAGAGTGGTACGGTAATCCTATTCTAGAAGTCATGCTACTAGATCATGATGAACCTACGAACTATGAGGAAGCGATGATGAGCCCAGATTCCGCGAAATGGCTTGAGGCCATGAAATCTGAGATGAGATCCATGTATGAGAACAAAGTGTGGACTTTGGTGGAGTTGCCCGATGATCGGCAAGCCATAGAAAATAAATGGATCTTCAAGAGGAAGACGGACGCTGATAGTAGTGTTACTATCTACAAAGCTAGACATGTTGAAAAAGGTTTTTGACAAAGTTCAAGATGTTGAATACAATGAGATTTTCTCACTCGTATCGATGCTTAAAAGTCTGTCCGAATCATGTTAGCAATTGCCGCATTTTATGAAATCTGGCAAATGGATAAACAAAACTGCATTCCTTAATGGAGTTATTAAAGAAGAGTTGTATGTGATGCAACCAAGAGGTTTTGTCGATCCTAAAGGTGTTAACAAAATGTGCATCTATGGACTGGTGCAAGCATCTCAGAGTTGGAATATATGCTTTGATAAGTTGATCAAAGCATATAGTTTTATCTGAACTTCGGTGAAGCCTGTATTTACAAGAAAGTGAGTGGGAGCACTACAACATTTCGATAAGTATATGTGAATGACATATTGTTGATCGGAAGTAATGTAGAGTTATTCTGCAAAGCATAAAGGAGTGTTTGAAAGGAGTTTTTCAAAGAAAGACCTCAGTGAAGCTGCTTACATATTGAGCATCAAGATCTATAGAGATAGATCAAGACGCTTGATAAGTTTTTTCAATGAGTACATACCTTGACAAGATTTTGAAGTAGTTCAAAATGGAACAGTCAAAGAAGGAGTTCTTGCCTGTGTTGCAAGGTGTGAAGTTGAGTAAGACTCAAGACCCGAACATGGCAGAAAATAGAAAGAGAATGAAAAGTCATTCCCTATGCCTCAGTCATAGGTTCTATAAAAGTATGCCATGCTATGGACCAGACCTATTGTATACTCTGCCCTGGTTTGGCAAGGGAGTACAATAGTGATCTAGGAGTAGATCACTGAACAACGGTCAAAATTATCCTTAGTGGAATAAGGATATGTTTCTCGATTATGGAAGTGACAAAAGGTTCGTCGTAAAGGGTTACGTCGATGCAAGTTTTGACACCGATCTGGATGACTCTAAGTCTCGATCTAGATACATATTGAAAGTGGGAGCAATTAGCTAGAGTAGCTCCGTGCAGAGCATTGTAGACATAAAAATTGCAAAATACATAACGGATCTGAATGTGAAAGACCCGTTGACTAAGATTCTCTCACAAGCAAAACATGATCACACCTAAGTACTCTTTGGTTGTTAATCACATAGCGATGTGAACTAGATTACTGAATCTAGTAAACCCTTTTGATGTTGGTCACATGGCGATGTGAACTATGGGTGTTAATCACATGATGATGTGAACTATCGATGTGAATCACATGGTGATGTGATCTAGATTATTGACTCTAGTGCAAGTGGGAGATCAAGGAAATATGCCCTAGAGGCAATAATAAAGTTATTATTTATTTCCTTATATCATGATAAATGTTTATTATTCATGCTAGAATTGTATTAACCGGAAACATAATACATGTGTGAATATATAGACAAACAGAGTGTCACTAGTATGCCTCTACTTGACTAGCTTGTTAATCAAAGATGGTTATGTTTCCTAACCATGGACAAAGAGTTGTTATTTGATTAATGGGATCACATCATTAGTTGAATGATCTCGATTGACATGACCCATTCCGTTAGCTTAGCACCCGATTGTTTAGTATGTTGCTATTGCTTCCTTCATGACTTATACATGTTCCTATGACTATGAGATTATGCAACTCCCGTTTACCGGAGGAACACTTTGTGTGCTACCAAACGTCACAACGTAATCGGGTGATTATAAAGGTGCTCTACATGTGTCTCCGAAGGTACTTGTTGAGTTGGCGATTTCGAGATTAGGATTTGTCACTCCAATGTCGGAGAGGTATCTCTGGGCCCTCTCGGTAATGCACATCACTTAAGCCTTGCAAGCACTTCAACTAATGAGTTAGTTGTGAGATGATGTATTACGGAACGAGTAAAGAGACTTGCCGGTAACGAGATTGAACTAGGTATTGGATACCGACGATCGAATCTCGGGCAAGTAACATACGGATGACAAAGGGAACAACGTATGTTGTTGTGCGGTTTGACCGATAAAGATCTTCGTAGAATATGTAGGAACCAATATGGGCATCCAGGTCCCGCTATTGGTTATTGACCGGAGACATGTCTCGGTCATGTCTACATTATTCTCGAACCGTAGGGTCCGCACGCTTAAGGTTTCGATGACAGTTATATTATGAGTTTATGTATTTTGATGTACCAAAGGTTGTTCGGAGTCCCGGATATGATCACGGACATGACGAGGAGTCTCAAAATGGTTGAGACATAAAGATTGATATATTGGACGGATACATTTGGACACCGGAAAGGTTCCGGAGAAGTTTGGAGCTCCGGGAGGTTACCGGAACCCCCCGGGAGGTATATGGGCCTTATTGGGCCCATGTAGGAGGAAGGAGAAGGAACAAGGGAGGCGCGCCCCAAGCCCAAACCGACTGGGGAGGGGCCGCCCCTTTCCTTTCTCCTTCCCCTCTTCCTATTACTACTACTAGTACTACTTCCTAATACTAGTACTCTTTCCTTCCCCTCCAAATAAGATAGGAGGGGGAAACCTACTTGGAGTAGGTTTCCCTCCCCATGGTGCGCCCCTTGGTGCCGGGCCACCTCCTCCCTCCCTCCTTTATATACGGGGGTAGGGGGCACCCTAGAAGACACAAGTTGATCATCGTGGCGGTGCTTAGGCGAAGCCTGCGACAGAGAACATCAAGATCGTCACCACGCCGTCAGGTCGACGGAACTCCCCTCGAGCCTCTCATGGATTGGAGATCGAGGGTGCGCCATCGAGCTGTACGCTGTCAAGAACTCGGAGGTGCCGGAGTAACGGTGCTTGGATCGGTTGGACCGGGAGGACGACGACTACTTCCTCTACGTTGCGTCAACGCTTCGCTTCGGGTCTACGAGGGTACGTAGACAACACTCTCCCCTCTCGTTGCTATGCATCACCATGATCTTGTGTGTGCGTAGGAATTTTTTTGAAATTACTACGTTCACCAACAGCTGGCGAACCCAGTAATTGTCCCCAAGAAGTGCGGGAAGGAGCGCATGTGCGTCGACTTCACCAACCTCAATAGGGCGTGCCCTCAAGACCCCTTCCCGCTCCCGCGCATTGATCAGATCATCGACTCTACCGCCGAGTGCAATCTGCTGCGTTTTTTGGATGCCTTCTCAGGCTATCACCAAATCAAGATGGATGTGGAAGATGTGGAGAAGACGGCTTTCCTGACCCCACACGGAGTGTACTGCTGCACCCGCATGTCCTTCAGGCTGCGTAATGCCGGAGCAACACTACAAAAAAATACACTTCCGTGATGATACGTGTTTGTCATAGTAGGTCGCATTTTCTGTCATGCATGTACATCCATGACGATTTTATGACAGAATCAAGATAGTCATACTTGTGTTGTCGTAGAAGTGTTCCATGACATTACCAAAATTATCATCATGGAAGTGTCCACTTCCATGACGATAAATCGCGCGCCACAGAAGTGCTTTCGTCAAGGGTGACCGACACGTGGCATCCACCGTAACGGAATGCCATTAAGCTATCGGGTCGGGTTTTGGATCCGATAACCCGTTAACAGCCCCGACCAATGGGGATTTTCCACGTGTAAAATCATCATTGGCTGGAGAAAACACGTGTCGACTCATCGTTGGGACAGATGTCATCCGCTCATTGGACAGAAGGCACCTATGATACGACGACACGTGGCACGGCCCAACAGAGGCCCATTCCTGTGAAAAGGCCGGCCCGTTTGACTTGGTCAAAAGTTGGCGGGCCGGCCCACGGAAAGCCTGTTAACGGCCCATTCGCATATAGCCCATTTACATCCCACTAACCTAGGGCCTGTTACGCCCTATCCGAATTAGGCCAAGTAGCGTCATCTAGGCCCTCCAATATGATTCAGCCCGTTTTAACTTCCGGCCCATGTATGGCCCATGACTTCTTTCGGCCCATATGAGGACCTTTGTAACTCTTGGCCTATTAAGGCCCGTGGTGAAATTGGCCCGTAATGAACAGTGTATCACTTTATACCCATTAGCGACACATTATTCCATTGGGTCGTTTCCAGCCCAAGTTATCTTTCGGCCTTCTCAAGGCCCATTGATTCTTGGGCTCATTTGCAAGATTCGTTACATACGCCCGTTCATCGCTCATTTTACGCTTGTGGGCCAAATTCAGCCCGTCGTTAGAGTCGGCCCGTTTGCGGACCGTTAATACGTTGGGCCGTTTTCATGTAAAAAAAACCCGTTGGGCTGTTTTCATAGAGTTATCAAATACGGCATATTAACAGCCCCGTTATGGTCCATGAATAGTACGGCCCATGATTGGCGAAATGATGATACGCCCCATAGAAGGCCCATGGATCGTACGGCCCGTATGAGGCCCATGGATAGTACGGCCCGTAGAAGGCCCATGGATCGTACGACCCATAGAAGGCCCATGGACCCTATGACCCGTAGAAGGCCCATGGACCCTAAGGCCCGTATAGAAGGCCGATGATCCTACGACCCGTATAGAAGGCCAATGTATCCTACGGCCGGACGAAGGCCCATGGATCATACGGCCTGTAGGAGGCCCATGGTTACAACAGTCCATGTGTTGCCAGATTATTTTGGCCTAGTTACCAAAAATAGGCTATTGTGGCCACTAGAAAAAAACAGAAAAAGAACTGCAGTGACTACAAGCAAACAACTAAACAAGACAATAAGGAAATAAATAAGCAAGCAATTAATGCTAGCCTATTACCGCTATTACACATATTACATCCACTGGGCATCAAAGTTTGCCACCAATGCAAATATAGGGAACAAAGCAGCACATTACATACACTGGCCGTCAAAATTGGCCACCAGTGCAAATAAACGCGACAGCAAAACAAGAGCATAACTGAAACAACTTTAGAAGAGCTCAAGAAACGTTATCCTGGGTATCCACCATGCTGGCAATAAGCTTAGCAAGCTGATTAGCTTTGTCCTGTTTGGCACTAAAATCCTCCAACGCTTGCTGTTGCACCAAAAAGTATGCATCTGAATGCTCCAGGGACTTCCACAGTCCTTCCGCTTCTTGTCACAGCACAGCTGATCGATGTCTTTCAGCTTGTAGTTGAGACTCAAGAAACTGAACTAATTCAGACAATGAGTTTGAATAGCTTGTGCAAGCGATAGTGGCCAGTAACTCGAACACTAAACCAAGACAGGACTTTGGGGTTGTCTCGCTGTCTTCAAGATAGACTTCCTTAGCTGTTTTATCAGCTTTGTTGGAGACCAACAAGGATGTGTCACTATCCTGAACCTTATCTGCATTACTTCCTTTACCATTGCTTAATAAGGCACTCTTCCCCAATATTCTCATCAAGATTCTAAAAGAAGAAACAAGCGGACACATAACAAGTTTAGCATGTACTAGTATATGAAACTCATTTCGGTGAACCAGTTCATTAGTAAGGTGGACAGGATTAAACTACCAAGTCTTCTATTGCCAAGTACTAGTACATAATAAAAGCATCAAACAAGCATATATCTATGTCCTATGGTCACTGCATTGTCTTGCCAAATCAAAATAGAGACACGGTTCAAATCATATCAGTTCAAGACAAAGCAACAGTGAAAGAATACAAAGCGTGGGAAACTACATGGCACAACAAGATTTCAGATGGGTACCATGGGTCTACATGTACAACAACACTATTGGCTCTGTTGTGATGCTAGTAATGTGCATGATATGAAAGTCAATTGTATACACAATTGAGATTGAAATCAACAGAGCTATTGATAAGAGCAAACCTGTTAAAGGAACATGCATGAACATACCTGCTGTGCCATTGGAGTTTTGATTGGATCCTTCAATTTAAAATAAGTTTGTATGAGTAACTATAGTGATACAAGAGCAAAGCAATCATAGTTAAAAAAGGCGCGCCTAAGCGAGCGCTTAAGCACGCCTAGGCTCTAGGCGTTGGCAGAACGCATTGCGCATAACTACGCATAATCTATGCATAACTGTGCATAAGCATGCGCTTTGGTCAGTAAAGCGCAAGGCGGTGGAAAAACGCACAATTAACGCCTAGCGCTTTTTTGAACTATGATAGCAATGGAATCTTAAGTTAGAACAATTGTTCTTCAGGTTTAGGCACTTGTTCTACATGAATAGAGTACATTAAGACGCAAGAATATAATACTTAAAATAGAAAATGAGCTCATAGACCTTACCACATTCTTGGTTCGGGACCAGTACAGAACAAGGCGTTCCCAAATCATCGCCGAAGAATGTGTCTCAGGAGAACGTAAGGGAATTTGATGAGTTTCTTTGCCGGTGAAGTACGTTTTCTTCAAGTAATTTTGATACTACCACCAAGCATTCTTGAAGATAGCAGAGGTATTAGCATAGCTTACCTCATCCTGAGTTTCCAAATCAGTCCTTCTCTATAGAGAAAAATGGGAAAATTTGCTGTATTATAACCATCATGGAGGTAGGATGTATGGGACGAAGCAAAGTAATTGCCATGAATAACATTACTTACACATAACTCCGGACAAACACTGAATCGGCATTTTCCTCCATCTTCAGTATAATATTTCCAAGATGGGAAGATACGCACATACGATTTAACAACATCAAATGTGATAAATGCTAAACTACGACTAGCTGGTTGTGCTTCCTCCACAGGAATAGGCGTACTAACTGGTGGAGTTGGGGTTCGCCGTGATAGTACTGGCCCTTTGGGCACTAGAGCTGCCTTACTCACTGCTCTTGTTTGGGAGCTCTGTGGTGAAGATGGTGCTGTGTCGACGGGAACTGGGTTACTATCGGCTGGGGTTGGGGTTAGATTGGGTGAAGCTGGTTCTCTGTCCATCGTAGTAGGGGTACAATCTGCGAGAGTTTGGGTTATGTGTGGTAGGGCTAGTTCTTGTGCATGTACAACCGGGGTGCTATCTCCACCAAGAGGTAACACTGTTTTATTTGAAGACCGTGTTTTTAGTCCGCTAGATACTGGCATCACCCGCTCCAATTCAAATGGCTGATAAACAGGAAACATAGTTAAATGTACAGACATTGTATGAGAGACAGATGCAATAGATAGTGTGGAAAAAAGAGGGCATGAAATAGCTGACATGTATATTGTTTAACTAAAACGGATAGCATGACATAATTTCACATATATGATGTCTATCTAAACTGGATAGCATAGCATAACATAATTCAAAGATATGATGAATAACTAAACAGGATCGCGTGGAATAATTCACCTACATGTTATCTAAGTAATCAGGATCGCATCATTTAATTCACATATGTGATTTATATGCTAAACAGAGGGCATTCGATATGATGTCTGAACTAAGAACATGGTGTTGAATATTGTGTATATGATGTCTAAACTATGCAATGCAAGACACCGTATGCATGATATGAGCAGTATAACCGTGGCAAGTTAGAGCATACACCTCAGTGGGGGAATAGGACTGGTCATCTGTCTCTGAATCCATCTCTGAGGAGCTATCTGGACCCAACAAGAGATCTGCTTCAACAGGTAGCACTGTTTGCTCTGAAGGCCTTGTTTCCACTCCAGATTTTTCCATCTCCCACCCAAATGGCTGATTCACAGGAAGAGTAGTTTAATGTACAAACATTGTCGACAAATGGAAATGTAATGAAGAAAAGGATGGGCAAGATATCATTCAAATATATGATGCCTGGTTAAACAGGATGGCATTGCACATTTCACATATATTATGGCTGGCTAAAAGACATGAGACTGCATAATTCCCATATATGATATAGAAACTAAATAGGTGGCATTACAGAACATGTCTAAACTAAGAAGATGACATATATGATGTCAAAAGTAGGCACTGCAAGGCAACATATGCATGATATGACTAACATCATCATGCCAAGGTAGAGCAAACACCTTGGGGGGTAAATAGGAGTGGTCAGTGGCATCTGAATCCGCCTCAGAACAGATATCTTCCTCTGGATTACAATCTGGAGAGGGGTGGGGAGGGTTTGCCATTGAACCCACCATGGAGCGATGTCTGCATGACATTGTATTGCCGTGCAAAACTCTTCTCTTTTTCTTTACATGTTCAGCATGACTGTGTACAATATCTGAAATGCATACGAAAAAATATGGTGAGATTATGTAAGGAGAGCATGTAGAAATTTAGAGTGATGGTAACAACCAGTGGATCGATGTTTTTCCGTTGAACCAAAATAGCCCTAATGGATCGACGTGAATGTATAGTGATAAGTGATGCAACAAGTGTACAACCTCTTTGTCGTAGCCGTGTCGACCTCAGCATCATTGGGTTGGTCGCTGAAGCAGTTGAGGCAGAGGTGGCTGTCGGAAGTGCGAAGGAAGATTTGAGGAATCTATAGACGGCGTCCAGGGCACTGCTCTGTTGTGATGGATCGTTCTATCATTGGAGCAGCTCCGGTGATCCGTAAGACATCAAGGCTGAAGCAGCACAAGACAGACATCGTCAATCTCAAGTGGGATTCTAATAGCATCTCCAATAGATGATGTAAAATGGATGTAAAATTAACATCACCAAAAACCACCTGACTACAATAGATGAGGTAAAAACTATTGACTCTGAACTTAACTGTTGAAACTGAAATTTACTGTGGAATCTGAATGCTACTGTCGAAACTGAACGCAATGGTAGCAGAGAGGCACTTAACATGTAGTTTAGGGAGGGCCTGCAGTTCATCTTCAACATGCACCCCCCTGAGCCGCCAGCCACCACCGGCCGAACCGCCGGCCCCAGCGCTGCCTCGCCGCCCCGAAACAACTCTCCACTGCCGCCCCGGCCAGCCCTCTAGGCCCCCCGCCCCACCCTGAACCCTAAGATATATAGTGGGGTACCTCTCCGGCGAGCCCTCGTTCCCGCTGCGGGTGGTTCTTCCTTAACTTTGGCGAGCCGCCCCAACCCCTGAAAATCGACTAACCCAAAAGTCGATTCAGTCGACTGAAGTGTGGCTTAATCGGAGCAGAGCAGCAACACGAGCAAGGGGGAGAGCAGCAGCAACAGCTGGGCAAGCGAGCGATCAAGCGAGAGCCGGAGCACCAGCAGTAGCGCGAGCGAGCGAGCGAGAGCCGGAAAAGCAACATCAGATCCGGCTGGTATGGACGCCGCCGCCGAAGGGGCCTCGCACTGGGGGAGAGCTGCCGTGGAGATGTCGCCCGCGGCGCCGGCTTCAAGGTAGCCGCTCCATGGGGGTGCGGGATGGAGCACCGTCGGCGCCGGGAGGTCGAGTTAAGGAGAAGGTGCGATGTGATGAGTGTACAACCTCTTTGGTGGCGCCGAGTAGGCCTCGGCTTCGTCCGAGGAGTCTTTGAGGATGCTGCGGTTCCGGTGGAGCAGGTTAAGGCGGCGCTCTGGGGATGGAGCAGCCGCGATAGACGAGGCAATCGTCGGAGAAGCTCCTTGGAGGTGGAGGACGGGGCAGCTGAACCGGCGGGATGGCGAGATGGACGACAGATCCTCATCCAGGGAGGTGGACGAGGGACGTTGAGCTGTTGCGGTGGACGACGTCGTGGGGGAAGAGGCTCTGGCTGGGCAGCGGTGACGTGGTGGACGAAGGAGGGTGGAGTTTCGCGGCTGGAGAGGAGAGGTTATGGCGGCCTGGGATTTCGAATGGCGAAAAGGGGGCGATGGGAGGGGGTGAAGCATGACTTAGGGACGCGCTTGTCCAAAATGTAGGGTGTGTTACAAAAGTACCCCCCACCGATTTGAACTAGCGGCCCTTTCAGCTCAGGGTTAGAATGGGGATTTCGCGTGTCGTGATTTGGCAGCTGGAGGGAGTTTTCGCGCGCGTTGTAATTTCGGGATAGCAAGGCGCAGGTTGTGAAGGCGCCAGTTTTGGGAGCATGATATCTGAATTTTCGAGATATAACAAGACGCGGGTTGAATTTTAGGGACAAGCCTAACGTGTAGTTGTACTTGTACGTACCAAATCAATTCGCACTTCCCTCAACCAAAAAGAAAAAAAAACTATTCACACCACACAAAGAGAGAGTCTTGCCCCGTTTTACTATACAAATGCTATTCAAAGCTACTCCCTCCTTCCATCTATATAGGGCCTAATGCGTTTTTTGATGGTAACTTTGACCAAATATTAGAGCAATGATATATGACATACAACTTACAAAAAGCACACCGTTAAATTCGTCTGTGAAAGGTTCTTTCAATGATATAATTTTCACATTGTGCATGTCATGTACTATTAATCTTGTCAATAGTCAAAGTCGGTCTTAAAAATCTCATTACGCCCTATACAGATGGAAGGAGGGAGTGTGAATCCATGTTATGTCCGATTAAATTTTTTCACTTGCTGTACAATGCATGTAACCTACTCATACCAACATTTTAGTGCATTCTAAATGTCTATACTACCGCTGCAATTTGAACTAAATTTGAATTCGTTTCTCTATTTCAATAAGAATCTACAATCATGATTGTTGCCAACTTCAACCATCATAATTTCCTTGCAATCTGCCAGATATAAATGGGACGGCCTATAATACAGGATGGCAAGCACACCATCATCAACAACTCCGTTTTTTATAAGAGGAGAGATAAAATATATTAAATGTAGTATAACATGTTCATAACCACACCATGTGTATCACCGTTATATATATTCACACATGAGTCTGTTTAATACACTATGATAAATTCTTCAAATATCCGAATTCGCTTTTTATAATGAAGTATATATGATCTCTATTCGTCTTTTACACCCACACAACCCTCTTAGCTTTATAGCTAGCACTAACTTTCTCTTGTGCATGCACACGCCTGCATCCCTCTCACCCTCCCTCGGCATTCTCTAGCTCCATCGCACAAATTCGTCTTTTCACTTTAGGCCATTCACCCACGGTGTGTGTAGGCCCCAGCTCCTTCTTTATGGCACACATCGATCGATATGCCTCTCTAGCCAGGTGTGTCTAGCACAAACACAAGCTTCCCCTCTTCTCTTGTCACCGTCCATGCCTCACTCCCACCACTCTTTTCATCGTTCTCGTACTCGCACACTCCTCCCCTCTCGATATGGTATGCCTCTCGTACCACCTCCTACATGCATCCCTCTCTCTCTATCCTTCTCCTCGTGCCTCATTTGCTTCTAACACACACATGCATGTATACCGATCGATCTCCCAACATATACCTAGATCGACTTTAACTACCCCCCCCATCGATCGACGTACCTCACAAGTTATGTCTCTCCTTTCTCTAACAAAGGGCGATTGATCTTCCTATGTAGTTACGTCTGCTTACCACAGCCACATCATTCCCCCTCATCGCTTGTGCATGCCTCCCTGACCCGCCTCTCACACGCACGCAGTACGCACAACAAGAAGCCATCTCCTCTCTTATTGGTATTAGGCGTGCCCTCCGTTTGTCTAGCAAGCCTATCCCACCATTTGTTAGAAGCAACTCCACTACCACCCCCTCCAACACTCTAGCTCTGTCTCTCTCCCAACCTTATTCCTCTCCTGCACATATGCATGGATGCTGATCGATCTCCCTTAATACATGAGGCAGATCGATCTCCTTAATACATGAGGTAGGCCTCTCTCCTCCTCCACACATATACCAGCCATTGTACCCCTATAGTTAATTGGGCCTCCCTCTTCCCCCACCACACACCGATAGTCAAGTGCTGCAGGTAGGTATCCATGCCAGAGAGACAAACTGCACATGTCCCCTCTCACGTTCCAGTAGGCCAGCCACTCTATATCTTTGACGTGGGCACACACAAATTCGATGGCACTCTTTATCGATCGCGCGCGCACACACACACACACACATCATCCCTCTCTTCAATTCTATGGACACCTCAAGCCGATGATACCTCCACTCTCTTCTCGTGGATCGCCCCCTCTCTATATATATATGTTATATCTAGGACTCTATTTCACACACATTGCATATGTTACATTTTTGATTGACCCCCCCCCCCAAAAAAAACTCTCAAGAACCCACACACTATATCTCTCTAGGTTTGTATCTCTCTCACACAACCCCACGTAGGTGGTGTACGTATACAAGAAGAGAATAGGTGCACCATGCACGTACTCATGCTTCATGCCCAGCCACACCCGCGTAGGTACACGGTGGAGCTCATTTCTTTATGAAATGGCAGCCCACGTGCTAATTTGAACGCACGTAGCGGTTGTTTACCTAGGGAGGTCGTGTACCACGCGTGCACGAAACAATGTTCGACTTGACGCGTTGCCGCGTTACTTTTAAATAAAGTTATAGCGCTCAATGGCACGTACACAGAATATAAAATGATTTTTATGGAGAAAAAGGTAGTCCGCTCACTATATACAATGGAGCCTGCCTGGCTGGTTTGTCGCTCTTCAGAGTATCTCACACAAGGCTGCGGTGGCCTCTCTCTCTCTCTCACGGTCTCACCATTGTTCACTGATCCGGCCGCATCCCGTCCGCCGGGGGAAAGGGAGTGCGCTGGCCTCTCTCTCTCTCACCGTTGGTCACTGATCCGGCCGCATCCCGTCCGCTGGGGGAAAGGGAGGAAGTGCATCGTTTCTCCGTTCGACGGTGCCGAGGCAGCACGTCCTGATCTGCGGTACACGCCGTTCTCTCTGACCAAGCTCCAGCGCGGTAGGGCCTACGCCACCTGCTCGCAGATTCCACCCGCCTTCGCTCACCTAGTTACATCCCGATGACCTCCAGCTATCCCCTCCGGCCTTGCTCCACTGCTCGTCTTCCAACGTCGCTGCATGTGGATCTTCCATAGTTCTTTGCCCAAAACATAGCTCGTCCGGCATACTTTCCATATTGCATTCTCGTCCTCACACCGTTTTAGACAAACACAACCGTGTTGTTACTTCCCTTAGTACAAGGAATATGCTTTTTTTTGTCGTCGCATGTGTCATCAATTGTCATTGGCCAGTAATTGTTTCCTTTCTACCTCTTTTTTGCAAACAGGGCTATCCATTTCACCTCGTTGCTATTGCGACCTTTTGGTGAACTGCACAAATCACCTTTTTAAGAGTGTTTTGTGCAGTTGTACTAAAATGTCACACGCGCAACGTCTCTACATTTTAGTGCAACTGCACAAAGGGAGATTGGTTTTGCTCTATCCTCCTCATCCAACTCCGAGCCTAATCTTCTCCAACTAGTTAGTCTTAAGAGAGACTGCAAAGGTTACCGGCTTCTATTTGTGTGTTTATTGTTTCATCAGTAGTCCTCTATTATCGTAATCACACTTAATATCTTTGGAACAGGGACGCTCAGCTCTATTTTAGTGGAACTGCACAAAATGATCGGAATGTTGCATGCTCCAGACAGCTACTTTTTTCCCAACATGCCTTGTTGATTTAGACAGAGATGGGGGGATGTTGCTGCCATGAAAGCATGGTTCAATTTTAATTTAACACCTTCTCACAACTCTGTCTTCAGTTGTGATGTAATTATTAGCTCTGATCTGCTAATAATTGACATGCATTAGCAAGGAAGTTAGTTTTTTATTGTTTCCGAAAGAGCATCGATGGCAAGACACGCGAAACAAAACCTGAAAGCTCACACCATTGTACAATTTCATGTCGCTGGAAAATTATTTGTATAGTACGTCAATTATGTAAACTAATGATGGAAGCTTGATAGCATTGCCAGAAGCCTCTTCATCATCCGGGTCCATGTGCCATGCACAAAATTATACTCCTTCATTCCTAAATATTTGTCTTTTTACAAATTTCAAACGGGCATATTTTAGAGTGTAGATTCACTCATTTTGCTTCGTATGTGTACTCCCTCCGTTCCTAAATATTCTATTCGTCTTTCTAGAGATTTCAACAAGTGACTACATACGGAGAAAAATGAGTGAATCTACACTCTAAAATATGTCTATATACATCCGTATGTGCCAGTCCATTTGAAATCTCTAAAAAGACAAATATTTGAGTAGTCACTCGTTGAAATCTCTAGAAAGACAAATACTCCGGAGTATATTTAAGAACCGAGGGGGTAGTGCACAACCGCATGGGAGACTCAGCCCGGTCGTTGCGCCGCATTAATAGTGAGTAATGAGCAGTCAAATCATAAGCCCCACCTTTCCCACTGTAAGTTGCTCTGAAGAAGCAACCATCAATACGCTCTTCTTTGAATCCGCTCATACTACTCCATCCATCACTGTTTATACAGCGCGCTTCAGAAAAAAGAAAAAAAAATTGTGGGACCAAGGCGACTAGCGATCGGCCTGAAAAATAGCATTGGTTGTTATAGCACGACGTCTATTACTAGAGGGAATAATGCGTACACACATGCATGCAGTGCTTCCACCACGGGTACACACATGCATGCACTTACTCCACTCCGTAGTAGTACAGTACATGGAGAGAAAATTATGGACTTGATTGCGGTTACCACGCCCTAATTAATTGAGCATTAAACCAAATGCGTCTAAAGTCTCTATGGTGGTGGAAATGCATTGAGAGAAATGCATCATAATGAAGCGCGCCCTGTAAACTGTGACGGAGGGAGGAGTAGTATGAAGGTGCAAAACCAAGTATGCGTATGGCCAGTCAGTCAACGCACCTCCTCTTGGCATATCACTGACACATGTAGGACAGGAGTGTGAGCAAACCGATCTCAATTGATGGCAAAGAGCCAACCCGCCATTCCTTGAGAGAGACGACGAGCGAGAACACACAGACGGGCTCGCACAGAGGCCAAGATATATTCGAGCATGGTTGGTTGACCGATATCATTCATTACATGTTGGGCTGCCGTTTTTGCCCTTCTCCGGAATAAACGTGTACTTTATCAGAGATAAAAAAAATAAGAGTACAGATGCTCCAGCATGCGGTTCTAGTAGTAGTACTACTCGTACTACCGCGCTTGGCTCTTCACCTCTTTGTGAAGTCGAACAATGATGGTACTCCACAGGTTGGGTACTGCAGTGTATGCCTCTGACAATCTGACACCGAATGGACTGATGCATGTCCACCGAGGGTAGGTTGCATTAGTCAAAAGCGAAGCGAGCTTCACCTTGTCCCGCAAGCTTCTCCTCATTCTCATGAGTTGACGGGACACACCAAAAGTAGTGGTAGTCCATACTCCCTCCTTTCCGGTTAATATGGCTTAATCTTTTTGCGGGTAAATGAGAGAGCTTTATTCATATATAAGCATTCTTAGGACGATCAGCCAAGACTTTGGTCACTGTGAAGTGAGGTACCCGCAAAAAAGAAGTAGGAAGCGAGGTGTTTCATCAAGCCAGCTCTCGGCCACATTCAAAGTGCAGCAAGCACGGTTCGCACGAAGATGCGCTGCAAGGTTTGCTGACCTGTTTACATGCTGAATAACAAAAAAAGAGGAAATATTACCGAGCGCTAGTATTTGTAACAGGATATGAGCCAGAATTAAGAGAGAATTGTGGCGAGTGTTCCATGCAATCAACTTCCATTATCACATGCGAGAACTCTCGAAGAGAACCAAATGTGTTGAAGATTGCTTTATCACATTTTAAAATTATAATAAGAGTGTAGACGCTCCTCCATCCGGTTCCTAGTAGTAGTATAGTACGTACCTTTATAGACTATAGTAGTAGTACTAGTACTAGTAAACTTTGCGCTTGGCTGTTCGCCTATTCGGGAAGTCGAACAATAATAGCACTAGTAGTATAGCGTATGCTTCTGGCACTCTGACACCGAATTAACTGTTGCACGTCCATCGCCTGAGCGAGGGAGAGCTTGCATTAGTCAAAAGTTTCTCCTTGTCCTGCGAGCCACCGCGCGCAAGCTTCTCCCGTCCTACAACCTTCTCCTTGTTCGGCAAGTTGACGGGACACAACAAAGTAATGCTAGTCCATACTGCCTCCTCTCCGGTTAATATGGCTTAATTTCAAACGAGATAAATACACTGTCTGTCACTGTATATTTGTAAAAATATGGTCAGTGGACTTCATAATACGCTCATTGCGCTCTATATATATATATATATATATATATATATATATATATATATATATATATATATATATTCGTGTTTATAAGGTCACTAGCTCACCTCGACCGAGTATGTGTGTGCATGCGTGTAGGTTGAGCACTTGAGCATCACCGTGTGTTCCATCGTGTGCCCGGACATGCATGCATTAGCGCGTCGCTGCTTTTTTGCGCCCATGTGTACGTGGATGCTGCATACACGTAGGGGGAGCGTGTAGGGGCCACTAAGGAGCAGTCAAATCACACAGTAAGTTAGTCAGAAGAAGCAACCATCATTTCACACTTGAATGACACGTACGCAATATGAAATGGTTGATATGGAGAGAAAAAGAAAAAACCACTATATATACACTAGCAGGAGCCTAAGCTACAAGCCTGCTTGCTTAGGTTGCTCTCTTCACAAGCATAGGACGACGGGCCTGATCCCGCAGCTGGGGAAAGGGAACAATGTTCTGCATAGACGCGGTCGACATCAGTGAGGGAGAAAACTCACAGTGGATGCATCCCAATCGGGGGTCACCGCGGTACGGGCCGATGCCGCGTCCCAACCGCCCTTCTAGCTACAGCCCGACATCCCAGGTAGTCCATCTTCCTTTTGGAGCCGGCTTGCTCCACTGTCGTAGCTCCATCTCCATGTCGATCTTTCTCTACTTCTACCAGCTTCTACTTGTGATGAGTTTATGTCTCATGAACTAGTGCCAAGATTATTATTCTAATCACACTTCTTCAATATCTTTGCCATCGGGATGCTCAGTCGATTTTAGTGGAACCGCACAAAAGCATCGTATGATCCGAGGGTGCAAACCGTCTTTCCTTCGACATGTGTTCTACGGCCAGGAAATTAAATCATGTTTAGGGTTTAGGGTTTAAGTCGTAGTGACCCCATCAGTAGTTTTTCTTTCGTATACGCTCTCACAACTTTTTTCTTTAGTTGTGAAGTAAATATTGGCTATGATCTGTGAATCATTGAGATGCATCAGCATGCGTGCTAGTTTTCCTTTGTATTTGATGGAATGTTGTAACGGGGCAACCTTGGAATAGGAATGAAAATGGAGTGGAAAGTATCTGTTTCTCCGGAGAGAAAATGGAAACGGAGAGAAACCAAGGTTTTGTTTCATTGGATCGCGCCATCGAGCAAAACCAACGTTTAAATCACGTCTGTCGTGTTTGTGTCTCACCCTCCTCCACGGCTCGACCCCACACGGTCGCTCGGCATGCCACTTACCGCAAACCGAGTATACGATAACTTTCCCTCCTGCTTGTCGATGGATCGAGCCATGGAGTACTAGCACTACTGGAAGAGATTGACGAGTTGGGGGAGGACAGCTAGCTGTAGCACGGACCCCCAAGAACTTTTTACATGCATGTTGTAGCCGGCTATTGCGACCTTTGAAGGCGGAGCAGCCACGTGCACCCGGAAGCGGCACGGGCGATGCTCTCTCGGCCGGCGCGCCGCTTAAATGTCGGCGCCAGTGAGAGGTCGCGTCCGCTCTGGCCGGGCATGAATGCGGCACTAACCGTTTCGGGTGGGAAGCACGCGCGGGTGATGAAGAGGGTTCGAGTTGGTCAGGACCACGGCCGGGACGTGCGCAAACAAGAGATGTTGTACGTTAATATTGCTGCGTATATAATTAACAACGTAAATAATGTGCCAGTTGGAAAAATATGATTGGAGATGGAGATGGAAATGGAATTTTACGTAAACACGGATAGGCATGTCTATGTCTATGTGTGTGTGCGCGACGACTCTCGCGACTTGGAAGCGGGGGCGTGTTTTTGATCGAGTTTTCTTTCTTGGTACGTTAGAAAATCAGTTTGTCTAATTCACATCTAGATGTTATTTAAGGATATCGCATCTAAGCTCCCACAAGTATATAATGTAGCAACAAGAAACAAAAAAAACTAGGACCAAAAATAGACCACAAACAGAATGGACATCAACTTAGATGTGACATAGCTATGTCACATCTAGATGTGTCCTAGACATACCCTTAAAAAATTGTCCGCCAGTTTTCATTTCTTTTTTCCGGGAACGTGCGTATTCTATTTAAAACCACTGCTATGGAGAGATTTTTTTACTCCATTATAGCCTCTTGTTTGATAGAGTTTCTCGCGTCTCGCTCTCTCACCCTCTCCATATCAAAACAAGATGACAGTGTCCACTCTATCTCTCTCCTCACCGGTGGTCACAGATCCGGTCAAATCCCGTCCGTTGCGGGAGGTGAGGAGGTGCAGCATTGATGTTGTCGCCGTCGACGATGGAGGAAGCCGATGCGCACCGTCCTCTCAGAGCCGGCGCTTGCGCGGATGAAGATCCTCCGCGCCCTTGTTCGCTGCCGTCGTGTGGGCAGATCCCGTCCGCCCACCTAAATGACATCTCACCCACCTGAGATATAACTTCTTATACTGTTCCAGCTCCCCAGGTCGCTGCGTGCGGGTTTTCTTCTATGCGACTACTCCCCAGCTCCCCATGCATAGTAGCTAGGGTTCGTCGGCTGGTCCAACATCACCTACTAGTACTATTATAGAGGAATTGCCACTCAAAAAGTTGTCCTGATTTATGCCTCGGTGGAGGTATACATGTTGTTTTGACAAAAAGTACATGGTGGTTATGCGGTTATTGTCCATATGGTGGTAGTACTATCACTGGTTAAATGAAGAAATGCTTTTTTTCTCGGGTATCCTAGTTTAGTTCCCATCAAGATATAATTATGATGCTTTTGTTTGTTGGTGTACTTTTCATTAATTCTTATTGACAATTGAGATGTCGTTGCTAACCCTTTTTTATATTTTTGGAAACAGTGATGCGTGTCTCCATACCCGGGCATGTCTTCCTCAATTACAGTGGAACTGCACAAAATTGGATGGCCATTGTTGTTCCGCCTCACTGTCCTCTGCCACGTGGTTCTTCCTTCCTCGAGCTTGATTACTGAGAAGAAATAGACCACAGTGAGGATTTGTCGAACTTCATAGGTGCCTCACCCAAACTTGATGCCAAATGGATGATGCATCACCACGATGACCTATCGATGCTCATGGTTGCGCCTCATGGTTGCATCGGCTGGTGAAGCTGATCGATTTTCAATGAAAAACAAGTTGTCTTACATCAGTGCTCTTTGCTTGTTACGCACAAAGATGATATCCTTTGTTAGTTCACCTTGGTTGCGTTGGAGATGCAGTCGTCTTTCACGTTGGTGCAATTTTATCACACAATTGGCTATGAACCAAATGTTTCCTCGAAGAAGGATCAACATTGGTACTAAGAGCATAAGTTTTGTATTGATTTCTAAGCCTTCTCACAACTTTGTCTCCAGCTCTCCTGTAATTTTATTTGTCCAACTATTAACTTTGATTTAAAAAATGGTGTGGACTAAAAACCCGAATGGACGTAGTAGCCCTCCCTTTTTATTTACTCCGCATATTAGATTTGACTGAAGTCAAACTTTGGCGCATGTGTGGTTGTTCACTTAAGGGAGGGTAGTGTACCACACGTGAAGGACAGGAAGTGCGACCAGGACGCGTGGGCGTGGATCGTTAGTTCATCGGAAGTAGTACTAGTTTTCTTCACTGTACATTAAATAAAGAGTTTTGTTTCGTACTTACACAATTTAAAACGATTGTTATGGAGAGAATAAGAAAACCACTCCACTATATATTAGTCATATATTCGAGAGTACTATATGGACGCAGCTTCATTGACTTAGTGCACTTGCCTTTGGGTTTATGACAGGTGGGCCCAAAATGTGGCTGGCTCACCTGTCATACAGCCAAAAGCAGGTGCAGTGAAGGCACCGGAGCTCAGTCCGTACTATAGTAGTATATATATAAGCGGGAGCTTCAGTGCTTGTTCGCTAGGGTTTGCACTCTCCACACGCTCGCCGCACTACATATATGTTACACGCTGGAGGCCCAGCGTTCATTTGCTAGGGTTTGCTATATTCATAGTCTCTCACCCTCTCTTCACCAGATCTAAACAAGACTGCGTTGGCCTCTTGTCTCTCTCCCCCCTCACAGCTGGTGAATGAGGCGCCCGTAACCCATCGCACCGGGAAGGGGAGGAGGTGCAGCATTCACTCTATCGCCTTCGGCGAGGGAGGCAATCCACTGCCGGCTGCACTGTTCTCTTTCACCCAGCGCCTGTGCGGGAGGGCCACCGACCCCTTCTTCCTCGCTGTCGAACATAGTGTGGGCAGATCCGGCCTCCCGCCACACGCCTTGCCACATCCCGACGACCCTAAGGTATAAGTTTCTTTGAAACCGTCGTTGCTCTAGCTGCATGTGGATCTTTTTTGATCTGTAGTCGAATCTAGGTCTTGGTTCAAAGAGGAAAGAAGGGCTCGGTGGGCTGGAGCAAGAATCTAAGACGTGGTTCAATGAGGAAAGGAGGGGCGAAAAGTAGTATAGACTGGCTATCCAACCGCTTTGTAGGTCGAAAAGGGAAAAAGGGGGTAACCCAGTACACACATCTGTAAGGAACCGATCTCTTTGTTGAAAAGGGAAAGAAACTGGGGGTCGGGTAGTTTGTGCAGGACTAGATTTGCTGCCCTCACATAGGAAGAAGGTTCAAAGAGAACAAATATGGGACCAACACATATATGCTGCTTGGCTACATACTTTGCATCACCCAATTATACGTGTGGACGCACATGGTGCTGGCATGTCCCATACAGCTATTTTGCTGTTGTTAATCTAAGAATGCCGCCAGAAAATTGAAGCAATGCCACTGTTAAAAGTAAATTACATTTTTAAAGAATGTTGTTTCAAGAGAATGTCTCTGTTAATATGCATCAATGCAACCGTTTTAGAAATGCTACTATCCTACTTTGTTTTCCATCCAAGATAAAGTTACATGCTTCTTTCTGTCACCGTTTGTTTCATCCTCATTTATCGGCAAGTAATTTTTTTCCTTTTTTGCCTCTGTTAAAACAGGGGTATCGATTCAACTTGTTGCTATTGCGACATTTTGCTTCGCTACTCAAAACACTTATGTTTTAAGAGTGTTTTGTGCAGTTCAACTTGAATGTCACACCGGTGACTTTGCTTAATTTTGGTGGAACTGCACAAAAGGAGATCGAGATTTGTTTCCAGTCTTCGTGGCGAGTTGTTTCAAATCTTGGTATCATCCACATGATGTGCAGGGTGCTTTGAGATGTTGTGCTACTTGTTTTGGTACTATTTTAAATAAATGTTGAATTGAAGCTATTGTATTGTAGTCTTTTCCCATTAAGTAGTGAACAGAAATGGGACCAACCAACACATGATGCTTGTTGCTTTGTTACAACAAATTCAGCATGACCCCCTTTATAAGCCAGTAATTGATGCCACTCTCAGAATTAACTACTGAATCTTATTTCAAAACTGCAACACTTGTTAGGGATTGGCGGGATTACCATTTTTGTGGCCGCATGTTTCATCCTCCTTTATTAGCTAGTAGTTGATTCCTTTTTTGCCTCTGTTTAAACAGGGATATCTATTCAACTTGTTGCTATTGCGACATTTTGCTTCGCTACATGAAACACTTTGCTTGATTTCAGTGCAACTGCACAAAACAAGATTAGATTTCCTATTTGTGTTGGCAGATTCGTATTTTATCTTGTCCGTCTCATGAAAGGTCAGTACAGGCCTTCATCCACATGATTGGGCAATGTGCTTTGAGATGTTGTGCTACTTGTATTGGTACTGTTTTAAATAAATGTTGAATTGAAGCTATTGTATTGCTGTCTTTTCCATTAAGTAGTGAACAAAAATGGGACCAACCTAGACATGATGTTTGTTGCTTTGTTACGACAAACTCTGCACCACCCCTTTATAAGTAGATGGAAGCACATACTGTTGTTGCGCCCACTCTCCCCTGGAACTGTTTATGCTTTTCGTTAATATGATGCCGCTGGTAAAATTAAGCAATGCCACTCTCAGAATTAATTAACTATTGAATCTTAGTTCAAAACTGCAACACTTGTTAGGAATGGTACTATCCTGCTTTGTAGTTCTTTCTACATGTTTAACCAAGGTATTGTTAAGATAATGTCTCTGTTAAAATGAATCAGTTGCATTGTTTTAGGAATGGTACTTTTCTGCTTTGTCGTTCTTTATACATGTTGAAACAAGGCATTGTTAAGATAATGTCTCATTCAATATGAATGAATCACATCGATGGAGAATTGCTACTCTCGCTTTGTTTCCCATTAAGATAAAGTAGATCAGTAGATGCTTTTCTTCTGGGAGTACAAGTCATCAACTGTTATTTCTCAGTAATTGTTTCCCTTATACCTATTGTTGCTTACAGGGATATCAAAATTAAAGCTCGGTTTTATCCCGACTTCGATTTTAGTTGAACTGCACAAAACGAGCCAATGTGTCTAAGCCAAACTGCTGCATTACTGGGTCCAGTTGGTCGTTCCACTTTGCAGAAAGAAGCAGTCACTGTTTGCACTACATTACAGAAGGAATGACCGAGAAGCTTTACAGAGTATTATTAGACACCGGTGACATGACTAGTCTGCAGAGACCATTGGCAATTTAACAACACGTGGAGTGCCCTGGGCAAAAAGTGCCCAAACAAGTACAAGAAGCTACGATAGGACTCCACGATCATAGGCATTACATATTTTGAATGGGAAAAGCTTGTCAAAGTTTAATCATTGATGTTAGCAAGAAGATGTTAGTTTAATATATTGGAATTGGGAAACCTTGTCAAAATTTGCTCATTGATGTTAGCCAGAAGAGATGCATTTGATATTTTTGAGTGGGACGCCCTTGCTGTGAGCAGCTTCGAGTGTTTTTTTTCCTATTCCTGTGTTCAGTCTAGAAGTAAATAGTTACTCTGCTGAGATATTCCTGTGTTAAGAGTTTGTTCTGAATATTGTCTATGTAATGCTAGGCCTTGTGTTTGATTGCAAAGTTGAGCTTGGAATGTTGTGGCATGCGGCATCACGAGCTGTTCACCATGCCTCCTGAGAATAATGCTTCATATTGTTTTGCATGTCGATCTAATGCTAGTGATTTGCTTGTTAAGAAGATCATCCTCTTCTGTTGTTTCCGTGCTTAAGAAGTTCATCGTCTGATGTTTCATTCATAGCCTATACGACAAGTCGGGTATGTTAGACGTGAAACCATATGATCTTCCGACCAACTCATGATATTAGGCCGTGATTGGATCATCGTTTAACTGACGCTTGTAAATTAAAGCAGATGGTCTCGGGCGAAGGCGCTTGGTTGGTCGATTTCGACTAGTAAAATATAGGAAGTACTTCACACACGATAAAAACGCTGAACGACACTCGGACGATTGCTAATCCAGCCGTTAGCTGCTGTTTCAGCCTTGCCCATGGATGGCATGATACACACGTCGTGCATGTATCGTCTGGTAATGTCGTCCATATAGCAGTGCTCGTAAAATATACACTGGTGTCTCAAATTACACGCATAACCCGCCGGTTTTACTTACATACCTCGGGCCCTCGATTTCATTACGCCTGTATTTTACGCGTTGTTTCCGATGACGAGTAAATTACACTTGTATGTTAATACAGGTTTGAAATAAACCAGAGCTCCCAAGCGTGGCCTTACCGTTTCATGCCGTCTCAGTTTTTCGAAGGTGCTCATAGGTGTCCAATGATCCTGGCTTCCTGAATGAGCAGCGGGCACTGTATCAGACCATCCGTAGGGCCCGCGAGGCCCTCTCCGTTGTCCTTCGAGTTGTTGCGCTCGCCATGGCGCCGAGCATTGTTAACATCGTCAACGAACATGAGGATTCAGGAGATGACTTTATTTTGACTGGATGACACTAGGGACCCACTAGGGCCATAACCATACGTACGCAAGTGCCTCCTTATTATGTACAACTATATTTTTTTTGCTTTCTCCTGGTTTCCTGACATCACGGTCCCACACCATTGTCAACCTATGTAGTCAATATAAACGAGAGAATTGCACAAGGTGCGGCCGATAGCTGGGACGAAGCAGCTCGAGCAGTATTTGTGTTTTTGAGGCGTGAGCACTGCAGAGTTTTTCTTGGTGATGATTTCATTGTTGTTCATAGGAGAGCAGGGTATTAACTGGGCAGGCTATGGCCCGTCTAGCCCAGATACTAATTTTTTCAAGATGAAAATGGCTAGCCCAACTATACTTCTTTTTGAGGAATACCCAGGCAAGGTCAACTTGTTATTCTCCGCCCCGCTGGGTTGCAAATCTTTCCTGGGAGGGATGCATTAGGCTTAACAGGAAAATGGACTTTAAAAAAAATAAATGGGATGTAATTATAAAAACTGGGCAGTAACTATAAAAAATGAACCAAACACGAAATTAGTTTATAAAATATTATTTATGGATTTTGAAAATCTTAAATTTTCATTGTTGCGCACACAATGTTTCGTTGGATTTTTACGTAATACAAATTTATATTTAATCTGACTAGAAATTTCGGGATAAAAATATTTCGGATCCCATCAAAATGTGGGAAATTTTATTGAATTCTATCTTCAATGGTTGGTTGAAATTATTAATCGTTGTCCTAGCTAGAAAATGGGATGTACTTTTAACAAACTGTAAATGGGCTATTGTAAATTCCATTAGAATTCAAAAATGGGCTGTACATTCTTACAAACGCAAATGGGCTATAAGTTCTCTGCCACACACTTGTGGGCCTACTAAGTGACGCGTCCCCTAAAAAAAATAAGTTGACGCGTATGCAAGGCTTTGGCAACTTATTATAGTCAACACAAGGTTCTAGCAGCAGTGGCTGTTGGATGTGTATCCAACGGATGTCATGCTTCTTCTTCAATCTCGGATATTCTTAGCTTCGGCCGCCCAAAAATGATTCCTCCCCCTGACATCTGGAGCGCACCGCTTGGAGGTCGACCAGGCCTACTAAGTTGGAGCGTACCAAGGGCTTTGTCAACTTAGTCAATATAAACGATTCTAGCTTCAGTGACCGTACGATGTCCATCCAACGGCCGTAGTGCTTCTTCAACCTCTGGTCTTCTTGGTCCAGCCGCCCAAAGCAATGCCGGTCATCCCGCCTGCTCCTGCCTCCCGTGGCCGACTGTGCTGCCGCGGAGGCCTCACCGCCCCCATACTACTCCCACCGCTGGCCAGGCCATCCCTCCACTCACCCACACCCACTGTTATTCTGCGGCGATGACAGCCTCACACCGCAGCCGAACCAGTGAACCCTCGTACTCCTCTCTGCACGGGCTTCCGCTGCTGCGTCTTCCCCGGCTCCGCGTCGTCCCCTTCCTAGGCCTCGTCGTCGTCCACCACCCTGGTGCTCTCGGCGCGGCGTGGTCAACGTGGTCAACAGCCGACTTCCATCGGAAGAGTACTGTACATGGAGATCCTGACAGCTGGGTCCACGGCGGCCGCAAGGAAGTGCCTCTTTATTACGCGCAAAATAATTATTCCTCCACCTGACAGCAGGGACCCACCGGACGGGCCACCTTATTTCGCGAAAAAAATGTTTCCCCCCTGACTGCTGGGACCCATCGGACGGGCCACCGTATTTCGCAAAAAAAAGTTCCCCCCGCTGTCAGCTCGGACCCACCGGAAGTTCCTCCTTATTACGCACAAAAAAATGAATACTCCCCCTGCTAGCTGGGACCCACCTTGGTGGGAGGCTGACTTGTGGGCCTACTAAGTTGACGGGGACGGAGGGCTTTGTCAACTTAGTCAATATGAACGATTCTAGCTCCAGTGACCGTACGATGTCCATCCAATGGTCGTAGTGCTTCTTCAACCTCTGGTCTTCTCGCTCCAGCCGCCCAAAGCAGCGCCTGTCGTGCCACCTGCTCCTGCCTCCCGTGGCCGGATGTGCTGCCGCGGAGGCCTCACTGCCCCCTACTATTCCCGCTGCTGGCCAGGCCCTGCGGCGACGGCAGCCTCACATCACAGCCGAACGAGTGAGCCCTCATACTTTTCTCCGCATGGGCATCCACAGCCACGTCTTCACCGGCTCCGCGTCGTCCCCTTCCTAGGCCTCGCCGTCGTCCACCGCCCTGGTGCTCTCGGTGCGACGTGGTCAACATGGTCAAGGAACGACTTCCATCGGATGTGGACTGTACGTGGAGAGGCTGACAGCTGGGTCCACGGCCGCAGCAAGGAAGTGCCTCCTTATTACGCGGAAAATAGTGATTCCTCCACCTGACAGCAGGGACCCACCGGATGGGCCACCGTATTTTGTGAAAAAAAACGTTTGCCTCCTAACTGCTGGGACCCACCAGCTATACCTTCACACGCAAGGAAGTTCGTCCAGGAAAAAAAATGATTCGCCCCCCTGACTGCTGGGACCCACCAGCTACATCTTCGCACGCAAGGAAGTGCGTCTGGGGAAAAAATCCAAAACGATTCGTCTCCCTGACTACTGGGACCCACCAGCTACATCTTCGCAGGCAAGGAAGTGCCTGACAGTCGGGACCCACCTGGTCGAAGCGTACGTAGCGTTGTCATTCTGGTCACGAACGTGTACGTACATATATACTGGTGGATGTAGAGGCACGCACGTGTCGTAGTAGAGGCGCGCACACAGCATGTACACGTACGTACAGCGGCCAGATTGCAAGAAAGAAAATACGGCCACGTATGTGAACATACGGGCGGGGTCTCGAATGCCTACTCGCGCATACGTACGGCCAGGGATCGTGTACATGGCTGGGTCGGAACGGAGAAACAGCGTCATCGTCGTTTTCATAGGGAGGCAACGGAATGCGTCATGTTCATGGGAGGCAACGGAATGCACTGTGTTCATCGGGAGGCAACAGAACGCGTGGGAGCCAACTGGCTGGGTCAGAACGGAATGCATGGTCGTGTTCATCGGGAGGGCTTGGACGGAACAGGCGATGGAAACGAGGCCTGGCGTACTGCACAACGGAGGAAAAGGACCTCCTACATTCGGAACGGGGTCCTGTTGATCGGGATGGGTGTGGCGTACCGCAAAATGGAGGAAACTGACCTCCTACGGTCAAAACGGGGGTCCTGTTGATCGGGAGGGGTGTGGCGTACCGCAAAACGGAGGAAACAGACCTCCTACAGTCGAAACGGAGGTCCTGTTGATCGGGAGGTGTGGCGTATCGCAAAACGGATTTAAACGGACCTCCTACGGTCGAAACGGGGTCTGTTGATCGGGAGGGTGTGGCGCATCGCAAAACGGATTTAAACGGACTTGTGTTGGAGCGCTTCTGATCAAAACGGGGTCCTGTTCATCCGGAGGGGTGTGGCGTACCGCAAAACTGGACTCCACGGGATATTGTTCATCTCCACCGTCGACCTCCTCCAGCCTCCATGGGCTACCGTCAACCTCCTCCAGCCCCCACGGGCTCCTGTTCATCCAGCCTCAACCACCCCTCCACGGGCACCCCTCCACCGTCTACTATTCATCCAGCCCTCCACACCACGGGGTCCTGTTCAACCACCCCTCCACGGGCACCCCTCCACCGTCTACTATTCATCCAGCCCTCCACACCACGGGGTCCTGTTCATCCAGAGGCAACACCACCGC
Source organism: Aegilops speltoides (assembly GCA_021437245.1). Taxonomy (NCBI): domain Eukaryota; kingdom Viridiplantae; phylum Streptophyta; class Magnoliopsida; order Poales; family Poaceae; genus Aegilops; species Aegilops speltoides. The sequence continues at coordinate 421,105,404 of CM038142.1, read as the reverse complement.
TCACTGTTCATCCACCCCACTCGTAACACTCACTGTTCATCCAATCGATCGGCTTCAGTTAGTAGCAGTAGCGAAGGAATCGCTCGATCGGGTTCAGTTAACAGCCATCGATCGATCGCTTGGGTTCAGTAACGCGTAGCCTGCACTGCAATCTCTCTTGTTCAGTTAGAGCCCAACACCTCGCTTGGGTTCAGTTAGAGCCAATGCCTCGCACACATGCGCGTACGTGTATGAGAGAAACACGCATCTCGCTCGGCCCCAGACCTCCCACCGTAACCGGGAACTCCCTGAAATTTTCCTCGCCCTCGCTTTTACCACGGTTTTTTCCGTCATGGACGGCCCAAAGAATGTCATGCAGCTGCGTCTTTTGCCCGCCCAGGATGAAAAGCCCATTTTCTATCATGATTTTTTGTCATAGAAGTAGGAGCCCACCACATCTATGATGATACCGGGTTTTGTCACAATTATCGTCATAGAAGTGTCATATGTATGACAGAATTTTTTTCGTTCGGCCCAAAATGTCACAGATGTGTCTTTTTTTGTAGTGCAACCTTTCAGCGGCTTATGCATATCGGTCTGGGCCAACAGCTCGGGAGGAACGCTGAGGCTTATGTCGACGACATAGTGGTGAAGTCTTAGGAGGCAAGGACCCTCATCGGGGACCTGGAAGAAACATTTTCCAGCCTGTGCAAAGTGGACTTGTGGCTCAACCCAGAGAAGTGTGTGTTTGGCGTCCCCTCCGACAAGCTGCTGGGTTTCCTGGTGTCGCACGAGGGATCGAAGCCAACCCGGAGAAAGTCAAGGCAATAGAAAATATGAGCCCGCCACAAATCCTCAAGGAGATGCAGAAGCTGGAAGGCTGTGTGACCTCCCTGGCGTGTTTCATTTCCAAGTTGGGGGAGCGCGCCCTTCCGTTCTTCAAGCTGATAAAAAGGAAGGGGCCGTTCAAGTGGACCCCTGAAGCTGACGCGACTTTCCAAGACCTCAAGAGATACCTCACCAGCCCACCGGTGATGGTGGAACCGCGTCCCCTCGAGCCCTTGGTGCTCTACCTGGCCGCCACGCCTCACTCCGCCAGCGCAGCACTGGTGGCGCTAAGGGAAGAGCACCTGACCAAGGGCCCACGACGGGGCGCCTCGTCATCAAGTGGGACGCTGCTGCCCTAGGATGGCGCTCCTGAGGCCTCAGCTGCCTCACTAGTCAACCTCACTCCTGAGACCCCAGCCGACCTCCCAGGTAGCGGGGCTCCTGGGGATGGAGCTCATGAGGCCGCGGCTGGCGGGGCAAACGACAAGACCCTTGAAGGCCAGCATACTCAAGAGATACAAGACCGCACCAACGCCTCCTCCCTCGTCAAGCACCCGGTCTCCTTCGTCAGTACGGTGTTGCGGGAGGTGCGGGCGCGCTACCCCATGCCGCAAAAGCTCTTGCTCGTGCTCCTCCTCGCCTCCCGGAAGCTGCACCACTACTTCCAAGGCCACCCCATCAAGGTCGTCTTAGCCTACCCACTGGAGAGGGTGCTTGATGTCTACTACACAACCTTCTTCCTGTAGACATTGTTGGGCCTGCAAGTGCACAGGTTTGTAGGATAGTAGCAAATTTCCCTCAAGTGGATGACCTAAGGTTTATCAATCCGTAGGAGGCGTAGGATGAAGATTGTCTCTCTCAAACAACCCTGCAACCAAATAACAAAGAGTCTCTTGTGCCCCCAACACACCCAATACAATGGTAACTTGTATAGGTGCACTAGTTCGGCGAAGAGATGGTGATACAAGTGCAATATGGATGGTAGATATAGGTTTTTGTAATCTGAAAATATAAAAACAGCAAGGTAACTAATGATAAAAGTGAGCGTAAGAGGTATTGCAATGGTAGGAAACACGGCATAGGGTTCATACTTTCACTAGTGCAAGTTCCCTCAACTATAATAACATAGATAGATCATATAACAATCCCTCAACATGCAACAAAGAGTCACTCCAAAGCCACTATTAGCAGAGAACAAACGAAGAGATTATGGTAGGGTACGAAACCACCTCAAAGTTATTCTTTCGGATCAATCTATTCAAGAGTTCGTACTGGAATAACACCTTAAGACACAAATCAACCAAAACCCTAATGTCACCTAGATACTCCATTGTCACCTCAAGTATCCGTGGGCATGATTATACGATATGCATCACACAATCTCAGGTTCATCCAACCAACACAAAGTACTTCAAAGAGTGGCACAAAGTTTCTACCGGAGAGTCAAGACGAAAACGTGTGCCAACCCCTACGCATAAGTTCCTGGGTGGAACCCGCAAGTTGGTCACCAAATCATACATCAAGTGGCACGTGAAGTCCCATTGTCATCACAGATAAGCACGGCAAGACATACATCAAGTTTTCTCAAATCCTTAAAGACTCAATCCGATAAGATAACTTCAAGAGGAAAACTCAATTCATCACAAGAGAGTAGAGGGGGAGAAGCATCATAAGATCCAACTATAATAGAAAAGCTCGCGATACCTCAAGATTGTGCCATAGAGAGAACACGAGAGAGAGAGATCAAACACATAGCTACTGGTAGATACCCTCAGCCCCGAGGGTGAACTACTCCCTCCTCGTCATGGAGAGCACCGGGATGATGAAGATGGCCACCGGTGATGGGTTCCCCCTCCGGCAGGATGCCGGAACGGGCTCCCGAGAGGTTTTTGGTGGCTACAGAGGCTTGCGGCGGCGGAACTCCCGATCTATCTTTTGTTTCGATGTTTTTAGGGTATGTAGGCTTATATAGGCAAAAGAAGTCAGTCGGGGGAGCCTCGAGGGGCCCACGAGAGGGGAGGGCGTGCCCAGGGGGGTGGGCACGCCCCCTATCTCGTGGCTTCCTCGATGCTCCCCTGGCTTGCATTCCAAGTTTCCTGGGTAACGTTCGTTCCAAAAATAACTTTTCCGAAGGTTTCATTCCGTTTGGACTCGGTTTGATATTCCTTTTCTTCGAAACACTGAAATAGGCAAGAAAACAACAATATGGGCTGGGCCTCGAGCAGGTGTACAAGTTTGATCAATAATAATTTCAATCACCTTTTCTAGCATGATTATAAGTCATAATAGTAGTTCATCTCATAAAACTTCTCATGATAAAGTAACAAGCAATTCACATGTCAAAGCATAGACCATAAACTTTCTTGAAAACTAGCAAACTTCATTCTTAGTCATCAAATAATTGCAATTCATCTTATTTTCAGGAATAGCAAACTCCACATACTCAACTATCATATAGTCTTCTACAATTTCTAACACTCACACAATACTAATGGTTATGGAGTTTCAATCGGACACTGAGAAAGATAGGGCTTATAGTGTTGCCTCCCAACGTATTCGATGTCAACAATAATAGTTCATGCTAACTTACATCCAATTGGATATATATATCAAGATCTTTACAACACGAGGTGCTTGCCAAAGGATAAAATGAAAAAGGGAAATGTGAAGATCACCTTGACTCTTGCATAAAGTAAAAGACATAAAGTAAAAGATAGGCCCTTCGCAGAGGGAAGCAGAGGTTCTCATGCGCTTTAATGGTTGGATGCACAAAATCTTAATGCAAAAGAACGTCACTTTATATTGCCACTTGTATATGGACCTTTATTATGCAGTCCGTCACTTTTATTGCTTCCATAACAAGATTGTATAAAGCTTATTTTCTTCACACTAATAGATCATACATATTTAGAGAGCAATTTTTATTGCTTGCACCGATGACAACTTACTTGAAGGATCTTACTCAATCCATAGGTAGGCATGGTGTACTCTGATGGCAAAACTGGGTTTAAGGATATTTGGAAGCACAAGTAGTATCTCTACTTGGTGCAAGGAATTTGGCTAGCATGAGGGGGAAAGGCAAGCTCAACATGTTTGAATGATCCATGACAATATACTTTAACTGAGATGTGAGAAAACATAACCATTACGTTGTCTTCCTTGTCCAACATCAACTCTTTAGCATGTCATACTTAATGAGTGCTCACAATTATAAAAGATGTCTAGGATAGTATACTTATATGTGGAATCTCTCTTCCTTCAATATTCTTTCATGAATTGTTCAAATGACCAATACAATGCTTGCTAACCTTCAATAAATTTACAACCTCTACTTCTTAGATGTGAAGTCATTACTCCCCATGGGATAAGCAAATGAAACATATATAATTTCAGATTTATGACAATCAACTCATTCAACAATTTACTCACAGGATATAAGTGAAGCACACGAGTAAATGACAAACTACTCCAACAAAATATAAGTGAAGAACAATGAGTAGCTAAATAATTATGTAACTATGTGAAGACTCTCTCTCAATAAAGAATTTCATATCTTGGTATTGTATTCAAAAAGCAAGTGAAACAAAATAAAATGACATTGCAAGGATAGCACAACTCATGTGGAGAAGCAAAAACTTAGGTTCAACCGATACTAACCGATAGTTGTTGAAGAAGAAAGGTGGGATGCCTACCGGGGCATCCCCAAGCTTAGATGCTTGAGACTTCTTGGAATATTATCTTGGGGTGCCTTGGGCATCCCCAAGCTTGAACTTTTGTGTCTCCTTAATTCCTCTCACATCATGGTTTCTCTTTTTATCAAAAGCTTCATCCACAACAAACTCAACAAGAACTCGTGAGATAGGTTAGTATAAACCAATGCAAAACCTTATCATTTTCTACTGTAGCAAATCACTAAAATTATTATTCAACATTGCATACTAAATGCCTCTGCATATTTAACACTCCTATCCTCAAATAGAATCATTAAACAAGCAAACATATGCAAACAATGCAAACATAATGGCAGTCTGCCAAAACAGTATAGTCTGTAAAGAATGCAAGATTCATCAAACTTACCTAACTCCAAAAATTATGAAATAAAATTCCCACTGTATTAAATTTATCATAGCTCATTATGCAAAAGGTTTCAACAGTATACCATTCTCTTACTTTTCTAGGGAATTTTTGCAACAGCGGTAAACTTTCTGTTTTCAAACAGCAACATGTATACTAGCAAAATAAGCATGGTAAAGGCTATCCTTGACATTTTTATTGAAACTAAAGATTCAAAACATTATTATAAATAAAATCAAGCAAATACTAACAAGATAGAATGACGCTCCAAGCAAAACACATATCAAGTGGTGAATAAAAATATAGCTCCAAGTAAAGTTACCGATGAACGAAGATGAAAGAGGGGATGCCATCCGGGGCATCCCCAAGCTTAGGCTCTTGGTTGTCCTTGAATATTACCTTGGGGTGCCTTGGGCATCCCCAAGCTTAGGCTCTTGCCACTCCTTATTCCATAGTTCATCGAATCCTTACCCAAAACTTGAAAACTTCACAACACAAAACTCAACAGAAAACTCGTAAGCTCCGTTAGTATAAGAAAATAAAACCACCACTTAGGTACTGTAATGAACTCATTATAAATTCATATTGGTGTAATATCTACTGTACTCCAACTTATCTATGGCTCATACCCTTCGATACTACTCATAGATTCATCAAAATAAGCAAACAACACATAGAAAACAGAATCTGTCAAAAACAAAACAGTCTATAGTAATCTGTATCAAACGTATACTTCTGGAACTCCAAAAATCCTACCAAATTAGGAAGTCCTAAGCAATTTGTGTACCAATACAGATCAAAACGAATCAAATCAGAGGCACGTTTCTGTGAATTAACAAAACTAATTTACTGGGTGCAAAAGTTTCTGATTTTCAGCAGGATCAACACAACTATCACCGTAAGCTATCCTAAAGGTCTTACTTGGCACTTTATTGAAACAAAAGCTATAAAACATGATTACTACAGTAGCATAATCGTGTGGACACACAAAAACAGTAAGGATAAATATTGGGTTGTCTCCCAACAAGCGCTTTTCTTTAATGCCTTTTAGCTAGGCATGATGATGGCAATGATGCTCACATAAAAGATAAGAAATGAAACATAACGGGAGCATCATGAAGCATATGACTAGCACATTTAAGCCTAACCCACTTCCCACGCATAGGTATTTTGTGAGCAAACAACTTATGGGAACAATAATCAACTAGCATAGGAAGGCAAAACAAGCATAGCTTCAAGATTTTAAGCACATAGAGAGGAAACTTGGCATTCTTGCAATTCCTACAAGCATATATTCCTCCCTCATAATAATTTTCAGTAGCATCATGAATGAATTCAACAATATAACCAGCACCTAAAGCATTCTTTTCATGATCTACAAGCATAGAAAATTTACTACTCTCCACATAAGCAAAATTCTTCTCATTCGGAATAGTGGGAGTATCATAAGAGACTTGAACACTAAAAATTGTTTCCACGTTAAAAGAGTAATGTTCAGAAAAAGGGTAATCATAATCATGACCTATTTTATAAATATAATCATCACTACTTTTTATAGAATAAGTTTCATCACAATAATCATCATAAGTAGCAACTTTGTTCTCATCATAATCGATTGAAACCTCTTCCAAGATAGTGGAATCATTACTAAATAAAGTTGACACTCTTCCAAATCCAATTTCATATTCATCACAATAAGATTCAACATCCTCCAAAATAGTGGGATAACTACTTCCTAAAGTTGACACTCTTCCAAACCCACTTTCATCAATATAATCATCATAGGTAAGAGGCATGCTATCATCATAACAACTTTGCATATCAAAACTTGGGATGCTAAAAATATCATGTTCATTTAACATAGCATCACCAAGCTTGGGACAAACATTAATTTCAGCAAATATATTCTCAAATATTTCATCCTCATCAAACATAGCTTCCCCAAGCTTGGGCCCTTTCATATCATAAGCATAATCACTCTCATCATTAAAAATATGGATAGCACCAATAGTATAGCAATTATCATCATCACAATGAGTAGTAGGAGCAACATCATTTGGGAAGGATACCTTTCTACCTTTGTTGCTCCTTCTTTTATTTTTCTTCTTCACATTATGTGTGGGTTCAACCTTCCTCTTTGAGCTCCTTATTGATGAGATTGGTTGAATAGAAAGCTCCTCCTCGTTACCTGATTCATCATAAGAAATAATAGGAGGATATTGGAAAGTCTCTTCACTTTCATTAGTATTCTCATCATACTCTATTTGCTTTCTTTTCTTTAGGTAGTTGGCAATATAAGGATTTTCAATGCAATTCTCCGCACAAAACATATAAATCTTTTCTAGATCAATATCAAGGAAATGCTCAAGATTAAATTCTGGAATATGCTTAGTTAAACGTTTCAACTCTTCATAATCCAAAAGCAAACTAAGTTCATTATAATGTGCAAGGTAAATCAAATCATCACAATTTTTGGACACGGTTTGATCATGAAACAATTTGCATCGGAGATGTAAATGACCATGTTCATTGCAAAGTTCACAAGTACGGCAAAGGAAATTTAAATTTTTAGCACTCACATCTAGCCTTTCTTGCAACCCTTTAGTTTATAAATACTTATGCCTCTTACAATATCTATTTTCCCAATTTGGCGTGTACTTGCAAACCCAATCTACTCCACAAAAATCAACATGCTTATAAGAGACATTTTCATCATAACTACTGCAATCATCATTAGTACTATGGATATTCAAAGAGTTCATACTAACAACATTGCAATCATGCTCATCATACAAAGATTTAGTACCAAACATTTTATAGACTTCTTCTTCTAGAACTTGAGCACAATATTCCTTTCCATCATTCTCATGAAAGATATTAAAAAGATGAAGCGTATGAGCCAAACTGAAATCCATTTTTTATAGTTTTCTTTTATAAACTAAATTAGTGATAAAACAAGAAACAAAAAGATTCTATTGCAAGATCTAAAGATATACCTTCAAGCACTCACCTCCCCGGCAACGGCGCCAGAAAAGAGCTTGATGTCTACTACACAACCTTCTTCTTATAGACGTTGTTGGGCCGCAAGCGCATGTGTTTGTAGGACAGAGCAAATTTCCTCAAGTCGATGACCTAAGGTTTATCAATCCGTAGGAGGCGTAGGATGAAGATGGTCTCTCTCAAACAACCCTGCAACCAAATAACAAGGAGTCTCTTGTGTCCCCAACACACCCAATACAATGGTAACTTGTATAGGTACACTAGTTCAGTGAAGAGATGGTGATACAAGTGCAATATGGATGGTAGATATAGGTTTTTGTAATCTGAAAATATAAAAACAGCAAGGTAACTAATGATAAAAGTGAGCGTAAATGGTATTGCAATGGTAGGAAACACGGCATAGGGTTCATACTTTCACTAGTGCAAGTTCTCTCAACAATAGTAACATAGATAGATCATATAACAATCCCTCAACATGCAACAAAGAGTCACTCCAAAGCCACTAATAGCGGAGAACAAACGAAGAGATTATGGTAGGGTACGAAACCACCTCAAAGTTATTCTTTCGGATCAATCTATTCAAGAGTTCGTACTAGAATAACACCTTAAGACACAAATCAACCAAAACCCTAATGTCACCTAGATACTCCATTGCCACCTCAAGTATCCGTGGGCATGACTATACGATATGCATCACACAATCTCAGATTCATCCAACCAACACAAAGTACTTCAAAGAGTGCCCCAAAGTTTCTACCGGAGAGTCAAGATGAAAACGTGTGCCAACCCCTATGCATAAGTTCATGGGTGGAACCCGCAAGTTGGTCACCAAAACATACATCAAGTGGCACGTGAAATCCCATTGTCACCACAGATAAGCATGGCAAGACATACATCAAGTGTTCTCAAATCCTTAAAGACTCAATCCGATAAGATAACTTCAAGAGGAAAACTCAATTTAAATGCCGCCGAGGTCACAGCATGTTTGCGGGGACGACCGTGGCCCCTCTTGTGTGGCGGCGAAACTGACCCTTCCTTCGGGGGCTTACCCTTCTCGGCGGCGGTGAACCTCTTCCTCAGCTCCATTGGCTTTGCAACTACGACAAGAAGGAGGATAAGCACGAGCGGGCAGCGAGAAGATGAAGATAGTGATGAGCAAGTGGGGCTCTACCCCTCCCCCCTCATTTATAGCCGGAGGAAGCCCAACCGCCGGCTTCCACGATCCCGTGCACTGATGGTTTTTCCTCCATGCAGCAACGACTCGTCAAGTCGAGCGGTTTTCGAGGTTGCATGGGGAAGTGGAGACGCCCACATCCCATCAATCGCCATGCGTCGCCCAAGGCCGCAGGCGGTCAGGGCCCGCAGTGCTCCGCACTTACCCTTTGGCTTCGCCTTGAAGCCAAGTCCGAGCGCGCCTTGGGCTTGGGGGCTACTGTCGACGTTCTGGGAACGGGGGTACCCAGACTTGCCTACCTGCAGCCCACGGCGTGGCTCGGTCGACGACATGGTACGGACCAGCCTCAACATTGATAACTCAAGACCCTCGCAAGGGGCCAAGCCTCGCGAGGCGGACGACCACCAGGACCTCCAACAGGAGCAGCCTCCTTAAGCTGGCTCCTGAGGAGCAGATATTTCTATGCAAGGCTCACCTTGTGAGGTTCGGATGACGTGAGCCATGACGACCAAGGCCAGGTGGGCCCCAGCAGGCGCAGTGTACCAGTTTCCTCTTTGGTGCTAAGGAGGCCAGCGCAGGCGCAGGGTCTCAAGGAGTCAGCCAAAGGTTCCATTCCCGTGCAACGAGACCAAGACCGCCAGGACAACAGGACGGAGGTCATCACCGAGCCCACCACAACGTCACTACCAGAGGCTTTTGCAGGCAAAGAACACTTTTGTCAGGATAAGATGTACCAGTTTTTCCCCCTTCAAATTTGGCTGTTGTGGGATCCCTTCCCGCCTTCATTTGGGAAGAGGACCAAGGCCACTATAAATAGGAGCTAGCCACCACTTTAGCAAGGGGGACACAAGGAGAGACAGAGGGATCAGATCAAATCCATTCCACCCTCACCAGCTTGCTCGAGCTCAAGAACACACCTCATGAGGTTGTTCTCCACTGCACTAATTCATCCTCAGCCCTTCGAGGCCAATCCACGACAAAGCATGAGTAGGGTTTTACACCGCAAGGTGGCCCGAACCTGGGTAAATTGATGTCTCCCCTTTCCTTTGAGTTTGTCGCGCTAGGCTGTGAGATTAGCGAGTAGGCAGACTGGGGAGGTTGAGTTCTTCGCACGCACCCCAGAGTTCGAACCTCTCAAGGGTTTGCGTAACCTAAAAGCCGACACCTTAAGCATCTTAATGGAGGTGTTGTGATCAGCACTACTAGTTGGAATAGCTTCTACCCACTTAGTAACACAATCAACAGCAACCAAAATACGAGTATACCCATTAGAGGAAGGAAAAAGTCCCATGAAATCGAATCCCCGAACATCAAATGGTTCAACAACAAGTGAATAATTCATAGGCATTTCTTGACGCTTAGCGATATTACCTATTATTTGACATTCATCACAATATAAAACAAACTTACGGGCATCCTTGAAGAGAGTAGGCCAATAAAACCCAGATCGTAATACCTTGTGAGCAGTTCAATCTCCCGCATGATGTCCCCCATAAGCTTCGGAGTAACATTTCTGTAGGATTAGTCCCTGTTCATGCTCAGGTACACAACGTCTAATAATACCATCTACTCCTTTATAAAGATGTGGGTCATCCCAAAAGTAGTGTCTTAAATCATAGAAGAATTTTTTCTTTTGTTGGTATGTAAAGCTAGGGGGGGATGTATTTAGCAACAATATAATTAGCATACTCAGCATACCAAGGTGTACTATTAGAAACATTTATTGCAGCTAACTGCTCATCAGGAAAGCTATCATTAATAGGTCTTGGGTCATCAAGAACATTTTCAAGCCTAGACAAGTTATCAACAACAGGGTTCTCAGCTCCTTTTCTATCAGTGATATGCAAATCAAATTCTTGTAGCAAGAGAATCCATCGAATAAGCCCAGGTTTGGCATCTTTCTTTTCCATAAGATATTTTATAGCAGCATGACCGGTGTGAACAATTACTTTTGAATCTACAATATATGATCTAAATTTATCGCAAGCAAGCACAACTGCTAAAAATTCTTTTTCAGTAGTAGCATAACTTCACTGGGCACTGTCTAGAGTTTCACTAGCATAATGAAGAACATTTAGTTTCTTATCGAGTCTCTGTCCTAGAACAACTCCAACAACATAATCACTAGCATCACACATAATTTCAAAAGGCAAGTTCCAATCAGGTGGTTGAATAATAGGTGCAAAAATTAAGGCTTTCTTTAGTGTTTCGAAGGATTCCAAACAATCATCATCAAAAACAAAAGGAATATCCTTTTGCAAAAGATTTGTAAGAGGCCCAGAAATTTTGGAAAAGTCTTTGATAAATCTCCTATATAAACCAGCATGACCTAGGAAACTACGAATACCTTTGATATCTTTAGGACATGTCATTTTCTCAATTGCATCAACCTTAGCTTTGTCCACCTCAATACCTCTTTCAGAAATTTTATGGCCCAAAATAGTACCTTTGTTAACCATAGAGTGGCACTTTTCCCAATTCAAGACAAGATTCGTTTGCTCACATCTCTGCAAAACTCGATCAAGATTTCTTAAACAATCATCAAAAGACTTCCCATAAACAGAAAAGTCATCCATGAAAACCTCAACAATCTTTTCACAATAGTCCGAGGAATATAGCAGTCATACATCTTTGAAAGGTAGCAGGTGCACTGCATAAACCAAAAGGCATATGTCTATAAGCATAAGTTCCAAAAGGACAAGTAAAAGTGGTATTTTCTTAATCAGGTTGAGAAACAAGTATTTGTGAAAACCAGAATATACATCAAGGAAGCAAAAATGTGTGTGCTTAGATAATCTTTCTAGCATTTGATCAATAAAAGGCAGAGGGCAATGCTCTTTTCTAGTTGCTTTGTTTAATTTTCTAAAATCAATTACCATTCTATATCCTGTAACAATTCTTTGTGGAATAAGTTCATTCTTATCATTAGGAACAATAGTAATACCTCCCTTATTAGGGACACGATGGATAGGACTTACCCATCTACTATCTACTACAGGATAGATTTTAGCTGCTTCCAGAAGTTTTAATATTTCCGTCCTTACCACTTCTTTCATCTTCGGATTCAACCGACGTTGGTGATCAGGTTTAGCATCAGGTTCCATATTAATGTTGTGCTAACATAGAGTGGTACTAATGCCCTTAAGATCATCAAGAGTATATGCAATAGTAGCTCGGTGCTTCCTTAGAACTTTCAATAATCTTTCTTCTTCATGTTCTGAAATGTTAGCACTAATAATAAAAGGATATATCTTCTTCTCATCAAGATAAGCATATTTCCAAGTGTCTGGAAATTGTTTTAATTCAAACACATGATCACCTTTAGGTGGAGGAGGACCTCCTAGAGTTTCAATAGGTGAGTTGTGTTTAAGCAGAGGTTGTTGTTTGAACAAGATTATATCTATTCCATTTCTCTTGCACATATGCAAATCATTTTCATGGTCTAGCAGATATTGTTCTAAAGGATTAGTAGGAGGTACATCAATAGAAGCAAGACCAATAATTTCATCCTTACTAGGCATTTCTTCTTATGATGCTTTCTACTAAACTTGGAAAAATTAAACTCATGAGACTCATCACCAAAACTAACACCGACAGTTTGTTTCTTAGAATCTAATTTAGTATTGACAGTGTTCAAGAAAGGTCTACCAAAGATAATGGGACAAAAGTCATCCTGTGGGGAACTAAGAACAAGAAAAGCAGTAGGGTATTTTATTTTCCCACACAAGACTTCAACATCTCTAACAATCCCAAGTGGTGTGATGGTGTCTCTATTAGCAAGTTTAATGGTAACATCTATGCCTTCTATCTCAGCGGGTGCTATGTCATTCATAATTTCTTGATATAAGTAAAAGGAATAGCACTCACGCTAGCACCTATATCACATAAACCATGATAACAATGGTCTCCTATTTTAACTGAGACAACGGGCATGACAACAACGGGTATATGTTTAACTTTCCCATCAGGTTTGGCAGTTCTAGCAGCTTCACCAACGAAGTAAATAACATGCCCATCAACATTATCGACCAAGAGATCTTTAACCATAGCAACATTAGGTTCTACCTTGATTTGTTCAACTGGTTTAGGTGTTTGATAACCCACAAGTATAGGGGATCAGATGTAGCCTTTCTCGATAAATAAGAGTGTTGAACCCAACAAGGAGCTAAAGGTAGAACAAATATTCCCTCAAGTTCTATCAACCACCGATACAACTCTACGCACGTTGAACGTTCGCTTTACCTAGAACAAGTATGAAACTAGAAGTACTTTATAGGTGTTATAGGATAGGTTTGCAAGATAATAAAGAGCACGTAAATAAAAAGTAGGGGCTGTTTAGATAAAGAAGCAACTAAGTTAGTTTTAGTAGAGAGCTTTTTGTCACGCAAGAAAGTTATTCGTCCCTAGGTAATCGATGTCTATTGCAATTTTATATGAGGGAGAGGCATAATCTAACATACTTTCTCTTCTCGGATCATATGCACTTATGATTGGAACTCTAGCAAGCATTCGTAACTACTAAAGATCATTAAGGTAAAACCCAACCATAGCATTAAAGTATCAAGCCCTCTTTATTCCCATACGCAAACAACCTACTTACTCGGGTATGTGCTTCTGTCACTCACGCCACCCAACATAAGCAAATCATGGACATATTGCAAACCCTACATCGGGGATCCCTCACACTTGCGTGACCTGGAGAGCACCATAGGACAATACCAATAATAAAACATGCAACTCAAACCAATCACGATCATCAATCAACCCATTGGACAAAATAGATATACCCAAACATCATAGGATAGCCATACATCGTTGGGAAATAATATATAGCATTGAGCACCATGTTTAAGTAGAGATTACAGTGGGGAGAAGAGCTGTTACACTGCTGCATAGAGGGGGAGGGAGTTGGTGATGACGGCAGCGAAGTTGTTGGTGTAGATCGTCGTCACGATGATGGCCCCGACGGCGTTTCGGTGCCACCAGGAGAGAGGGGGAAAGAGCCCCCCTCCTTCTTCTTCTTCCTTCACCTTACCCCTAGATGGTAGAAAGGTTTCCCCTCTGGTCCATGGCCTCCATGGCGGCGGAGGGGCGGGAGCCCCTCCGTAACTCCGATCGGGCTGAAATTTTAACATGGTTTCTATCTGGATATTAGCTCTCTTGCGGTGAAAGAAGGGCCCCAACCGCCTTACGGAGTGGCCACAAGGACTAGGGGCGCGCCCTACCCCCTGGGGTGCACCCCCCTGTCTTGTGGCCCCCTCGGGCATCGTCTCACATTGATTCTTATTCCCAAAAATCACATATATTCCATAAAAAATCTCCATAAGGTTTTATCGCGTTTGGACTCCGTTTGATATGGATTTTCTGCAAAACAAAAAACATGCAACAAACAGGAACTGTCACTAGGCACTGGATCAATATGTTATTCCAAAAAATAGTATAAAAAGTTGCCAAAAGTATGTAAAAGTTGTAGAATATTGGCATGGAACAATCAAAAATTATAGATACGACGGAGACGTATCAGCATCCCAAGCTTAATTCCTGCTCGTTCTCGAGTAGGTAAATGATAAAAAATATAATTTTTGATGTGGAATTTTACCTAGCATAATCTTGATCATGTAATCTAATCATGGCATGAATATCAAGACACGAGTGATTCAAAGCAATAGTCTATCATTTGACATTAAGACAATAATACTTCAAGCATACTAATAAAGCAATAATATCTTTTCAAAATAACATGTCCAAAGAAAGTTATCCCTACAAAATCATATAGTCTGGCTATGCTCCATCTTCAACAAACAAAATATTCAAATCATGCAGAACCCCGATGACAAGCCAAGCAATTGTTTCATACTTTTGATGTTCTCAAACCTTTTCAACTTTCACGCAATACATGAGCGTGAGCCATGGATATAACACTATAGATGGAATAGAAGGTGGTTGTGAGGATAAGACAAAAAAGGGAGAAAGTCTCACATCAACTAGGCAAATTAATGGGCTATGGAGATGCCCATCAATTGATATCGATGCAAGTGAGTAGGGACTGCCATGCAACGGATGCAGTAGAGCTATAAGTGTATAAAAGCTCAAATTAAAACTAAGTGGGTGTGCATCCAACTTGCTTGCTCATTGAGACCTTGGGGATTTGAGGAAGCCCATCATCGGAATATACAAGCAAAGTTCTATAATGAAAAATTCCCACTAGTATATGAAAGTGACAACATGTGAGACTCTCTCTATGAAGAACATGGTGCTACTTTGAAGCACAAGTGTGGTAAAAGGATAGTAGCATTGCCCCTTCTCTCTTTTTCTTTGTTTTTTGGCCTCTTATTTATTTATTTATTTACTTATTTTTCATCCGGTGTCTCATCCCGACTTGTGGGGGAATGATAGTCTCCATCATCCTTTCGTCATTGGGGCAATGCTCTAATAATGATGATCATCACACTTTTATTTACTTACAACTCAATATTACAACTCGATATCTAGAATAATATATGACTCTATATGAATGCCCTGGGCGGTGTACCGGGATGTGCAGTGAATCAAGAGTGACATGTATGAAAGAATTATGAAAGGTGGCTTTGCCACACATACGATGTCAACTACATGATCATGCAAAGCAATACGACAACGATGAAGAATGTCATAATAAACGTAATGGTGGAAAGTTGCATGGCAATATATCTCCGAATGGCTATGGAAAAGCCATAATAGGTAGGCATGGTGGCTGTTTTGAGGAAGGTATATGGTGGGTGTATGGTACCGGCGAGAGTTGCGCGGCACGAGAGAGGCTAGAAATGGTGGAGGGGTGAGAGTGCGTATAATCCATGGACTCAACATTAGTCATATAGAACTCACATACTTATTGCAAAAATCTATTAGCTATCGAAACAAAGTACTACACGCATGCTCCTAGGGGGATATATTGGTAGGAAAAGACCATCGCTCATCCCTGACCGCCACTCGTAAGGAAGAAAATCAAAAAATAAATCATGCTCCGACTTCATCATATAACGGTTCACCATACGTGTATGCTTCGGGAATCACAAACCTTAACACAAGTATTTCTAGCAATCCACAATTACTCACTATCATGACTCCAATGTGACCATCTTTATATCGCAAAACTATTGCAGGGAATCAAACCTATCATATTCAGTGATCTACAAGTTTTATGTAGGATTTTATGACTAACCATGTGAATGACCAATTCCCGTTGACTCTCCAAATAGTTATAAGTGAAGCAAGAGAGTTTAATTCTTTCTACAAAATATATGCTCACGCTCTAACAAATATAAGTGAAGCAAAAGAGGATTCTAAAAATGGCAGTTTTCTATATGTAAAGAAACAGGCAATCCAAACTTCAAATGATATAAGTGAAGCACATGAAGCATTCTATAAAGCCATACTTAAAAGATATAAGTGAAGTGCAAAGAGAATTCTATAAATAAACCAAGGACTACATCATACCAGCATGGTGCAATTATTAAAATAAAAACAAAAATCACAGAACGCTCCAAGATTTACGCATATCATGTGACGAATAAAAATATAGCTCCAAGTACAATTACCTATGATCGTTAGAAGAAAGAGGGGATGCCTTCCGGGGCATCCCCAAGCTTAGTTGCTTGGGAGTCCTTGAATATTACCTTGGGGTGCCTCGAGCATCCCCAAGCTTAGGCTCTTGCCACTCCTTATTCCTTCATCCATCGTGATCTCACCCAAAACTTGAAAACTTCAATCACACAAAACTTAACAAAAACCCTCATGATATCCGTTAGTATAATAAAACAAATCACCACTTTAAGTACTGCTGCAAACTCATTCATATTTTGCTTTTGCATTGTAGCTACTTTATTGTAACTTCTCTATGGCTTATACCACTGATAAAATCGATAGTTTCATCAAAATGAGCAAAACAATGCATCAAACACATAATCTGTCTTAAACAGGACAATATGTAGCAATCTGAACATATACCATACTTCTGTAACTCCAAAAATTCTGAAAAATTAGGACAAAATAAATAATTTGTATATAAGTACTGTGCAAAAAGTTTCATAACCCTTTGACTTTCCAGTAAAAAAATTTTAAATTCACGCGCTACAGTGAAAGTTTCTGTTTTCCACTTCACATACCAAACAAGCAATCTAATCATCCTAAAGGCAAATCTTGGCACATTATTTTTATAATACAATGAATTTATACAAGGGGATAATTATTTTTGTTGAAAAGTTTCTGTAATTCAACATTTGCAAACTTTCCATGGGCATGAACAAAGTTCAAGGAGCTCCCCCACTTCAACGATCCTCATCCTTCTTAATTACTTTCACTTTTATTTTTGAAAAGTTTTAGGTTCCCCACTTTATGTTTTGCTTTTAAACTTTATAAAAGCACTCAACAGAAATAAATGACTCTCTAAAACTTCCAAGTTGTCTCCCTGGCAGCGCTTTCTTTAAAGCCATTAAGCTAGGCACATAATGCTCAAGTAATGGATCCACCCGGATCCCAAGGTATATCAAAGCCAATTTTAAGTAACAATGATTTGTAATTTAATAGTGAGCACAAAGTAACATATATCATGTAATGACGAAGTCTAACTCTCTTCTATGCATCGGTATGTCATAAAAGAACAATTCATGCACACAAAGTAAAGGCCAATGCATAGTATAAACAGTTTCTTGCAATTTTATCATATTGGAAACAAAGAGAGGCGGACATGTAGTTCCTCTCTCATAATAATTGCAAGTAGGAGTAGCAAGCACATGCATATTATATTTATCCAAATCATCATGTGCAATAGTAGAACGCAACCCATTAATATAATCCTTAATAAACACAAACTTCTCCGATATAGTGTAGTTGGGAGAATTCAAAAAGATAATAGGACTATCATGAGTGGGTGCAATGGAAACAATTTCATTCATAACATAAGGAACTATAGAAAGTTCATCTCCATAAGCATAATTCACATTGGCATCATGGCCACAAGCATAGCAAGAATCAAGTTCATCAAAAAGGGATATTTCAAACGAATTAAAGGGATTATAGCAATTATCATAGCAATCATCCTTCGGTAAGAACGATGGGAAATTAAACAGTGTATGAGTTGAAGAGTTACTCTCATTAGAAGGTGGGCACGGGTAGCTAATCCGCTCTTTCTCCTTTTGTTCTTCGCTCTCCTCGTCATCTTTTTCATCCAATGAGGTCACAATTTCACCATTTTCTTCTTCCACAAATTCCTGCAACATATTAGTCTCTTCTTGGACAGCGGAGACTTTCTCAATAAACGCATTAATATCGGCATTGTATTCATAATTCTCATAGAAATATTTATGGATAGCAAAATTTTCAGGCCTATAAACATCATCATCAAAAGCTTCATACTTTTCAAACAAAGATTCAATTTCATAAGCACCCTTAAAAGCAACAAATTCTTTTATTTGTTCCACATCATAATAATCATATATACCATTAGCATAAGAACCAAGGTTTCATCATTAAATCTACATGGGAAGGTGTCGAGCCTTCATCCTAGAGCAACAAGTATAATCATATCTGTGGCATAAATTCAAAGCATACCAATGCAACATATAAATTTGATCCCATAATAATTTCCCTTTTTGAGTCAAGCGATAATCCCTAAAGTATTCACATTGATCCAACGTATCTCCCATTATATAGTTGAATGGGGTTTTCTCAGGATTATTAAAGTAGGGCATACTATCTTTCATGTAAAGAGCATCGAGGGTTTTAGGAGGTTCCCCATCTCCATGAGTAGCAAGTACACCTAATTTTTTTGGTATTTCGTGTTCCATATCTATAACTAAAGATAGAGAACAACTTAGAATAGCAAATAATGTCTACTTAGTGATAAAGCAAACAAGCATACACGAGAATATTCACCCCACGCTATTGCTCTCCGGCAACAGCGCCAGAAAAAGGTCTTGATAACCCACAACTATAGGGGATCAGTTGTAGCCTTTCTCGATAAATAAGAGTATCGAAGCCAACGAGGAGCTAAAGGTAGGACAAATATTCCCTCAAGTTCTATCCACCACCGATACAATTCTATGCACGCTGAACGTTCTCTTTACCTAGAACAAGTATGAAACTAGAAGTACTTTGTAGGTGTGATAGGATAGGTTTGCAAGATAATAAAGAGCACATAAATAAAATGTACGGGCTGTTTAGATAAAGAAGCACCTAAGTTAGTTTTAGTAGAGATCTTTTTGTCACGCAAGAAAGTTAGTCGTCCCTAGGTAATCGATAACTAGACGGGTAATCACTATTGCAATTTTATATGAGGGAGGGGCATAAGCTAACATACTTTCTCTTCTTGGATCATATGCACTTATGATGAACTCTAGCAAACATCCGTAACTACTAAAGATCATTAAGGTAAAATCCAACCATAGCATTAAAGTATCACGTCCTCTTTATTCCCATATGCAAACAACCTACTTACTTGGGTCTGTGCTTCTGTCACTCACGCCACCCACCATAAGCAAATCATGAACATATTGCAAACCCTACAGCAGGGATCCCTCACGCTTGCGTGACATGGAGAGCACCATAGGACAACACCAATAATAAACACATGCAACTCAAACCAATCACAATCATAGGATAGCCATGCATCATTGGGAAATAATATATAGCGTTGATCACCATGTTTAAGTAGAGATTACAGCAGCAAGAAGAGGTGTTACACCACTGCATAGAGGGGGAGAGAGTTGGTGATGACGGCGGCGAAGTTGTTGGTGTAGATCATCGTCACGATGATGGCCCCGGCGGCGTTCCGGTGCCACCGGGAAAGAGGGGGAGAGAGCCCCCTCCTTCTTCTTCTTCCTTGAGGTTCCCCTAGATGGGAGAAGGTTTTCCCCTTTGGTCCATAGCCTGCATGGTGGCGGAGGGGCGGGAGCCCCTCCAAGATTGGATCTCTCTCTCTCTCTCTCTCTCTCTCTCTCTATGTTTCCTTCTGTTTCTGTGCTCCCAGATTCTGGCCTTTCACCGTTTCTTAAATTCCCGAAGATCCGTTAACTCCGATCGAGCTGAAATTTTAACACGATTTCTATCCGGATATTAGATCTCTTGCGGCGAAAGAAGGGCCCCAACCGCCTTACGGAGTGGCCACAACGACTAGTGGTGAGCCCTACCCCTGGGGGCCCCCTGTCTTGTGGCCCCCTCGGGCATCGCCTCGTGTTGATTCTTTTTCCCAAAAATAACATATATTCCATAAAAATCTCCATAAGTTTTATCTCGTTTGGACTCCATTTGACATGGATTTTCTGCAAAGAACTTGCAACAAACTAGAACTGGCACTGGGCACTGGATCATTATGTTAGTCCCAAAAATAGTATAAAAAGTTGCCTAAAGTATGTAAAAGTTGTAGAATATTGGCATGGAACAATCAAAAATTATGGATACGACGGAGACATATCAGTGTTCTAATATAACTTTTATTGAACACAGTTGAAACCTTAGCATGTGTCTTCATCCTAACGGGGAAATGTGGTTTCTTGATATAAGCAGTAGGAACAACTGGATCAACATTGTAAATGATAGTTTCTTTTTTAGCTATTACTGGTTCTTTAATTTCTTCTTTGATAGATGGGTGATATTTAAACCACTTCTCCATAGGGAGATCAACATGAGTAGAAAAATATTGACAAAAGGAGGCTACTATCTCAGAGTCAAGTCCATATTTAATGCTAAACTTTTGAAAAGCATCGGTATTCATAAAGATTTAACACAATCAAACTCAAGCTTAATACCTAACTCTTTACCATTGTCGAGTTCCCAATCTTCAGAGTTGCGTTTAATTCTTTCCAAAAGATTCCACCAGAATTCAATAGTAATCTTCATAAAGGAACCAGTACAAGAAGTACCGAGCATGGATCGATCATTATGGGAGAGCCGAGCATAAAAATTCTGAATAATAATTTATCTTGAGAGCTCATGATTGGGCCATGAATATAACATTGACTTAAGCCTCCTCCAAGCTAGAGCGATACTTTCTCCTTCATGAGGCCAAAAATTATATATATATATATATATATATATATAATTCCGATCACGATGAACTAGATGCATAGGATGAATTTTTTGGTGAAATTCTAATTTTAGTCGATTCTAATTCCAAGATCCAATATCTTCGCATAGCCTATACCATGCCAATGCTTTTCCCTTCAAAGATAAAGGGAAAACCTTCTTCTTAGCTTCATCTCCGGGTAAACCTGCAAGCTTAAATAATACAGAAATTTCATCCACATATATCAAGTGCATATCAGGATGTTCGGTTCCATCTCCTGCATAAGGATTCGCTAGCAGTTGTTCTATCATACCCGGAGGAATCTCATATTCAATATTTTATAGGTGCAGTAGGTTGAGGGGTAACTAATTGTGGTTCCGTTCGAGGTGAAGATACCCTGAACAAAACCCAATGATTGTTCTCCACAATAACAAGTGAAAATAAATTTCAGCACGTAGTAATAATTTTTCCTTACCGATTTCCACTTACCAAGAGCGCTTCAATCCCCGGCCACGGCACTAGAAAAGAGCCTTGATGACCCACAAGTATAGGGGATCAATCATAGTCCTTTCAATAAGAGTGTCGAACCCAACAAGGAGCAGAAGGAAATGACAAGCGGTTTTCAGCAAGGTAATGTCTCCAAGCACTGAAATTATAAGTAACGAGTAGTTTGATAACAAGGTAATTTGTAACGAGAATGGTAACGGTAATAAAAGTGCAGCAAGGTAGCCCAATCCTTTTGAGGCAAAGGACAGGCCAAAATGGTCTCTTATGATAAGCAAAGTGTTCTTGAGGGTACACGGGAATTTCATCTAGTCACTTTCATCATGTTGGTTTGATTTGTGTTCGCTACTTTGATAATTTGATATGTGGGTGGACCGGTGCTTAGGTGCTGTTCTTAGTTGAACAAACCTCATACTTATGATTAACCCCCTCGCAAGCATTCACAACTACGAGAAAAGTACTAAGAATAAATTCTAACCATAGCATTAAACTTTTGGATCCAAATCAGCCCCTTACGGAATAGCGCATAAACTAGGGTTTAAGCTTCTGTCACTCTCTCAACCCATCATCTAGTAATTAATCCACAATGCATTCCCTTAGGCCCAAGTATGGTGAAGTGTCATGTAGTCGACGTTCACATGACACCACTAAGGGAATCACAACATACATAACATCAAAATATCGAACACATATAAAATTCACATGATTACTTGCAACAAGATTTCTCCCGTGACCTCAAGAACAAAACTAACTACTCACAAATGATAATCATGCTGAAGATCATAGGGGTATTAAATAGCATAATGGATCTAAACGTATAACCTTCCACCAAATAAACCATATAGTAATCAACTACAAGATGTAATCAACACTACACTACAAAAAAAATACACTTTCGTGATGATACGTGTTTGTCACAGTAGGTTGCATTTTTGTCATGCATGTACATCCATGACGATTTTTTGACAAAATCAAGATAGTCATACCTTTGTTGTCATAGAAGTGTTCCATGACATTACCAAAATTATCATCACGGAAGTGTCCACTTCCTTGACGATAAATCGCGCGTCACAGAAGTGCTTTCATCAAGGGTGACCAACACGTGGCATCCTCCGTAACGGAACGCCGTTAAGCTACTGGGTCGGGTTTTGGATCCGATAACCCGTTAACAGCCCAGACCAATGGGAAATTTCCACGTGTAAAATTCTGAATGGCCGATGAAACACGTGTCAGCTCGTCAGTGGGTCAGATAGGCGCCTATGATATGTCGACACATGCGACGGCCCACCACTGGCCCATTTAGCTTATGAAGCCGTCCCATTTGACTTGGTCAAAAGTTAACGGGCTGGCCCATGAAAATCCTATTAACGGCTCTTCACAAATAGCCCATTTAATGGCCCGGTAACTCACAACCCGTTAGGACCTAACAAAAATCGGCCCAACAACGTCATGTGGGCCGTCGAATATAACACCATCCCATTTCACTTTCTGCCCATGTATGGCCCACGACATCTTTCGGCCCATATGAAGCCTTCGTATCTTTATGACCTTTAGAGGTCCACGGTGACTCTAGCACATAATGAACAGTAAATTTCTTTGTACCCGTTAACGGCCCATGATTCACATGGGCCGTTTCCAGCCCGTGGTAGCTTTCAGCCTATTGACAGCCCATATGTTCATGGGCTTCTTTCCAGCCCTTGATTACTTCCGGCCGGTTACTGTCCTGTTCCCCTAATGGGCCAAATTTGGCCCGTGGCAAGAGTCGGCCCGTTTCTGGCCTGTTAAGCCGTTGCGCCATTTCCAGCCCATCCTATATTCCGACCCATTAATGACCCGCATGCGTGTGATAGAATTAAGCCTTTGCTGTCCTTCGGCCTGTTAACGGCTCGTTACCGTGCTGGGCCGATACCAATTACGCCTGTTTACGGCCCATGTAGACCCATTTATCCAACGACCCGAGGCCCACCGATTCTACGACCCCGATGGAGGCCCATTTATCGACAACCCGTAAGAGACCCATGGATCCTACGGCCCGTAGGAGGGTCAAGGTTACAACGGTCCGTATATGGCCCATGGTTGTTCCGGCGACTAGCAAACCTAGGAAAAAGAAGACTAGGAAATAAATAAGGCCAAACCTAACGCTAGGCTATTAAGGCGATTGCACAGATTACATCCACTCGGCATCAAAGATTGCCAGCAGTGCAAATATAGGGAACACCCTACACTATACAAAAATGGTTTGCTGTTTTCTTCAGCCGGTGGCTGCATGTTAAGAACAAATTTTGTATCACACCAAAACAAATTACAACTATAAAACAAAAGGAAGGTTGGCACAAAAGTTAACAGTCTAGCAGATAAATGCACCAGCAAAAGTTCAGAAGCTCAGTTCATTTGACCTGACTGTTACATTTTCATGTTGTATTGTTCGATGGAGCACCATAACCTTCGCCTTCATTTCTCCTAGGCTCCTGAACAACATAAAAATGTCTGATAGTCTGGTTTCAAAACCATGCATCCTTGTTTCACAAAGTGTCTCTGTTAGCGAATGGACTTGTGTCTGGAGTGCAGATACAACATTGTTTTGAGCTTGCATATATTGATCATGAGGCAGTTTGGACGAGATTGCCTTAACAACCAACCCAGTATTACGAGGGAACGTGCTTTTGGCATTGTTAGTGGACAGGTACTAACCCACTACAGCAAGAGCTGACATTGCGGTTATAGTTGCCTCGCCACCTTCAGAAGGTGGCGGTTCCACCATTTTTTCCATAACTTGCTGAAAAGTTGAGTTTTTACATTAGTAGTACCAGAACAGAAGATATTAAGAGGCAGCAAAACCAAACAAAATAGCTTTGGTCCATATACAGAACTTATTCTCGTGAACCCATGTAAAATATTAGTTGTATTTTATTGCAAAGTAGATAATAAAACCAGGTTCCAAACATATGACCATGTACCATCGCTAATGTATTGTCTATTTCTTCACATTGTATTGAGGGCTAAGGATAAAGAGACGAAGTTTATAATACGGTAAGCATAGTATGACATCATTCATATCACAAAACAACTAAGAATAGACAAACAGGCAATTGTAACATTGTGTGGGCAAGTCCAGCATGGAACTAGATTACAGGTCAAGATCAAAGGAACATCACTCCTCTCTTTTAAACCTTGTAAGGTGCAATGATACTCTAAGACAATTGTGTATAAAATTGAAAAGAGTAATATACATTGGCTGCAAACCATGCAGTTCAAGGCACAAGTTAGAGTAAGTAGTAGTTAAAAGGCATGAGGATTAAGGACTTACAACAATGACTTTGACTGGTGTAGTCATGCCCTTCTTCTTGCTGGTGTGACAGTCCTTGAAGATTTCCACAACATTTGGTTCAGGTACTTTTTGGTCCTTGTGGGCTTTCCTCTGTATTTGGAACAAGTCAATATAGATCTGATAATATGGTACAACGAAAAGAGTGAAACAGCAGCTAATTACAAGAGCCTCACAGTGTGCAATATAGCTACGAGATCCTGTCGTATGTTGGAATTTCACTTTCGTACGGTTGGCCTTGTTCTTTGAACGGTTCACCTACAAGAAGATAGATTTGTGTGGCACATGCGTAAATAGGACTTCAACATATGATTTGATCACATATATATATAATGTACCAGATATTTTGGATCAGACCAGTGTTTAACGAGGCCTCTCCAGTCTTCGTCCGATATATTTTCCATTGGAGATGTTTGGGCAAGTTCACTGTTAGCCTTGCCTTCAAAGTGATTTTTACTCAAGTTATGCCGATACTGTCGCAGGGCAGACTTGAAAACATGGGTGCAAGCTTGTCTGGTTGCATCATCTTGGCTATCCAACTTAAACCTCATCTGTTGAAAATTATGGGAGTCTCATTATCAGCAACCTAGAAAGTATGGGATGGAGCAAGACGGTATTACTAGTTTCCATACATAACCATACTTACAGATAAATGGTCGAGGAAGGTGTTAAACTAGGTTTCGTCTTTGTCATTCCTGTACTGAATCCATGTTGGGAGGATACGTACATGACACCTAACGGCAACCGCTGCCTCTGATACTAACTTGGCTGACTCTGTAGCATCACGTGGCCTTTTTAAACCTGCCTCAAAACGGATCTCCATTCTTCCTCCTCTAGATTTAGTTAACCTATCGACCATTATCCCTGATGTTTGTTTCCTCTTGCGACTAGGTGCTAGTCCAACAACGAACATAGGAAGTGTTAGTGTACATCAAACTGTGAGACTACATATAAAGAAGCATGCAAATGTAACTTGACTCCAGCAACTACCTTCTTGCTGTTGAAGCTCACAAGGTTCATCTGATATTGCCAACTCGTCTTGTGTCAAGAGTGCTTGGGAAGTAGTGTCAGGTGGCAAGGGAGCTTGGGAACGTGCTGCTAGCTTTGTTGACGCACGAGTAACTCGTGCAACTGGCAGTACTGTGGAAGGTGTTGCAAGAACTAGGGTTGTCTCTGCTTGTTTGGTGGGAGCTATTTGTTTATGTTTGGCTTTTTCTGCAGCTCATGTACCACGGGATACCCTGTTTGTAGAATTTTCCGCTGGACTTTGACCTTCTGTTGCACCATCAGTACCAGCAAAATCTGCAAGATTCTTCCGCTTCCCATTCCATGTCATTCTGTGTTTCTTCCTCTTTCTCTGTGCCATGTTAAGTCAAGCCGACAAGAAAAACGAATAACAATTTAGTTCTTCAGAACAAATTAGTGCGTGGTAGAGACGAACTGAACTTTGATGTTAGACAACCACATGATAGGAGGATGTAATATGTATGAAAAACAGGACGAAGAGATAACCAGAACTATGATGTGTAAACTAAGCAGAAGACATTAGCAATGCAATGGAAGATAGACACCATATGAAAGATGCTACAAATATCGCTCTGCCAAGTTAACAGTGTCTCATCATAAATGGTGTTCAAACAAGTGTGAAGCATTACAAGAAATAAATCATATGCAAGATGCAAACAACATCACACTACCAAGTTAGAGGTCTCTCGTCATTGGTGCCATTGCATATTCATAGCATTGCATATTCACAGCTTATGATGTGTAAACTAAGGAGAAGGCATTTCAACAAATTAGAAGCAATGAAAGCTAGACACCATATGAAAGATGCAATGAATATCACTCTACCAAGTTAAAACTATCTCGTCATAAGTGCCATTTCAACAAATTAGTAGTACAAGCTAGAAAAGAATGCGAGATGTAACCTATATCACACTCCCAAGTCAAACGTGGCTTATGATAAGTGATTGTTGTAGGTTACACAACAGTAGTAATTTGATGTAAGAACATGGTGTTATAGACAGATATTGTATGTTCTAGAAATAGGAACACGTGTCTTGTTCACAAGTATAATGTGTAAAGTAAGCGAATGGAATTCAACAAAATTAGAAGCAATACAAGCTAGACATCACACATAACATGCACCACATATAACAGTGCTAAGTTAGAGGGAGCACCGGTGATGGTGCACTAGGGGAGACATGCTCATCATCAACATAGCTACATTGAGTGTCTATGCATGTATTGTCTTGCAAATCATCTTGGGGGGATGCAGGAGTAGAATCTGTAGAGGCCCTCCGTTTGGAAGGAGCACCTTTATCCGTTGCCTTGCTAACTTCCTTCCGGTTTATTGATTTTGTATTGTCAAGTAAAACCGACAAGAAAAAGCAATAAAATTTTCTCTTCAGAACTCATTCATGCATGATACTGACAATCACTACTTTGATGTAAGGCAAACACATGATACCAGGATGGAATATGTACAAAAAATAGGACGGCATGGCATGTTCACAACTGTTTGTGTAAACTAAGCAGAAACCATTCCAACAAATAAGAAACAATGCAAGCTAGACACCACATGAAAGATGCAACCAATATGACTCTGCCAAGTTAAAAGCGTCCCATCATAAATGGCATTTCAACAAATTAGAAGTAGCGCATGCTATAAGTCATATGAAAGATGCAACTAATATCGCACTGCATATACTAAAGGTATCTCGTCATATTGATTGATGTGGGATACAAAAAACAATAGTTTTATGTAAGGAGATGCTTAATAGACAGATGTACTATGTACTAAATACAGGAAGGCATGTCACATTAACAGGTATAATGTATAAGCTAAGCAGAATAGCTGAAAGCACATTTGCTCCCTGGGTGGTTTTGGTAATTAATGACAACATACTTTGTGGTTGGACTAATGCTTTTATCAAGTATGTTTCAGGAAAGTCAATCACTCTGGCATGGCAAAAGGACTTGAAAGGTGGACCCCTAGGATGCTAAGGAAAGCATTGGCAAAAGCTCAAGACTCCATTTTTTGGTTTAGTGATCCAAGATCACATTGAGTCCATAGGAAAGCCAATACTATTAAAAGGGGATGAGGTTATGATGATGATCTGGTTGCTCAAAGTGCTTAGTGATCTATCTCCCAAACTATCAGCAATCTTTCATTCCAACATATACTCATAAGTAATCTCGGTCCCACCGACTCCATAAACTCACCACACCGAGATGAACCACCTCACCATATAGCCAAACCCTAGTAATTTCGGATTTTCCGATTCCAAACTCGGTCTCACCGAAACTAGTGTTGCCAACCTTCTGTAACCTTCTGTAATCATATCGGTGTCACCGAGATGATAAAGTTGGTCCCACCGAGAATGGCAAACCCTAGTCTTTGGAAGAATCGGACAAACCGAGATTGTATTTTCGGTCCCACCGAAAATCCCAACGTTCACAAGATTTGAACTTTCGGTCTCACCGAGTTGTCAACTTCGGTCTGACCGAGATTGGTCAAATGTGTGTAACGGTTGGATTTTGTGTGGAGGCTATAAATACCCCTCCACCTCCTCTTCATTCGTGGAGAGAGCCATCAGAAAGAACTACCACTCCTACCTTACATTTCTGAGAAGAGAACTACCTACCCTTGTGTTGAGATCAAGTTGCTCCACTCCCACCATATGAAACTTGATTTCTAGCCCTCCCAAGTTGCTTTCCACTCAATCCTTTCTTCCACCACAGCCAAATCAGTGAGGAGAGTTGAGTGTTGGGGAGATTATCATTTGAAGCACAAGAGCAAGGAGTTCATCATCACCAACACCATCTATTACCTTTTGGAGGGTGGTGCCTCCTAGATTGGTTAGGTGTCGCTTGGGAGCCTCCGTCAAGATGTGGAGTTGAACCAAGAAGTTTGTAAGGGCAAGGAGATCGCCTACTTCGTGAAGATCTACCCCGAGTAAGGCTAGTCCTCCGTGGGCGTAAGCCATGATGGCATAGACAAGGTTGCTTCTTCGTGGACCCTTCGTGGGTGGAGCCCTCCGTGGACTCTCGCAGCCGTTACCCTCCGTGGGTTGAAGTCTCCATCAACGTGGATTGACGATAGCACCACCTATCGGAACCACGAGAAAAATCTCCGTGTCTCCAAACTGCGTTTGCTCTTCTCCACCTCTCCTTTACTACTTGTGCAATTTACTTTCCGCTGCCCATACTCTAGAATTGCATGTGTAGTAAGCTGCTTGACTTGTGTGATATGCAAAATCTGCCAAAAACTTGTCTTTGTCAAAAGGCATAATTTTTATCTTGTCGAGTAGTCTAATCCCCCCCCCTTCTAGACACTCTCACCTTCAACGATCCTACAACATGCAGTTTAACCAGATTGAAAGAATTACAATCTAGACACCGTATGCAACATGCAACCACATATCACGCTGCCAAGTTAGAGCAAGCACCTGCGATGCTAGTGTAGGGGAAATGCGGTAATCAACTACAGAGCTACGTTCACAATCTTCATCTAGCGTTGTTGTTTCTTGAGAATCATGTCGGGAGGCTGACGCTGTATTCTTTAAATGAGGAGTAGTCCACTTGCCTGACTGCCTCATCATAAGTGATTGATGAGGGATACACAAGAACATTAGTTTGATGTAAGAACATGATTAATAGACAGATGTACTAGTATTTACCAAAAACAGAAAGGCATGTCATATTCAAAGGTATAGTGTGTAAGCTAAGCAGATGCAATTTAACCAAATTGGAAGCAATACAAGCTAGACATCCGGCTGGAGTGGTGAGCATGATCATCTTGGACCTGAGAGCCTGGTGGGAGGCGGGCTGCTTCACCACCATTGTGGCTTTTAAGTTGGCTTCCAGGTGATGCATGTCTGTGCTGGGCTTGTCACTGGCTCAGCCAGTGCTCTAACTAGCTATTTGTCTTCTGGTGCTCACGGGATGGTGGTTCATGTAAAAAATATCTTTCCTTATCTTAATAAAGACCGACTTCGGCCTTTCGAATACAGGCTAGACACCATATGGAACATGCAACCACATATGACACCGCGAAGTTAAAGCAAGCACCTGGGATGGTGGTTCATTGCGAGCGAGGTCATCAACTCCAGAGCTACGTTTACCGTCTCCATCTGCTGACACTGCACCCTTTATAGCACTGTAACGTGCCTTGCCTACCCGCATACCAAGTTGGAGCAACTTCTCTCTTTCTTTTCTGCTTCTCTCGAGGAAGACTCTGAAATACCCTTGCATAAAAACACAATAGTGAGAGTATGGGTGAAGTGTGTGCAGAACTAGTGCACTGTAAAAGTAGCAGATAACAGGTGGCTGAAAAATAAATGACAGGAGACTTATGATAGCTATACAACATTGCATGGCAAACAAAATTAGATTTTACTCCGTATGATTTTGTAATATATGAGCACAGGAAATGCAGGTACTCCTCCAGCACAGCACCACATGTGGTCATATCAAGATAACAGTCGACTGAAAATAAATAGGTCAGTCGATTTTTTTATGAACCGTCCGATCTATAAGGAACGGGCAGATGACCTTCGTCTACCTCCCACCAGTCACTGTTGACAATCTTTCTCGAACCACCAGCGACCACCAGCCCAGACCCCTGCCTCCGCCGCCCCGCCCTCCCCTCAACCTCACACCACCGTCGTTCTTGGCAGCGCCCCCAGGCCATCCCTTTAATCCCAGCCGCCTCCAGATCGGGCGCCAGTAGCTCTATGCCCCACACGCCCCTAAGATAAACACCGAGGCGCTGCTTCCCCGGTGTAATAGGCGTACTAGCGCCTGTTACTCTGGGGAATGCTTCCTTTAATTGAGAATCAACTGACTAGGAATTGAAATCCAGGGGTGCGACGAACCTCTAGCTAAGGTGAAATAGTATATGAGGAGAAACCTTGTGCATCGCTAGTTACTAGGAACATCTAGTATCAGGAAGAAGCGGTCAACTAGTGTCTTCTGTGGGATGAATACCGTGCAAGCAGACACGTAAGATTTGCACGAATAAGGGAAGAGGAGTACCATTCCGGTTGCCAGTGTTGTGTCCTCCAGATGTCGCGACGATTTCCTTGTTTTTACCAGGGGAAGTGATGCTTTGGAGGAGAGTGAAGCCTTGGACGAACCCATGGCCAAATTGTTGATTGTGTTGCGGTGTCCGTCTGTCGGCGGAGGGGAAGCAGATCCAAGGCAGCGAAGGACGATGTAGCAGGAACAGCTCCGGTGCGGTGGACGGTGGCGAAGTTGGAGCGGCAGCGGTGAGGCGCAGGATGACGTGGTTGAACTGGCTCGGGTATGGATGGCTCGGCCTCGGCTTCAACTACTAGCCGTTGAGGGTGTTGCGGTTGAGGTTAATTGCGATGGACGACGACGTCGGGGTATCGGCTCCGGCGTGATGGAGGAGGGCGGCGGTTGATGGGTGGGATGGGGTGGCGGACGGAGGATGCCAGGGTTTCGCGTCTGGTGGAGAGGTAGCTTTTGCGCCCATGGAGTATGAATGGGGAATCGGACAGGTGGGCGGGGGTGGGGGGAGGGGGAGCTAAGGGATAACTATGTTTCGGTCTGGGACGCGCTTGTTTTTGGCTTTTTTGAACAGAAGATGGGACACGCTTGTTTGAAATTTGGGGAAGTACAAACTTTGCCCCCCTCTTAAATTTTTAACCTACTACGGGTCGGGGGTAGGATGGTAATCCCAGGTGTCCCAAATAGTGGGCGGGAGCGATTTCAGCCGTGCGCATGTGTGCTTAGGCGGCCATTGTGTATGAATGTTTTTCGGAGGCGGTTGCGTGGCGTCTAGATGAAGCTACAAACCTACCCCGGTTTAGACCTTTGGACGTCGGGCCGATAGGTTTCACGGGTCGGAGTTATTAGAAAAGTAATTTCCTTGTACTACCAAACATTGGTCTCACGCGGTTTCGGGCAAGTAGAGGCTCTTTTCACTACAGGAATCAGCTACTTTGCCATCAGCCAAGGCGGACGGCAAAGGCATGAATGGCGGATGGCAAAGGTCTTTGCCGTCTGCCACGGACTGCAAAAGTGGACGGCAAAGAAAGGGCCGGTAAAGAGCTACTTTGTCGTCTGCTTTTGGTGGCGGACGGCAAAGGGGCCTTTGCCATCAGCGGCTGACGGCAAAGGGCATGGCTCTTTGCCATCTGCTGGCATACGGCAAAGGGCATGGCTCTTTGCCATCTGCCGCGACGATTAAAGATCTGAGCTCTTTGCCATCTGCTGGCAGATGGCAAAGAGACCAAATAGGCCTTAATTTTGTTTCTTCTTATATCAATTCATTTTCATAGAAAATCAAACACACACACACACACACACACACACACACACACACACACACACACACACACACACACACATATATATATATATATATATATGACCAATATAGCATATCCAACACATATTACCAATACTCATGAACACATATATATCCAACACATGTTATCAATATATAGTCATGAACACATATATATCCAACACATATCCATGAACACATATCCAACAAATATTACAAGGAATGATCTAAAACTAAATATCTATTTTCCTAAAAACTATCTTATTACTAAGATCTTCTCTGGATCTTCTTCTTTTCTTCCAACCTGCATAACAAAAACACTAAGAAAGAGAGAATGGGTTAGGAGTAGAAATGTAGCATTTCACTTGGCCAAGGCTAGTTCATCACAGCACAGGAATAGCCACATGTAAATTAAGCCTAAGAGAGGGGGGCTCAGACCAGCATCACTGCCCAAATCAGATGTAGTATCTATCTTATCAGTAGAAGACTAGGAAAGTAAGAGTCAAAACCAAGTATAGCATCTGTTCATAGGCTATTAGAAAGAGACAAATAGGAATAGCCAAACCAAGTGGTATCTGTTCATATCAGTATTAGAAGTAAAATAACTACGAACAAGTGAGTATCTATTCATGAGTAAAGTTACTGACCAAAGTAACAACTCCAGGATCAAATACAGCGTAGCGAGCAAGACAGAGTATATATACTTCACAAATACACATAGATGGTCACTGACCAAAACCCTGACACAGCAAGAATCCATCACAGAGAGCTCCAATACAAGTTGATGCTCATCTATAGCAGCTAACCACAGCTAATAGAGCCTCACATCCAACAAGATCAAATGCTACAGCTATGCGTTAGAGAGATCAGGAGGGGAGCAAGGACAAGCTCACCAAGAGGAGTTGTAGCCGAAGCAGGATGCAGCCACACCATCACTATGGTTTGAACAACATCACAACCAACACCACCACAACAAGTCGGAGCTTGCCACAGAGCACCACAACGGCGGCGCCAGCGAGAGCACGGGCACGAAGGCGCCAACCAGGGGCACCGCAGCACGGAGGCGCCACCCAGGGGCACCACCGCGCCACGACACATCCAACACCGCCGGAGGATCCTCACGGCAACCGAACCTAAGTGCACATCTAGCAATCGACAGTTTTGAGGCACAGACAGAGCAAGCGAGCAGGCACGGAAAAAATAGGGCGGAGGAGCGGGGCTCACGCGCGCTCGAGCTCGTCGGGATCGGGATCTCCGGCTGCGGCCGCAGCGAGCCAGAGCAGCGCCACCGCGCAGATCCCCGGGGCCCACCAGCGCCCCATCCCCGCATCCCAGCCGGCCTCAGATCTCCCATGGCGGGCGGGGCGCAGAGGAGCTCGGTGCTCGGCTCCCATGGCGGAGGCGGATCTCGAGGTCGGGCGATCGGGCGGCGAGGCTTCGCGCGGGCGGCGAGCTTGTGGGAGGTGGCGGCGCGACGCGCGGCGCAGGCGGCAGCACGAGGCGGCGGGGCTCCTGGGGTCCAGTGAGGTGGCAGCACGCACCGGCGGGAGGAGGCGAGGGGGTGCAGTGGCGCGGGGTCGAGGAAGGAGGGGTCGGGAGGCTCTTGGCTGTTGGGCGGGCATCGTCGAATCCCGTCGGAATCGGCCGGCATAGCTTCTCACGGGAGGGAGAGGGAGAGACGAACGGGAGAGCGAGAGGGGTGGGGCAGAGAGATAGGGGCGGAGAGAGGGGATAAAGATAGAGGAGGTGGGGCAACGGTTTTTTTTACCGCAAAAAAAAGATAGCCCCCTCTTTGCCATCCGCAAGCAGATGGCAAAGAATCTTTGCCGTCCGCGAGCAGATGGCAAAGAGTGGGGTGGACCGGTGCAGTATACAGGCATCCGGTGGCACCTCTTTGCCGTCCGCTGACAGATGGCAAAGATTCTTTGCCATCTGCCAGCTGACGGCAAAGAAATGACAGATGGCAAAGACCTTCTTTGCCGTCTGCCAGTTCTTTGCCGTCTGTTGTTTGGTAGCTGATGGCAAAGACCTTCTTTGCCGTCCGCAAGCAGACGGCAAAGATCTAGCAGACGGCAAAATCCCTGATTCCAGTAGTGTTTGGCCCTTCGTTTGAAATTTTGAAACACAAGCATTTACGTTTAGTGTACTCTTGAACTTTGAGGATCGACCTAAATAGACAACGTTAAATTTGACCTTTTATGTTTGAAAACCTCATTAAATTATCCGCTTCTTTTTGAATTTTGACACTTGAAAATCTTATAACTATGATTATTTTGGAACGGAGGAGCTAAATTTGAATCTATTTGGTACACGACTACATATGCTATTATGCACAAAATCAGAGCAAAGATTGGTGCCCCCATAATTTAGGTATGATTTACAAATGGCATGATATCGAATTCAAATAATTGAATGGACTTCATGTTGAATTCGATGTTTGTAAACCACCTTAAGTTGAATTCAAATGTATGCAAGTTCATAGGTAGCTATTTATAATGTTCATTGTGTAACTTTCGTATGTATAATGTGCTTTACACACACAAAATAAACTATATTCACATTTATATTCGATTGCTAAAGCGATGCATTGTCTGGAGTTCAAAATACTAACTATGTGGATCAATTGTGACGAATAATAACATAGACATGCTCGAATTTGATAGAATCTAGATGTCTGATGGATCAATGACCGTTCCTTGCGCGAATTGCAAATATCATGATCCCATCCTAATATTTGGATACAATTTATATCTTTAATCAATGTGTATATCAGTCTTTTACGTGTAGTTTCACTCTCCATCGGTGGTCTCTCACACATGTGTAACGCCCCGAATCCAATGCGCTAGGTGTCTTTCAGTTACTCGCCGTCGTTCCCATGTCATTTGCTTGCGTGTTGCTTTTTTCCATGTCATCATCTACATTTCATCTGCATGTTTTTCAAAACTTGCATCCGTTCGGGTTCCCCCGGTTCTCTCTGTTGTCCGTTCTGAGCACAGACACACTCGCATGCACCCGTCGCCCCTCTCAGACCTTGTTTCATGAGCGGGAGAAAAACATTGTCGGAATGGGCCAAGATTTGCCGAGTGGCCTTGGTATATCACCAGTAGACCGCCCGTCAAATTTCGTTCCATTTGGAGGTCGTTTGATGCCCCAACGGTTAACCGGGTAGCCCCAAAAGCCCCTCTCTCTTTGCAGCCCAACACCCCTCCAAACAGCCCACTAGCCCATCTAACTCCCCTCCATGCTCTTCGTCATTCGATCACGACCGTGCGGGCGAAAACCGCACCCCATTTGGACTCTCCTAGCTCCCTCTACCTATAATAACGCCCCCTCCCCCTCCATTTTCGGGTCCAAACCCTAGCCTCCTTCCTCCTCGCGCGCCCGGACGCGTCTCCGCCGCGCTAGACATGTCCGCCTTACCCGGCCACCTCACCCCGTCCAATCCCCGGCCTTCACATCAGCGCCGCCGCCTCCCGCACCAACCCCACGTCGCCACGTGTCGCTACGCCGTCACCCTCCTCCACCGCCGCCCGGCCCGCTGGCTCGAGCCAGCCCTCCGGCCGGTTCGATCGCCGCCGCCGCCCGCGAGGCCCGGCCTCGTCTCCCCTGACATCAAAGATCCCGCCGCCGCCAGAAGCGCCGCCATTCGCCGCCCGTCTCCGCCTGGCCAGCGCCCGTGCGCGCGCCCCGACCCCACCACCAGTTGCTTCCCTCGCGCCGCCGGCGACCACCGCACTGCCACCGAACTCCACCGCCGGCCGCCACGCCTCCTCTCCGCCCTGCCACCTGCAGCTCGCGACCGCTTCGCCCCACACCAACCCCGCGCACCTCCGCCGCAGCGCCGTCGTCGTCGGCGCCCCGTCCCCGCCATCTCCGACGAGAACTCCGGCCAGATTTGGATTGGGACCAGATCCACAACTCCTCCAACCAAACGCTGCCCCAATGCATGGATCTCTCTGCCCCGGAACGTCCCCGTCCACTTTCTCGAGGTCTAAATTTTGCATGTCCCTGAGTTTTCAACATCATGTGTGCATGTTTGCATGGCCATAACTTCACACATATTGCTTTGTTTTGTATACATAATATGTCAAAATGTGCATCTCAGAGTGCTCTTCATGATGGAGTAGTTTGGACTCATGCTACAGTTCATATTGATGCCTTATTCTTCGTTGCTAAACTGCTAAATGCTATAAACTGCTGGAATCTGCTGATTGTTAACATCATGTATGCCTCTTGTGAGTGCCATAACTTTGTCTCTGTTGATCCTATGATGACGCTCTTGATATGCACATGTTATGCTCTTCATGCTCTACATATTGGTATGATTTGCATTCATGTTAGAGTGAACCTTGATATTTTAATCTCTGTTGCAGAAGTGCATGTTGCTGTTAACTACTGAAAATTGTTGTAACTTGCTGATTTGTTATTTTTGTTGCGTTTTGTGTGTGCATCCTATGAGCATGATGTCTACATGTTTTAGGAGAATTTTCATGCCATCTTTACAGTGGTGCCATCCACGTATTTTTAAGTTCTCTATAGTGAGTGCATCAAGATTGTGAAGTGGGCTACGTGCTGTTAATATTCTGTCAATGCTGAAACTGCTATATCATGATGCCATGTTTTCTTAATGCTACCAATTAATCCATACATAATCTGGAGATGCTTATTTGACATATTTTGATGACCATTTTATTCTCTATCTTTTCATGCCTTTGTATGCCTCATATATGTCATGTAGCATATTTTTTCATTCCCATGAACATGCCTATATGTTGTTCCAGAATTCTGTTAATTTCATGGTGCCTTGTCGTGAGCTTGATATTAGTTGATACATGCCTATTCTGGAGATGCTCTAATTACATGTTGTGAATTAAGCTATGATTAATTTGGTTAAATGCCATGGTTGTTAATTTTGGAGATCATATGCCTATGTTCCATGCTTGCAAACATGCAATCATAATGTTGTTGTTTTACACTTGCTGAAACTGTTTCATCATTCAAACTTGTCTTATTGGTTCCCACTAATCCATGAGCCATATGTATATGATGCCATGATGTTATTTGCTCTTTGTTATGTGTAATTTGATGCCATGCCCTTGGGTGCTATGTTTACTTTCTGTAGCTTGTCTCTTTCTTTCTCTCATGTAGCCATCATATTAACTCTCATGCATATGCCCCTGTGTTATAAAGTTGCTTTTTGCATTGATCATCTTGGTTTAGTCCTAATGCCTATGAACCTGAACCTTAATGATATTTGAAGTATGTTATCTTTACATGAAGGTATGACAAGTTTGTACTCATATGATTCTGGGAGCATGTTGTTTTGATGTTTGCAAAGGGCCTACTTGTTGTTTTGGGCAGATTGTTTTTATATCTTGTTTGGAGTGTATGTGTTGAACCGTTGCTCCGTTTTGAGCATGCTCTATATGAAATTTGCTTGATTTTGCATTTAGTTTCATCTTATAATGTTGCATCCTTGTTTTGAGGTGTTTGCTTGATGTTTGGATGCATTTTGCATCAATGCCATGTTTAACTTGTTTTGCTCATATCTTCTAGGCCGTAGCTCCGAAATAAATGAACCTTATATGTAACTTGACTAGAATTTCGTGTAGATCATATTGGTTCATCTTAACTTGATGTTTAATAATTTGAACATAAGATTTATTCAGATCTGGACCAATTTCTAAATTTGCTTATGAGGACTTACCGGATTAGTTATATGTTGTTTCTGGCCTCATTTAAACTTGCTTTGATGTGTTGTTCTTGTATGCATCATCTCTTGCCATTAGTAGCATCATATAGCGATTGTCATGCATCATACTTGGTTGATCATCATGTCATGTTTATGTGTTGTGTGTTTACCTTGTTGTTTGCTTCTTTCTGGTTGTGCTTTTTCTCGATAGTTCCTGTTTCGTTGCGATCGTGAGGATTCGTTCATCTACGCTTGGTTCATCATCGCCCGTTCGTATTCTTCATGGACTCGTTCTTCTTCCTAACGAGATTTCAGGTAAGATGACTGTCACCTTGGATCTCACTACTATCATTGCTATGCTAGTAGCTTCGTTCTATCGCTATGCTGTGCTACCTATCACTTGCTTATCAAACCTCCCAAATTGCCATGTCAGCCTCTAACCTTTTCACCCTTCCTAGCAAACTGTTGTTTGGCTATGTTACCGCTTTTTCCCAGCCCTTCTTATAGCGTTCTTAGTTGCAGGTGAAGTTGAAGATTGCTCCATGTTGGACATGTTTATGTTGGGATATCACAATATCTCTTATTTAATTAATGCATTTATATACTTGGTAAAGGGTGGAAGGCTCGGCCTTATGCCTGGTGTTTTGTTCCACTCTTGTCGCCCTAGTTTCTGTCATACCGGTGTTATGTTCCTTGATTTTGCGTCCCTAACATGGTGAGGGGTATGGGACCCTCTTGACAGTTTGCTTTGAATAAGACTCTTCCAGCAAGGCCCAACATTAGTTTTAACATTTTCCATAATAATACTTAAACTAAATAATTAATTGGCATAGGGCGTCATGAACCCGAGGATTTTTCTACATAGTAGGGAGGGGTCAACACTGATGGTGTTGGTCCCAAACGGGCAGACTACGGGGCCACCATGGGGCAACCCGAGGAGCTAGTTTTACTCGTAGGCTGACCTATCCAGACATGGCCTGAGATGAGATACGCGCGGCTACTATCAGGGTGTCGACACACCAGGAGGCTTTGCTGGATTAGTTTTACAATTGTCGAAATGTCTTGTGCATCGGGATCCCAAGTCTGATTGGATGTCCTGCGATGGTGGATTGTCTCCACAGATTGTGAGCTTGTCATGGGCTAAGTTTTGACATCCTGCAATGTTTAAACTTTCGAAAGTCGTGCCCGCGGTTATGTGGCAGATGGGAATTTTTAATGTTCGGTTGTAGAGAACTTGACACCAGATTCGAATTAAAATACCCAACCACGTGTGTAACCATGATGGTCTCTTTTCGAGTGGGTCGAGAAGATAACAAGGTGGTGTTATGTTTGAACATAAGTAGTTCAGGATCACTTGGCGATCATTACTAGTTTGCGACCGACTGCGTAGCTTCTCATCTTATTCTTGTACTCGTAAGTTAGCCACCATACTTTTCTTAGTCGCTTGCTGCAACCTCACCACTTATCCATTCCACACCCATTAAGCTTTGCTAGTCTTGATACCGATGGTAATGGGATTGCTGAGTCCTCGTGGCTCACAGATTACTACAACAATAGTTGTAGGTACAGGTAATGCGATGTTCCAACGTGAGAGCGATGCTTGCTTGTTTCGAGTTCTTCTACTTCTTTTTCGATCAGGGGATAGGTTCCAGGTCGGCAGCCTGGGCTAGCAGGGTGGATGTCATTTGAGTTTTTTTTGTGTTTCATCCATCGTCTGATGTTGTTCTTGTGTATGGTGTTGTTGTATTCATGTGGCATTGTATGCCTTTTGTATGTATCCCCAACTATTATGTAATGTTACGATGTAATGATATCCACCTTGCAAAAGCGTCTCCAATATGCGCTTCTATCCTTGGTGGGACCTTCGAGTTCCTTTAGGATAGGGCCGCATACTGGGCGTGACAAGTTGGTATCAGAGCCTCGACCGACCATAGGAGCCCCCTTGATTGTTCGTAGTTGGCCATTGTTGAGTCTTGAACAAAACTATTTCCGAATCTAGTTATATCGTAGAGTAGGAATTCTTTTTACTCCTCAGCCCCTTCGTCTCTCTCATGAGGAATCTTGACGTAGGTGTTTTGTTTTACTCCTCTTCCCCTTCAATCTTTCTTTAGGATCACACAGTAGGTTTTCCGATCATTGGTTCTCAACTTTTTTCATCTGGTGCATTTCTCGGCAAGTTGATTCGACCCTCTCTGTTTTTGCAAGTCCAATCCTCAGTTCTTTCTCAACGACGAGGTTTTCCCCATCCACAATTGTTTTCTTTTTCCCACCCGCCCACCCCTTTTCCTCTTGGAGCCGGAGTCCCTAATCGAGTAGCCATCCTACTCGTGCGAAGTCTTGGCAGTCTTTCCTCAATTATTTCAACCGCTGCTTTCCTATTCAAGTTATTCGTCGGTTCTCCCTTCCAAGTTGCCTTTGTTTTTCCCGCCCGCCCACCCCTTCTTCTTCCCAGAGCCCGAGTCTCTTTCGAGCATCAATTTCATTCGTGTGGAGCCTCTTCAGTCTTCCCTCAATTATTTCAACTGGTGAATTCTCGTTTCGTTCGACATTCATCATCTCTTTTTCTTTGCCGGTGGACTTAATTCAAGTTTTTCGGGTTGATCATATTCTTTTCCTTGGATCAAGTGTTTTCCATGAACGTTCTCCTCTTGCCAGTTTATCCTTCCGGAGTGCTCAAGACATCTTAGGAGATTCGTCTGTGTCCCAATTCATTCGAGGTTGTCACCTCATTCAAGTCTTTCGGTTGTTATGGTGCATCTTCTATTCCGCAATCGTTTGCAATGGTGTTTTCTCTTTAGTGGGCCCTAACCCACAGGTCTTTTCCCAGGATCTTACCTCACTCTTCTAATTATTCCAGAGCCATTCATAATTCTTTCTGGAGTTTGACATAAGAATGATTTTCATCAGTCAGATGCATTTCCAAGATCGATTTCAAATCATTTCATTGTTGGCTCAACCTCTTCGCTTCCCATTCTCCTAGAGTATCTAAATAATTTTGGTGGTGCTTCTCGTCATCATTTGAAGACCGAATAAGAGTTCCTCTTAAATCTTGTCCGTTCTCTCGAAGATTCATAGTTCTAGCTTCATGTTATCCTCGCGAATTATTCCAATTGTCAGATATTCTTTCCTTAACCATCCAGAGTATTCCAGGAGTTGTTCTTCCATTTCCATTATCTGGAGGCTTCCATTTCAGAAGATTCCTTCGTTCCAAGTTTTCAGCTTCGTTCGTTCCCATATTTTTACCGGTGATTCGTTCAAGCATTCTTTAATTAGTCCGCGATCTCTTTGTTCTCTTGCATCTTGACTCACTCAAGTATCTTCATTCGTTTTCTAATTCTTTCCGGCGATTTCTTCTCTTCTTCTTCGTTATTTTCACCAAACTCTTTCAATTCTTCTGGAGGCATTGTGTTGTTCATCTCGTCAAGTATCATCCCATCTTGTGAAGTTCATGTTCCATTCCTTACATTTTCAGACGGAGTGCTGCCGGAATTCTTTCGTTCTTATTCCTTTTCTATCTTGTTCTAACCGGAGTGGTTTCAAAGTCTATCTTGTTTCTTGAGCTTTTCATTTTTGTCATAGTCGTCGTTCCTCTTTTCTATCGAGTGCTCTCGACTTTGTTGATCTTCCCTCTTTGCGTTCTTACTTCACCTCTTCCTCTTTCTCTTCCATCTCGTTCCTAAGATCTCGGGACGAGATCTCTTGTTAGTGGAGGAGAGTTGTAATGCCCCGAATCCGATGCACCTGGTGTCTTTCAGTTATTCGCCATCGTTGCCATGTCATTTGCTTGCATGTTGCATTTTGCCATGTCATCATCTACATTTCATCTGCATGTTTTTCAAAACTTGCATCCCTTCATGTTCCCCCGGTTCTCTTTGGTGTCCGTTCTGAGCACAGACACACTTGCATGCACCCGTCGCGCCTCTCAGACCTTGTTTCGTGAGCGGGAGAAAAACATTCTCGGAATGGGCCGAGATTTGCCGATTGGCCTTGGTATATCACCGGTAGACCGCCTATCAAATTTCATTCCATTTGGAGGTTGTTTGATGCCCCAACGGTTAACCGGGTAGCCACAAAAGCCCCTCTCTCTTTGCAGCCCAACACTCCTCCAAACAGCCCGCTAGCCCATCTAACTCCCCTCCATGCTCTCCGCCGTTCGATCATGATCATGTGGGCGAAAACCGCACCCCATTTGGACTCCCCTAGCTCCCTCTAACTATAAAAACGCCCCCTCCCCTGCATTTCCAGGTCCAAACCTAGCCTCCTTCCTCCTCGCGCGCCCAAACGCGTCTCCACCGCGCCGGACATGTCCGCCTTGCCTGGTCACCTCACCCCGGCCAATCCCATGCCTCCACATCAGCGTCGCCGCCTCCCGCACTAACCCCGCGCCTCCATGTGTCGCTTCGTCGTCGTCCTCCACCGTCCGTCGCCCGGGCCCGCCGAAGCCCGAGCCAGGCCCTCCAGGCCCGGTTCGGTCACGCTGCGCGCCATGAGGCCCGTGCCTCGCTCTGCACCGATGGCGTCCCCGCCACCTCAGAAGCGCCGCTGTTCGCTGCCTGCCCGCCTCCGTCGAAGCGCCCGCGCGCCTCCGCCCGACCCCACCGCCGATCGCCTCCCTCGCGGCCGGCAACCTCCGCGTAGCCCCGAACTCCACCGCGGTCGCCGTGCCTCCTCGCCGCCTGCTGCCTGCAGCTCGCCGCCGCGCCGCCCCACACCAACCCCGCGCACCTCCGCAGCTGCGCTGTTGTCGCCGACGCCCCGTCCCCGCCATCTCCGGCGAGAACTCCGGACAGATCTAGATCGGGACCAGATCCACCACTCCGCCAACCAAACGCCGCCTCAACGCCCGGATCTCTCCGTCCCGGAACGTCCCCGTCCAGTTTCTCAAGGTCTAAATTTCGCCAAGTCCCCGAGTTTTCAACATCATGTGTGCATGTTTGCATGGCCATAACTTCATGCATATTGCTCCGTTTTGTGTGCATAATATGTCAAAATGTTTATCTCAGAGTGCTCTTCATGATGGAATAGTTTGCGTTGATGCTCCTATTCATATTGATGCCTTAATCTTTGTTGCTAAACTGCTAAATGATATAAACTACTGGAATCTGCTGATTGTTAACATCATGTATGTCTCCTGTGAGTGCCATAACCTTGTCTTTGTTGGTCCTATGATGATGCTCTTGATAAACATGTGTTCTGCTCTTCATGCTCTACATGTTGGTGTGCTTTGCATTCATGTTAGAGTGCATCTTGATATCTTAATCTCTGTTGCAAAAGTGCATGTTGATGTTAACTACTGAAAACTGTTGTAACTTGTTAATTTGTCATTTTTGTTGCATTTTGGCTGTGCATCCTATGAGCATGATGTCTACATGTTTTAGGAGAATTTTCATGCCATATTTACAGTGGTTTCATCGATGTATTTTTATGTTCCCTATAGTGAGTGCATCAAGCTTGTGAAGTGGGTTGCTTGCTGTTAATGTTCTGCCAATGCTGAAACTGCTATATCATGATGCCATGTTTTCTTGATGCTACCAATTAATCCATACATAAAATGGAGATGCTTATTTGACATGTTTTGATGACCATGTTATGATCTATCTTTCCATGCCTTTGGATGCCTCATATATGTCCTGTAGCATATGTTTTCATTGCCATGAACATGCCTATATGTTGTTCCAGAATTCTGTTAATTTCATGATGCCTTGTCGTGAGCTTGATATTAGCTGATACATGCCTATTATGGAGATGCTCCAATTAAATGTTTTGAAGTATGCTATGAGAATTTCATAAAAATGCCATGGTTGTTAATTTTGAATGTCATATGCCTCTGTTCCATGCTTACAAACATGCTATCATAATGTTGCTGTTTTACACTTGCTGAAACTATTTTATCATTCAATCTTGTCTTGTTGGTTCCCACTAATCCATGAGCCATATGTATATGATGCCATGATGTTATTTGCTCTTTGTTATGTGCACTTTTATGACATGCCCTTGGGTTCTATGTTTACTTGCTGGAGCTTGTTTGTTTCTTGCTCTTAAGTTGCCGTCATATTAACTCTGCTCATGCATATGCTCCCGTGTTATAAAGTTGCTTTTTGCATTGATCATCTTGGTTTAATCTTGATGCCTATGAACCTGAACCTTAATGATATTTGAAGTATGTTATATGTACATGAAGTGTATGTCAAGTTTGTGCTCATATGATTCCTGGAGCATGTTGTTTCGATGTTTGCAAAGTGCCTACTTGCTGTTTTGGGCAGATTGTTGTTATATCTTGTTTGGAGTGTATGTGTTGCACCGTCGCTCCATTTTGAGCATGCTCTATATGAAATTTGATTGATTTTGCACGTAGTTTCATGTTATCATGTTGCATCCTTGTTTTGAGGTGTTTGCTTGATGTTTGGATGCATTTTGCATCAATGCCATGTTTAACTTGTTTTGCTCATATCTTCTAGGCCGTAGCTCCGAACTAAATGAACCTTATATGTAACTTGACTAGAATTTTGTGTAGATCATCTTGGTGCATCTTAACTTGTTTAACAACTTGAACATAAGGTTTATTGAGATCTGGACCAATTTCAAAATTTGCATATGATGACTTACCGGATTAGTTATATGTTTTTTCCGG
This sequence comes from Aegilops speltoides, assembly GCA_021437245.1. Taxonomy (NCBI): domain Eukaryota; kingdom Viridiplantae; phylum Streptophyta; class Magnoliopsida; order Poales; family Poaceae; genus Aegilops; species Aegilops speltoides. Next base: position 421,060,839 of record CM038142.1, on the reverse strand, counting down.
CCTCATTTAAACTTGCTTTGATGTGTTGTTCTTGTATGCATCATATCTTGCCATGAGTAGCATCATATAGCCTTTGTCATGCATCATAATTGGTTGAGCATCATGTCATGTTTATGTGTTGTGTGTTTACCTTGTTGTTTGCTTCTTTCCGGTTGTGCTTTTTCTCGATAGTTCCTATTTCGTTGTTATTGTGAGGATTCGTTCGTCAACGCTTGGTTCGTCTTCGCCCATTCGTCTTCTTCATGGACTCGTTCTTCTTCCTAGCGGTATTTCAGGCAAGATGACCGTCACCTTGGATCTAACTACTATCATTGCTATGCTAGGTGCTTTGTTCTATCGCTATGCTGTGCTACCTATCACTTGCTTATCAAGCCTCCCAAATTGCCATGTCAGCCTCTAACCTTTTCACCCTTCCTAGCAAACCGTTGTTTATCTATGTTACCACTTTTGCTCAGCCCTTCTTATAGCGTTGTTAGTTGCAGGTGAAGTTGAAGATTGCTCCATGTTGGACATGTTTATGTTGGGATATCATAATATCTCTTATTTAATTAATGCATCTATATACTTGGTAAAGGGTAGAAGGCTCAGCCTTATGCCTGGTGTATTGTTCCACTCTTTCCGCCCTAGTTTCCTTCACACCAGTGTTATGTTCCTTGATTTTGCGTCCCTAACACGGTGAGGGGTATGGGACCCTCTTGACAGTTCGCTTTGAATAAAACTCTTCCAGCAAGGCCCAACATTGGTTTTAACTTTTGCCATAATAATACTTAAACTAAATAATTAATTGGCGCTGATAGTGTTGGTCCCAAACGGGCAGACTGCGGGGCCACCACGGGGCAACCTGAGGATCTGGTTTTACTCGTAGGCTGACCTATCCGGACGTGGCCTGAAACGAGATACACGCGGCTACTATCAGGGTGTCGACACGCCGGGAGGCTTTGCTGGATTAGTTTTACAATTATCAAAATGTCTTGTGCATTGGGATCCAGAGTCTGATCGGATGTCCCGCGATGGAGGATTATCTCCGCGGATCGTGAGCTTGTCATGGGCTATGTTGGGACACCCCTACACGGTTTAAACTTTCGAAAGACGTGCCGGCGGTTATGTGGCAGATGGGAATTTTGAATGTCCGATTGTAGAGAACTTGACACCAGATTCGAATTAAAATACCCAACCGCGTGTGTAACCGTGATGGTCTCTTTTCGAGTGGGTCGAGAAAATAACACGGTGGTGTTATGTTTGAATGTAAGTAGTTCAGGATCACTTAGTGATCATTACTAGTTTGCGACCGACTATGTAGCTTCTCATCTTATTCATGTACTCGTAAGTTAGCCACCATACTTTGCTTAGTCGTTTGCTGCAACCTCACCACTTATCCATTCCACACCCATTAAGCTTTGCTAGTCTTGATACCGATAATAATGGGATTGCTGAGTCCTCGTGGCTCACAGATTACTACAACAATAGTTGCAGGTACAGGTAATGCGATGTTCCGACGTGAGAGCGATGCTTGCTTGTTTCGAGTTCTTCTGCTTCTTCTTTGAGCAGGGGATAGGTTACAGGTCGGTAGCCTGGGCTAGCAGGGTGGATGTCGTTTGAGTTTCTGTTTCATCCATAGTCGAATGTTGTTCTTGTGTATGGTGTTGTTGTATTCATGTGTCATTGTATGCCTTTTGTATGTATCCCCAACTATTATGTAATGGTACGATGTAATGATATCCACCTTGCAAAAGCATCTCCAATATGTGCTTCTATCCTTGGTGGGACCTTCGAGTTCCTTTAGGATAGGGCCGCATATTGGGCGCGACAACATGCTCACACACTCTCTCCTGAGGTGTCTTTCTCGTAGACATGCTCTCGATATAACCCTCCCTCCCTCCCTCTCATAACCATTTACGACTGTTTTCACTAACCTTTATCACAAGCACTCTTCCCTCACAAGCATACACATGCACAATCCCCATCGACCCTTTCTATATACAAAGACCCGCCTACGTGTCTCCTATACACACATTATCTTTAGGCATGTCTCTCACGCATTGTCTCACATCTCTCTTCCTAATCGACGAGTATGATTCTAGCAGAGCGTTCTGTAGGATGCCCCTTAAAGTTAGGTTGGATGAATAGTAATATCAGAGATATGGTGTTACCTTAGTCCGAGAACCTAGGGTTACAAATCCTAGCCGGCTTTGTCAGTGGACACAGAGTCCTTCACAATTTTGCTATCTTTGTCTTGTACGACTAGTCATCCATGGGTCTCCCTAAATGCGTCACGGGCCGACCAATGTGGTGCAGGACGGAACCGAACGAAGGGCCTCACCTCGACCCACCGGACCTCACGCGGTGACACACCCTCTGCCCCCATGTCTCGTTATCTTCTCCCACCCACACATACCAACACAGACACCACACAAAAAAAATTCTCTTGGTGCCACTATCCCCTCCCCCCTTGCATATACACTCTCAAGGGAATCTCTCATCGTGACATCATATTCGTCTCTCTCTCTCTAGACCACTCTCATTTCTCATGCTATCTCTCCCACGCCCCCCCGGTCCCTCTATCCATGCCTCTCTCGAATACGTAATACACACACATACCTCTCTAGGCCCTGCCAAATGCATCAACTACACATTCACACATGTTACATCATGTACCCCATTGATCAAAAAAGCCCTCTCTTCACGTTTATTTCGCATACAACATTCCTTTTGAATAAACTATGGCCAAAAAATTATTTTAGAATTTCTACATATATACAACATTACAAAGTTATATGGAGGAGTATGATCGCTAATTTGCATTGCATGGTGCCATAATGATATTTATTCCGCACTGTGAATTTGTATATTTATACTATATATAAAGTTAGTCATAATAAAGAGAAATGCAGAGCATCTCTCTCTCCATCGCATACCCCTCCCCCCTCTACGCCCTTTCACGTACGCACACAAATTGTCTCCAGGTCCTCTAAAAGTAAGTCCCCAGCACATTCACGCATGTTTCATCTTTCTCTCGTGATATATACAGTGACGATCATTGTATTTGGAGCGAAAGCACAATGGATTATGTAATACACACACATGCCTCAGAATCCACTCATTACAGTCACCATTTATGTTTTGTGGTTATTATACAGTCACGGGCTCGCTGTACAACTCTGTATTTGCTCAAGACACGCCTAGTTGACCAATTAAACGCTCCACGTGGCACCTCTCGTGTTGCATCACATTATCTCACTACCATTGGGCCCACCTGTCGGCTTGTATCTACTCCACATCTACACTCTTATAAAATATAACACTCTTATAAAAAACAGAGTTAGTGATGATGGTGTGCCTGCCATCCTACAATATAGGTCGTCCTATTTATATCTGACGGATAGGAAAGAAACTATGGCAATTTTGCAAAAAGGTACCCACACACCTCTCCACATTTGCAAATAAGACCTTCCCTCGTTCATCCTTTTCTCTCACAAGATAAACTAGTCATACAAATGCATCTTGATGTTACGTGCAACGCACGGGCATCTTGCTAGTAAGAATGAAATAACACTCTTATAGAAAACAGAGTTGGTGATGATGGTGCGCCTGCCATCCTGCAATATAGGTCATCCGATTTATATCTGACGGATAGGAAAGAAACTATGGAAATTTTGCAAAAAGGTACCCACACACCTCTCCACATTTGCAAATAAGGCCTTTCGTCATTCATCATTTTCTCTCACAAGATAAACTAGTCATACAAATGCATCTTGATGTTACGTGCAATGCACGGGCATCTTGCTAGTAAGAATGAAAACAAACGACAAAAAAATATTGGACGGTGGTTTGAACTTTGAAGTCATGACCGCGGGCACAGCGGACAACGTGGCCTTGTATTGGTATGCTGAGCCGTCTGTTTTAACACACAGGAGCTGGTGTGGTGATTATACACACACGCACGCATGCACAAGAATTGCATGCACACAACACTCACACGAACACATGCACCCACGCACGCACACAACACTCACACATACACACGCAGACACGCACGCATGCAACACTCACACGCACGCATGCATGCACACACGAGTACACCACACGACCAACACACACTCTCACGCTCAAGTGCTCAACCTGCACGTGCATGTGCACACATCAGACCCTGACAAACACATACACAACCAGGTGATTCCCGCGCACGTGTTGGAGTCTTGTCGCGCCTACGTAAAATTGTGTTTATCTTACATTTTCCCTATGCGAGCTGACAGGTGGGACCCACAAGGAACGTGGTCAATTTAACTAGTCAACATGGTGCCATGCAGACTATTTGGCCGGTCAACAGAGTGCAATCTGATGTTGAACCGTGAGCAAGTGACCGTATAATCACCGCAAAACATATATAGTGACCATAATCAGCTTATTCTGAAGTTCAGTGACCGTATTACGCTTTTCTCTCTGTAGTCCCTCCAAAACTACATCTCTACACGTTCTCGCATGTTACATCTAACAACTATGCAATACAACACTACTACTACACTCTAACACAATAAATAATATGTGTTTTTAGTTTTACTAGATATCATATTGTTACTTAATTATTAAGTTTGCATACATTAAAATTGCCTTTGAAATGTATGGCTAGTATCATCTACCGCGTAGGAAAAATCCCTCCCTTTCCTGTTTAATCGGGTTTGTATCGATGGATCGTGCGAAACAGCAAAACTATAGTACTATACAGTACAAGTGACAGTTCACTGGGCCGCCGTGTCGTGTACTCCTCCGTCGTAAGAGTGGAGCGCTCGCTTTCATAAATCTTCTAGTCCCTTCCGCCGACATGTGGGACATCAAGCTACCGTGTCCACGTGCCATACCGAAATACAGTGCAGAGCAGCCGGGGTGAAGCACCCCAGTCATGGCGCCGGCGTAGTAATGAGCAATGAGGCGTCAAATCACAAAGCTGCACCTTTCCCGCAGTTCAGTTGGAGAGACGAAGTAATAATGCTAAAAAAGAAGTTTGAGAGACAAAGCAACCATCATTTCACTCATTGCTGAATCCGCTTCTCCCTCATCTTCTTCAAGTTAACCACGTGTTGCTTCTGCCGTTGTTCTGCCTCATGTGGGACGCAGATCAGCTTGGTAAAGCACTGACACGTGGGACCGCATGTTAGCGAACCTCCAGGACAACGTCCTCTAAAAATAAGAAACCTGCCCCGCCATCCGCGCGACAAAATCACCTCCTTTTTACTAATCTTGATTCTATAATTTTTTAGATCAATATAATTGATTGTATAGATAACACACAAGAGCAAAACCAAGTGGTACGGTTAAGGGCATCCCTAATGTGTAGCCAAATGTGAAAATAGCTTTTGGCATCGTGGGAACCATTGTGGAGGTGCTGCCAAAGCCAAAAAGATGGAACCGAAGCTCCCTAATTGATTGATTGAAGGAATAGAAAAATGCAACGTCTCTCCTCTTTCTCCCGTGCTTGGACGCATGTACAGTATAGTGCACAGAGTCTACTCCCCTGTCCCTTCTATCACAAATCAGAAAGCAGTGAGGCATCAAATCACAAAGCACGGATGAAGCAACCATCATTTCACTCTTCACTGACTCCGCTTCTTCATCGTCTTCTTCGAGAAACCACCTCACCACACTAAGCTGGACAGACAACGCAATTGTGTACTAGTAGTACTAGTACATTTACACGTCCTTTGGTTCAACGGACTTCCTGGATGCAAATAAAGCGGTTGTCTCGGCTTGCAGGCGGCACTTGCGAACGACTTACCATGGTCTCCCTCAATGGTATTCTCCATCGAACACACTTCGCCAAACCACAATGTTCGAGATATCATCGACGTCACCGCAATGGGGAAGGAAGTCAAATATAGTTACTACCTCCATTTTTTTGTAACAAGGCCAGTATATCAAAATTACAATTTGCAAAAGACCACTAACACTAATCGAGGCAAAATTGATGGGGTTTGCCTCATACTAGCAACCAAGGACATTAATATACCCTGCATGCATGCGGAAGTGAGAAGGTTGGTTTGCATGGCGCTGCATTAATCAAGCGATGAGGAGTGAGACGGTTAACTCTTTGGGCTTTGGAGAGAAAAAATATGCATTAATTGACACGTCACGAGGATTTGTATCGATTAATCCCGCAAAGGAAAACCCCGCCTTTCTTTCTTAACACTAGTACTCCAAGTATGCACGTACTTATCCTGTTTGGGTCTAGACCTTGCATTTCCATACTTCGCCACACATTTTTGCCAAGGTTGCCTAAAGTTTTCAAAATGAAAAGGAGGTACACTTGCGCACGGCTGTCGCGGTCGCACCGCACCCTCACACGGTCGCTCCTGCACATTGCGGTCGCACCGCACCCTCACACAGTCGCTCCTGCACGCCGCAAACCCAACCAAGGGAATGCACCCTCATTGACACGTGCTATCGCATGTGAACAAACCAAACTCAGCCATCCTATCACTGACACATAATTTTCGTTCACAGAGTATGTTTATCCAACCGCATGTTGGGGAGTATCCGTACGGCCTGTGCGGTGGTATGTTGGGAAAGAAGAAGAGGTGAGGAAGAAGGGTTAGGAGACGTAGGATATTCATCCAACCGCCTGAAATGGTAGACTGACCCAAATGATGAAAGTCAGGCGACTTGCATAACAATATATGTTTTTACACAGCAAAAGATACATAAAAACAACAACATAAAGAAAAACTATCACTGCTCGCGGAGCGTGCGGGCGCTCTGCACGGATGAGAGCACCGCCTGGTTCTAGTCGAGGACGTCCGGTTCCGCCTGCAGGAGGGCCTCGATGGCAGCGGCATCCGCGCGCTGTCGGAGTAATGGGCCACGGGTAGGCTGACCCGGGACCCAAGATCTTTCAAGACATCGGGGCAGGCCGCGCCCCTCAGCCGAGTCCCAGCTGGCGGCCTTCGAGAAGTCCGAGTCCCAGCAGGCGACCTTCGAGAAGGCCGAGTCCCAGCCGGTTGAAAAGGATTGACATGACAATCTCGATTGTCGAGAAGGATTTGTATTCACATCGGAGTATGAGAACACCATTTAGGAAAGGTATGGATTCAACAGTTGACTTTGAAGCAACTCGAATACCACAATTAACACAAAACAAAGGATTGGCTTGCAGAATAAGCCGAAACAAACATATGATAGAGATTTCGTCCGAAGTTTTCGTGGTGGGGCCTACACGGGCTCAATCGTACAGCACCATCATGTACAAGGCAGTGCACATGACATACTGAAGGCCCCCAGTCGGCATAGCCAAGGACTCTTTAAGACACAACGAGACCATCAGAAACCAACCGTGAATAGGCGGACCACTAGACGTCGAACCCCAATTTCATATCATACATCCGTCGGAAAGATATCCTAAGAGCTACTTGAATTCCCACCTATAAACTCCCGAAACTTTCTGGTTATGCAATCTGGTGTTGGGGATACAGGGGAGCAATATATCTCACCCAAACTAACAATCCCTACATCCAGCTGTATCCATCCGTCAACACATAACCAAGAACCTTCGGAAATCGTCTACCTCAACCTTCGAAAAGCATCCGTTATACAAGTCATGGCAATACTCCGTACTCACCTCAAGATCTTTGGGTTAGCGGGTTATCTCACCAACAAGCGCATAAAAGAGATTTTTGATGTCGGCGTACTAAACTCAGGTATTCCAGAACTGCAACGATAAAATTATGACGACAACACCTCGGAGCTCAACTCCCCGGGACACTGCCACAACCCCTAAATGATAGGAGGCACCAAGAACAATGTTCTCGTCATAAGAATATCGGAACGATTCTAAGATACCCGCGTGATCCTAAAAAATTTTTTAGTGAAATTTGAGAAGAGAAGAGTCAAAACTCTACGTCAGGATACCTCACCAGAAGGTCGAAGGGACTGGGGAGTAAAAGAATTCCTAACTCTCCGATATATATAATCCTAAATGACTCAAAACATTTTTCTAGACACAACTCGGCCACTAAAAACGATCAAGCAGTGGGGCTCCTAAGGTCGGGGAAGGCTCTGATACCAACTTGTAACGCCCTCGATGCGCAAACAAGTATGATGCATGTCCGGTTTAAAGAGGCATGGCATGGCAAAGTGCACAAACAATACTACAAATTAAGTGGAACTCAATATGCAACGAGTTGCATATTGACGAAACACCACATTAATTATTTAGTTCTCTCTCGGTTATGAACAAGACAAGATTAAATGTTGGTTAACATGGCGAGAGGTGAAGCATAATTAAACTACACCATCTAAACAATTTAAATGGGGCAGGATATAAAAACAACAAATCCGGTAAATCCCCATATGCATTTAGCAATTTAATGCAACAACAAGTTTAAACATTTTAATTGTTGTTATCATGATGCGGATGACATACACAAGTTTTATGCAATTTTTATGAAAATGTTGACATAAGTATGTTATGAAGCATTAGTCACCATGGCGGAAGGAAAAAGGTGCCACGGCGGTGAAACGAAAAGGGTGCCACGGCGGCGAAAAGGAAATGGTGCCACGGCAACATATCCGAAAATGATGCCACGGCAACATTCCGGTAGCTTGAGGAGATACCGATGCAAACGAGAAGTGGGCGCGAGCGAGTCATGCAAGATGGTGGGGTGATCCCGACTACCGGGTTCCCACGTGTCGGTGGCATGGCAAAAGAGGGGTGTCGCAAGGACAATTCGACCACAGTGCAAAACTCGAGCATCTCATACAACCAAGCATGCATTTGTTCACGGGCGGTCGTCATCTCGGGATTATACCTTGAGCGTGCATTTATGGAGCGAATCGAGTTAAAGAGAGGAAGTAGTCGTTCTCGGGCGTCGAGGGAAGTAGTACATATTTTCGTAGATGAACTTGACGCCCACGGGGTCGACGGTAGAGGTACTTGACGCATCACCGGGAGTAGTCGTGCATGAGGGTCTTGACGAATCCGAAGGGGTACTTGACATTTCCGGAGACGACGGTAGAGGTACACGGTCATCGTGGTACTTGGCGAGTCCGCGTGGTCATCGATATTGTGGTACTTGGCAACATGCACGGGGTGGTAGCACTCACGGAGTTACAGCCTCAAGCGACAGCTCGAGAATCGGCTTGGAGGCGAAGGAACCTTGGCCGAAGTAGGAGGCGGGGCACCCGGCTGAAGGTGGTCTAGACAGCGGCAAACCATGACCAAGGTGGTGCAACGGACGTAGCCACTCGAAGCCTTCAGGAGGTCAGCACGAGAGGAGGAGTGCGGGCAGCAAGGCGATGACAATAGAGCAGTCGTGGATGCCAGCAGCACCATGGGAGGCAGTCAAAGGGAGCAACAACTCGGGCATCGGGGTGCGGGGCGGAGCAGAAGCGAGGCGGGCTTGCAGAGCAGCAGCGGCGTCGCACGGGCGCACAGGCAGAGGAGGGGGGTCGCCGGCGCGGGCTGGATCCGCGGCGGTGGCCCACGGTCGCCGGAGCAGAGGTGTAGGGCGGCGCAGATCCGGCGGCAGCAGCGAGCTGGGGGCCGAGAGGCGCGGGCGAGGCGACTCCTGAGGGCGCGGGCGGCGGCAAGCGGGTGGTCGGCGGCGACGACGCAGGGAGGCACGGGGAGGCGCGCGCTGATGAGGGGCCTCGCTGGTGGCCAGCCGGCGAGGGGGTTGCGCAGGATCGGGAGGAAGGGGTCAAGGGGCTCGCGACGGAGAAGGACGAGGGGATCGGGAGAGAGCGGCGCGGAGGAGGATGAGAGGGAGAGGGGTCGAGTGTGGTTGGGTTAGGGTTAGAGGGGGGCGCTGCTGGGCCTTGGGCCTAGGGAGACTGGGCCGGCGTGGTGGGAGGATGGGAGTGGCCAGAGGCCTGGCTGGGCTCTCTCTCTCCCCCTCATATTTCCTTTTAACAGAAAAAATATTAGAGAGAAGAAAAAGAAATAGAGGGTTAGGAAAAGAAAATGCGCAAGGGGTTAATTTTCCTGGACTCATAAAAATGAGCTTGACCCAAGAAAAATGGAGTGGGCAAGATTGCAAGAATTTAAATTCAAAGTCATTTGAATTTAATTTAAAAGGTTTGAACAAGGACTAGGATTTAGAAGAGTCCAAAAATGTTGAGAATTTAGGAGGAGCCTCGATAAATGGGAAAAGAAATGTTGACAACGTTTGGGGACCAAACTTGAAGTAGAAAGGGAGTGGGGATTTTTCAAGTGTGTTTTGGTTAATTCCAAATGAATGGAATATTTTATAATAGCTCCACTAATATCGGGAGGATATATTATAAAGAGAAATCACCATCGTGAATTCCCTCGATTTAAATAGATCACAAGATCTATGCAATTTATTTAGTTGAGGTTTTAAAAATTAAATGACATGCTGGCATGATGCATGATGACATGATGCAATGATGAATGCAACAAACAAATAAATCACATGACGAAACTCGGAATAGCTGGAAGTCTTCTGGAGCGTCGGTCTCGGGGTGTTACAACACTCCACCACTATGAGAGGATCTCGTCCCGAGATCTAGAATGGCACCGGAGAGAAACGGAAGAGGAAGAGAGGAGGTAAAACTAAGTTGCTTCTTTGACCAATGAGTGAAACCAAAGAACCTTGAGAGGTTCGACAAATTGAAAGAAAACGAAAGAACGGAGATGACCAAGATTGCAAACAATCTGTTAGAAAAGAGGAACAAGGAGTATTACGAGAATTTGAAGGTTGCAAAGACATGAATCAAGAGTTTCACGATCGAAAAGAATGTGACCACCTCGGTATAATGAGATAGCCAAAGAACAAGAATGACAGAATTTGGACAGCACTCCGGTAGAAAAGAGAAGAAAACTTGATAAGATGAAAAGAACTTGAAGAGATGACCCAACACTCCGGTTAAATGGATAAGCATGAAAAGAACACGATCCTGACAAAACAAGATGATGATTGAAGAGCACAACATCACAATGCCTCCGGAACGAAAGAATAGAAGCTAGATCATTGAAATACAAGAATGGAGGAGAAAATGCCAACTTCTGCCACAAATGAGCTTGGAAAGCACCCTTCCAAAAAGGTTACAACGGGGTTGTTGGGAAACCAACAACGAAAAGAATAAGCTTGTAGTGGGCTTATGAAAACATCTCAAAATTATGAGGTGACAACCGGCCACTAATGGAAACAATTGATTTGATTGAGAGCACCAAAGAGATGAAAGGTTCTTCCACCGAGGTGATAGAGAGACAACTTGGACCATAGATAAACACCACAAATAGCAACAATCCTTAGGAAAGGCTTTAGGTGAAATCTATACCAAGATAACTCCAATGAAGAGACTGATGGATTTAACATACCTCATTCTTGACAACAATAAGAATCATGACACATGAAGGAAATTGTCCAAATGACATAACACCACCTGAAAAGATAAGGTCGAAAGAATTGCACTTCGGAATGCAAGATGAAGAATGCTTGAACTCCTCAAAACAAAACATGTGTTGAGCACCATGTTTAATTTTAGAGTATAGCTTGGCTGATCTTAACTTCAAGAGAAATCTTGAAGAACAATTGAAGAATGAAAAGAATCCTTGACGAACCATCATGTAGAACCTCCATGAAGAACTCCGGTAAACGAAAGGAATGAAAAGAAAGAGAAATTGAAAACACAAGGTGAAGCCTTGCAATGATTTAGATGGATCTTCGTGATGATTAGAGCTTGGAACTCCGGGAAAAAGAGAAGATGAAGCAAATGAAACCGAGAATTTTAAGGGCCTCCGGAATAAAGAATTAATCACTTGGATGAACAAGAATAAGAATTATGTTATGCTTATCCTTCACCAATTAAATTGATGACAATCAACGGATTTGGCATACTACTTATTCTCGTAGAAAGGATTAAAGAGATATGGCGTAAACTTGAAAAAGGTCTTAAACAACCACCGGTAGGATTGGAAAGAACGAATGAATTAAATGATAATGAAAGAGGAGAAATCTTGAACGAACCACCGTAAGAATTGAAAATGAAAGTAGCAAATGCACAAATCACCGGGAAGAATTAGAAAACGAATGAAGATACTTGAGGGAATTTAAATACAAATGAACGAATAGATCACTAGCTGATTAGAGAATACTTGAATGATGCACCGGTATGATTTGGAGAACGAGAGCTGAAAGCTTGAATGAATAATACTGAGATGATGGGCTTCAAAGAATGAAACTGAAAAGACTCCTAAAATGCTCCGGATGGGTGAAAAAGATTCTCACAATCGAAAACAATTATGAGAGGATGGCAACAAGCTAGTACCATGAATCTTGAAGAGAATAGAGCAAGATTAAAGAGCAACTCTACTTCGGTCTTCAAATGACGAGAAACACCACCAAGAATTATTGAGGCACACCGGAAGAATCAAAAGCGAAGAGGTTGAGCCAACTATGAAAAGAATTTGAAAGATCTTGGAGAAAAGCATTTGATCGATGATAACTCATTCTTACGCCAAACTTGGAGAAGATTTTAGGATAGCTCGGGAAAATAGAAGAGTCGTAAGATCCAGGAAAAGACACGTGGGTTAGGGCCCACTCAAAAGAACACCGTTGAAAAGATTTAAAAGAGATGTTGCACCGTTGAATTAAATGGCTTGAATGAGATAGCAATCTCGAAGAGCTTGAACGAATGCAGAGTGGAAACACGAATCTTGAGATATCTTGAGCACTCCGAATAACAAATAGCGAGAAGTAGAATGATAATGAGGTGCACCAGATGAGAAGACATTGAAATGAGGAAAAAGGTATGATCAACAAAACTTGACTTGAATCCACCGGAGAAGAGAAAGGAATGAGGAATGACGAACTAGTAAAACATCTTCTTGAGAACCACCGGGTAAGAACATTGACGGAAAAGAATGGAGAAACTTCACAAAAATAAAAGGATACTTGGTAAGGAAATCTTAGTCCTTGAGGAAAAAGGGTGGGTGGGCGGGAAAAACAAAGGCAACTTGGAGACGGATGAAACAAACACCGTTGAGAAGAAATGATAATTGGTCTTGCTGATGTTGAAGTGATCGGATCAACTTGAAGAGAAACATGCCGGTTGAAAAGGATTGACATGACAATCTCGATAGTCGAGAAGGATTTGTATTCACATCGGAGTATGAGAACACCATTTAGGAAAGGTATGGATTCAACATTTGACTTTGAAGCAACTCAATACCACAATTAACACAAAACAAAGGATTGGCTTGCGAATAAGTCAAACAAACATATGATAGAGATTTTACCAAGTTTTCGTGGTGGGGCCTACACGGCTCAATCAGACAGCACCATCATGTACAAGGCAAGTGCACATGACATACTGAAGCGCCCCCGAAGTCGGCATAGCCAAGGACTCTTTAAGACACAACGAGACCATCAGAAACCAACCGTGAATAGGCGGACCACTAGACGTCGAACCCCAATTTCATATCATACATCCGTCGGAAAGATATCCTAAGAGCTACTTGAATTCCCACCTATAAACTCCGAAACTTTTCGGTTATGCAATCGGTGTTGGGGATACAGGGAGCAATATATCTCACCCAAACTAACAATCCCTACATCCATTGTATCCATCCGTCAACACATAACCAAGAACCTTCGGAAATCGTCTACCTCAACCTTCGAAAAGCATCCGTTATACAAGTCATGGCAATACTCCCGTACTCACCTCAGTACTGGGTTAGCGGGGTTATCTCACCAACAACTGCATAAAAGAGATTTTCGATGTCGGCGTATTTAAACTCAGGTATTCCGAATCGCAACGATAAAATTATGACGACAACACCTCGGAGCTCAACTCCCCGGGACACTGCCACAACCCCTAAATGACAGGAGGCACCAAGAACAATGTTCTCGTCATAAGAATATCGGAACGATTCTAAGATACCCGCGTGATCCTAAAAAAATTTTTAGTGAAATTTGAGAAGAGAAGAGTCAAAACTCTACGTCAGGATACCTCACCGTAAGGTCAAGGACCGGGAGTAAAAGAATTCCTAACTCTCCGATATATATAATCCTAAATGACTCAAAACATTTTTCTAGACACAACTCGGCCACTAAAAACGATCAAGCAGTGGGGCTCCTAAGGTCGGGGAAGGCTCTGATACCAACTTGTAACGCCCTCGATGCGCAAACAAGTATGATGCATGTCCGGTTTAAAGAGGCATGGCATGGCAAAGTGCACAAACAATACTACAAATTAAGTGGAACTCAATATGCAACGAGTTGCATATTGACGAAACACCACATTAATTATTTAGTTCTCTCTCGGTTATGAACAAGACAAGATTAAATGTTGGTTAACATGGCGAGAGGTGAAGCATAATTAAACTACACCATCTAAACAATTTAAATGGGGCCGGATATAAAAACAACAAATCCGGTAAATCCCCATATGCATTTAGCAATTTAATGCAACAACAAGTTTAAACATTTTAATTGTTGTTATCATGATGCGGATGACATACACAAGTTTTATGCAATTTTTATGAAAATGTTGACATAAGTATGTTATGAAGCATTAGTCACCATGGCGGAAGGAAAAAGGTGCCACGGCGGTGAAACGAAAAGGGTGCCACGGCGGCGAAAAGGAAATGGTGCCACGGCAACATATCCGAAAATGATGCCACGACAACATTCCGGTAGCTTGAGGAGATACCGATGCAAACGAGAAGTGGGCGCGAGCGAGTCATGCAAGATGGTGGGGTGATCCCGACTACCGGGTTCCCACGTGTCGGTGGCATGGCAAAAGAGGGGCGTCGCAAGGACAATTCGACCACAGTGCAAAACTCGAGCATCTCATACAACCAAGCATGCATTTGTTCACGGGCGGTCGTCATCTCGGGATTATACCTTCGAAGCGTGCATTTATGGAGCGAATCGAGTTCGTAGAGGAAGTAGTCGTTCTCGGGCGTCGAGGGAAGTAGTACATATTTTCGTAGATGAACTTGACGCCCACGGGGTCGACGGTAGAGGTACTTGACGCATCACCGGGAGTAGTCGTGCATGAGGGTCTTGACGAATCCGAAGGGGTACTTGACGTTTCCGGAGACGACGGTAGAGGTACACGGTCATCGTGGTACTTGGCGAGTCCGCGTGGTCATCGATATTGTGGTACTTGGCGACATGCATGGGGTGGTAGCACTCACGGAGTTACAGCCTCAAGCGACAGCTCGAGAATCGGCTTGGAGGCGAAGGAACCTTGGCCGAAGTAGGAGGCGGGGCACCCGGCTGAAGGTGGTCTAGACAGCGGCAAACCATGACCAAGGTGGTGCAACGGACGTAGCCACTCGAAGCCTTCAGGAGGTCAGCACGAGAGGAGGAGGGCGGGCAGCAAGGCAATGACAATAGAGCAGTCGTGGATGCCAGCAGCACCATGGGAGGCAGCCAAAGGGAGCAACAACTCGGGCATCGGGGTGCGGGGCGGAGCAGAAGCGAGGCGGGCTTGCAGAGCAGCAGCGGCGTCGCACGGGCGCACAGGCAGAGGAGGGGGGGTCGCCGGCGCGGGCTGGATCCGCGGCGGTGGCCCACGGTCGCCGGAGCAGAGGTGTAGGGCGGCGTGCATCCGGGCGGCAACGGCGAGCTGGGCGCGGAGGCGCGGGCGAGGCGACTCGGGAGGGCGCAGGGCGGCGACGACGCTGCTGTGGTCGGCGGCGACGACGCAGGAGGCACGGGAGGGTAGGCTGATGAGGGGCCTTGCTGGTGGCCAGCCGGCGAGGGGGTTGCGCAGGATCGGGAGGAAGGGGTCAAGGGGCTCGCGACGGAGAAGGATGAGGGGATCGGGAGAGAGCGGCGCGGAGGAGGATGAGAGGGAGAGGGGTCGAGTGCGGTTGGGTTAGGGTTAGAGGGGGGCGCTGCTGGGCCTTGGGCCTAGGGAGAATGGGCCGGCCTGGTGGGAGGATGGGAGTGGCCAGAGGCCTGGCTGGGCTCTCTCTCTCCCCCTCATATTTCCTTTTAACAGAAAAAATATTAGAGAGAAGAAAAAGAAATAGAGGGTTAGGAAAAGAAAATGCGCAAGGGGTTAATTTTCCTGGACTCATAAAAATGAGCTTGACCCAAGAAAAATGGAGTGGGCAAGATTGCAAGAATTTAAATTCAAAGTCATTTGAATTTAATTTAAAAGGTTTGAACAAGGACTAGGATTTAGAAGAGTCCAAAATGTTGAGAATTTAGGAGGAGCCTCGATAAATGGGAAAAGAAATGTTGACAACGCTTGGGGACCAAACTTGAAGTAGAAAGGGTGGGGATTTTTCAAGTGTGTTTTGGTTAATTCCAAATGAATGGAATATTTTATAATAGCTCCACTAATACCGGGAGGATATATTATAAAGAGAAATCACCATCGTGAATTCCCTCGATTTAAATAGATCACAAGATCTATGCAATTTATTTAGTTGAGGTTTTAAAAATTAAATGACATGCTGGCATGATGCATGATGACATGATGCAATGATGAATGCAACAAACAAATAAATCACATGACGAAACTCGGAATAGCTGGAAGTCTTCTGGAGCGTCGGTCTCGGGGTGTTACAGTGCATGTCTTCGCCTCATCCCGTTTCCAGGCACCGGCGACGTTCTACTCGCCCCCACCATGATAAGCCACCCATTGGCATATGTCGCATCCAACCCCCAACATTTGGCGCCCACTGTGGGGCGAGGTGCACCGTCGTCCGGAGATCTATTCTGGATGGGAACCCTGTTCCTCCCTGGCGAGCGCAGCCAGCCCGGCTCGCCAGATGGAGTTTGCATCGACACACTGCGCGGCGCCGAAGCCGCCTGCGCAGCAAGCGGCCTCGCCGAACTCATCGGCGAGGTGCGCCTCTCCGACGAACCCGCGCCGAGCGCAGGCGTGGGTGGCCCCGAGAACCTTCTCGCGGGCCTCCTCGACCAACTTCAAGTCGCCGGCGAGCCCGCGCCAGACTTGGAGTCCGTAAACTCCTCCGACCCGATGCTGGTCGACTCCGACGCCAGATCGCTGATATCTTCCCCACCAACGTGGTGGTTCACGACGCAGCCGCCTGCACGAGGAGAGCAATGGAAGCGCCACACGGAGGTGCTCGCCATCGCCACGGCGAGCACTCCAGTGAAAATGTCCAGACCGCTGCTGCGCGCCCTCGCAGACCTGTCCGCGCCCATCCTGCAGGACGCGGATGCGAGATGCTGGAAGAACGCCGCCTTCAGATCATTGAAGGCGCCAAGAAGTTGGCAAGCATGAGACGCTTGTCCGAAGCATATCAGCGCGAGATGGATCGTGCTGTGGGCGGCTCGCCGGCTCCGACTGGGCCGAGCCGTCTCGGTGCGGTCCGAGAGCGCGGCGCAGCCATCGCCGATCTGTTCGGAGCGAAGCGCCCCGTGTACGCCACCCCTGCGGAGAACATCCGCGCCGCCCAAGCGGCAACCGAAGAGCTAAGGAACCTCGAGGGTGAAGAGCACCGTGTAATAACGGAGCGAGTCCAGAGCTCGATCGCGTTGTTGCGCAGAACGCGCAGCGGCGGCAGACCGACGCAGCAGCAGCAGCAGCAGCAGAATGACGACCTACCCCCTCACCGAGATCAAGGCGCGACCTCTCGGACGCCGGCTGGCGGAGTCCGCGGGAGGAAAGAGAAGGAGCCGGCTGCGAGCCACAGCCGGACTCGCATCACCATCGAAGCGCGACCAAGATGGCCGCCCAGAGCGATGGGGCGGCGAGATGATTATCCGCCTACCCGCCCAAGAGAACGGCGAAGTCTCTCCGCCGCTGTTGAGCATCCGACTTCGGAGGTCGCCTTGGCCGCCGAGAGGAGTCGGAGAGAACGACGCCCGCCACCGGATCGACCGACTCCACAGATCCTGGCGTTAGAAGAAGAAGATGAGCTGGGTCCGCTTTGCTTCGGGCCTCAGACGTAGACGAGCCCTTCCCCAAAGGGTTCACGCCCCGAGATACGCCAGTACACCGCCCGTGAAGCCGGAGGATTGGTTGATAGACTACTCCACAGCCGTCAACATCGCTAACGGCAACAAGCGGTTGCCGTAAAATATGTTCCCTCATGCTCGAGCACGGCTCGGACATGGCTGAACAACTGAAGCCCCGCAGCATCAACAGCTGGGTCGACTTCACAGAAGCCTTCATTCGTAACTTCACCAGCACATACAAGCGACCTCCCAAGCCGCGCCAGCTCTCCTTGTGCATTCAAGGCCCCGAAGAATCGACGCGCGACTACCTCACGCGCTGGGGCGAACTCCGAAACTCCTGCGAGGGCGTGCACGAGGTGCAGGCCATTGAGTACTTTACGGCCGGGTGCCGAGAGGGCACCTCCTCAAGCACAAGCTCCTCTGCGACGAGCCGAAACCTCGACGAACCGCTAATCATAGCGGACAAGCACGCCACGGCCGACTCCTCTATGAAGACGGAGATCCAAGTCAACGCTGGTGGCAAAGTGACTCCCAGCTCCTGTAACCCCGGTGGAGACGCCAGCCACGACAAAGAAGAATGACAACAAGCGCCAAAGCCCCCGGCCGACTTCCAACAGCCGCAGGTCGCGGCAAGAGAAGATCAAGAATCGGAGGGGCAGCCTCCGCCAAGCGGCGGGCGGCAAGTCCAATTGGTTGCCGGCCTTCTCCTATGAGCGCACTGGATGGTCCTTGCAAGTTTCACAGCGCGCGGCCGCCAAACCACACCACCGAAAGTGCCACCGCTCGTCAGATCGCCAAGGGGACGGCTCGCTTCGCCGCCTGCGGGGCCGCCGCCACCTCCGCCGCCTCCGCAGCCGGCGGCTCGGCCAGTCGGCGCAGTCCAAGACGAGTTCCCAGAAGAGCACGGAGCATACGTTGTGTTCACCAGTCTGGCAGATGATCGGCGCAGCAGGCGCCAACAGCAGCAAGAAGTCAACGCAGTGGCAGCAGAAGCTCCCGAGTTCATGCATTGGTCCGAGAAGCCTATCAGCTGGAGTCGGGCAGATCACCCAGAGGTGATGCCGAGTCCGGGCTCTTACGCCTTGGTTCTCGGAGCGACCTTGGCCACCGATAGGCGGGCCGCCTGTTTCTCGCGGTCCCGATAGACGGAGGCAGCAGATAAACATCCTGCATAAGGATACCATGGAGAAGCTCGAATCAGCGGAGGCAGCTTCAGAGCAGCCGCACCGTTTTCCATGGAATCGCATTCGCCTCTCCGCCGCCAATTGGCAAGATCTCGATAGACGCCCTCTTCGGAGACAAAGATCACTTCCGCCGAGAGCCACCGTTCGAGGTGGTGGATTTGGAGAGCCTGCACCACAGCTGCTAGGTCGGCCAGCCTTGGCCAAATTCATGGCGGTTCCCCACTATGCCTACCTCAAGATGAATATGCCGAGTTCCAAGGGATCGACCATTGCCGGGCGATTACAAGAAGTCGTCCCAGGCGGCCGAGAGCAATCGGCTGGCCGAGTCTTTGGTGATCACGGCCGAGAAGCTGCCCTTGATCGTGTCGTGGCGATGGCTGGGAAGCAGCCGAGATGTCGCCGACCCCAAGGAGTCGGAGGCGTATGATCATTCAAGCCGCTAAAGAAACCAAGAAGATACCCTTGGACCGGAGCACCCAGAGAAGCACGTTGTCATAGGCTCGCCTCGACAAGAAATAGGAAGGCAAGCTCGTCGATTTCTCCGTGAGAATCGACATCTTCGCGTGGTCCCCAAGGACATGCCGGTGTACCGACGGAATTCGCCGAGCACAAGCTACATGTCGGGCCGGATGAAGCCCGTCAGCAGCCTTTGCGCCTACCGTCAAGAGAAGAGAAGAGTCGTCGGAGAAGAGATAGCCCGGCTTCTGGCAGCCGGATTCATCATGGAAGTGTTCTTTTCGGAATGGTTGGCCAACCCTGTGCTGGTATTGAAGAAGAATAAGCAGTGGCGGATGTGCATCAACTACACCAGCCTCAACAAAGCCTGCCCGAAGGACCCGTTTGGTCTGCCAAGGATCGATCAAGTGATAGACTCCACAGCCGGATGCGAGCTGTTAAGCTTCTTGGATGCATACTCAGGATATCATCAGATCAAACTGAATCCAGCAGACAGACTGAAGACCGCATTCATCATGCCGTTCGGAGCCTTCTGCTATCTGACGATGACGTTCGGCTTGAGGAATGCCGGCGCTACCTTTCAGCGTTGCATGCAGAAGTGCCTCCTCAAGCAACTTGGCAGAAACGCCCATGTTTATGTAGATGATGTGGTGGTAAAGACAGAGAAGCGTGGGACGCTGCTAGAAGTTCTCAAAGAGACCTTTGAGAATCTGCGCCGATTCCAGATCAAGCTCAATCCAGAGAAATGCGTGTTCGGAGTCCCAGCCGGCCAGCTCCTTGGTTTTTTGGTCTCCGAACGCGGCATAGAGTGCAACCCTGTGAAGATCAAGGCCATTGAGAGGATGGAGGTACCCAGCCAACTGTTGATGTGCGTAAGTTCACCGCTGCTATTTCAATAAGCCGATTCATCACCGGCCGGGCAGAAAGCTCTCCGCTGTATCAATTGATGAAGAAGACCACTTTTTTGAGTGGAACCACAAGGCGACGCGAGGCATTTCTCCAATCGAAGAAGATGTGGCGACTTCTGTGTTGGCGGCTCCGACTCCCAAAGAGCCCATGCTTTATACATCGCCGCTACCACCGGTAGTCAAGATGCTTATTGTAGTCGAACGCAAGGAGGAAGGCAAGGCGCCCCGGTCCGTAGACCAGCAGATTACTCGAGCGAGGTACTATCGACCTCCAAGCGTAACTACCCTCACTACCGAAGATGTGCTACGGCGCGCATTTTGCCGCCAAGAAGTCAAGCCCTACTTTCAAGAGCATCCAATCATCGTGGTTTGCACCGCCCACTTGCCGAGATCATCGGAAGTCGAGATGCTTCCGGCCGAGTGGCCAAGTGGGCTATCGATCTAGCTCCTTACACCATCTACTATCAACCACGCACCGCCATCAAGTCGCAGGCGCTAGCCGACTTCCTCGTCGACTGGGCCGAAACTCAATACTTGCCGCCTGCGCCCGACTCTACTCATTGGCGATCGTGACTTCGACGGCTCCAAGATGCGCCCGACCTCGAGCCGGCGCCGCCCTCACCTCCCCAAGGGCGACAAGCTCAAATACGTGCTGCAAATCCACTTCGCCGCCTCCAACAACGCCGCCAATATGAAGCGCCATCCACGGGCTCCGCTTGCCAAAGAGCTCGGCATTCGCCGGATCCCGTGCTATGGCGACTCGACTTGGTGGTTCAGCAATCATCCGCGATCGACGCCAAAGACGCAAACATGGCAAGCTACCGCTTGGTGCAGCAACTCAGCGGATATTTTGAAGGATGCGAATTCTCCACGCATCAAGGAACGATAATGATCAAGCAGACGATTGGCGCGAAGTCGGCTCCACTCGCCAGCGATCCTTCGCGCCGCCCTTCAGCGCCTCCTCGCCGCCTATCAAGCCTTCACCGAATCCGACTCCATTTTCGCACGGCCCGCCAGAGATAGTCGGATCCGACTCAAGACCCCAGAAGCGACCTCAAGAAAGCCACGGCCGGCCCGGGATCGCGCCGGTCGGCCGGGATCAAGGCTGGATCGGCCAGGACTACGCCACGGCCCGGGACTTCAGAGTTCGACCTGTGGATCGTCGGTCGGCCGTCGAACTGCCCCTACCGCCCAGAGATTCCTCAATTCAGCAAGCGGCAGCAGAATCCAACCCGCCGCCTCCCAGCCCGCCGCCTTGTCCAAGTCGCTGTGGTGGCGCTGAAGAGATAGCAGCACCTTCATGGGCGCAGCCCATCCTCAAGTTCCTAGTAAACAAGGAGTTACCAGCAGACGAGACTCGCTCAAGAAGAACAATGCCGAGCGGCAGCCTACACCATAATCAACAGAGAGTTAGTCAGCGCAGCGCTATCGGTGTCCACCGGTGCCAGCGAGAATCGTAACAAGGCCAAGCGATCCTCGAGACATCCATCGTATGAAGTCACGGCCACCATGCGGCTTCAAGAGCGCCAGGCCAAAGCCTTCGGCACGGTTTTTTTGGCCGACCGCCTGAAGAAGCTAAAGAACTAGTCAAGAAGTGCAAGGTGCGGTGTTCCGCTCCAAGCCCCTTCACCGCTTCACACGAAGACAATCCCCATCGCCTCGCCCTTCGCAGGTTTGGGGCCCGACATGGTGGGATTCTTTTCAAGACGGCCCGAGGCGGCCTAACTCATTTGCTCGCCGCAGCGGGACAAGTTCACCAAGTGGGTAGAAGCAAAGCCCATCAAGAAATTAAACGGGCCCACAGAAGAACCTTCATTGCCGACATCACAAAGGCGGTACGGCATACCGCACAAGATCATCACAGATAACGGCACCAACTTCGCCAAAGGCGCTTTGGCTCGCTTCGCGACGCAGGCATCCGACCGACCTAGCATGCGTTGCCCATCCGCAGCCAAACGGCCAGTGGAACGAGCCAACGGCTCATCCTGTCCGCATCAAGCCTCGATTGGTCGAACCTCTCGAGCGCCGCCGTTGTTGGGTGGAAGAGCTGCCGCCGCCCTCCGAGTCTGCGCGACAACCCCAACAGGTCAACCGATTTCACGCCGTTCTTCCTCGCTTCACGGTGCCGGGTTGCTATCCCGACGGATATACAATTCGACTTCCATGAGTCTCCATGTACACCAAGAGGAGGTGAAGAAGACGCCAAGACGGCGCCGACCTGCTGGAAGAGGGCCGATCGTTGGCACTCGGCCGGTCCAAAGATCTACCAGCAGAGTCTCGCGCCGATACTACAACCGCAAGGTCAAGCCAAGATCATTCCAAGAGGGCGACCTTGTGCAATCAGCCGCCAAGACAAGTTATCGGCGCTTTGGGAAGGTCCCTTCATCATTAGCAAGGTGTTAGGGAACGACGCCTACTATTTGATCGACGCTCAGAAGCCTCGAGCACGCAAGAGGGACGACTCCGGCAAAGAAACAGAAGCCAGGAACGCAAATCTTCTTTGAAGATTTTACGATTGATGCAAGATGTATCACGCTACCCCTTTTGTATTAAGTACTAAGACTTAGGCCTCGAGACGAGCTCGGGACTGCCTTTTTGATTATCTCAGATGATATGGATCACGCTCAAATGCTTTCTCCTTTTCATCATACTATCTAGCACCGGGTCCGACTAGTCGGCCCAGGGACTCGCCGCCTTGTGCTATGAAAAGCTCCCTGAAGTCAGACAAGTAATGTGCTGCGCTCAAAGTCGTCTCCTGCTGAAAGCCGCAGCTCGCAGAGCGATCGCCGGTAAGTGGGGATGGAAAGAGCGAAGCGACACATGAAAACGGCTAAGGACTTAAGAGCTACGATAGCCCAAGCCGCTCCCGCTTTTCATCGAGCCGACTCATGAAAGGCCGGCTCATAATCTCGACCTTTATCAAGGACGACCGACTTTCGAGAGTCAGCCTGTCGACTTTCAGCCAAACTTGCTAGGATGTTCTAAACGACTAAGTACTTGCCTCCCTAAAGTAGCTTAGCACTTGACCCGGTGGCAGTCCGCAGAGCGGCTGCCCAGTTGGCAAGGCGGCAACCGAAGGAAGGCGGCAAAGGAAAAACAGTCTAAAGAACTGAAGCAAGGAAGGGCGGAAATTTGATAAATATTTACATAAGGCCCTTGGCCGAATACACCCCGCGGGTGGAATTGTTCGAAACTGACAAATTTTTCAAGGAACAAAAGAGACAGGTAGAGCCGAAGCACTCTAGGGGGCGGCCACCGGAGCCGGAGGGCCGGAGGTGGCGGCGGCGTCGGACGTCGGGGCAGTCGGCTGGGCGGTCTCGGCTTGGTCGCCTCCAGCGACGGCCGCCTTGTCCTTCTGGGGCTCGTTGCTGGAGGCACGATCAAGCTGAGGCTGGCCGCCTGCGTCGTTTTCCGGCGCCTCCTCCTCGCCTCCGTCCTCCGACTCGCCCTCCTCTTCGGTGCTGGAGCCGATCACCTCCGCCGAGTACTTCTCGTATCCCGGGTGCATCCCGAACCACTCCGGCGGAACCTCCTCGCCGCCGTCGGTCCGCTCGGGAACAAAGACAATGGTGTCCGTGTACTCGGCGATGGCTGCCGCATGGCCGACAAGGGCGCTTCCACGCCCTCAACTCGGCTCGGGCCTTTGACCGAACGCGCCAGCGGTCCAGTCCAGCCTGTGGTACCACCTTGACGAACTCAAGGCCCGGCGGTTCAAGACGGGCCGAGGAGCCCCTCCAAGCTTCGAAGCGACCGACGGCGACCTCCAGCCAGTCGGCCGTCCGACTGGCGGTACGAAGAGCCGGCACCTCCAGCCACAGGGCGGCAACGACTTGGGCGCCGGCGCGTTGAAGACGGCGCAGCAGACGGTGAGCAGGACGAAGGCAAGCCCCGATGCTCAAGAGCTGCTCGTCGATGGTTCGGGGGGCGTTGGCGGCAATCACCTCGCCTCTTGCCCTCCGCTCCTCCCTATCCGCCTCGATGGCCAGAGGGACGGCCTGCGAGTGGCCGGGAAAGAAGTCTGCCAAAGACAGGAAAAGAGGATAGTCAGAAAAACCAGAAGACAGTTCGACACAGAGTCAAAAGACCAAAGAAGAGAAGCCAAGAGTTACCATCGACGATGTCCTCGAGCTCGTGATAGCCGGAGGTCAGCATCGCCTCACGGTCGGTCCAGGCGGACCGCTCCATCTCGAACTCAGCTAGGAGCGCGACCTCCCGCGACTTGGCGTCCTCCCCGCGCCTTCCGGCGCCTTTGCTTGGCCAGCTGCGTCGCCAGCAGGTCGCGCTCTCGGGCGAGCTTGTCGCACTCCTCCTCCTTAGCGCGAGGGCGGTATTGGCCTCATCCAGCTGCTCCCCGAAGGGCGGCATTGGCGCTGAAGCTCAAAAAGACAAAGCACCGCCAACAAGGAAGGTCGCTAGGAGATCCGCCCGACCGCCAGCAGCCGCCCAATCTCGGGATTACAGCCAGCTGGCACGCCATGCTTCTGGAGAAGAAAGAAGGAAGGTCACCGGGGAGATCCGGCCCGGCTGCTCAGCAGTCGGCCTGAATCTCGGGGACTACAGCCCGCGGGTGCGCCAGCGCGCCCCCGCGAAGAAGGAAGAATTGGCTCACCTCGACTTTCGGCCAGATCGGCGGTCCGCTTCCTCAGCTCCTCAACATTGCGGTTGAAGGCAGTAGCGCGGAGGTTGTGGTACTCCTGCAAGTCTTCGGAGCTGGCTAGAAGGAGTTCCGAGTCGCCGCCAAAGAGCCGACTCCAACTCGGGATTACACTCAGCAGGTCGCTGGCGCGCCTCACGTAAAAAAGACAAGAGACCAAAAAAGGAAAAACGAAGCATACCCGGACGGAGGTCCGCAGGGCCAGATGCGCCTTGGTGTAAAGTTGGAGGGCGTCGCCTTCTTTGCGCAACTTGGACTGGACGTCTAGGAGAGCCTGGTTCAGTGGGCCGGTGCCGCCTTCGCGCACCCAGCCGGTGGGCGCGTAACCGAGGCCTCAAGATCTGTGTTCGCCATGCCGGGCGACGTCGGCCTCCCCGAGCTCACGGCACCGAAGCTCGCCCTTCAATCCGCGCGCGCTGGCACGGCGACCGAAGAAGCAGCAGCTGCTGCCGGATCGTCCGCAGCCGGTGGATCCTGCGGGTCCACCGGCTGCTTGCCGTGCGGCCTCGAAGATGGAGGCGGCGGAGGTGGCGGAGGCGGTGCGTGAGTATCCGAGCCCGAGGCGTCGCCACCGTCCTCCGCGAGAGGGTTTGCGGCGCCGACCTCCCCGGTCTGCCCCGTGAACTCAGGGGGCAGCGGTGCTGACGACAGCGGGGGAACGAGCATCGCCGCTCGGCGGCGAACGGCCTCCTCAGCATCCCGCTTTGCCGCGGCCGCGGCCACGGCCTCCTCCAGGTGCCGCTGGGCGTTGGCGGCCGCTCGCCTCCGCCTCTCCAGCGCGGCCTCCTCCTCCGCGCGCTTCTCTTGCGCGTTCCGTGCTGTCGCCTCCCGGAGGTCGGCGGCGGGGTCAATCCGCCGTGTGTTGGCGGACGTCGCCGCCGACCCCATGACGGAGGGGATGGCGGCTCTTTCAAGGGAAAGGGGAGCGCTGGAGAAGATTGGAGGGAAATCAGAAAGACTCGAGCGACATCCAGAAAAGAAATAAAGGAGTAAGGGACTTACGAAGAAACTAGTGGTGGCCTTCTCACTTCCTTCCGGAAGCGGTTGGCCTTCGCGGCCGCCTCCTCCCGCTGGCGCGGGCGGCGGCTCCTTGGCTTTTTCGACCGCTGCCGGGCGCACTCGCCCGGCGAGACGCTCTTCGCGCGGCTTGGCTGGAGGGGCCGGGTTTCGGCTGGCGGCGCTGCGGATTTACTTCCGTGTCGACGCCGCCGGGCGGCCGGCGAAGGTCGCCGACGGTCCGAGGCTGCCGTCTTTCACTTCTCCGCCGCTTTCGGGCGCTGGCCTCCAGCCGCTGCCCCCAAGTCGGGTCGCCGACGTCGCCGACCTCGCGGTCGGGACGTAGTCACGCGGCTCTGTCATGGCGCCGGCTGCGGGCGCCGTGAGAGGGTTCTGCTCACAAGATGCCAACAAAATCAGAGCTTGAAGTCGGATGCAAGCGAGATCGAAATATAGACGGAAGCAACTTACCACTGGAGGGGGGTTGTCGCGCGAGTATGGCTCCTTGCCGAACTGCCACTCCTCCGTGAACCCGCAGTGGGCGATGTGGTTCACCAAGTTCGCCACTTCTCCATGCGGCATGTCCTTGTTACACAGCCGGCTTGGATCGTGCCGGCCGCTCATCTGACAGATGAGGTGAGGCCGGCCTTGGAGCGGAAGAACCCGGCGCGCCACGAAGGCGGCTAGGAGATCGGAGGCGACGAGCCCCTCCAATCGCTGCCAGACTGGAGGCGCGCCACGGCGCCGACCGAGGTCGAAGCGACTTCGACCGATGGGACCAACAGGCGGCCGCCAATCAGCGGCTCGGGTCAAGGGCGGCAGATTGACCCGCCGCCGCCGCTGGAGACATTCTTCACGAGAAGTACGCCTTCGCCACATCTTCACCGATTTCACCAGCGGATGGGCGGAAAGGGGTTGTCGGCCGTCGGCGCCGACCGCGATGTAGGTAAGCAGAATCAGGCCGGCGCGTGCAAGCAGCTCGAAAGTGCCGAGCCGAGGAGAAGAACTCCCCACAGCCCGAGGGTGGGAAGAACGCCGATGTAGCCTTTGCACATGTGGTGGCGTATATGAGAGAAGCACCACCGCTGGGGTGAGATGGTGCGATCGCAGCTATAAAAGTCGAGGAAGGAGCGGAGGAACCCGCCGCTGGAGCCCCATCCCGCGCATAAGATGCGAAGCGGAAGATGACCCGCCGCCTCCTCCGGCGCTGGCCGGATCTCTCCGCCAGCTGGACGGTCTCAGCACCAAGTCCGCGCCGGAGGCGGCGGGTTTTATGGCGAACTCGATGTCCTCCGCCCCACGCCCGAAAGCCGCCCCATACGCCGGAGCGCGAGGTGGGGGCGCGACGGAAGAGGAGCTCATCGCCGGCGAGGAGGAGCACATGTGCTCGCCGCGAGGAAGAAAGCAACGGAGCGGGGCGAAGGAAGAAGAGGGGCAAGAGAGCGGGGGAGGGAGTGCGCGTGCTATGCTGCCGCTCCCCCTCTGCCTATTTATAACCCAGCGGGCCGAGAAGCGGAGGGGCGACGTGGGGATTAATCGCGCCACGCACCCCACGACGCTTCACGATTAACTCCCCACGGTTATCGCCGCAGAATCGCGCAGATGCTAACCGCCTCGGCCGCAGCGGATCTGCTCGGGAGCCGAGGCGCGGTAATGGCGGGCCCCACCTGGCGGCCCGTCCCGTCACGCGCATGGGCAGATAGGCTATCGCCTCCACGTGGCGCCACGCGACGGGACCGTCTCATAGATGGCAGGGAGGCGTAACCAATACGCCGTCGGTTTCCCGCCACGACTTGCGAACGGCGGCTCCTCTACGGGGCCAGGCCGACTCCAGCAAGGCAGCCCCAAAGACGCAGCAGCCGAATCTCAGAGTCGGCACCGCAAAGGCTGAAACTGCCAAAGCCCCCCGAGGCGGCGCTCACCGGCTTCGCCACTCGGGACTATCTGTTGAGTAATGGGCCACGGTAGGCTGACCGGGACCCAAGATCTTTCAAGACATCGGGCAGGCGCGCCTCGGCCGAGTCCCAGCTGGCGACCTTTGAGAAGTCCGAGTCCCAGCAGGCGACCTTCGAGAAGGCCGAGTCCCAGCCGGCGACCTTCGAAGAAGCAGAGTCCTCAGATGGCAACTCAAACAAGCCGACTCGGACTTGCGACTCTCAAGGGGCCGACTATGAGAGTCGGCCCGCGACCTTTCATGAAGACCGATGCGAGTATCGCCTCGACGTGGCCGCCCCTCATGACCCACGGAGGAAGGCATGGCTACAAGAAGCTGCCGCCAGAGATCTCCGGTGAGGCGCGGCATCGCTGCCATGCCTCCCCGACCTCACCAAAGTGCGCAAGGCACTCAGGCTCACGACGGCGGCACAGACGCCCAGAGATCGCCGGCCCCCGCCGCTGAGATAGAAGAAGACGGCCGAGAACTGAAGACGGCCTGCGGGAGCCGGCCTCCAGAGTTGGCCGCCCCGCCAGTGGCCCCACAAGCCATAAACCAGATTGATGGGGAGGGCGACAAGGATCGCCGACAGACGGGCGGCACTGCTCCCACGACCCCATGACCGAGCCTGCCATCGGGAGTGCTGCACAAGATCTCGCTGTTCGCTGGGCCCGCCAACGGCGGTCCCCTAAGCCGGGCAGGAGGACGGCAGAAGAGAGACCGACGACCGGGGCCACTCCCGGCCAGACACTGCAGTACCCTGGGTAGGCCTATATAAACCCCCCGGGGCACCCATGCAAAGGGTTGGAACCTAGACAAGTTTTAGACACATAGCAAGAGGGGAAAGAGCTAGCCTTGCTCCTCCCTGCCTCCAAACAGCTCGAGGAGCACCTTAGTACTATCACGCCATAGTGATCATGCGGAGACCCCGCAGAGCAGCAGTAGGGGTGTTATCTCCTCGGAGAGCCCCGAAGCTGGGTAAGATTCGCCGGCGTGCATGTCTTCGCCTCATCCTATTTCCAGGCACCGGCGACGTTCTACTCGCCCCCACCATGATAAGCCACCCGTTGGCATATGTCGCATCCAACCCCCGACACGCGCTCCGCGTCGAGTCGAGCCTTCGCCGCCCGGTTCAAGTCCAGGACGTCTGATTCTGCCTGCATGAGGGCCTTGATGACAGCGGCATCCGCGCTCCGCGTCGAGTTGAGCTACTACCGCCCGGTTCAAGTCTAGGACGTCCGGTTCCACCTGCAGGAGGGCCTCGATGGCAGCGGCATCCGCGCGCTCCGCCTCAAGTTGAGCCTCCGCCGCCAAGTTCACATCTACGATATCCGGTTCCACCTGCAGGAGAGCCTCGATGGCAGCGGCATGCGCGTGCTCCGCGTCGAGTTGAGCATATGCCTCCCGGTCCTCCCTTAGTATCGCCAGGTTGAACCACTGGTCTGCCTGCACCATGGGGGACTCAGACGCCGGGACGAAGTCGACGTCTATCATCTCATACCCATCGGGGGCGTTCTGTGCCGCGACCTCCGCCATGAACATTGGATCAGCTTCCTCCTCCTTGTAGCTTGGCTCCAGAGAACTCGCGGATTGGCCCTCCACAAAGCCAGGCTGTGAACGGAGGTTTGTGGTGCCGATCGCCGACGCGATTTCTGCGCGGTGCTCCGACGTCAGCATCTTGTAGTACGTGATCTTGTGGCGCACCATGGCCTTCCGGCGAACTAGGGGACGGTTGATGCGGGCTAGGGGATCTAAAGGTGGGGGAATGGGCTGGAGATTAGGTATAGTTTTGGGGCAGTGGCTGGCGTAGGTCGAGCAGCGAAGGTTCTGGTGTGAATAGTGGTTCCGGTGACGACCGGTCAATTGTTTTTGACTGTACATCGCTCTTGTCGTGTTCGCATTGCACCCCGGCACACTGGACCCTCCATGTCGCTCACCAAATGGAACGACTTGCCTTTTTTGCCGCCAGGGACCGCAGATTGAGAGCAAACCGACGCCCTCCCCTCCCCGCCAAGGCTATTTATACTACCACTCCCTCCGTTTTATGCGGAGTAAATAAAAATAGAGGGAGTATACTACGGATGAGGATCCCCTGACATGGTCGAACCCATTAAGTAACTGACATGCGGGGCCTGGAAAGCATGGGGGTCCTCCAGTAAGTGACCGAAAGGGAGGGTAAGGCAGGGATACCTACGTCAGAGGATCCACTTGCACTACTACTCCCTCTTTCCATTTACTATACAAGGCCTAATGTGTTTTTTGAGGCTAATTTTGACCAAATGTTAGAGTAATAATATATGACATGCAACTTACACAAAGCATACGGTCAAATTCGTATGTGAAAGGAGCTTCCAATGATATAATTTTCACATTATACATCTCATGTACTATTAATCTTGTCAATAGTCAAATGCGGTTTTGAAAAACGCATTAGAGCATGGTTAATAATATAGCCAGTCGATGGCTATAAGGAACTTCCATGTCATCTATAGCCATCATCTATTATATGCACTCATACAGTAGTGTGGGCTATAAGGTTGGCTATTTCCCGCAAAAACAATTATAAGGTTGGCTATTGTATTAGTACTTTTTTCCATCTCCTCTCTATCTCTTTCTTCATATTTATTGTATTTAACTAGGAATGTGTATATAGCTAGGCTCTTGCATGAGAGATCACTCCCCTTACTTTTTCACATCTCTCTCCTCCACATAGGCCCAATATAAATGGAAGGAGGGAGTACTACTATGAGCACTGCATACTCTTGTACAGATGTTGCCAGTACTCCACTAGTAATATTGGACAGGGAGCTTAAAAAGTTACTATTGGACTGGCTATACATGGCGAAATCCTAGTAGGAAGAGCATGCGCGAGAACAAGCACATTCACGTTGTTGAAAACAAACTGGAAACTATCTTGAGTACAAATCTAGGAGTACGTACGAATCTAACAATATTGATTGGGCATTGTTGAATGTTGATACTTTTTTCTGTAAGTTTGATCAAACTAGAGATACTTTGACTACACATAAAACTTATATGTAAACTAGAAAGGATCGGACGGAGTATATTGTACATTCAAAAACGAAACGAACATTGAATACCCTTTATATATGATTTGCGGATGCTATGATCACCGGTTCAAAATTTCGAATCTGCCTTAGGTATCACACATGCCCCCACTCGTTCTCTCTCAATTTCATCTCGGGGTCCAGAGATTGATTGAAACAGGACTAGGGTAGGTACAATACGTTCGTTTCTCTTATGAACGTACAATATACTCCCTCTGATCCCCACAACCCCCCCCCCCCGGGTCATTTCTATCATAGAAATAGACCAAACCTTTATCTCCTTGCACGACACGCAGTTGATCCCTCAACATCAATCGATCTCGTCAACATGTGTCGGGGCATGAACCGAATGGGATGTCAAAACTAAGACGCGAAGCGACACGTAGTGGAGGCAAAGTGAAACTTTAAACGAACTATTTGCTTGTATGCATGTCGTACAAGTTACAACATTGGAAATACAAGCATGGTCTAGGCCCACATGCGAATGATACTCGACGGAATGTTAAAATGAGGCATGCGGGAGGATGGACTCGACCGGAGGGTGACATGATCGATGGAGAAGAGGGTTGAAGAGGAATGAGAAATAAGCAAATGCCACATGATTATACTTGAACGACTCAAATAAACAATAAGTTGTCTCGCTTGGCCTACATAGTAAAAGGCCTAATGCGCAACGCAAAGCACTGACGCTCGAATATGGCCGGGAAAATAGGGAAACCGACATGTGGGGCACACCTGTCGGGACGACGTAGCGCAGACTAGTCCAATGGAGGAGCTGGCCCACGACCTCCTCGCCACCGGCAACTGTTCATGTGGGTCGTGGGGGCCAACAACCTGGCGCGGCTCCAGCACAACCACTGGACACGGCGACTGCGGTGAGCGACACGCTCATCATCGCTGGACACGGTTGGTTTTAGTGTGCCGAGGATGGCATTAGTGTTGTGGCACGACCAATAGTATGTTTGGTTTGTGCCCAAGGTTGCCCCATCAAAGCATTGGCTAGCCAAAATTTTGGGTGAGGTTTTGGTTGCCCATGATTTGGTCGACTTTGGCAAGAAAAATGAACTAGAGTTGGCTAGAGTTCATTGGCATGCCAAAAAATGGAAACCATCCAAACAAAGACCAATCTTTGGGTCATGACCAAAATTTTGGTAAGGTGCACTTTGGCCACAAACCAAACACACCCCAACACCCGGCTCATCAATGATGCACGGGGCGCCGCGACACGTCTGTGGAGTGGTGTAGCACGGCCAACTGCATCCTCCAGACCTGAGACCATGCTGGGTCGTCTTGCTTTTTCAATGACATGTCGGGATCACATGTGATCAAAGTGCATCTCCAACGTTGCCACGACCGCAGCTGACTACCCTGGCACACCGAAAACCCTCGTCCCTCGCATCATCACGCAGTGCATTCCCAGCTGG
Source organism: Aegilops speltoides (assembly GCA_021437245.1). Taxonomy (NCBI): domain Eukaryota; kingdom Viridiplantae; phylum Streptophyta; class Magnoliopsida; order Poales; family Poaceae; genus Aegilops; species Aegilops speltoides. The sequence goes on along the minus strand of CM038142.1, from coordinate 421,028,316 downwards.
TGCCATCTGCCTGCATTCATGTCATCTGTCCGTATGCCGTCGTTAAGAGGCTCGGTGCCCGAGGAACCAACTCCGGCGACTTAATGACGCACCCGGACGCTTGGCCTCATCGGAATGTGCTACTTAAAGTGGCAACACCCAGCTAACCTCCACACCATAGTGCATCGTCCTCCTACCTGGCACCACATCAGCCATGACCGCAAGCGCGAATGCTCTGCGGGAGAGCTTGTCTTCGGGGATGAAGCTCGAGGTCACCGCCCTCGCGACGCAATAGCAGCGTAGCCGAACGCGGACGCGACCGCACAAGCGGTGGCCATGCTAGCGGCCGACAAAGGGAGCACCGTTAGCCACGCGTCCTACTTGCCGTCGTCCAACGTCCGGCACCGCCGAGGTCGGGGACTCCTCCGAGGATGAGTAGGGCATGGGAGGTGGCAGGGCATGGTGTGCCAACTGGTCGGTCTGTATCCCATGTTCTACTCTTCCTCGCTGGAGACCGCACCTTCACTTCACGGGTCTTGAACCCCGCCCCCGTACATAGAGATAGCAGATGGAGGAGGTCAGTCAGCGCCGTAGAATAGATTTAGGGTCGGGTTTCTTATATTTTTCTGTCCTATAGAAGTTCGAAATGTAATGAAAATTTGCCGTGTTTGCATTAATCTCGGCCGGTGTATATGAACTTTCACAATAATATAGTATATTGTAGGAGTATTAGAAGATGTTGCGTGCGTTGCACGGAACATCAAGATCTTGTGGGAGAAAAGGATGAACGAGGGAAGGCTGTATCTGCAAATGTGGAGAGGAGTGCGGGTAAATTGTCATAGTTTCCTTCCTATCCGTTAGATATAGATCGAACAGCCTATATTGCAGGATGACACGCACACCATCATCACCAACTCTGCTTTTATTGAACCGAGACAAAGCTAACATGCAAAGTAAATAAACACACAGGGTCTATACATACACAATTTATCTTAGGCACTCCAATAGTACATCGACTACAGATTAATGCATTTCACATCTTTCTACATCTATGGGAACCTACGAAAGGGTTAACGTAAATTGCCTCTCTCTCTCCCCTGATTTTCATGGTGGTGGGCCCCTCCCTCCCCCCAATCTACAATCAACAGCTCACGCGTTTCTCATTACGTTAATTATGTAACTGAGATTATGTAGCATTACTCGTCCTAAAAACCCCAAGTAAGCCAACCTCCAAGCATATCGCGCGGGAAAAGACCCGTTCGCGCCATTTTAGTCAGGATTACCGGATTACTAGTAGTAGTATCAATGGATCGCGCGAAACACCAAGTTTTTTTTTAGGGGGCGAAGCACCTAGTTTAAAAGGAAAAAAAGGTGGTACACTAACAGCACCCCTGTCGTGGTCGCATTGCAGCCCACACACGTTCGGTCCTGCACACGGTTCACGCAAATGGAACGCGCTTCGGCTTGCCTCTTCACTGACACGTGGGACTGCACTTGGAGAAACCGACCATGCGCCAAACTTCCCCCGCCCACCGCGCGAAAATCCCCCCCCCCCAAAAAAAATTCCCCCAAATCCTAAATTCAGCCGCCCTTCGGCCAACTAGCCAATAATAGTCCCCAACCCCCCTCCCCCCGTCCCCCTCCACTCCATTCTCTCCGCCAAAGCCACCCTCCCTGCCGCGCCGATACATCGGTGCCGCGGTTCATCAAGGGGACGCACGGCGATCCTCTCGCTCCCAAAGTACGCTCTCGTAGACTGTCGTCCTCTAGCCGCGCCGCCACCACTGGCGACGTTCTTGTGGAGGCGCACGGCGGTCAGCGCCGCCACCGCTGGCGACGTTCGTGTGGAGACACACGGTGGTCAGCTTCTCCCATGGTACGCGCATTCTAGACTAAGGCCCCATGCATGATGGTGTAGTGCTGAATGTCAGCTGATAGACACTGTTAATCTCACTTTTTGCCGAAGTAGTTTACAGTCAATATGCTCTGCTTAAGAAGCTTCCTTGCCCTGTTCTTTACTCAATCTGCTTAGCTGAGATGGCATGCTAAGGCCGATTAGTTGCTAAAATATCCTGCCATATATTTATTGTGACGTAGATTTCCATGGTCTAGTAGCCAATCCGTTAGGTGAAATAGCTCTACACCGTTTTATACTCGATCTTTGTTGCTGCAATGGCCTTCGATAGTTTGATGGCCGTGTGCTTGGCCTCATTGACTGCTGAAACATCCCGCCATAATTTAGCACTCAAATCTGCTTGCTGAATTAGCTTTACATATATTTCGTTACTTAGATCTGCTCGTCCAAATATTTTGCCATAGCTTTAGACATCGACCTAGGTATTTTTTTCTGGACTTCATAAAAAAGCATATATGTTTTTCCTATAATATCTAGTATAAGAACTAATTTGTATGTCTAACAGATGGACATGACTTGGATAAATTCTGCTCGAAGATTCCCTGCTTCATATGTCGAGGGGGTTGAAAACTTCATGAACTTTATCAGAGTTGAGTATGATGGTCCAAAATCAGATGTGCTCTGCCCGTGTAGCAGTTGTTTGAATTCAGTTACAAGACCCCAGTCAACTGTGCAAAATCATCTACACTTGTATGGGATGTCGGTCACATATACTAGGTGGGTTCATCATGGTGAAGCTGTGAACATCAATGTTATTGACTACGTGGAAGCAGCAGATCACCATCTTGATCTGCCTGATGATCAGGTGGAAGAGGAGGAGGAGGTGGTGGTGGCGGAGCTAGTGAGTTTGACCAACATTGAAACAATGCTACGAAATGCTCGTGCATTTCATGAACTTTCACCTGTAGAAGAAAAACGGTGGGCCTACATGTTGGAACAATGCAACGTGGCTGTCACCCCAGGAAATAAGCTGCCAGTATTCTCAGCTATGGTCACCTTTCTTTAGGTGAAGACATCTGAGTGGATGACCAACAAATCATTCGATGCGATGTTGGCTGCTTTCCGCAAATCTTTCCCAGACATCGTCTCGAGCTGCCACACACCTACAAAGAAATGAAGAATTTCCTTCGTAGTTGGAATTGGATATGATATGATCCATGTTTGTAAGAATAATTGTGTTCTGCTCCGGAAGGATTATGCCAACTTAAGTGAATGCCCGAAATGCAAATCATCAAGATGAAAAGATGGTGATGCTGTGAAGAGGATTCCTCGTAATGTTCTGAGACATTTTGCAATTATACCAAGATTGCAGGGGTTTTTTCATGATGCTGAAACAAGAGAGGATGTAGTGTGGCATTCTGGGAACCAGGAGTACAGAGATAAGAATGTAATGAGCCATCCATCTCATGGTAGTGAGTGTAAAAGCTTCAATCAAAAACACAAAAAGTTTTCTGCTGACCCGAGAAACATTAGACTTGGCTTAGCTTCCGATGGATTTAACCCATTTGGCCACTAGAGCGCCACATATAGCATGTGGCCAGTGTTTGTTATCCCTTACAACATGCCTCCAAATGTCTGCTGCAAAGAATCAAACTACATGATGGCCTTGCTCATCCCAGGTCCAAAAAGTCCTGGAAAGGATTTTGATTTATTCATGGAGCCTCTTGTGGAGGAACTTCAACAGCTATGGAGGGTCTTTCCTCGAGACCTATATAGTAGCCCACCACTGATTTCTTTCTCAAGGTTGTTATAATTTGGTGCATCCATGATTATCCGCTTTGGGCACTATGTCGTATTAATGACACATGGTTACAATACATGTGTTTGCTGTGATAGGAATCCGCTGTCATACACAATACTTAGCAAGATCTGTTACATTGGACACCGTCGTTTCCTTGCCAAGGACAAGCCGCATCCTAGAAAATACCGAAGATATGTGTTCAATGCAAAGCATGAAAACCGTGATGCGCCAAAGAGGCTCACCGCCGATGAGTTGCAAGTGGAATTAGAGAAGGTCAGGCATATTACACCAGGAAACCATCCTAGTAATGGTAGCGGGAAAAGGAAGCATGGCAGGGCAGAAGAGAGATTATTGTTCACCCGCAGGTCCACTTTGTGGGACTTGGAGTATTGGAAAGATTTGGATCTACGGCATAATCTTGATGTGATGCACATCGAGAAAAATATATGTGACAGCATTATCGACACAATTCGTAATATTGAAGGCAAGATGAAAGATACCTTAAAATCTAGGATTGATTTGACACACCTGGGTATCAGACAAGATTTGTAGGTGCAAGATGAAGGTAAACCACGGGATATGGCACCAGCTATGTAAGTCTTGGACAAGGTAAAAAGAAAAGAAGTCTGCGAGGTCCTGCCACGTGTGAGATTCCCACATGGATTTGCTTCCAACCCTGAATGGAGAGTCAGTGCAGATGGAAACAAGGTACAAGGATTGAAAACTCATGACTGCCACATCCTACTTCAAAGGGTTTTCCATGTTATCCTTAGAGGATTGGGCCGCCCTGACTTATAAAGAGCAGTTGCAGAGTTGGGACAATCCTTTAGGGAACTCTGCAGAAGAACCATCAGGATAGATGCTTTGGAGCGTCTTAGAGACAAGATACCAAATATCATGTGCGACCTTGAGAAGATATATCCTCTAGCCTTCTTTGATGTGATGGTGCATTTGGCTCTTCATCTACCTGATGTGGCACTACTTAGAGGTCCAGTACAGTATGGCTGGATGTACCCTAGTGAAAGGCGGCTAAGCACTTTCAAGGGCTATGTTAGGAACAGAGCTAGACACGAGGGTTCCATTGCAGAGGCCTACATTGCTACAGAAGCGTTGACATTCTGCTCAAAATACATTGAAACAGCTGATCAGCTTAGCAAAGAGGTGGGTGAAGACAATCCCGGGCTCAATGTTTTCGATTATTCTGTTCGCGTTACAGGGAAGAGTCGACAAGAGGACAAACCTAAAGATTTGGACAAAATGGTTTGGTATGTGTTGAATAACTGTCCCAAGATATTACCTTATATCAAGTAAGTGCTAAGTACTGCAGCTTATACATCATAATCTACTAAACTTGCAGCACATTCTTATATAGTTAGATGTTTGACGCGGTCACTATGTTGTGCAGCATCTACAAAAAGGAGTTACTGCCGCAAAATCCAAGAAACATTGACAAACTGGTTATGGCAGGATTGCGAAATGGTTCAAGAGCCATGTAAGATTTTGAATTGCACTGTCAATTTTTTAATATATTGAGTACATAAGATGATCAGCTTGTCTATTTTCTAACCATAGGTTAAGAAGATGCGGGAGGATGGGCAGACAGTTGATGATGCCCTTTACTCACTAGCAATGGGTCCTGATACTCGGGTAAGACATTATGAATCTTGTGTTGTTGGAGATGTGCGCTACAACACCCTTGCACGCAACGAAGGCAGGAAGACACAAAACAGTGCCATCATGAGCACGAATACGTATGATAAAGAGATAACTAAAATGTATGCTAACATAACAGACACTATTCAGTTGCAGTATATCTCCAGTTTCAAGGATCATCGGTGTGTGGTTCTGTTGTGATGTCGTTGGTATAACCTGTTTTCCAGGATCGCAAAACCCAGAGTTGATGATTATTTCAAATCCATCAATGTCAAGGCGGTGTACCAGACCAACGAGCCTTTTATTTTGGCAAATCAAGCAACACAGATATTTTTCTTAGAAGACACATTTGCACGTAGCGATGACTGGAGAGTATTGCAAAGGTTTGAGCAGAGGAATTCATTTAATGAAGTTGCACAACAAGATGATGCTTACACTGCTCCTAGTGTACAAGATAACACAAATGTTCCTAATACCTTTGAGAACCATCACATCAATGACGCCGGCGAAAAGATTGTCTGTCGTGCTGTGGACATACAAGAGTTGATCAAGAAGAAGCCAACGTTCGAGGACGTGGAGGATGAAGAAGAAGATGACACCATGGGGAATTACGATTCAGACTGATACACATGGCGAAGATGTTGACGCTGCTGCTATGGATGATGATTAGATTGCTTTTGTCATATTTGCCTGTCAGAAGACGTTTTTTATCTACTATGTGAAATTGTGTTTGCTATGACAACTGAAACCTGACGAACGTGTTGTTTAGTATTTTGCTGTGAGAACATCACTTGTTATGTATGCTAATTTGTGTTTGGTGATTGTATGATGACTAAAACATGATGACACTGTTGTTTAGTTGTACTCATATTTGGCTGTGAAACTTGAATTAGATGACATAGTTTGCTGTTGGACTGCAATTTGCTCGACGTCTTCGAATGAGAACAAAGTTGACCCGACAGGGCCTCTGCTAATTTATTTATTTATTACCAAAAGGGCCTATGCTATTTATTTATTTATGAGCAAAAGGGGATACCCCCTGATTTTCGTTAATAGAAATCATTCGATGTTCACAACACTACGCCCAGCCTGCTACACAGGTTTCATTCATTACTAGTTTCAGCAAAGTGCTCATGTCATAGCCACTGAATACATAACGAGTGCTACATACACTGCAAATAAAGAGACAATCATCCTACAGAGCACATCGATTTTGCCCATTATCTTCACAAGCTCTTTATCTCCTCATTGTCGCCAAGGCCATTCAAAGAATCGCTGCTTGGCCTTGATCAAAGGAACTGCATCTTTAACCTTCGCTATGCATCTTCCTCTTCTATCGCTCCTTCGCCATTTGTCCAACACCGCAACCTGCTGGTATTGGGATTCCTTGGCTAACCAAATAATCAGCAGAAGTTGCATTCCCCACATCCGCAACTTCCCGTAAATACAATCACGTGGATCTTCCCTTTTCGCATCTAATCAAATTGGAAGATCATCAACCAAACTATTAAAAAAATCAGCAACTGAAAGCAGCAGACCAACACTTAAACATATTATTACCCCATGATTCGGGCATTTGTAGAAGACTCGGCCCGGGTTAAGGATTGTGGTTGAGACACGACGGATGACTCTGCGTGATTTGCAGCAGTGGCACCACACCAACGGCAGCGGGTTGCGATGAGCAACCGGCTGCGGTGCGCGTGCCGGCAGGGGTGTGATGAGACCCACAGGTGATGGTACGGGTGGCGACTTGGTGCATATCTAGTTGTTGCCTGCTGAAGAGCAGGTGGACGAGCAGCCAGCGAAGATGGTTGCTGCGGCCAGAGCTTCTGATGCTAGGCAGAGTAAGTAGAGAAGAGGAGAGGCGAACGTTGGATATGTCAGTTTCATTACTTGCAGAGTAGCATAGCACCATATATAGTCATAGTCTAGATTTGGATTCGAACCAGCTACAGGAGCATGTCTCTCTTTTTTCTAAAACTTAGCAACGTCTCTTTACTGGTACACTAGCTTGTTCTGTACGCCTTCTCATGTCTTTGATTTTCTTTCCCTTTTTTTGCGAGGAGGAAGGAGGACAAAATTGAGAGTTCCTGGGACTTGAACCCAAGACCTCTCGGTTGAAAACCAAGGGTGCTAGTCACTTATGTGGCTTAACGCTCCCTAGGAGGAGGACGGCGATTTAACGATTTTCCTCGTAGTTTTAGTTGCTACACAAGATTGAACGGTCGCAATTTCGGGAATGTTATCAGGCGAACGAGCCCAGTTTTTCTTTTCCTCCTATATATAAAAAAGTATGCTACTTGGTGTCGGCTTAGTCAACAAACGATTGTGCCAACCTTAACCGTTGGATTGACATTCAACGTCTGTTGCATTTCTTCAGTCTCTTCTACCTCGAGCCGCCAAAGCCAAACCAGCGCCGGCAGGACCGCCTGCTTCCGCCTCCCACAGCTGGATGTGCTGCCACGCACGCATCATGGCCACATCGCACCCTAAAACTCTGCGCATCTTCCCCGGCTCCTGTTCGTTCCCGTCCAAGGCCTCACCATCGTCCTCCACCTTGGTTCGCTCGCTGCAGCGCCACCCTCTGGTGTTGTCAACATGGTCAACAACCGAGAGGAATAAGGAGATGACTATACATGGTGAGGATGACAGTAGGACCCAGCAACGCGTGCAGTAATTTTGTTTTTTCAGGACGGAGAGGGGTATCAACTGGGTTGTGCGGGAGCTGTGGCCCCTCTAGCCTAGGCTTTTATTTCATATGTTTAGCACATGACCAGCCCAGTTTGTTTTTTTTTCTTTCTGAAAATGGCTAGCCAGCTATTTTGTTTTTTGCAGAATAACCAACATAGGCCTACTTGGTTTTCTACGCCCTGCTGGGCCGGAAATCTTTCAAATGAGGAGGGATGCATTTTGCCCAGAAAATGGGCTATAAGTAATAAGAAATGGTCTATAAGTAATAATAAATGGGATGTAAAATGAAAAAATACAGCAAACAGGCAATTAGTTCCAAAATACTTTTTTCTTTCGGCTTTTCATATTTCAAATATTATTGTTTTTGTGCATGTAATATTTCATTGAATTTAAATTAAGGTATATTTAGTTTTAAATTTAATTTGAATCTGGCTAGAAATTTCGGGATGTATGTTGTTTGGGACAGATTTGGAGGTTAACTTGTGGGTCTACTAGGTTGACATGTACGGAAGGCTTTGTCAACTTAGTCCACAAACGATTCTAGCAGCAGTGACCGTTCGATGTTAATCCAACGGACGTGATGCTTCTTCAATATCTGATCTTCTTGCTCCAAATTACCAAACCAAAGGCCGGTGGACTGCTCGCCCTCCTCCGCGGGCGGGTCAGGTTGCCACACAGGCCGCACCGCCCCACCCTACTCCATTGCTGGCCCAGCCATTCCTCTACTCACCCACACCTCCCATTATTTTCCAAAGAACGGCAGCGGACCAAGAAACCTCAGACTCCCCATCGCAGGCAACCATTGTCGAGTCTTCCCCGGCTCCGTGTCGTTCCCTTCCTAGGCCTCGCCATTGTCCACCGCCATGGTGCTCTCGGCGCGGCCTGGTCAACGTGGTCAACGGACGACATCCATCGGACGTGGACTGTACATGGAGAGGCTGACACCTGGGTCCACGGCCGCACACAAGGAAATGCCTCCTTATTACGTGCAAAATAATGATTCCTCCACCGACATCCGGGACCCACCAAGGGCCTCAGATTTCGCGAAAAAATGTGCCCCTCCGACACGCCGACCCACCAGCTATCTTCGCATGCAAGGAAGTGCCTCCTTATTACGCACAAAAAAATGAATACTCCCCCTACTAGTTGGAACCCAGCATAGTGGGAGGCTGACTCGTGGGCCTACCAAGTTGACGGGGATGGTGGGCTTTGTCAACTTAGTCAATATGAACGATTCTAGCTCCAGTTACCGTACGATGTTCATCCAATGGACGTAGTGCTTCTTCAACCTCTGGTCTTCTTGCTCCAGCCGCCCAAACTAGCGTCCGCCGTGCCGTGTGCTCATGCCTCCCATGGCTGGCTGTGATGCCGCGGAGGCCTCACCGCCCCTACTACTCCCACCGCTGGCCAGGCCATCCCTCTACTCACCCACACCCCCTGTTATTTTGCAGGCAGCCTCACACCGCAGCCGAACCAGTGAACCCTCGTACTCCTCTCTATGTGGGCATCAACTGCCGCGTCTTCCCCGGCTCCACGTCGTCCCCTTCCTAGGCCTCGTCGTCGTCCCCCACCTTGGTGCTCTCGGCGCGGCGTGGTCAATGTGGTCAACAACCGACTTCCATTGGAAGAGTATTGTACATGGAGAGGCTGACAGCTGGGTCCACGGCCGCAGCAAGGAAGTGCCTCCTTATTACACGGAAAATAATGATTCCTCCACCTGACAATAGGGACCCACCGGACATGCAACCGTATTTTGCGAAAAAAATGTTTCCCCCTGACTGCTGGGACCCACCAGCTACATCTTCGCACGCAAGGAAGTGCGTCTGGGCAAAAAAACGATTCGCCCCCCTGACTGCTGGGACCTACCAGCTACATCTTCGCACGCAAGGAAGTGCCTGACAGTCGGGACCCACCTGGTTGAAGCATATGTAGTGTTGTCATTCTGGTTGCAAACATGTACATACATACTGGTCGATGTAGAGGCGCACACGTGTCGTAGTAGAGGCGTGCACGTGTCGTAATAGAGGCGCGCCCGTAGCATATACACGTACATACAACGGTCAGGGTGCAAGAAAGTAAATACGGCCACGTACGTACATACGGGTGGGGTCTCGAACGCCTACTCGCGCATACTTATGGCCAGGGCTCATGTACATGGCTGGGTCGGTATGGAGAAATAGCATCATCGCCGTGTTCATGGGGAGCCAACCGGCTGGGTCGGAACGGAATGCGTCGTCGTGTTCACCGGGAGGGCTGTGATGCCCCCGATTCAATCGTACACTAATCATGCACGCAAACGTGTACGATCAAGATCAGGGACTCACGGGAAGATATCACAACACAACTCTAAAACATAAATAAGTCATACAAGCATCATAATACAAGCCAGGGGCCTCGAGGGCTCGAATACAAGTGCTCGATCATAGACGAAGTCAGCGGAAGCAACAATATCCGAGTACGACATAAGTTAAACAAGTTTGCCTTAAGAAGACTAGCACAAACGGGATACAGATCGAAGAGGCGCAGCCTCCCGCCTGGGATCCTCCTAAACTACTCCCGGTCGCCGCGCGGGTTGCACGTAGTAGTAGGCACCTCCAACAGTAGTAGTCGCCATCGACGGTGGCGCCTGCCTCGATTCCAAAGATCTGGTTGCGACAACCGTAAAGAAGGGAAAGGGGAAAAAGGGGAGAAAGCAACCGTGAGTACTCATCCAAAGTACTGCAAGCAAGGAACTACACTACATATGCATGGGTATATGTGTAAGGAGGCCATATCGTGGACCGAATCGCAGAATGCCGTAATAAGAGGGGATAGCTAATCTCGTCGAAGACTACGCTCGCAGCCTCCGCCTCGCAAAGATGTAGAAGAGAGTAGATAGAAGTCCTCCAAGTAGCATCTCCAAGTAGCATCACCAAGTAGCATCTCCAGTAGCATCGCATAGCATAATCCTACCCGGCGATCCTCCCCTCGTCGCCCCGTGGAAAAGCGATCACCGGGTTGTCTGTGGAACTTGGAAGGGTGTGTTTTATTAAGTATCCAGTTCTAGTTGTCATAAGGTCGAGGTACAACTCCGGGTCGTCCTTTTACCGAGGGACACGGCTATCCGAATAGATTAAACTTCCCTACAGGGGTGCACCACATAACCCAACACGCTTGATCCCATTTGGCCGGACACACTTTCTCGGTCATGCCCGCCTCGAAGATCAACACGCCGCAGCCCCACCTAGGCACAACAGAGAGGTCAAGACGCCGGTCTAAACCCTATGCGCCGCAGGGTCCGCCCATCGCCCGAGCACACTCAAGACGTTATGAGGGCGGCCGGAAGCGTAATCCAGCCCCTAATACAAGCGCAGCTTACGTTCCAATCCGCGCGCGCCGCCGCTTGTCGACGCCAAGAAGGCTTGGTGATACCACGACGCCGGATACCCATAACTACTCCCACGAGATGGTTAGTGCGATAGACCAAATGGCCGACTCGATCAAATACCAAGATCTCGTTAAGCGTGTTAAGTATCCGCGAACGCCGAACAGGCCAGCCCACTGCCTCCTAGGTGGTCTCAACCTGCCTGCCGCCCGCAACAAAGTAATCGGGGCCGTCGGGAACCCAGGCCCACCTCTACCGGGATGGAGCCACTGTCCTTTCGGCCCCTCATCGTAATCACTTATGGTACTCCTCGAGTGACCCAACTTTAGTCACCATCTGTATAGTATGTATGTATGTATAGTATATACCCGTGATCACCTCCCGAGTGATCACGGCCCAATAGTATAGCAAGGCGATCGACACTAATGTAGGGCCAATGATGATAAACTAGCATCCTATACTAAGCATTTAGGATGCGGGTAAGGTATCAATGATTGTAGCAACAATGACAAAGCTATGCAATGTAATAGGAGTAACCGAACAGTAACATGCTACACTACTCTAATGCAAGCAGTATAAAGAAGAATAGGCTATATCTGGTGATCAAAGGGGGGGCTTGCCTGGTTGCTCAGACAAGGAGGGGTCGTCGGTGACGTAGTCGACCACAGGGGCATCAGCATCGGTCTCGGAGTCTACCGGAAAGGAGTAACGGAGGGGGAACACAATAAATAACAGAGCAATCAAATGTAACACAAAGCAAGACGCGGCAATACGTTGTGCTAGGGGTGACCTAACGTAGGGATAGGCGATACCGGTGAAGGGGGGAAACATCCGGGAAAATATCCCCGGCGTTTCGTGTTTTTGGGCAGAGGAGCCGGAGGGGGAAAGTTGCGAGTTCGATAGGTTAGGGATGGGTGGCGGACGAACGGGCTGCGTATCCGGGTTCGTCTCGTCGTTCTGAGCAACTTTCATGTACAAAGTTTTTCCATCCGAGCTACGGTTTATTTTATATTAATTTTAAAAGATTTAATTCGTTTTTAGGATTTATTTATATATTTAAATTCAACATTATCCGTAGCGAGGCACGCCGACGTCAAGATGACATCGAGATGACGTCAAGAGATCAACAAAGGCGCTGATCGTCAACTAACATGTGGGTCCATTCTATCATAGATCGATATCTAATTAACAGCTACTTAGTTTAATTAACTAGTCAACTATTCAGATTTAATTAACTTAATTAATCTAGTTAGTTAATTAATTAATTAATATATTTATTTATTTATTTATTTCTAATTCATTTTATATCTCATTTTTTAAGGTTCCGTGGGCTGGGCCCCACATGTCATAGGCTCAGAGGCCTAGCGGCGCTGGTGCGAGGACGCGGCTCGAGCGGGCGACTTAAGGCTGGGCGGGCCGCAAGGCGCCGAGCGAGGGGGTTGGTGACCACGGCGGGTTTCGCGGGCGCCAACCGGCGGAGGACGGGATGGCGATGGCGCACGGGACAGGGGCGGACGGAGGAGGAGCGGTTTCGGCAGAGGCGCCGCTGATCGGAGCAGCGGCAATGCCAAGGGACGGCGGCGTGGCGCATGCACGGGGCAGGCGGCGCGGGGGGGCGCGGCACGTGAGGGAAGAGGCAAAGATCGGCGCGCCGGGCGCAGGTCTGGGCACGCGGGCGAGGTTACGGTGAGCGCGCCCCGGCGCGGTCATGGCGAAAGCACGACGGCGCAGCTGGTCGCGCGATGCACGCGACGGCGCGGACAGAGAGAGAGGGAGGGGCGAGGCGGAGCTCACATCGAGGAGCAGGGACGGGGCAATGGGCTCGATGGAGGTCGGGGGGACGACGGGGACGAGCGGCGGAGCGGGAGGCAGTCCTGCGAGGCGGCGGCGTCCTGGCGTGGGGGGGCGGCGAGCTCCGGGCGCCGGCGACGGCGGGTGTTGACGAGGCGGCGGGGTCGTGCCCCGATCCGATCTGGATCGGGGAGAGTGGGAGAGTGGGGGAGTGGGGATCGGTAGGTTAGGGTTTGTGGGGATGGATAAGAGGAGGGGTGGCGGCGGTTGGGTCGGGTGGGTGAATGGGCCGCCCTGGGTCTGGCTGCCCGGGGGTCTTTCTCTTTTTTTGTTTCTGTTTTCTTTTCTATTTAAATCATTTTAAACCATTTAGCCATTTTATAAAAATGTGTTTGTTGCACCATATTTACATATGCACATTATGGCACCTCCTAACATTTTTGTTTTAACTTTCAAAACTTTTATTGTTGACATTAATTTGAATTTGAATTTTGAAACGGTTTCAATCATTGCAAGGTTAACAACAAATGACCGTGGTGATGTGGCATCATTAGCGTGGGATTACTGTAGCTTAATTATCCGGTCGTCACAAATCTCCTCCATTACAAGAAATCTCGCCCCGAGATTTAAGAGGGGACTAGGGGAAAGGTCCAGTTACTTAAATCCTAACGAATCTTCTCGTCTTTGGTTGCTCTTCTCAAGAGGTGGATCCATTACGTTGAAGTCTTCATTTCTCTGCTTCCGGTCATCATGATGAAGTCGACATCCTTTCTTGGGATCTTCATCGTACTTACATTTAATAGGTAACAGGCAGATCGGCAATGATGAATGCTATAAGGGTAATAATGGGATTAACCCACTAATGAGTATATGTGTACCTCTCGAGTTGAACAAATAAAACACATCGAGAGTGAGGTTCGAAGGTACAATAAGAGGTTCCAAGCAGATAGATAGTTGCTCGAAGTCTGAACCAGAGTGAAAAAGGGGTTCAGAGCAGCGAGAGTAAGTATAACGTCCGATACCAGAATAGTGCACTAGGAAGGTGGCTCGTGAATTACATACGAGGCCACACGCGAGGAAGAACCTTGGGAACAGGGGGTGCAGGAGAGTCAAGTTTCGATCCTGTGGAACTGTGGGTTATGGGCCCACCATGTGGGTTAAAGGTAGGAAGGACGTTGACATCTTACATGGTCATGCAAGAAAGGCATGTCAGAGGGTAGCCTGTCGATTATGTCGGCAACAACGTCGATACCAAGGGCGAGGGACGAAGAGAACCAATTTCTTGCTCGTTGTAACGAGGCGGACCAATAGGCAAAGTTCTCCTCCATCGGTGGTTACCGGAATGTCATCAACAATAGCAACAAGGTCTTACTGACAGAATTGCACTCTGAGGTGTTAACATAAGCAGGGGATTAATACTGCTTAAATCATAATGATCACCAGAAAGGTTAGACAAAATAATGGAAAGGAAAATGTGTTTAAACACATATTTCAGGGGTATATCCTTTCCAAGGGCAAGCAAAGCATGATATCCATGACGGGATATAACGTAGCAAACCCCTTTAGAAAAGGGAAGAGAAATTCCATGCCATTATCCATACAACGGTGTTCGGATAATTGAGCAAGAAACATTTAGCATTGGGCTTCAAATGCTCTTGTTGAAAATCGGAGTACCACAGACATGCTTCGAGATGGCATTGACAAGGTCATCAAGCGAAGATCAGACTTTATATACTCAATGGATCCATCAGGAACAGCTTATAAAATAGGTCTTACAATTTTCTCCAGGAAGAATGGTTATCCTTGCAAAAGAAATTATAATGATAGGTCCTCCACTCAGGGGGTGCTAGGCATGACATCATGTTGCCGGTTCATCAAAGGACCAACATCATAACTCTTGGAAAGTTGTCCCAGCCATCATATCTGACCGAGATTCAGATCCGATTGGTGTCCCGATACCTCGGACTCGTGGATGTTCCGAGAAGGAAAGGTGCAACACAAATAGACGAAATGACATTTCAAGATTCTCAGGAAATGAACTATGGGGGCGGGTTCTTGAAGCAATAATTCATCCTTAAACCAAGGAGGGGATGAGAAGGTGGCTGATGGGCTCAGTGACAATTCATCGAGAATTCCAAACGGATGGCTTTCCACAATAATGTGAACAAGAAGATGACACTTGTCAATTCTAATGATATAATGTTGTACGCTCGAGGAAAGACATACACAATTAAACATTGGTTGAAAGGTGCACCCGAAATATGGGCTGTGTTGCACGATCAATGTTAGAATGGTGACTTGACGATCAAAAAGAATTAGAATGAAACTCGACCATTCACTCCAAAGCAATAGGGTTGCTAGAAGTTTTGAATTCACACATCATAGTTCAATTGTCGGTATTTCGGTTAGAAACAACACGGGTACCAAGAAAGAATGGTGAGAGTGAGAAGTACCACCATACCAAGAATTCTTAAGAGGTGGTGAATTTCTCACGACATTCTTGACATAGAAGATGGTAATACTTCAAGGTAGAACATAACATAAGTCGGTTAACAAGGAACTCAAGGTATAGCCACAACACGAACAAGTTTGTGTTGGAAAGAAGGCAGGAAGTAGTCGATGACACACAAATCATCGAGGGCAAGGATGGTATTTTCATCAAGAATTCGATAGATATCTTGGAAGACCTCGTAATGTTGATGATGATCACGACACATTTGTCGAGAGATTTCATGAAGATGTAATCAATCAGCGATTTACATCAAGTCAAAGGAATGACGAAGCAAGAGGTTATTGGAACCATAGTTACGACACAAACTCGAACTCAAGCTTGTTGTTTAAGGTGAAAGGGTATGACGAGGAAAATCGACGTAAGCTTAACTATCGTCGCAAATTTGTGCTCTGGGAAGAAGGACCAGGTAGCACAGTTAAAATCGGCACGACAAGGATATAGCCAAACAGGCTAGGAATGACGTGATTGAGTTCAAACTCGTAAGTAATGAAGGTTACCAAGAGTTATTTAATCGCGATGCGGACTCATGTCAGTTATCGGTGTCTTTGAGTGTTTAACAACTCAGAGCCCGTGAAAATTGGAATCAATGAGAATGTAGCACTTGATGAAGAATTCATAAGAAGTTATGCAGTTCCGTGATAATCTTGAGATACCCAGGGGTAATACTCGAAGACGGATCAAAGTAGAGGTTGGACTAGGGTATTGATCCGCAGAAGACTAATGTTTAAACTTGCCCGAGAAATGGGAACAAAGAAGAACAATATGGTCGGAACCACGATTGCAAAAGGCCAGATCCCAGATATAAGATGAACTTATACCAAGGGAATAATTAATTTAAGAGAAGCTTTTAATGATAAGATCTACATCGGGTCCATGGGCATGAACACAAAGTTCAAGGTCGACTCCCACTTCTCCAATACACAACTTTTCATTTTTTGCTCTCAGTTAAGAATGTTTAGAGTTTGAAAGTTTAACTGGCGGAATACCAGAAGGTTATGACCCATGAAGACTTTTGGGTTCACACAAATTAAGGAAGGTATATGTTCAACCCATGGGGGCATCTTAGAAACATATACCACAATTTCAGGAATAAATAACACAAGATCGATAGTAGAGCATGCTGGAGAAAGCAGAGGATACAATTTACCAAAGGCATTGTGTATCCGAGGAAACGCTCACAAGCTTATAGAATACTAAGGATGCTGTCGGATAAAATCCAACAAAGGATTTGGTGGTCCACAAGGGGTCTGATGTGAGCATCGGTACTCAACCAGAGGAAGAAGAATGCACGGGCATCATATTATAGAACATCTGAACAATTCGATGCTTAGATAACAAAGGAATTATGATTTCCAAAACAAGGGATCAGAAGCAGACGCTCTGATCAAGGATGGATAAGTTGGATAGACCAGAGGCACAATTGACGACAAATAGTTTGGTCGAGAACCAGCTCATGTTCAAAAATGATGTCTGAGCCGGAAAGATAATTTAAAAGGATCAACTGATGATTGCGTGCTTTCACACACATGTTGAATCGATCGGATCAAAATGATCGTGTCAAAGGATACTAATGAATATTGCTACACATATGGAAAGCATTCATATTGCAAGGCATAAGTATTTGCCGAGCAATAGTTTGAAGAGGATACTCGGAAGATCGGGTAGTATTTCCAAGTAATTTGAAAAGCATATGAACAATCGGGGATAAGCGGATACTGATAAATGCGAGAATTATCCGTATGGGTATTCAGTGACAAGGAACAAGAAGGCAATAAGCTCAAAGGATTATCGAAACAATGATTTAGTATTTCGGGTATCTTGTAATAACAAGACTAATCGATGAATGTAAGAATAACAACCGCAAGTAGTTATCTATAAGGGTTGACGGTATAAGGGAATTGCAAACGCGATGAAGACAAGTTCTCGGGTTAACGCGGTGAGTACCTTCGTGGTCTTCATGTGCAGCAGACGATCCTTAGTAATAAGGGCTCTCCGGTGAAAGTGATAACGAGATCCTAATGTTAGATTTAGCCAAATTCATTTAACCCTAATAGAAGAGAGATTAGAATCCCAGAGTATGGACAAGGAATAAAAGATCCTAATACCACCCAATGGCGACGTGGGCCCAGGGGCCGCACAGCCAAGTTAGTAAAACAGTTTTCGGCTTCTAGACTCAACTTCGGCCAAGGAGTTGGAAAGGATTCCTACAGCAATGGCTCGATACCAATCTTGTGGACGCCTCGATTCAATCAGACACTAATCATGCACGCAAACGTGTACGATCAAGATCGTGGACTCACGGAAGATATCACAACACAACTCTAAAACATAAATAAGTCATACAAGCATCATAATACAAGCCAGGGGCCTCGAGGGCTCGAATACAAGTGCTCGATCATAGACGAAGTCGCCGAAGCAACAATATCTGAGTACGGACATAAGTTAAACAAGTTTGCCTTAAGAAGACTAGCACAAACCGATACAGACGAAGAGGCGCAGCCTCCCGCTCGATCCTCCTAAACTACTCCCGGTCGTCGCGGTGGGCTGCACGTAGTAGTAGGCACCTCCGGTAGTAGTAGTCGCCATCGACGGTGGCGCCTAGCTCTCGATTCCAAAGATCTGGTTGCGACAACCGTAAAGAAGGGAAAGGGGGAAAAGGGGAGAAAGCAACCGTGAGTACTCATCCAAAGTACTGCAAGCAAGGAACTACACTACATATGCATGGGTATATGTGTAAGGAGGCCATATCATGGACCGAATCGCAGAATGCCGTAATAAGAGGGGATAGCTAATCCGTCAAGACTACGCTTCGCAGCCTCCGCCTCGCAGCATGTAGAAGAGAGTAGATAGAAGTCCTCCAAGTAGCATCTCCAAGTAGCATCACCAAGTAGCATCTCCAAGAGCATCGCATAGCATAATCCTACCCGCGACCTCCCTCGCCGCCCGTGGAAAAGCGATCACGGGTTGTTCGTGGAACTTGGAAGGGTGTGTTTTATTAAGTATCCAGTTCTAGTTGTCATAAGGTCGAGGTACAACTCCGGTCGCCCTTTACCGAGGGACACGGCTATCCAATAGATTAAACTCACCGCAGGGTGCACCACATAACCCAACACGCTTGATCCCATTTGGCGGACACACTTTCCCGGTCATGCCCGCCTCGAAGATCAACACGCCGCAGCCCCACCTAGGCACAACAGAGAGGTCAAGACGCCGGTCTAAACCCTAGCGCGCCAGGGTCCGGCCCATCGCCCGAGCACACCAAGACGCTGCGAGGGCGGCCGGAAGCGTAACTAGCCCCTAATACAAGCGCAGCTTACGCTCCAATCCGCGCGCCGCTTCGCTTGTCGACGCCAAGAAGGCTTCGCCGATACCACGACGCCGGATACCCATAACTACTCCCACGAGATGGTTAGTGCGATAGACCAAATGGCCGACTCGGATCAAATACCAAGATCTCGTTAAGCGTGTTAAGTATCCATGAACGCCGAACAGGCCAGCCCACTGCCTCCTAGGTGGTCTCAACTCTGCCCCTGCCGCTCCGCAACAAAGTAACGATCGGGGCCATCGGGAACCTGTGCCCACCTCTACCGGGATGGAGCCACTGTCCTTTCGGCCCCTCATCGTAATCACTTATGGTACTCCTCGAGTGACCCGACTTTAGTCACCATCTCAGATAGTATGTATGTATGTATAGTATATACCCGTGATCACCTCCCGAGTGATCACGGCCCAATAGTATAGCAAGGCGATCGACACTAATGTAGGGCCAATGATGATAAACTAGCATCCTATACTAAGCATTTAGGATCATGGGTAAGGTATCAATGATTGTAGCAACAATGACAAAGCTATGCAATGTAATAGGAGTAACCGAACAAGAATATGCTACACTACTCTAATGCAAGCAAGATAAAGAAGAATAGGCGATATCCGGTGATCAAGGGGGCTTGCTGGTTGCTCGAGACAAGGAGGGGTCGTCGGTGACGTAGTCGACCACGTGGGCATCAAAGATCGGTCTCGAGTCTACCGGAAAGGAGTAACGGAGGGGAACACAATAAATAACAGAGCAATCAAATGTAACACAAAGCAAGACGCGGCAATACGTTGTGCTAGGGGTGACCTAACGTAGGGATAGGCGATACGGTGAAGGGGGAAACATCCGGAAAATATCCCCGCTTTCGTGTTTTTAAAGGAGGAGCCGAGGGGAAAGTTGCGAGTTCGATAGGTTAGGGATGGGTGGCGGACGAACGGGCTGCGTATCCGGGTTCGTCTCGTCGTTCTGAGCAACTTTCATGTACAAAGTTTTTCCATCCGAGCTACGGTTTATTTTATATTAATTTTAAAAGATTTAATTCGTTTTTAGGATTTATTTATATATTTAAATTCAACATTATCCGTATCGAAGGCACGCCGACGTCAAGATGACATCAAGATGACGTCAAGATCAACAAAGGCGTTGACTGGTCAACTAACATGTGGGTCCATTCTATCATAGACTGATATCTAATTAACAGTTACTTAGTTTAATTAACTAGTCAACTATTCAGGATTTAATTAACTTAATTAATCTAGTTAGTTAATTAATTAATTAATATATTTATTTATTTATTTATTTCTAATTCATTTTTATATCTCATTTTTTTAACGTTCCAGGGGCTGGGCCCCACATGTCATAGGCACAGAGGCCTAGCGGGCGCGGTGCGAGGACGCTGCTCGAAGGGCGCACTTAAGTCTGGGCGGCCGGCAAGGCGCCGGAGCGGGGGGTTGGTGACCACGGCGGGGCTCGCCGGGCGCCAACCGGGCGGAGGACGGGGATGGCGATGGCGCACGGGACAGGGGCGGACGGAGGGAGGAGCGGGCTCGGCAGAGGCGCCGCTTGGACTGGAGCAGCGACAGCGGCCAAGGGACGGCGCTGGCGTGGGCGCACGGGGCGCAGGGCGGCGACAGGGGGGCGCGGGGCACGGTGAGGGAAGAGGCAAGATCATCGCGCGGCGGGCGCTGCAGGCTGTGGGCACGCGGGCGAGGCGACGGTGAGCGCTGCCCGGGCGCGGCGCGGCGAAAGCACGACGGGCGCAGCCTGGTCGCGGTGCACGCGACGGCGTCGACAGAGAGGAGGGGAGGGCGAGCGGAGCTCACATCGAGGAGCAGGGACGGGCAATGGGCTCGATGGAGGTCGGGGACGACGGGATGAGCGGCGGAGCGGGAGGCAGTCCTGCGAGGCGGCGGCGGCCTGGCGTGGGGGGGCGGCGAGCTCCGGGCGCCAGCGACGGCGGGTGTTGACGAGGCGGCGGGTCGTGCCCGATCCGATCTGGATCGGGGAGAGTGGGAGAGTGGGGGAGTGGGGATCGGTAGGTTAGGGTTTCAGGGGGGGATGGATAAGAGGAGGGGGCGTGGCCGGCCGGTTGGGTCGGGTGGGTGAATGGGCCGGCCCGTTGGGTCTGCTGGCCCGGGGGGGTCTTTCTCTTTTTTTTTTGTTTCCTGTTTTCTTTTCTATTTAAATCATTTTAAACCATTTAGCCATTTTATAAAAATGTGTTTGTTGCACCATATTTACATATGCACATTATGGCACCTCCCGAACATTTTTGTTTTAACTTTCGAAAACTTTTATTGTTGACATTAATTTGAATTTGAATTTTGAAACGGTTTCGAATCATTGCGAGGTTAACAACAGTGACCGTGGTGATGTGGCATCATTAGCGTGGGATTACTGTAGCTTAATTATCCGGTCGTCACAAGGGCTTGGACAGAACAGCCGATGGAAATGAGGCATGGCATACCGCAGAACGGAGGAAATGGCCTTGTGTTCGATCGGCCACATTCGAAACGGGATCCTGTTCATCGGGAGGGGTCTGGCATACCACAAAACGGAGGAAACGGACTTCTTTTGGACCTCCTACGTTCGAAACAGGGTCCTGTTGATCGGGAGGGGTGTGGCGTACCACAAAACAGAGGAGACGGACTTGTGTTGGAGCGCTACAGTCGAAACAGGGGTCCTGTTCATTGGGAGGGGTGTGGCGTACCACAAAACGGGACTCCACGAGATACTGTTCATCTCCACCGTCAACCTCCTCCAGCCTCCATAGGCTACTGTTCATCCACCGTCGACCTCCTCCAGTCTCCACCTGCGACTGTTCATCCACGGGCTCCTGCTCATCCAGCCTCCACCGCGCGCTACTCCATCGGCTACTGTTCAACCACCGCTCTCCACGGGCTCCTGTTCAACCACCCCTCCATGGGATACTATTCATCTAGCCCTCCACCGGCTACTGTTCAACTAGCCCTCCACGGGTTCATCCTGTTCATCCAGCCCTCCACGGGGTCTCGTTCATCCAGCCCCAACCGGATCGATCGATCTGCATCCTGTTCATCTGGAGGCAACACCAAGGGGTCCTGTTCATCCACCCCCACCAGGAACTATTCGTCCAAACCCCCAAAGAACGCCATCGCTCATCCAAACCCCCCCCCCGCCAAAGAACGCCATCGCTCATCCAACCCCCCAAATAACGCCACTGCTCATCCAGAGGTAGCATCGATCGGCTTGATTAGCGCAGATGGCGAATCACTCGGGTTCAGTAACGTAGCTAGTGTAATAGCTCGGGTTCAGTTAGAGCCCAACACCTCACTCGGGTTCAGTTAGAGCCCAAGGCATCGCACCCACGCGCGTATGGTACGAGAGAAACGCGCATCGATCGGCCCCCGACCACCCACCGTAACCAGGAACTCCCCGATATTTTTCCTCGCCCTCACTTCTACCACGGTTTTTCGTCATGGACGGCCCAAAGAATGTCATGCAGTTGCGTCTCCGGCCTGCCCAGGACGAAAAGCCCATTTTCTGTCATGATTTTTTGTCATGGAAGTAGGAGCCCGCCACATCTATGATGATACCAGGTTTTGTCACAATTATCGTCATAGAAGTGTCATAAGTATGACAGAAAAAAATTTGCTCGGCCCAAAATGTCACGGATGTGTCTTTTTTGGTAGTGCTACTAGTCACCCACAGGCACCAATCTATAGTTCTGGTACAAATATTGAACACAAGAGATGAACTAAGGTTTGAGAGGAGATGGTGTTGTTGAAGATGTTGATGGGGATTGCCCTCCCCAAGATGGGAGAGCTGTTGGTGATGATGATGATGATTTCCCCCTCCGGGAGGGAAGTTCCCCTGGTAGAATCGCTCTGCCGGAGGGCAAAAGTGATCCTGCCCAAGTTCTGCCTCGAGACGGCGGTGCTTCATCCCGAAAGTCCTCTAATTATTTTTTCTAGGTCAAAATGACTTATATACCAGAAGAGGAGCACCGGAGGTGGCCCAAGGAGCGCACAACCCTCCAGGGCATGCCTGGGCTCCCTGGCGCGCCCAAGTGGGTTGTGCCCACATGGTGGGCCCCCTCTGGTAGTTATTTGCTCCAATAATTCTCATTTATTCCATAAAAATTCCATGTGAAGTTTCAGCTCATTTGGAGTTGTGCAGAATAGGTAGCCTGGCGTAGCTTTTTCATGTCCACATTTCTAGCTACCGGAATTCTCCCTCTTTGTGTGAACCTTGCATATTATGAGAGAAAAGGCATTAGAATTACTCCAAAAAGCATTATTATGCATAAAAACAATATAAATAATAGTAGGTAAACATGATGCAAATGGACGTATTAGGCATCTCCCCCAAGCTTGGCACAAGCCAAGGGGAGTGCTCATACTCGTGTACTCAAGTATCCTTTGGTGGTGATGATGATGAAGGTAGTGGTGATGAGGTATCACACTTCAGCCTCAATAGGTACTCCAATCTATGGATGATTCTCCGGAGGGTGATGATATGCTCTAGCAAAATGTTTTCTCGAGTGAGAAATTTATTCTGAACAGGAACCACTTCGAAAGCCCTGAAAGCTCCAATTTTAGCGGGGGTGAGATGATTGTAATAAGGTTGAAGGATATCTTCTTCTTCCTCCTTTGGCATGGCATGCCCTCCTCCTTGAGCTTGACCCCCCATAGCTTCCTTGCCCTTGTCCTCCTTGTTAGCTCCTTTTGGCTCCTCTCTTTTCAGCTCCATCCTCATCAACCGAGCATCTTCTTCTATGTTGTTGGAGGAGGGAGAAGACATGATGCCTAGCTTGATAGATCTGACAGAAAAGCAGCGCGAAACAAGGATCGAGGATTTCTCTGTGATGTGGTGGTCAAATTGATTGGGGATATATAAAAAGAAAATATCTTGGGAAACAAGAATATGGAAGGAAAATGGAGTCGAGAAGGTACCCGAGGAGGGCACAACCCACTAGGGCATGCTAGGAAGGGCATGCACGCCCTGGTGTATCATGCTCGCCTTGGTTGCTTTCCTGTTTATTTCTTATTTTCCTAATTTTTGTAATATTCCAAAACGGACAGAAAATATTTTTGCGGATTTTTTGGAGTCCATTTACTTATCGTATCATGTACCTCCACTTTTTCAGTGCTCTGGAGTGTTCTAGAAGGTTTCTTTTATGTGTTCCTCCGATGTCATGGTTTGGATAATATTGCTTTCAACATTAATAGGCGTACCTGAGATATAATGTTTAATTATTTGTCCATTGACCACCTTCGGGTTAGTACCTTCGGCATTATTAATCTTGCAGAGAGATAAACTTCTTTGATGATATATGGTCCTTCCCCTTGGAAAGGAGTTTGCGTGAGTTGTACAAAAGAACATTTTCTCCAACTTTGAACTCCCGCTTTTAGATTCTTTTGTCATGCCATCTTTTAACTTTTTCTTTGAATAATTTGGCATTTTCGTAAGCTTGGGTTCTCCATTCATCTAGTGAGCTAATATCAAATACCCTCTTTTCACCGACAAGTTTGAAATCATAGTTGAGTTTTTTAATTGTCCAAAATGCTATGTGTTCTAACTCAAGAGGCGAATAAAAAGCTTTTCCATAAAACATTTTATATGGAGACATACCCATAGGATTTTTGTAGGCTATTCTATAGGCCCAAAGTGCATCATCTAGTTTCTTAGACCAATTCTTTCGGGACCTATTGGCAGTTTTTTGGAATATTAATTTTATTTCTCTATTGCTAAGTTCAACTTGACCACTATATTGAGGATGATATAGTGATGCAATTCTATGGTTAACATCATATTTAGCTAGCATTTTTCGGAAAGCACCATGAATAAAGAGTGAACCACCGTCAGTCATTAAATATCTAGGGACTCCAAACCTCAGGAAAATAACTTCTTTAAGAATTTTAGTGGAAGCAGCACTACTAGTTGGAATAGCTTCTACCCACTTAGTAACATAATCAATAGCAACCAAACTATGAGTATACCCATTAGAGGAAGGAAAAGCTCCCATGTAATCAAAACCCCAAACATCAAATGGTTCAAAAACAAGTGAATAATTCATAGGCATTTCCTGACGCATACCGATATTACTAATTCATTGAGATTCATCACAAGATAAGACAAACTTACGAGCATCCTTGAAATGAGTAGGCCAATAAAAACCAGATTGCAATACCTTGTGAGCAGTTCTATCTCCAGCACGATGCCCTCCATAGGCTTCGGAGTGACATTTCTGTAGGATTTGTTCATGTTCATGCTCGGGTACACAACATCTAATAATACCATCTACTCCTTTATAAAGATGTGTGTCATCCCAAAAGTAATGTCTTAAACCATAGAAGAATTTTTTCTTTTGTTTGTATGTGAAACTAGGCGGTATCTATTTAGCAATAATGTAATTAGCATAGTCATCATACCATGGAGTGTTATGAAAAATATTTATTGCAGGTAGTTGTTCATTAGGAAAACTATCATCAATAGGTAGTGGGTCATCAAGAATATTTTCTAACCTAGACAAGTTATCAGCTACTGGGTTCTCAGCTCCTTTCCTATCAGTAATATGTAAATCAAATTCTTGTAGCAAGAGAACCCACCTAATGAGTCTACATTTAGCATCTTTCTTTTCCATAACATATTTTATAGCAGCATGATCAGTGTGAACAATTACTTTAGAATCAACAATGTAAGATCCGAATTTCAAAAGCAAACACAACTGCTAAAAATTCTTTTTTAGTAGTAACATAATTTCTTTGAGCACTGTCAAGAGTTTGGCTAGCATAATGGATAACATTTAATTTCTTATCAACTCTTTGTCCTAGAACAACACCAATAGCATAACCCCTAGCATCATACATAATTTCAAAAGGCAAGTTCCAATCAGGTGGTTGAACAATAGGTGCAGTTGTTAAGGCTTTCTTAAGTGTTTCAAAGGCTTCCATGCAATCATCATCAAAAACAAAAGGAAAAGCCTTTTGCAAAAGATTAGTAAGAGGCCTAGAAATTTTAGAGAAGTCTTTGATAAACCTCCTATAGAGACCAGCATGACCAAGGAAACTACATACACCTTTAATATCTTTAGTACATGGAATTTTCTAAATTGCATCAACTTTAGCTTTATCCACCTCAATACCATGTTCAGAAATTTTATGCCCCAAGACAATGCCTTCATTAACCATAACGTGGCACTTCTCCCAATTCAAGACACCATTAGTTTGTTCACATCTCTGAAAACTCGATCAAGGTTGCTTAAGCAATCATCAAAAGAAGTTTCGTAAACAAAAAAATCATCCATGAAAACCTCAACAATCTTTTCACAAAAATCAGAGAATATAGCAGTCATACATCTTTAAAAAGTGGCAGGTGCATTGCATAAACTAAAAGGCATACATCTATAAGCATAGGTTCCAAATGGACATGTAAAGGTGGTTGTCTCTTGATCAAGTTGTGAAACGGATATTTGAGAGAAACCAGAATATCCATCAAGAAAACAAAAGTGGGTGTGCTTACATAATCTTTCTACCATTTGATCAATAAAAAGCAGAGGGTAATGATCTTTTCTAGTATCTTTGCTTAATTTTCTGAAATCAATTACCATCCTATAGCCAGTAGCAATTCTTTGTGGGATACGCTCGTTTTTATCGTTAGGAACAATAGTAATAGCTCCCTTCTTAGGGGCACAATGAACATGACTTACCCATCTACTATCAGCTATGGGATAGATTATACCTGCTTCCAGAAGTTTTAGTATTTCAGTTCTTACCACTTCCTTCATCTTAGGATTCAAACGTCGTTGGTGATAAACAACGGGTTTAGCATCAGGTTCCATATTGATCTTGTGCTGACAGAGAGTGGGACTAATGCACTTAACATCATCAAGAGTATATCCAATAGCAGCTTGGTGGTTCCTCGGAAATTTTAATAATCTTTCTTTCTTCATGTTCTGAAAGGTTAGCACTAATAATAACATGATATATATTTTTCTCATCAAGATAAGCATATTTCAAAGTGTTAGGTAATTGCTTTAATTCAAACATAGGATCAACTTTAGGTGGAGGAGGACCTCCTAGAGTTTCAATACGCAAATTTTGTTTAAGGATGGGTTCTTGTTCAAAGAAGATTTTATCTATTTCATTTCTTTCATGCAAGTGCATATCATTTTCATGATCTAGCAAATATTGTTATAGTGGATCAGTGGGAGGTATGGCAATAGAAGAAATACCAATTATTTCATCTTTACTAGCTGATTCTTCATTATGTAGTTGTCTACTAAACTTGGAGAAATTAAACTCATGAGACACATCGCCAAAACTAACACCGACAATTTGTTTTTCACAATCTATTTTAGCATTGACGGTGTTCAAGAAAGGCCTTCCAAAGACAATGGGACAAAAATCATCATGTGGGGAACCAAGAACTAGAAAATCAGTAGGATATTTTATTTCCCCACACAAGACTTCAACATCTCTAACTATCCCAAGTGGTGTCATGATGTCTCGGTTTGCAAGTTTAATAGTAACATCAATGTCGTCTATTTCAGCGGGTGCTATATCATTCATAATTTATTGATAAAGGGTAAAAGGAATAGCACTCACACTAGCACCTGAATCACATAATCCATGGTAGCAATGATATCCAATTTTAACTGAGACAACAGGCATGCCAACAACTGGTCTATGATCATCTTTTTCATCGGATTTGGCAATTCTAGCAGCTTCACCAACAAAATAAATAACATGCCCATCAATATTATCGGCCAAGAGATCTTTCACCATAGCAACACTAGGTTCCACTTTGATTTGTTCAGAGGGTTTAGGTGCTTTAATATTACTTTTGCAAACTACAGTTGATACCTTAGCATGTTCCTTTATCCTAATAGGGAAAGGTGTTTTTTCAATATCAGCAGTAGGCACAACTAGATCAATATTGTAAATGATAGTTTCATCTTTAACTTTCACTGGTTCTTTAGTTTCTTCTTTAATAGGGGGTGATATTTAAACCACTTCTCATTAGGGAGATTAACATGAGTAGCAAATGATTCACAAAAAGAGGCTACTATCTCGGAGTCAAGTCCATATTTAGTGCTAAACTTGGGAAAAACATCGGTATTTATAAAAGATTTAACACAATCAAACTCAAACTTAATACCTAACTCTTTACCTTTGTCGAGTTCCCAATCTTCAGAGTCGCATTTAATTCTTTCCAAAAGATCCCACTTGAATTCAATAGTTTTCTTCATAAAAGAACCAGTACAAGAAGTATCGAGCATGGATCGTTTATCATGAGAAAGCCGAGCATAAAAATTATGAATAATAATTTCTCTTGAGAGCTCATGATTGGGGCATGAATATAACATTGACTTAAGCCTCCCCCAAGCTAGAGCGATACTTTCTCCTTCACAAGGCCAAATATTATATATATAATTCCGATCACGATGAACTAGATGCATAGGATAATTTTTTGGTGAAATTCCTATTTCAATCGGTTCCAGTTCCAAGATCCAATATCATCGCATAGCCTATAGCATGTTAATGCTTTTACCTTCAAATATAAAGGGAAAATTTGTCAGGACCCCGATTGTAAGTCACATCGATCTAGCATGTAACACATCATATCTCTTTTTCTTTGTGGCCTCATGCACGGTATTCCCACGGGTGCCACCTTACCTGGCCCGGGACTGTTTGCGCCTTTTGGCTCACGTATATGATAGTTTCGCTAGCATCCATATGACAAGAACCCGGGCCGACATGACTAGTCGTAAACCCAAGGTGGCGCTAACTTACAGGAACAGGCATACATGACCCAGCAATGAACGTGTCGATCAACAACGTATGAACCCAAGTCGTAGCAAGCTACAAGGACTTAAAGAAACAACGCATGACATTTCCCCGAAGGGGACATACACAGGAAGGAAGAAGGACACCGTCGGCCAGCCTACATGTTCCGGAGCAGTAGCAAGCTACCATGGCTCAGTGGAAGCACTAGGAGACATTTCCCGGTAAGAGAGGCTACCAAGGATAAACAACTAGGTTGTCGAATCCCACACATACCAAGAGTTTCAATAACATACACACAATATGCTCGATATGTGCAAATACAACATGGCATCACAACAAAACTCTATGACTCAAAATATTAATTCAATAGGCTCCGAGGAGGCAAGTATTACAAACATGTGGACTCAATCATATATTTTTAGGAGCTCATAAATATTTATTTTGGGCATTTGGAATTAATGCAATAACTATTTGCATTAGATTTATATATGTTATATATTTTATATATGTCCAGTAATTCTAGGTAATTGTCAGAAATTTCTATCTTGGCCATTTCCAGAAATGATTTCCGAGGCTTTCACATATCCCCAATTCAAACTTGAAATGAATTTAAACATGATGCACAC
Source organism: Aegilops speltoides (assembly GCA_021437245.1). Lineage (NCBI taxonomy): Eukaryota > Viridiplantae > Streptophyta > Magnoliopsida > Poales > Poaceae > Aegilops > Aegilops speltoides. Next base: position 420,998,961 of record CM038142.1, on the reverse strand, counting down.
ATGACTAGCTCGCCCCCACTCGAAAGAATCTCATCCCGAGATTCAGGAGTTGGCAGAAAGAAAGTGGGGTACTCCAGTCAAAGATGATCTTCTCACTCCCAGGTAGCTTCTCTCTCAGAATGATGCGCCCACTGAACCTTGAGAAACTTGATGTTCCGACGTTGGGTGACATGCTCTACTTGATCAAGAATGCGAACAGGGTACTCTCGATATGTGAGGTTATCTTGGAGATCAAGCGCTTCGTGGTCCACTCTAGGGATGGGATCCGAGAAGCAATGCCTGAGTTGGGAGACGTGGAAGACATCATGCACTCTGGAAAGATGTGGGGGTGTTCCAATTGGTAGGCAACCTCTCCTTGTGTAGCGAGAATTTAAAAAGGACCAATGTAACAAGGAGCCAACTTGCCCTTGATACCGAAACGATGGGTACCCTTCAAAGGGGTAACCTGAAGGTAAGCCTTGTCACCAAATTCATAAGTCATTTCCTTATGACGATGGTCATACTGGCTCTTTTGATGAGACTGGGCTGTTTTCAAATTCTCACGAATGATGCGAACTTTCTCTTCCGCCTCCTGGATCATGCCCAGTCCAAAGAATTGTCTTTCACCGGTTTCTGACCAGTTCAAAGGTGTTCGACATCTTCGTCCATAAAGAATCTTGAAAGGAGCTTTCTTGAGACTGGATTGATCGCTATTGTTATAAGCAAACTCGGCGAAAGGAAGACATTTCTCCCAATCCATAGCAAATGAGATAACACAAGCTCTAAGCATGTCTTCGAGAATTTGGTTGACCCGTTCCACCTGACCACTTGATTGAGGGTGGAAAGCGGTACTAAAGGAAAGATGGGTTCCCATGGCAGTTTGGAAACTCTCCCATAAATGAGAAGTGAAAAGACTTCTACGGTCTAAATTGATCTCTAGTGGAACACCATGAAGTGACACTATTCGAGAAATATATAAGTCAACAAGCTGACTAGCAGTGATAGCCTCTCGAACAGGTAGGAAGTGTGCCACATTGGAGAGACGATCAATGACTACGAAGATAGCATTGTTCCCTCTCTTGGTCCTGGGAAAGCCGGTGATGAAGTCCATACCAACATTATCCCATTTCCACTCAGGAATAGCTAAAGGCTGAAGGGTGCTAGCAGGTCTCTGATGCTCTTCCTTAACGCGACGACAAACATCACAGTTAGCAATGCGCTAAGCAATTTCTCTCTTCATCCTAGTCCACCAGAACCTCTGGCGTAGGTCCTGATACATCTTAGTACAACCGGGATGAATCGTGAGAGGAGATTCATGAGCCTCCTTAAGGATCGATTGTCGCAGATGTTGATTCTTGGGAACCACCAAGAAATTCTCAAAGAAAATAACACCTCGATCATCCATAGAGAAACGTCCACCAACTCCCTTCCAAATGTTTCTCTTGATGCGGATAACACCCTTATCAAATTTCTGGTCAGTAACGATCTGATCCTCAAGGGTAGGTTTCGCCACCAAGGTAGAAAGGAATCTGCGAGGAGTAATGTGAAGGTTAAGCTTACAAAATTCCTCATGGAGAAGTGGTTGGCCCTGCTGCAACATGAGATTGTTTCAATAGGACTTACGACTTAAAGCATTAGCCATGACATTGGCTTTGCCTGAGGTGTAAGTAATCCCTAAGTCGTAATCTGAGATCAACTCCAACCAACGTCTTTGCCTAAGGTTCAAATCTGGTTGGGTGAAGATATACTTGAAACTCTGGTGATCGGTGTAGATCTCGCAATGTTTACCAAGAAGGTAATGTCGACATGTCTTAAGTTCATAGACTATGGCTGCAAGCTCTAAATCATGTGTAGGATAATTCTCCTCATGTGGATGCAATTGTCGAGATGCATAGGTAATCACATGACGATCCTGCATAAGAATGCAACCTAGTCCTTGTCGTGAGGCATCACAATAGATAACAAAGTCCTTAGTGAAATCCGGTGGCACAAGTATGGGAGCAGAAGTCAGGCATCTTTTCAGTTCCCGAAAACTGTACTCCCATTGTGGGGACCACTCAAACTTTTTATCTTTCTCGAGAAGTTCCGTGAGAGGTTTGGCCACTTTGGAGAAGTTCTCAACAAAGCGGTGACAATAACTGGCTAGACCAAGGAAACTCCTAAATTGTTTAACTCTTTCAGGTGGAGTCCAATCAAGAATGGCCTGAACTCTCTCAGGATTGACAGCAATGCCCTTAACAGATCTCACGTGGCCTAGATAGGTCACTTATGGTAACCAAAATTCACACTTGGAGAACTTGGCATAAAGGCGGTGGTCTATGAGTTTTTCTACCACAAGTCTAAGAAGTTCGGCATGCTCTTCCTCGTTTTCGAGTAAATAAGAATATCATCGAGGTAAACCACGACGAACTTATCTAAGTACTCCATGAAGATCGATTTCATTAAGCGGGAGAATGTAGAGCATTGGTTAGACCGAAGGACATGAAGGTGTACTCATACTGGCCATAACGAGTGACAACAGGCGTCTTGGGGATGTCCGCGTTTCTGATCTTGATTTGGTGGTAGCCTAACCTCAAATCCATCTTAGAGAAGACTGAGGATCCAGCAAGCTGATCATACAGGTCATTGATCCTGGGGAGTGGATATTTGTTCTTTATCATGACCAAATTAACGGGATGATAATCTACAACCATCCGATCCATACCATCATTCTTCTTGACGAAGAGGACGGGTAAGCCCAAGGATAAGAACTAGGACGGATGAAACCCTTTTGCAAGGACTCATCAAGTTGTTTCTTAAGCTCAGCTAGTTCTAAGGGTGCCATCTTATAAGGTCTCCTAGAGATTGGAGCGGTTCCTGGGATAAGATCTATGACAAACTCTACATCTCTGTCAGGTGGAATGCCTGGCAGTTCCTCTGGAAAGACATCCGGAAAGTCACGGACTATTGGGATATCTTCAAGGTCTGGAAGAGGGCTAGCATTAAGATAATAGAGCTGACGCTTTGCAACTCTAGTGGAGACAGTGACTATCTTACCAATTGGGTGTGTAAGCTGGACAGACCTGGTGTAACAATCAATCTTGGCATAATGAGCTTTCATCTAGTCCATACCCAAGATGATGTTAATGTCTGTAGACTTGAGGGCTATAAGTGATGCAAGCAATACAAGTTTGTCAAAAAGGATTTCATTACCATGGCTTACACTAGAAGTTTGCCATTTGGATCCAGGAGTTTGAATAACTAATGGAGAGGGCATATCACAAAATGATATGTCGTGAAAACGAGCATAGCTTTCAGAGATGAAAGAATGAGATGCTCCAGTATCAAACAGAACCGATGCTAGATGACAGTTGACAAGGAGTGTACCAAGAACAACATTCGGATCATCACAAGCGTCTTTAGCTGAGACGTGAAGCACACGTCCACGTTCAGTGCGAGCTGGCTTGGCACTGATCATCTTTATTGATGGCTTACCACGGCTAACAGGCTTCTCGAACTAGGGTCGAGCATAACTAGCCTGAGAGCAGTCACATGCATAGTGTCTTGGCTTCCTGCATGTGAAGCAAGTCCTTGAAGTTGGATGTGGACCCGCATTAACAAGTGGTCTACCAATAGGCCTGGGTAGAGCATACGACTGAGCTAGGTGAGGTTCCACATAAGATGGCCTTGGTGAATATCCGGATGGAAGAGCGGAGTTCGGAACCCAAATCCAGCGCTTCTGAGAACTAGAACCGGAGGAAGAACCCAAATCACGGGTGTGCTTACGAGACTCCTGTAAGTAAGATGAGTTGTCTCTGCATTAATGGCCTTGTTCACAAGAGCTTGGAATGTATCACAATGATGCAAGTGGAGATCACGACGCAACTTAGGGTTGAGACCCTTTCGGAACCTAGCCTGCCTCTTGGCATCCGTGGACACCTCTTTTGTAGCATAGCGAGCGAGGTTCTCAAACTCTCTACTCTAAGCATCAACAGCCTTCTTACCCTGGGTAAGATTAGAGAACTCTTCTCTCTTGCGATTTATGAGGTCTTGAGGAATGTGATGCTCGCGAAAAGCCTCAGTGAAATCTCTCCAGGTAGGTATTTGGCCAGCTGGAAGAATAGCCTCATAGCTCTGCCACCAAAGACTAGCAGGACCTTTCAGGTGATATGTAGCATAGGTGACCTTGTCATCTTCAGCTCCGTTCACGGAACACATATTATGAGTGATACTACAGAGCCAATCATCTGCATCAAGTGGCTCAATGGAATGATGAAAGGTAGGTGGGTGCAAGCCGATGAAGTCATGGATGGTCGCAGACTCTTTGTACTGTTGTGCGGTGTTTTCCTCGATACGTGCTAACAAGCGGTTAGACTCACGCTTGTTACTCTCCATCTCAAACATGAACTCTACCAACGAAGGTTGGTCGGGAGGATCCTCATCCCTACCATCTCCGTGGTTCTGGATAGGAGCAACAGAACTTCGCTTAACTGACGACATCCCGAGAAACGAAACCAAGGATAGAATCAGCATCAACTATGGGTTGTAGAATGTAGGACAAGGAAATTAGCATCCTTCGAACTCCTAGGGAAATTCTGGCAGCATAACGGCGGTAAAATGCTCAAAATGAGACATCCTGAAATGATGGGGTAGTACCATACTCAACATCATCCCTCAAGGTTATGAGATAGTACTAACTAGACTACACCATAAGTACTCGAAAATTGGAATATGACTCTGATCAACAATTCCTATGGGACTGCGGAGTAGTAACTCGTGATCCTGATAGACGGAAAAGAAAGCCTAGTTCATTAACCCCGTAGGAAAGATAGAATGACTCAGATCATAAGGCCATGAGGTATAGGAGTAAAAAGAGACTTATGTTCCCTTCCACAATCTATTCCCTTATATAACTAAAGAATTTCTAGACTCAACTTCGACTAGTTTAGCTTAGTAATCCTACACGCAGTCAGGCTCTGATACCAAAGCTGTCGAGACCCCGATCCTAAGTCACACCGATCTAGCATGTAACACATCATTATCACTTTGCGGCCTCACTCACGGTATTCCCACGGGTGCCACCTTACCTGGCCCGGGACCGTTTGCGCCTTTTGGCTCATGTATATGATTGTGTCACTAGCATCCATATGACAGACAACCCGGGCCGACATGACTAGTCGTAAACTCTAGGTGGCACAAACTTACAGGGACAGGCATACATGACCCAGCAACGAACATGTCGATCATCAACATATGAACCCAAGTCACAGCAAGCTACAAAGACTTAAAGGAACAACACGTGACATTTCCCCGAAGGGACAGACACAAGAACGAAGAAGGACACATGCCGGCCAGCCTAAGTGTTCCGGAGCAGTAGCAAGCTACCATGGCTCAGTGGAAGCACTAGGAGACATTTCCCCATAAGAGAGGCTACCAAGAATAAACAACTAGGTTGTCGGATCCCACACATAGCAATACACATTACACGTACGCATAACGTGCAAGTATGCGTTGTACAACATGGAATCACAACATAACTCAACAACTCATATAGATAAAGGCTCAGAAGAGCCATCATGGTATTTATTACAAACAGGGGTCACATGACCCAACATTGACAGCATACAAGCAACGGAAGCATAACATGTCTGAGTACAGACAACTACAAATGAAAAAGGCTGAGGAGCCTGACTATCTACAAGACCCTCCCAAGGGTACAAGATTGTAGCTGACGTAACAAGCTACTTGTAAAAGTCCACGTGGAAAACTAGTGAGACCGAAGTCTCCTCTACAAAAACATAAATTAAGCAACGGGAGTACAAAGGTACTCAGCAAGAATTACATCATATCCTATCATACATGCATTACTATCAAGAAGGCAATGTGGGGTTTAGTTGCAGCAAACCAGCTTTGACTCAGTGGCTATCCTGTTCTACGACTACGAGTAACTTCTTTGAGGTGAGATAGTCCACTAATCACCACACAATACACCACTATGGATTCTTTCCCGTCTCCCTACGAGAAGGCCATCCATAACACTCACACTTGTCTTGAAAATTTTAGTCTATGTACCACGTACGCATCCAAGAAGTCCATATCCGCGGACCCGACTATTCGAATAGATCATGTTAACCCTGCAGGGGTGTACTTCCTCACACATGCTCTCGCCACTTACCTCCATCTACACGTCATGTATCTCAGAAATTTTCAAGCGGAAGCTTGGCGAGGGTGTCGGCCACGACCTGACTAACCAAGCAAGACCCTAGTCCAGGTTTATCGCCTATTCGGGTTCTATCCGCAAGGGAATCCGGCCGAGGTTTCCATCACGGCCCCAAATGATGTGAGCTGGTTTCCCAAGCCCACCATCCGGGTACCACTTGGTACACCGTGCCACCTATGCCTAGTCTGTCCCAAGCCCACCCTGTCGGGTGCCACTTGGTAGAAAAATAACACTACCAACAAACACCAGAAACTAGTTGCGACTCCTGGACAGAGATCAAGTTGGTTAATAAATCGAGAGGGGCACTTAAGTATTCCGATGCGTGGTAGTAGCTAGTCATTGGACAACATATACAGAACTTAGTTCTTAAGGACGGTTCCAGTGAGACAACCCACCATGTACTCCTACATGGCCTCTCACCGCTACCTTTACCAAATCGTATTCACACACTTAACTCTCAACATCAGAACATAGCACTGCACTCCAATTCATTCCTAATGAATTATACCTAACACAACTCTAAGCAATAGCAGGCATGGCATGGTAGGAACACAACATGGCTCAATCAACTCCTACACATGCTAGTGGGTTTCAACTAGTTATTGTGGCAATGACAGGTCATGCAGAGGAATGGGTTCAACTACCGCAACATAAAGTAGCAGTTGAATCGTTGTTGTCCTAATGCAATAACAGAGAGCAGGAGCAAGAGAGTGGGATTGTATTGGAATGAACAAGGGGGTTTTGCTTGCCTGGTAGATCAACAGGGGGCACTGCTCCTCAGACAGGTACTCTGTAACGGTCTCCAGAGTAGGACCTATCGAGAAGGACGGTGCCGACAATCAATACACAAGCATATGCAACAATATGATGCATGATCATGGCATCAAGATGTGATGTTTTTTGAGCTAATGCAACCAGCAACAAGTTCAATGGAGCTCATCTGAATCAAGGATTCAAAGGTAACTCTGAACTTAAGCATTTTAAATACCCATTATGTGTTTTCATATATTCAGTAGGTATAACATCATTTGTCATGCATGGAAATTGTACAAATGGATAGATTGAATTTTTCTGATAATTTTTCATATCTAAATTATTTCAAACTAAGCTACGGTTGAATTTATATGAATTTTAGAAGTTTTGCTAATTTTCTGGAATTTCCAAAATAGAAATAATCCAGAAAATCATTTATTGCGTCAGCACTACATCATGCTCGTCGGCAGTCAACAACAATGACCAGGTCAAACGGCGTGTGGGGTCCTGCGTCGATTGTCCTGAGTTAAGCGAGGCTAGGTTTAGCCTAATTACAGGATTAGTGGGTGCTAGGGGCCACTGTCAGTGACTCCAGGGAGTCATCAGGTTAGTGCTAACTGGGGTTTGACCGGCGTTAAGCCGCCGGCGAGGCCGAACACGGTGGAGCGTGTTGGGATCGTCGCTTCAGCGACTATTTGGACGGCGAAGGCCACGGGCAAGGAGCTGGGGCTCGTCCGCGTCGCTTGGAGCAAGCGAGAGGGGCAGGGGTGGCCTGAGCTCACCGTAAACGAGCTTGGGGCGGCGGCTGGAGCATGGCCAGGTGCGCGCATGGTGCTGCAGTGCACGGTAGGAGCTGTGAGTGGCGGCGTTGGCCTTCTGGGAGGCCGATGAGCGTGGTGGCATGCGCGAGCACGATCTGCGGTGGCTAGAGAGATGACGGCGACATGGCCGCCGGCGGTGAGGTCTCGGCCTCGGCGGCTAACCTAGCTACAGCGCGTGAACGACAAAACAGAGAGGGGGAACGACGGCGGGGCTCACAGTGGATCCGGCGGAGGCTTCAGCGAGCTCGAGGGAGGTTTGACGCGCGCAGAACGGCGACAGTGATCTCGGGCGGCCGGAGGTGAAGACGATGGCGATGGCGGCGTTACGAGTGTCCCTGGTTGCTTGGCTCGTCGAGGATGATGCAGGAGACGAGGCGGAGCTCTCGAACATGAAGAGAGGGCGAGGAGGGGTGGGTGCACCAACAGCGAGCGGTGGTGGAGATCCACGTGAGGGGGAAAGAGTGAGAGAGAGTGAGAGAGGTCCGAGGGCGTGGTGACGTCCAGGGCGTCGAGGGGGAGGGCAGGCAGGTAGTTGGCGTGGTGCCCATGCGCGCAGGCGGCGAGTGCGTGCCCCTCATCCTCCTGGCGCCAGGAGGACGACGACTAGCGTCGGCAGGTGGTGGGCTGGGCCAGTCGGCTTGCTGGGCCGCCATGTGAGCCCGGGTAAGGGATTTTCCCTTTCTTTGTTTTCTTTTCTATTTCTGATATTTGGTGAGGGGTTTTGCAATAATCCCTTTAACCCCTACAAAATTTATCAGAAGCAAAAAAATTGATTTGGTTCAAAAATTAAATTGAAATAAATATCAGAAATAGAAAAGAAAACAAAAAAAGGGAAAACCCTTACCTGGGCTCACCTGGCGGCCCAGCAAGCCGGCTAGCCCAGCCCACCTCCTGCCGACACCAGTCATCGTCCTCCTGGCGCCAAGAGGATGAGGGGCACGTGCTCGCCGCCCGCACGCATGGGTGCCATGCCACATGCCTGCCTGCCCTCCCCCTCGACGCCCTGGACATCGCCACGCCCCCCCCCCACCCCAAACCTCTCTCACTCTCTCTCACTCTTTCCCCCTCCCGTGGATCTCCACCTCCACTCGCTGTTGCCATAGCCACCGCCTCCCCCTCACCCTCTCTTCGTGTTCGAGAGCTCCGCCTCATCACCTGCATTGTCCTCGACGAGCCAAGCAACCAGGGACGCGCCGTAACGCCGCCATTGTCGTCGTCATCACCTCCGGCTGTCCGAGATCGCCGTCGCCGTTCTGCCCGCATCAGACCTCCCCCGAGCTCCCTGATGTCTCCACCGGATCCACTATGAGCCCTGCCATCATTCCCTCCTCTTCGTTTCATCGTTTGCGCGTCGTAGCTAGGTCAGCCGCCGAGGCCGAGACCTCGCCGCCACCGGCCATGTCGCCAGAGTCGCTCTAGCCACCGCAGCTCGCGCCCGCGCATGCCACCGCGCTCATCAGCCTCCCAGAAGGCCAAAGCGGCCACCGCAGCTCTTACTGTGCATTGTAGCACCGCACGTGCACCTGGTTGTGCTCCGGCCGCCGCCCCGAGCTCGTTTTCAGCGAGCTCAGGCCACCCCTGCCCCTCTCGCTTGCTCCAAGGAACGCGGACGAGCCCCAGCTCCTTTCCCATGGCCTCCGTCGTCCAAATGGTCGCTGAAGCAATGATCCCGATGCATTCCACCGTGTTCGGCCTCGCCGGCGGCTTAACACCGGTCAAACCCAGTTAGCACTAACCTAATGACTCCCTGGAGTCACTAACAGTGGGCCCCAGCGCCCACTAATCCTGTAATTAGGCTAAACCCAGCCCTGTTTCACCCGGTGACACTGACGTGTGGACCCCACACATCAGGTTTGACCTGGTCAGCGCTGTTGACCTGCTAACGCAGGCATGACGCAATAAATGATTTTCTAGATTATTTCTATTTTGGAAATTCCTGAAAATTAGCAAAACTTCTAAAATTCATATAAATTCAACCCTAGCTTACTTTGAAATAATTTATATATGAAAATTATCAGAAAAAATCAATCTATCCATCTGTACAACTTTCACGCATGACAAATGAAGTTCTACCTACTTAATATATGAAAACACATAAAGGGCATTTAAAATGCTTAAGTTCGGAGTTGCATTTGAATCCTTTATTCAAATGAGCTCCATTGAACTTGTTGCTGGTTGCATTAGCTCAAACAACATCACATCTTCATGCCATGATCATGCATCATATTGTTGCATATGCTTGTGTATTGATTGTCGGCACCGTCCTTCTTGATAGGTCCTACTTCGGAGAACGTTACAGAGTACCTGCCTGAGGAGCAGTGCCCCCCTGTTGATCTACCAGGCAAGCGAAACTCCCTTGTTCATTCCAATACAATCCCACTCTCTCGCTCCTGCTCTCTGTTATTGCATTAGGACAACAACGATTCAACTACTACTTTATGCTGCGGTAGTTGAAGCCATTCCTCTGCATGACCTGTCATTGCCACAATAACTAGTTGAAACCCACTAGCATGTGTAGGAGTTGATTGAGCCATGTTGTGTTCCTACCATGACATGCCTTCTATTTCTTAGAGTTGTGTCAGGTCTGATTCATTGGGAATGAATTGGAGTGCAGTGCTATGTTCTGATGTTGAGAGTTAAGTGTGTGAACACGATTTGGTAAAGGTAGCGGTGAGAGGCCATGTAGGAGTACATGGTGGGTTGTCTCACTGGAACCGTCCTTAAGAACTAAGTTCCGTATATGTTGTCCAATGACTAGCTACAACCACGCATTGGAATACTTAAGTGCCCCTCTCGATTTATTAACCAACTTGATCTCTGTCCAGGAGTCGCAACTAGTTTCTGTGTTTGTAGGTAGTGTTATTTTTCTACCAAGTGGCACCCGACAGGGTGGGCTTGGGACAGACTAGGCATAGGTGGCACGATGTACCAAGTGGCACCCGGATGGTGGGCTTGGGAACCCAGCTCACATCATTTGGGGCCATGATGGAAACCTCGGCCGGACTCCCTTGCGGATAGAACCCGAATAGGCGATAAACCTGGAGTAGGTTCTTGCGTGGTTAGTCAGGTCGTGGCCAACACCCTCGCCAGGCTTCCGCTTGAAGGTTGCCGAGATATACATGACCTGTACATGGAGGTAAGTGGCCAGAGCGTGTATGAAGAAGTATGCCCCTGTAGTGTTAACATGATCTATTCGAATAGCCGAGTCCGCGGATATGGACTTCTTGGATGCTTACGTGGTACATAAACAACTTGAAGTGGATACTCTAAAATGCTCAAGACAAGTGTGAGTGCTATGGATGGCCTTCTCGTAGGGGACGTGAAAGAATCCATAGTGGTGTATTGTGTGGTGATTATTGGATTCGTGTGTGCTATCTCGCCTCAAAGAAGTTACTCGTAGTCATGGAACAGGATAGCCACTGAGTCGAAGCTGGCTTGCTGCAACTAAACCCCACATTGCCTTCTTGATACTAATGCATGTATGATAGGATCTGATGTAAGTCTTGTTGAGTACCTTTGTACTCATGTTGCTTAATTTATGTTTTTGCAGAGGAGACTTCGGTCTCACTAGTTTTCCATGTGGACTTCGACAAGTAGCTAGTCACCTCAGCTACGATATTGTACCATTGGAAGGGTCTTGTAGATAGTCAGACTACTCAGCCTTTTTCATTTGTAGTTGTCTGTACTCAGACATGTTACACTTTCGTTGCTTGTATGCTCTGTATGTTGGGTCATGTGACCCCTGTCTGTAATAAATGCCATGATGGCTCTTCTGAGCCTTTATCTATATGAGTTGTTGAGTTATGTTGTGATTCCATGTTGTACAACACATACTTGCATGTTATGCGTGCGTGTAACGTGTATTGCTATGTGTGGGACCGACAACCTAGTTGTTTATTCTTGGTAGCCTCTCTTGTGGGGAAATGTCTCCTAGTGCTTCCACTGAGCCATGGTAGCTTGCTGCTACTCCGGAACACTTAGGCTGGCCGGCGTGTGTCCTTCTTTGTTCCTGTGTCTGCCCCTTCGGGGAAATGTCACGCGTTGTTCCTTTAAGTCCTTGTAGCTTGCTATGACTTGGGTTCATACAATGATGATCGACACTTTCGTTGTTGGGTCATGTATGCATGTCCCTGTAAGTTTGTGTCACCTTGGGTTTACGACTAGTCATGTCGGCCCGGGTTCTCTGCCATATGGCTGCTAGCGACACAATCATATACGTGAGCCAAAAGGCGCAAACTGTCCTGGGCCAGGTAAGGTGGCACCCATGGGAATACCGTGCGTGAGGCTGCAAAGTGATATGATATGTTACATGCTAGATCGATGTGACTTAGGGTCGGAGTCCCGATAGTGTTTTATGGTGGCGTGTCCTTCGTGGTATCCTTCCGGTGGAAACAACACTACAGCAAAGACATATAACGAGCTTAGCTCGTTGCAAGGTCTGCATGTGTACAGATGAAGATATGATTCATGAATTGATTAAGTGCTCTCATGTGCAGAGCTTCTGGACAGAAGCGAGAAGCTGGCTTCACCTTAAGTTGCCTGAGTTACACCCTAGTACATGGTGCAAGGACATTCTTTGTGTTTCACGTATTTCTGGGGTGAACCGCCGAAATTCATTACTGTGATGTGGGTGATATGGACATCCCGTAACAACATAAGGCATGAGAGAGTGAGCATAGACCCGGTTCAGTCCATGAAGCGCACAAGAGAAACTCTACCCATGTTGGATCTTCCTTTGGTGCAGACCAGGATGTTGCCTGGATTTTGATGGAGACCGCGTGGCCATGGTTGGGTCAAGATCAACACAGATGCTAGTGTCTCATCGACTGAAAACAAGAGTGGAGTAGGAGGTTTAGCAAGAACTCCTTCTCCATTTGTTGCTGCCTGGAGCAAGCCTTACTCCAATGTTACTGATCCACTTATTGTAGAAGCTTTGGCTCCGCGAGATGGGGTGATTTTTGCCTAGCTCCGGTGGTTTTGCGAGTGCTAATGGAAACATGTAACATCAGAGCAACACGGGAAACATGCAAGCACACTTGGGTTTACCGACTATTGGATGGACTCCCCACCCAGTTTCCTCATGACCAGTGTGATGGCTGATCATGTTGGTGCCAAGTTGTTTGAATAAAGTTCAAAGTTTCCCGCAAAAAAAGCTTGGCACGTACTCCTAGTAATGTTGTCAAAGGACTAGTAGATACTTGGGTTGTTTTTTCACATATGAACTCTACATCTGGTTATCATCTCTTGTGAGACTACAAGCATGCATGTTCGTTCATACTGATCCAGTTGACGCCACCAAAATCAAATCCATGCAGTGGCTGTGATCAACTGTGATTTCATGGATTTTCAGTCGGTGATGCTCGCAGTGCATCCCTTTGATCCTTGCAGTAAAAAAGGCGCAAGAATATTGGGCTCAAGGGGGCCGCGCGGTAGGCCTCCCGCAAGCGACATCTTCATGTGCCGCATCCTGGCTTTGGTAGCTGCCATAACAACGCCATGACAAAATAGTGCAAAAGCTGGACCGCCCTTAGTTGATACCCTTTTGCCTGTGCTGGGCCTCTCATGCAACCACTGGCCACACAGACACTGATGGCACCACTGTTCACTTTTGCACAAGCACCACTGTTGAGCGTCGCGTAAACCAGTTGTTTGATGGCAACTCCAATGCACGACCCCAAATGGACCAGTTGTGTCCATTTGGAGGTAAGCAGACAGAAAACGTAGACCAATGTGTAGGAGAAGACGGGCCAATGTCTGTTTTCAGTGTGCTTTCGATCCATTCCCGGCCCAATTTTTGGCCGCGTTTACATCCAAACGGACATGCGCACCCTTGTCCCACCTGGTTCGACCGTCGGGGATATAAATAATTTTCCTCTTTCCCTGCCCTCTCTCCGCCCCCCGCCATCGCCGTTGCCACCCTATTCTCACCCGCGTCACCTTCCATCAAGGCCGTCCTAACCACGACCACGCCATGCCATAGCCGGCCCACGCCCTTGTTTGGGAAGATCTTTTTGCTGGCGTTCGTGGTTCCTTGTTATCGGTGGGAAAGAAGCTACGGCCGTCGGCGCCGCCCGTCGACTCCAACAACTTCTGGCAACTGTTGCATTGCCGCAAGGTGCCCACCCACCAACACCAACCTTGCTTTGCTGCCTGTGAGGAGAGCTTGATGTGCCCTTTTGATCCGCGTCTCAACCATGACCGCAAGGTGTATGCCGCTTTGCTCACAAGGTACTATGGATAGCGGGGATGCGTATTTCTTTCACAACTTCATTTGTTCATCAGATGATTCGTCTTCGTATAATGAACAGCTTGTGGTGGCTGCATCGATCGTCGATGACCACATTAGTAGGAGGCAGCCTCGGTTCAGGGGATCAATCCATGGGCATGCTCTGGCCTTGAACCGTAATAGGGAAAGAAACCACACCCTTCTCTATGCCAATTACTTTGATAATACCGCACTCTTCAACCACATCAATTTTATCGCCGATTCTGAATGAGGAGACATGTGTTCAATCATATTTGGGAGGGAGTGGTAGGATATGACCCATACTCTGAGTGCAAAGAGGATGCCCTTGGCAAGCTTGGCTTCTCTTCTTACCAGAAATGCACTGCGGCTATTTGTATGCTTGCATATGTAATTCCTAGTTATCTTGTGGATGAGTATGTGCGTATGATTGAGTCCACATGTCTCCTCTCAATATATAGTTTTTGCAAGGGTGTGGTGGCAGTGTTCGGCCCTGAGCACCAGGCCATTAGAGAGAGCCCGAAGCTCAGAAAAGGATGAGGGAGCCCAAGACACCTGAAGCCACGACCCAAAGTAACACCAAACCAGCTTGGCCAACACACAGTGGAAGAAAATGTGGCTCGTGTCCTCCATGGCACCACACAGTGCACAACTATTCGAGCCCGGGCCATTGCCTTTACGGATTTGATCAGCCGCAGGCAAACAGCCCCTGAAAGCTTGCCAAAGAAAGATCTTTATCTTAAGGGGAATACGGGCATGCGAAATCGTTCTGAACTTGGAATAAAGCGACTTAACAGAAAAGCGTGCAAAAGAAGAGTGGCGCCAAACCACCGAGTCTTCTGTCTCCGAGAACATGGGGATGAGGGCAACAAGACGCTGCCAGTCACCCAACTCTGCAGGGGATAGCGAGCGACCGAAGGCAAGGTACCAATTATTAGCAGACACCTCTGCAATGGAGATATTCGGGTTCAGACAGTAGGAGAAAAACATGGGGAAAGCCACCGAGAGAGTAGAGTCTCCACACCACCATTCTAGCCAAAAATGAATCGAAGTGCCATTACCAACCACAAATTTGACGTGTTCTTTAATAAAGGCGGAACCTTGACAAGGTGTTTCCAAAATTGAGACCCTCCCCGAGAAGATGCAAACATGGGATTCGAAGTAGGGAAGTACTTAGCCTTAAGGATCGATAACCACAAGGTGTCAGCTTCCATGGTCATGATTTTCCACCACCATTTGATCATGAGGCACTTGTTCATAGTAGCAATATTAATGATCCCCAACCCCCTAGATTTTTGGGTCTGCAAATAATTTTCCACTTAACCAACCTATATTTTCATTTATTATCCGAAGAGTCCTAGAAGAAAGCACCCCTATGCTTATCAAAACCGTCATGGGTACTGGCAGACAGGAGATAGAATCCCATGATGAACATAGGTAGGGAGGAGAGACAAGCATTAATAAGGGCAACCTTCCCAGCATTTGTGTTGTACTTGCCCCGCCAAGGCAACACCCTGCTCCCTACCTTAGCAACGACAGGAGCAAACTCCTTGGCAAATAATTTATTCGGGGAAATCGGAAGGCCCAGATGTTTAAAGAGAAAGGAGCCCAAGTTGCAGTTTAGGAGATGGGCCACCCTTAACGCCTCTGAATTATCTACACCAGTGACAATGACCATGCTTTTGGAGAAGTTGATCTTAAGCCCATATAAGGCTTCAAAACACATCAAGATGAACTTAAGGTGAGCAAGGAACGAATCATTTAATTCCACCGTAATGATAGTGTCGTCCGCATGCTAGAGATGCGTGACGCCCTCCGGGTTATGACAGGAGAGATGTGGCCCCACGAGGTACCTCTGGATAGGATTCAAGAGAGAGCATCCACCACGAAGTTAAACAAAAGAGATGAGGCGGGGTCACCTTGCCTTAGGCCCCTGCTGTCAGTGTCAAAACCGGCAGATCTCGGGTATGGGGTCCCGATCTATGCGTCTTAGGCTGATGGTAACAGGAAGCAAGGAACACAATGTTTACCCAGGTTCGGGCCCTCTCGATGGAGGTAAAACCTTACTTCCTGCTTGATTATTATTGAAGATATGAGTAGTACAAGAGTAGATCTACCACGAGATCATAGAGGCTAAACCCTAAGAGCTAGCCTATAATGGTATGATTGTAATTGTGATCGGCCTTCTAAGGACCAACTCTGGTTTATATAGACACTGGAGAGGGCTAGGGTTTACATGGAGTCGGTTACAAGAAAGGAAACACAATATCCGG
This sequence comes from Aegilops speltoides, assembly GCA_021437245.1. Classification (NCBI taxonomy): domain Eukaryota; kingdom Viridiplantae; phylum Streptophyta; class Magnoliopsida; order Poales; family Poaceae; genus Aegilops; species Aegilops speltoides. The sequence goes on along the minus strand of CM038142.1, from coordinate 420,982,692 downwards.
ATCGCCAAGCTTGCCTTCCATGCAAAGGAGAGTCTCATCCGGACACGGGCCGAAGTCTTGAGTCTTGTATCTTCACGCTTCAATAGTCCAGACTATGTATATAGTCCGGCTGCCCGGATGCCCCCTAATCCAGGACTCCCTCAGTAGCCCCTGAACCAGGCTTCAATGATGATGAGTCCAGCGTGCAGTCTTGTCTTCGGCATTGTAAGGCGGGTTCCTTCTCTGAATACTCCAACAACGAATAGTGTCCGGTTTCCCATCAATGTCGCACTCCTCGGCTTCAGTGCCTCAATAATGACCATCTCTACGTGTCAAGCGAATGCGAGGAGACGAGGCATTTTTGCATTTGCCACCAGCGATCCTTCCGGCGGTCCGTCTATTTGAAGAGATGGGAATTCTCAGATCCAAACCTCACTCTCCCCCCTTGAGCAAGCATCCCATAGAGCGCTCCGGAAAAAACCATTCCAACATGGCCGGTCGTCGCAGCTCTTCTACTCGCTCTCTTCGCTCCAAGTCGGGGGATTGGGAAGAGTGTTCAGTTCCTCATAGTCGTTTGATAAAGTTACAAACCCAAGGGTTTCTCCCACCAGCGTTTATGGTCCCAGTTCGAGCCGGAATAGCCACCTATAACGGAGGGGAACAAGCGGAGGGATCTCCTAATCCATCTCCAGAGGAGCGAATATGCTTTATTCCGCATCTGCTAAGGGGTGTCGGGTTTCCCATCCACCCGTTTCTTCGCGGGCTCCTGGAGATCTACGGTCTCCAGTTGCACAACCTTACCCCTGCCTCCGTACTACATATAGCGGGGTATGTTGCCCTTTGCGAGTTGTTTTTAGGCTGCGAACCTCACTTCGGGTTATGGAAGAAGTTGTTCTGCCTTGTCCCCCGCACCCAGGGAGAATCCCTATGTCAAGTGGGCGGGGCCGAAGTGAAGGAAATATGCCCTAGAGGCAATAATAAAGTTATTATTTATTTCCTTATTTCATGATAAATGTTTCTTATTCATGCTAGAATTGTATTAACCGGAAACATAATACATGTGTGAATACATAGACAAACATAGTGTCACTAGTATGCCTTTACTTGACTAGCTTGTTGATCAAAGATGGTTATGTTTCCTAACCATAGACATGTGTTGTCATTTGATTAACAGGATCACATCATTAGGAGAATGATGTGATTGACATGACTCATTCCGTTAGCCTAGCACTTGATCGTTTAGTATGTTGCTATTGCTTTCTTCATGACTTATACATGTTCCTGTAACTATGAGATTATGCAACTCCCATTTACCGGAGGAACACTTTGGGTGCTACCAAGCGTCTGGCGTAACTTCGGTGATTATAAAGGAGTACTACAGGTGTCTCCAAAGGTACATGTTGAGTTGGCGTATTTCGAGATTAGGTTTTGTCACTCCGATTGTCGGAGAGGTATCTCTGGGCCCTCTCGGTAATGCACATCACTACAAGCCTTGCAAGCAATGTGACTAATGAGTTAGTTGCGGGATGATGCATTACGTAACGAGTAAAGAGACTTGTCGGTAACGAGATTGAACTAGGTATTGGATACCGACAATTGAATCTCGGGCAAGTAACATACCGATGACAAAGGGAACAACGTATGTTGTTATGCGGTCTGACCGATAAAGATCTTCGTAGAATATGTAGGAACCAATATGGGCATCCAGGTCCCGCTATTGGTTATTGACCGAGAATAGTTCTAGGTCATGTCTACATAGTTCTCGAACCCGTAGGGTCCGCACGCTTAAGGTTTCGATGATAGTTATATTATGAGTTTATGAGTTTTTGATGTACCGAAGGAGTTCGGAGTCCCGGATGAGATCGGGGACATGATGAGGAGTCTCGAAATGGTCGAGACGTAAAGATCGATATATTGGACGACTATATTCGGAGTTCGGAAGGTTCCGACTGATTCGGGTATTTTTGAGTCTGGGAGAGTTACGGAATTCGCCGGGAGTATATGGGCCTTATTGGGCCATACGGGAATAGAGGAAAGAGGCGAAAGGAAGGAGGCGCGCAGCCCCCTCTGGTCCAGGTGGACAAGGGTGCGGCCCCCTTTTCCTTCCTCCTCTCCCCCTCTTTCCCCCTTCTCCTACTCCAACAAGGAAGGAGGGAGTCCTACTCCCGGTGGGAGTAGGACTCCCCATGACACGCCTCCTCCTAGGCCGGCCGCCCCATCCCCCTTGCTCCTTTATATACGGGGGGCGGGGGCACCCCATAGACACACAAGTTGATCTACGGATCGTTCCTTAGCCGTGTGCGGTGCCCCCCTCCACCATATTCCACCTCGGTCATATCGTCCTAGAGCTTAGGCGAAGTCCTGCGCCGGTAGAACATCATCATCGTCACCACGCCGTCGTGCTAACGGAACTCATCTCCGGAGCTCGGCTGGATCGGAGGCCGGAGATCGTCATCGAGCTGAACATGTGCTGAACTCGGAGGCCCCGTACGTTCGGTGCTTGGATCGGTCGGATCGTGAAGACGTACGACTACATCAACCGCGTTGTGCTAACGCTTCCGCTTACGGTCTACGAGGGTACGTGGACAAACACTCTCCCCTCTCGTTGCTATATCATCACCATGATCTTGCGTGTGCGTAGGAAATCTTTTGAAATTACTACGTTCCCCAACACGAAGTATGGCGTATTGCCGAGACCGGATACCTATCCGGCACTCCCAAGAAGGCACCAGGGAACTGGCCTTCAGAGTGGTTTTACATTGATGATGTTCCCCTTTCGGATCCAGTCCGGATAGGTCTCCCCAAGTTGATGCGCCCGCCGAGGGCATCGTCTAAGTTGGCGCCCGGGCCCCAAGAGGAGGATACCAGGAAATACATTTCGATGGCGGGATAAAGTTCTTGGCCAAATCGGATGGCGATAGTCGAGGTCATGGCAATATGCATAATGCGGGAGTGCAACCGCTTCAATATCGGGAAGCCCATGTGGCGCCGACGGGAAGATGGCGCCACCCGCTGCGGCCGTAAGGGTCCGGACTCGCCCTTTGCTCCGCAAGGATATTGTCCGATTATACAAAGGGAAGATGAAGAATTCGCCGCATTAAACCGCTGGACGGATTCTCCATGTACAACCCCCATAGTGGGTAAGTCGTCATTCCTTTCCTGCTTCAATTACTTTAGCGTTCTCGCTAAGATTACCGCATCGATGTTTCCGAGCAGAGGCGAGGAGGGCCGTGAAGGAATCTTCAGCCCCTCCCCGCATCCAGAGGACCCTGGAAGGCCCCTAGATCCAGGACTCGAAGAAGATCCGGATATTACTGTGGAGCTTGTCGGGGTGTTTTATCAAGCGAGCTGTGATGGTGCCTCAGTGGCCATTATTGCCGACTATCCCGGACTGCTCCCTGTGTAGCGTGTAAGCCAAACTAAAAACCCTATCCTCCAAAGAGGACTCCCCTCAGGTATCATGCCTTACCCTTGAGGCGTCGTTCTATTTACAGAGATGACAGTCAGAGCACGGGGATGAGCCCCTAGGGACTTTTCGAACACAGGCGTCCGGATCGGGCAGGCTCAAGAGGAAGGCGGTGAGGGTCGACACACCACTGCAGAGGTAAAGCAAAAACCTGTCCTGCGATTATGGTATTTGAAGTATAACAGTGCCCTTCGTGTCCTGGCAGGAAAAGGAGCAGCCGGACTATATCCGGGGATCCCGCCAATCATGCCTCCACCAGCCGGGTTCCAGAACCGGTTTCGAGAGCAGAGGCGGACACGGGGCCAGTGCCGCATAGTTCTCAGATAGAGGACGCGGATATGCTATTGGCCACGAACTCTAAAGTAGAGAGCGCCATGAATCACCGGCGCCGGAGGGCCGTGCTTCGGAACAACATCTTCTCCGAAGAGGCTTTTAATGCCTTCTATTCAGGGGACGCATACATTCGAGCAGCTCAAGGCGGGCTTGCCCGAGCGGCGGACCAGTATACCAAAGATATATGGGTAAGAAATTTTGATAATCATGTATAATAGTAGCCCCTGAGACTTGAGACGGTTGGAACAACTGTTTTAAGGATCAATTTATGCACATGTCCTTGTAGATAAGAATGAACAATTAGCTCGGGAGCTGGAGGAATGCAAGGCCCCGCTGAGGGACACGGTAGCCAAGTTAGAGGAATCCCAGAAGGCCTCATCTGGTAACATTTGTCTCAATTGTACGAAGATGCACCAGTTAGTAAATGGCTGGTATGACTAGTCTAACAGAAAATTCTGCAGACAATCCCGGGGTGAATCCGGAGGGCGTAACGGATGACGACTCGCATCTCAAAAGGCAGCTAAAGGTTGGCTAATGCATCCTTACGTAAGTTAGGCAAGAGAAGAACAATCTTCAAGATGCCAATATTCGGCTGGACGTGGAATTAAAAGACGTCCGCGCTCAACTGGCGGACTCTGTGAAGGAGAACAAAAGGCTTCGATGCGGTATTTGCGGTGAGTGCCCAGACGAACTATATTACAGTTCGGCGAGGAAGTGTATTGAAAGAATTTTGCTTCTAGGAATGTTAACGGGTCGCTCCGAGGAGGAGATGCCCTCATCTGCGGGCGATGTACTACAAGAACTTTCACAGTTGCACGAGCGAGCTCGGCGGGTGATGCACGGCGTTGCTCAGGCCTTGTGGCCATCAAGCTTCCTGTCGAATGGCATGGGGGAGCTTGTGGATCTGCTTCAAGGAGCCCGGCGGCGCTTCTGATTGTGGAAGATATCAGCTTGCTGGCAAGGTGCAAGAGAAGCCTGGGCAATGGTGAAGACACGCTACACCCAGCTGGACCCGAACCATATGGACGAAGTAGGACCGGCGGGGCCAGATGGGCAAGAAATTCCCGTTAGTTTGGTATATGACTAGGTAGCGTTAGCCGCCAAGTATTCTCAATAGGATTGTAAGCTAGATAGCCTGTTGGATGGTATAGAGGAGGAATATAGTCAGTCTAAGTGACTGTGTAATTCAATGGACATAAGTAGTCCCTAGCCGGATTAAAATCATTTCTCATGGCGGACCTTTTCGCTTCAGCCCCCGGATCCTACAGTTCGGGGTGTGTCTGAATACCCGCTCAGTTATACAAAACCGGGGTATGCGTGGAAACTAGGCGTAGGGGTCATAAGTGCTTGAACAGACAAGTATCCAACTAGTTATGTTATATTACATCGATAGTAAGAATCATCTTCCAGGAAGAATAGTTCCGTTAGGGGTTCCTTTCCCTGGGTACGCATGCGACGATGCACATGTCCGGACTGCGAATCATGGCGCAGGATATAAGACTTTTGGGGATTTACGTTGTAATAAACGAATACATCTTTTGCTCACCGATCGAATATTCTCTTAAGGAAACTAGCTTTCGGCTTCACCCAGTCTGAGGTACACATCCGGCTGAACCGGCAGTAACAATCGCAGAGGTGCTCCCCTTATGCCCTAGCCAAATTAACAGGAACGTAGGGCATAAACACAAGAGCCAGGCAACCCAGCTTGGCCACATCTTAAGTCATATCGATGCATATAATGGTGAAGAAAAGGCACATATGGAAAAAGAAATGCATATGTGATAGGCGAAAATCCATTAGAGTATTTATTTTTAGCTTCCGTATAGGAAGCCCCCAGGTATTGCTTACACACATAGTGCGGCCGGAGTGATCCGGAAGTCCGTACTATATTAAATACTTTGTGTGGAGAGGAAGAAAAAGTCGAGAAAGGAGAAGGGATGGAGCATAAATAAAAGGGAGGGAGTAAGGAGACGAACATTGAGTTCGGCGTTAGGCGTAGAATCTCCGGAGTCTGGCCACGTTCCATGGGTTCGGCTCGAGCCTGTTATCGGATGCATTATGTAAGCGGTACGCTCCTCCGGTGAGAACTTTGTCGATGACAAAGGGACCTTCCCACTTGGGTTTGAGCTTGTCCTTCTTCTTCTCCGGTAGGCGTAGAACGAGTTCGCCAATATTGTAAGTTTTGGCCCGTACTTCTCTGCTTTGGTATCATCGAGCCTGCTGTTGATAGAATGCAGAGCGGGCTTTTGCGATGTCGCGCTCCTCCTCCAGGGCATCCAAGTTATCCTGCTGATCTAGCACGGCTTCCTTCTCTTCGTACACGTGTACGCATGGTGAATCATGTATTATGTCACAGGGTAGTACTGCTTCCGCGCCGTACACCATAAAAAATGGTGTATATCTGGTGGTGCGATTCGGCATGGTCCACAGCCCCCAGAGTACGGAGTCGAGCTCCTCGACCCAGTGTGTATCTGACTCTGCCAAAGATCGCACTAGTCTGGGTTTGATGCCGCTCATAATGAGACCGTTTGCCCATTCGACCTGGCCGTTTGTTTGGGGATGGTAGACGGATGCGTAGTCGAGCTTAATGCCCATTTTGCCACACCAAGTTTTCACCTCATTGGCTATGAAATTGGAGCCATTATCAGTGATATTGCTGTGGGGGACGTCGTATCAGTGTACGACCCTGGATATGAAGTCTATGACTGGTCCGGATTCAGCCGTTTTGACTGGTTTGGCTTCTATCCATTTGGTGAACTTGTCCACCATGACCAATAAGTATTTTTTCTTATGGCTTCCTCATTTAAGAGGTATGACCATATCCATCCCCCAGACCGTGAAGGGCCAGGTTATGGGGATTGTTTGGAGAGCGGTAGGGGGCATATGACTCTGATTGGCGAAGAGCGGCAGCCGACGCAGTGTTGGACAAGGTCTGTCGTGCCTTTCGGGCCGTCGGCCAATAGAAGCCTGTGCGGAAAGCCTTGCTGACTAGTGCCTGAGCCGCGGCATGGTGCCCGCCCAGTCCGGCATGGATTTCATCCAAGAGCTGCCGCCCTTCCTCCTCGGAGATGCATCTTTGGAGCACTCCGGTGGCACTTTTCTTGTAGAGTTCCCCTTCGTGGACTTTGTAAGCTTTAGAATGCCGGACAATGTAGCATGCTTCGTTTTGGTCTTCTAGGAGCTCCTGCCTATTTAGGTAGGTGTAACGCCCCGAGACCGACGCTCCAGAAGACTTCCAGCTATTCCGAGTTTCGCCGTGTGTTTTATTTGCTTGTTGCATTGCATCATGTCATCTTTTGCATTGCATCATGTCATCATGCCATCATGTCATTTAATTTTTAAAACCTCAACTAAATAAATTGCATAGATCGTTGATCTATTTAAATCGAGGGAATTCACATGGTGATTCTCTTTAAAACATATCCTCTTGATATTTAGAGAGCTATAAAATTATTCCATTTATTTGGAATTAACCAAAACACACTTGCAAAATCCCAGTGCCTTTATTATTTCAATTCTTGGCCTCTAACTTTGCCATATATTCTTTCTTGTTTTTCCGGAGCTCCACCAAAAATCCGAACATTTTTGGACACTCCTAAATCCTAGACTCCATTCAAACTCCTTTGGCGCAAGTTAAATAATTTTGGGTTTAACTTCGCCTATTTTGCTGGAACCACTTTTGTTGGGTTGGAAACATTCCATAAAGCCTTACAAAAATATCCCACCATTTTATTCTTCTCCATGGCCTCTTCTCTTAATTCTTTTGGTCTCTCTCTATTTTTTTTTACGTAAGGAGTATATTAAGAGAGAGGAGAAGAGTGCCTAGCCGGACCTCTTAGGCCCAGCTCTAACCTAGCTGCCCAAAGCCTAGCCGGCCCATTTGCATCTAGGCCCAGCTCCGCTTCTTAACCCTAGCCTCCTGCCCGAAACCCTACATTCGATCCACCGATCGGCGCCGCCATCTTCCTCGCTCATCCCGATCCCCATCTCGCATCTCCTCGATCCCCACGCTCGCCTCCCTCTTCCTCCCTCGCTCCCATCGGCGCGCCACACACGCACGCCATCGTTCCCTGCTCCCTTCCCTTGCGCGCCAGCCTCCACCTCGCCCCTCTCTCTCTCTCGACGCCTCGTTCCATCCCCTCGGTCTCCTCGAGCTCGTGCCATCGACTCCTCCCTCCGCTGGCGACCGCGCCTCGCGCCTCCACCTCCTCGCCACCGGCAGAAGAAGCAACCAGGCGGGCCCGTCGCGCCCTTCCATCAGCAACCAGCGCCTCCACTACCTCCCGTCTGCTGCTGCGCTGAGACCGCCGTGCCAGATTCCGTCGCTGCGAAGCAGCGCCCGCTCCTGCTGCGGTTCCCGGCGTCCCCGGCTCGCTAGCTAAAGCATCGCGCGCCTGCTTATCCTCCCGCTGCGCCCCTTCCTCTCCGCCTCCCCAAGCAGCGCCCTCGCCGACGGAGTTGTTCTTGGCGCCATTGTTGTTCGGGCCAGCACCTCGCTCTGTTTCAAACCAGGGCCGACGCCTCCTTCGCTCGTCGTCTTGAAAGGTGCACCCGACCGCCCTTGCGTCCTTGCGACTCCATCGGTTGTCGCTGCACGCTTCCTTGACCACCTCGACCATAGTCTCTCTCGCCATGATGCACGTGGGCGGGGGCCTTGTTTGCCTCCTCTTTCGGCAATTTTGTTGACCAGCGATCGCGGCCCTTTTGCTGCCTCACCTCGTTGTGGCCATCCCTGCTGGTTGTGTCGCCGCTAAGACCCGTACCCGACCGTCAAGCATTCGGGATTCGCCAAGTACCCTTCGGATCGTCAAGTTCGACTACAAAGCGTCAAGCGTGTATCACTACCGCCGCCCGAACATCTACGAGCGGTGTACCACGGCGATCATGTACGGCTCCTGACGACCCGCCAAGACCACGAACAACTACCGCCGCCGCCGTGTACAACTACTTCCACGACGACCCGTGAACAACGACTTCCACTACGCCGTGTATGACTACTTCCCTCGGCGATCATCGCGAGCGACTACTTCCCTCTCTGAACGCGAACCGTCCCGTTTGACGCGCGAAGGTATAACCCGAGGCGACCGCGATGAGATGCACCGTTTTCACCATGTCCGAATTGTCATTGCAAGTTCCTCCTCGTTTGCCATGCCGTCGACCGTGGGAACCCGGTATCCGGGAGCACCCCACCTTCTTGCACGACTCGCTCGTCACACTTCTTTTGCACGGTATCTCCGTGAGCTACCGGAACCGATATGTTGCCGTGGCATCATTTTCGGATATGTTGCCGTGGCACCATTTCCTTTTCGCCGCCGTGGCACCCTTTTCGTTTCGCCGCCGTGGCACCCTTTTTGTTCCGCCATGGCGACAAATGCTTCATAACATGCTTATGTCAACATTTTCATAATATTGCATAAACTTGCATATGTCATCCGCATCATGATAACAACAATTAAAATGCTTAAAATTGTTGTTTGCGTTAAATTGCTAAATAACATATGGGGTTTTCCGGAATTATCGTTTGTTATTTCCGGCCTCATTTAAACTTGCCTAGATAGTTAGTTTAATTATGCTTCACCTCTTGCCATGTTAACCAACATTTAATCTTGTCTTGTTCATAACCGAGAGAGAACTAAATAATTAATGTGGTGTTCCGTCAATATGCAACTCGTTGCATATTGAGCTCCACTTAACTTGTAGTGTTGTTTGTGCATATTGCCATGCCATGTTTCATTAAACCGGACATGCATCATCCTTGGTTGTGCATCATGCCATGTTTATGTGATGGTTGTTTACTATGTTGTTTGCTTCTTTCGGTTTGCTTCTCTCGTTAGCCGGTTTCGTTCGGAGTTGTGAGGATTCGTTCGACTACGTCCGTTTGTCTTCTTCATGGACTCGTTCTTCTTCCTTGCGGGATCTCAGGCAAGATGATCATACCCTCGAAATCACTACTATCTTTGCTATGCTAGTTTGCTCGCTCTTTTGCTATGCCAATGCTACGATGCCTACCATTTGCTTGTCGGCCTCCCAAATTGCCATGTCAAACCTCTAACCTTTGACACCATTCCTAGCAAACCGTTGATTGGCTATGTTACCGCTTTGCTCAGCCCTCTTATAGCGTTGTTAGTTGCGGTGAAGATTGAAGTTTGTTCCTTGTTGGAACACGGAGATGTTGGTCCTTGTTGGGACATGTTTACTTGTTGGGATATCACAATATATCTTATTTAATTAATGCATCTATATACTTGGTAAAGGGTGGAAGGCTCGGCCTTATGCCAGTGTTTTGTTCCACTCTTGCCGCCTAGTTTCCGTCATATCGGTGTTATGTTCCCGGATTTTGCGTCCCTTACGGTTGGGCTATAATGGGAACCCCTTGACAGATTCGCCTTAAGTAAAGCTCCTCCAAAGCAATGCCCAACATTGGTTTTACCATTTGCTCTAACAACCTACCACCTTCCCTTGGGTTCTGCAGACTCAAGGGTCATCTTTATTTTAACCCCGGGCGGTGCTCCTCGAGTGTTGGTCCGAACCGAGCTACTGGGGCCACCTCGGGAAACTTGAGGTTGGTTTTACTCGTAGCTAGTCTCATCTGAGTGTGCCACGAGAAAGAGATATGTGCAGCTCCTATCGGGATTTGTCGGCACATTCGAGGCGGTGTTGCTGGTTTAGTTTTACCCTGTCGAAATGTCTTGTTGTACCGGGATACCGAGTCTGATCGGAGTGTCTCGGGTGGAGGTCTATTCCTCCGTTGACCGTGAGAGCTTGTCATGGGCTAAGTTGGGACACCCCTGCAGGGATTTGAACTTTTGAAAGCCGTGCCCGCAGTTATGTGGCAGATGGGAATTTGTTAACGTCCGGCTGTAGAAGACCTGAAGTTGACCTTAATTAAAATACATCAACCGTGTGTGTAACCGTGATGGTCTCTTTCCGCGGAGTCAGGAAGGAACACTGATGTTGGAGTTATGCTTGACGAGGTTGCTATAGGATCACTTCTTGATCATACTTTTATCGACCGTGCTTTGCCTTCTCTTCTCGCTCTCATTTGCGTATGTTAGCCACCATATATGCTAGTCGCTTGCTGCAGCTCCACCTCACTACTACATCCTTCCTATAAGCTTAAATAGTCTTGATCTCATGGTGCGAGATTGTTGAGTCCCCGTGGCTCACGGATACTTCAAAACCAGTTTGCGGTGCCTATGTTACCGAAAGCGGCGACGCTACCAAGCTCAAGGAGGAGCTCAATGAAGATCTTGCCCTTTGTGTTGTTTTGTTCTAGTTGATCGAGAGTGGAGCCCGGTTGGGGTCGATCGAGGACCTTTGTCGCATTTGGGGTTCTTCTTTTATTTTGGTTCCGTAGTCGGACCTTGATTGTATCTGGATGATGTAATGCTTTATTCATGTATTTGTGTGAAGTGGCGGTTGTAAGCCAACTATGTATCTTTTTCCCTTATGTGTTACTTGGGTTGTGTGAAGATTACCTCACTTGCGACATTGCTTTCAATGCGGTTATGCCTCTAAGTCGTGCTTCGACACGTGGGAGATATAGCCGCATCGAGGCGTGCTAAGTTGGTAATCGAGCCTTCCCGACCTTAGGAGCCCCACCGCTTGATCGTTTTAGTGGCGAGTTGTGTCTAGAAAAATGTTTTGAGTCATTTAGGATTATATATATCGGAGAGTTTAGGAATTCTTTTTACTCGCCGGTCCTTCGACCTTACGGTGAGGTATCTGACGTAGAGTTTTGACTCTTCTCTTCTCAAATTTCACTAAAAAATTTTAGGATCACGCGGGTATCTTAGAATCGTTCGATGGTTTTATGATGACAACATTGTCTTGGTGCCTCGACATTTAGGGGTTGTGGCGGTGTCCCGGGAGTTGAGCTCCGAGGTGTTGTCGTCATAATTTTATCGTTGCGATTCGGAATACCCGAGTTTAGTACGCCGACATCGAAAATCTCTTTTATGCAGTTGTTGGTGAGATAACCCCGCTAACCCGATCTTGAGGTGAGTACGGAGTATTGCCATGACTCGTATAACGGATGCTTTTCGAAGGTTGAGGTACACGATTTCCGAAGGTTTCTTGGTTATGTGTTGACGGATGGATACAACTGGATGTAGGGATTGTTAGTTTGTGTGAGATATTATTGCTCCCCTGTATCCCCAACACCAGATTGCATAACCAGAAAGTTTCGGGAGTTTCATAGGTGGGAATTCAAGTAGCTCTTAGGATATCTTTCCGACGGATGTATGATATGAAATTGGGGTTCGATGTCTAGTGGTCCGCCTATTCACGGTTGGTTTTACAGTGGTCTCGTTGCGTCTTAAAGAGTCCTTGGCTATGCCGACTGGGACGCTTCGTATGTCATGTGCCTTGCCTTGTACATGATGGTCTTTGTACGATTGAGCCCGTGTAGGCCCCACCACGAAAACTTCGGACGAAATCTCTATCATATGTTTGTTCCGCTTATTCTTGCAAGCCAGTCCTTTGTTTTTGTTTTGAGTTGTGGTATTTGAGTTGCTTCAATGTCGGTGTTGATTCCATACCTTTCCGAAATGGTGTTCTCATACTCCGATGTAAATACCAATCCTTCTCGACAATCGAGATTGTCATGTCAATCCTTTTCAACCAGTGTGCTTCTTTTCAAGTGGATCCGATCACTTCAACAATAGCAAGACCAATTATCATTTCTTCTCAACGGTGTTTGTTTCATCCGTCTCCAAGTTGCCTTTGTTTTTTCCCGCCCACCCACCCTTTTTCCTCAAGGACTAAGATTTCTTTACCAAGTATCCATTTATTCATGCGAAGTTTCTCCTTTCTTTTCCGTCAATGTTCTTACCCGGTGGTTCTCAAGAAGATGTTCTACTACTTCGTCATTCCTCATTCCTTTCTCTTCTCCGGTGGATTCAAGTCAAGTTTTGTTGATCATACCTTTTTCCTCATTTCAATGTCTTTTCATACGGTGCACCTCATTATCATTCTACTTCTTGCTATTTGTTATTCGGAGTGTTCAAGATATCTCAAGATTCGTGTTTCCACTCTGCATTCGTTCAAGCTCTTCGAGATTGGTATCTCATTCAAGTCATTTAATTCAACGGTGCAATATCTCTTTTAAATCTTTTCAACGGTGTTCTTTTGAGTGGGCCCTAACCCACGTGTCTTTTCGAGGATCTTACGACTCTTCTATTTTCCCGAGCTATCCTAAATTCTTCTCCAAGTTTGGCGAAGAATGAATTATCATCAGTCAAATGCTTTTCTCCAAGATCTTTCAAATTCTTTTCATAGTTGGCTCAACCTCTTCGCTTTTGATTCTTCCGGTGTGCCTCTATAATTCTTGGTGGTGTTTCTCGTTGTCATTCTAATCATTTGAAGACCGAAGAAGAGTTTCTCTTAAATCTTGTCCGTTCTCTTCAAGATTCATGGTTCTAGCTTGATGCCATCCTCTCATAATTGTTTTCGATTGTGAGAATCTTTTTCACCCATCCGGAGCGTTTTAGGAGTCTTTTCAGTTTCATTCTTTGAAGCCCATCTTCTCAGTATTATTCATTCAAGCTTTCAGCTCTCGTTCTCCAAATCATACCGGTGCATCATTCAAGTATTCTCTTATCAGTTCTTGATCTATTTGTTCTCATGTATCTAGTTTGTCTCAAGCACCTTCGTTCATTTGCTAATTCTTCCCGGTGAATTGTGCCTTTGCTACGTTCATTTTCAATTATCTCGGTGGTTCGTTCAAGATTTCACTTCCTTCATTATCATATCAATTCATTCGTTGTTTCGAAATCCCACCGGTGGTTCCATCAATACCTTCTCAAGTTTTGATATATCTCTTTTAATCCTTTCTACGAGAATAAGTAGTATGCCAAATCCATTGCTTGTCATCAATTTAATTTGATGAAGGATAAGCATACAATAAATCTTATTCTTATTTCCTCGAGGTGATTCAATTCTTTTCTTCCGAAGATTGTTCATGATGAAGTAATTCTCGGTTCTAAGATGTTCATCCTTTCTTTCCGGAGTGCAAAGTTTTCTCGGTTATATCATTTTAAAGCTTCATCTTATCACTGTAAGGCTTCACCTTGTGTTTTCAACTTCTTCTTTCCACCATCCTTTTAATACCGGAGGTTCTACATGATGGTTCATCAAGGATTTAATTCCCTTCTCAAAGTTTTCATCGAGATTCTTTCCTAAGAAGCTCAAGCTTTCTTCATATGGTAATCCGGAGTGCAATTCTTTCTACCTTATCTTCTGAGGTGGTGTTAGGTCACTCTTGACAATTTCCTTCTTGTTTCATGATTCATATGTTGTCAAGAATGAGGTATTTTAAAACCGTCAATCTCTTCATTGGAGTTGTCTTGGTATAGATTTCACCTAAAGCCTTCCCTAAGGAATATTGCTATTTGTGGTGCTTATCAATGATCCAAGTTATATCTCTATCATCTTGGTGAAGCAGTTTTCATCTCTTCATTGATCTCAAGCAAGCAATTGATTTTGATAGTGGCAGAATTTCACCACAAGTTTTGAGATGTTTACATAAGCCCACAACAAGCTTGTGCTTCTCGTTGTTGATTTTCCAACAACTCCGTTCGATTCTTCTTTGCAAGGATGCTTTCCAAGTTCACTTGTGGCAAAGTTGTCATTTTCTTCTCCGTCCCTTTATCCCAACGATCTAACTTCCATTCTTTTGTTATGGAGGCATTGTGATGTTGTGCTCTTCACCCATCACCTCGTTTTTTTGGAGGATCGTGTTCTTTTCTTGCTTATCCATTTAACCGGAGTGTCGTGTCCTCTTTCAAGTTCTTTTCATCTTATGAAGTCTTGCATCTCTTTTCAACCGAGTGTCTGTCCGATTTTGATTTTCCTTGTTCCTTGTTTATCTCGTTTCAACCGGAGTGGTTTCAATTCTATCTTGTCCATTAAACTCTTGATTCATGTCTTTGCAACCTTCAAGTTCTTGTAATACTCCTTGTTCATCTTTTCTAACGGATTGTTTGCAATCTCGTTCATCTCTGTTGTACTCTCTCTTTCAAATTGCTCAACCTCTCAAGGTTCATGGTTTTACTCGTTTGTCGAAGAAGCAACTTAGTTTTACCTTTCTCTTCCTCTTCGTTTCTCTCGGTGCCATTCTAGATCTGGGACGAGATCCTCTCATAGTGGTGGAGTGTTGTAACGCTTCGAGACCGACGCCTCGAAGACTTCCAGCTATTCGAGTTTCGTCGTGTGTTTTATTTGCTTGTTGCATTGCATCATGTCATCTTTTGCATTGCATCATGTCATCATGCCATCATGTCATTTAATTTTTAAAACCTCAACTAAATAAATTGCATAGATCGTTGATCTATTTAAATCGAGGGAATTCACATGGTGATTCTCTTTAAAACATATCCTCTCGATATTTAGAGAGCTATAAAATTATTCCATTTATTTGGAATTAACCAAAACACACTTGCAAAATCCCAGTGCCTTTATTATTTCAATTCTTGGCCTCTAACTTTGCCATATATTCTTTCTTGTTTTTTGGAGCTCCACCAAAATCCGAACATTTTGGACACTCCTAAATCCTAGACTCCATTCAAACTCCTTTGGCAAAAGTTAAATAATTTTGGGTTTAACTTCGCCTATTTTTTGGAACCACTTTTGTTGGGTTGGAAACATTCCATAAAGCCTTACAAAAATATCCCACCATTGTATTCTTCTCCATGGCCTCTTCTCTTAATTCTTTTGGTCTCTCTCTATTTTTTTCTGTAAGGAGTATATTAAGAGAGAGGGAGAAGAGTGCCTAGCCGGCCTCTTAGGCCCAGCTCTAACCTAGCCGGCCCAAAGCCTAGCCGGCCCATTTGCATCTAGGCCCAGCTCCAGCTTCTTAACCCTAGCCTCCTGCCCGAACCCCTCTGTTCGATCCACCGATCCAGCGCCGCCATCTTCCTCGCTCGTCCCAATCCCCATCTCGCATCTCCCTCGATCCCCCACTCTCGCCTCCCTCTTCCTCCCCTCGCTCCCATCGAAGCCGCCACCACACGCACGCTCAAGCATCGCTCCCCTGCTCCCTTCCCTTGCGCCGCCAACGACTCCACCTCGCCCCCTTCTCTCTCTCGATCGCCCTCGTTCCATCCCCTCGGTCTCCTCGAGCTCGTCGCCACTGACTCCTCCCTCCGCCAAGCGACCGCCGCCTCGCGCCTCCACCTCCTCGCCACCGGCAGCAGCAACCAGGCCGGAGCCCCGTCGCGCCCCTTCCATCAGCAACCAGCGCCTCCACTACCTCCCCGTCGCTGCTGCGCGAGACCGCCGTGCCCAGTTCCCGTCGCTGCCGAAGCAGCGCCCGCTCCTCTGCTGCGGTTCCCGGCGTCCCCAGCTCGCTAGCAGCATCGCCCCGCGCCCTGCTTATCCTCCCGCGCTGCGCCCCCTTCCTCTCCGCCTCCCCAAGCAACGCCCTCGCCGACCGGAGTTGTTGCTGACGCCATTGTTGTTCGGGGCCAGCACCTCGCCTCTGTTTCAAACCAGGGGCCGACGCCTCCTTCGCTCGTCGTCTTCGAGCAGCTGCACCCCGACCGCCCTTGCGTCCTTGCGACTCCATCGGTTGTCGCTGCCTACTTCCTTGACCACCTCGACCATAGTCTCCTCTGCCATGATGCCTGTGGGCAGGGGGCCTTGTTTGCCTCCTCTTTCGGCAATTTTTGTTGACCAGCAGTTGCGGCCCTTTTGCTGCCTCACCTCGTTGTGGCCATCCCCTGCTGGTTGTGTCGCCGCTAAGACCCGTACCCTGACCGTCAAGCATTCGGGGATTCGCCAAGTACCCCTTCGGATGCGTCAAGTTCGACTACAAAACGTCAAACGTGTATCACTACCGCCGCCCGAACATCTACGAACGGTGTACCACGACGATCATGTACGGCTCCACGACGACCCGCCAAGACCCTGAACAACTACCGCCGCCGCCGTGTACAACTACTTCCACGACGACCCGTGAACAACGACTTCCACTACGCCGTGTATGACTACTTCCCTCGACGATCATCGCGAGAACGACTACTTCCCTCTACGAAACGCGAACCGTCCCGTTTGAACGCTTCGAAGGTATAACCCGAGACGACCGCGATGAGATGCACCGTTTTCACCATGTCCGAATTGTCATTGCAAGTTCCTCCTCGTTTGCCATGCCGTCGACCCGTGGGAACCCGGTATCCGGGAGCACCCCACCTTCTTGCACGACTCGCTCGTCACACTTCCTTTTGCACCGGTATCTCCGTGAGCTACCGGAACCGATATGTTGCCGTGGCATCATTTTCGGATATGTTGCCGTGGCACCATTTCCTTTCGCCGCCGTGGCACCTTTTCGTTTCGCGCCGTGGCACCCTTTTTGTTCCGCCATGGCGACAAATGCTTCATAACATGCTTATGTCAACATTTTCATAATATTGCATAAACTTGCATATGTCATCCGATCATGATAACAACAATTAAAATGCTTAAAATTGTTGTTTGCGTTAAATTGCTAAATAACATATGGGGTTTTCCGAATTATCGTTTGTTATTTCCGGCCTCATTTAAACTTGCCTAGATAGTTAGTTTAATTATGCTTCACCTCTTGCCATGTTAACCAACATTTAATCTTGTCTTGTTCATAACCGAGAGAGAACTAAATAATTAATGTGGAGCCGTCAATATGCAACTTCGTTGCATATTGAGCTCCACTTAACTTGTAGTGTTGTTTGTGCATATTGCCATGCCATGTTTCATTAAACGGACATGCATCATCCTTGGTTGTGCATCATGCCATGTTTATGTGATGGTTGTTTACTATGTTGTTTGCTTCTTTCCGGTTTGCTTCTCTCGTTAGCTTCGGTTTCGTTCCGGAGTTGTGAGGATTCGTTCGACTACGTCCGTTTGTCTTCTTCATGGACTCGTTCTTCTTCCTTGCGGGATCTCAGGCAAGATGATCATACCCTCGAAATCACTACTATCTTTGCTATGCTAGTTTGCTCGCTCTTTTGCTATGCCAATGCTACGATGCCTACCATTTGCTTGTCAGCCTCCCAAATTGCCATGTCAAACCTCTAACCTTTGACACCATTCCTAGCAAACCGTTGATTGGCTATGTTACCGCTTTGCTCAGCCCTCTTATAGCGTTGTTAGTTGCGGTGAAGATTGAAGTTTGTTCCTTGTTGGAACACGGAGATGTTGGTCCTGTTGGGACATGTTTACTTGTTGGGATATCACAATATATCTTATTTAATTAATGCATCTATATACTTGGTAAAGGGTGGAAGGCTCGGCCTTATGCAGTGTTTTGTTCCACTCTTGCCGCCCTAGTTTCCGTCATATCGGTGTTATGTTCCCGGATTTTGCGTCCCTTACGGTTGGGCTATAATGGGAACCCCTTGACGATTCGCCTTAAGTAAAGCTCCTCCAAAGAATGCCCAACATTGGTTTTACCATTTGCTCTAACAACCTACCACCTTCCCTTGGGTTCTGCAGACTCAAGGGTCATCTTTATTTTAACCCCCGGGCGGTGCTCCTCGAGTGTTGGTCGAACCGAGCTACTCTGGGCCACCTCGGGAAACTTGAGGGTTGGTTTTACTCGTAGCTAGTCTCATCTGAGTGTGCCACGAGAAAGAGATATGTGCAGCTCCTATCGGGATTTGTCGGCACATTCGGGCGGTGTTGCTGGTTTAGTTTTACCACTGTCGAAATGTCTTGTTGTACGGGATACCGAGTCTGATCGGAGTGTCTCGGGTGGAGGTCTATTCCTCCGTTGACCGTGAGAGCTTGTCATGGGCTAAGTTGGGACACCCTGCAGGATTTGAACTTTTGAAAGCCGTGCGCGGTTATGTGGCAGATGGGAATTTGTTAACGTCCGGTTGTAGAAGACCTGAAGTTGACCTTAATTAAAATACATCAACCGTGTGTGTAACCGTGATGGTCTCTTTCCGTGAGTCCGGAAGTGAACACGGTGTTGGAGTTATGCTTGACGCAGGTTGCTATAGGATCACTTCTTGATCATACTTTTATCGACCGTGCTTTGCCTTCTCTTCTCGCTCTCATTTGCGTATGTTAGCCACCATATATGCTAGTCGCTTGCTGCAGCTCCACCTCACTACTACATCCTTCCTATAAGCTTAAATAGTCTTGATCTCGCGGGTGCGAGATTGCTGAGTCCCCGTGGCTCACCAGATACTTCCAAAACCAGTTTGCAGGTGCCTATGTTACCGAG
This sequence comes from Aegilops speltoides, assembly GCA_021437245.1. Lineage (NCBI taxonomy): Eukaryota > Viridiplantae > Streptophyta > Magnoliopsida > Poales > Poaceae > Aegilops > Aegilops speltoides. The sequence goes on along the minus strand of CM038142.1, from coordinate 420,963,712 downwards.
TAGGCGACGCTACCAAGCTCAAGGAGGAGCTCGATGAAGATCTTGCCCTTTGTGTTGTTTTGTTCTAGTTGATCAGTAGTGGAGCCCAGTTGGGGTCGATCGAGGACCTTTGTCGCATTTGGGGTTCTTCTTTTATTTTGGTTCCGTAGTCGGACCTTGATTGTATCTGGATGATGTAATGCTTTATTCATGTATTTGTGTGAAGTGGCGGTTGTAAGCCAACTATGTATCTTTTTCCCTTATGTATTACTTGGGTTGTGTGAAGATTACCTCACTTGCGACATTGCTTTCAATGCGGTTATGCCTCTAAGTCGTGCTTCGACACGTGGGAGATATAGCCGCATCGAGGCGCTAAGTTGGTAATCGAGCCTTCCCGACCTTAGGAGCCCCACCGCTTGATCGCTTTTAGTGGCGAGTTGTGTCTAGAAAAATGTTTTGAGTCATTTAGGATTATATATATCGGAGAGTTTAGGAATTCTTTTTACTCGCTTGGTCCTTCGACCTTTCGGTGAGGTATCTGACGAGAGTTTTGACTCTTCTCTTCTCAAATTTCACTAAAAAATTTTACGATCACGCGGGTATCTTAGAATCGTTCGATGGTTTTATGATGACAACATTGTCTTGGTGCCTCGACATTTAGGGGTTGTGGCGGTGTCCGGGAGTTGAGCTCCAAGGTGTTGTCGTCATAATTTTATCGTTGCAGATTCGGAATACCGAGTTTAGTGCGCCGACATCGAAAATCTCTTTTATGCAGTTGTTGGTGAGATAACCCCGCTAACCCGAGATTGAGGTGAGTACGGAGTATTGCCATGACTCGTATAACGGATGCTTTTGAAGGTTGAGGTACACGATTTCGAAGGTTTCTTGGTTATGTGTTGACGGATGGATACAACTGGATGTAGGGATTGTTAGTTTGTGTGAGATATTATTGCTCCCTGTATCCCCAACACCAGATTGCATAACCGTAAAGTTTGGGAGTTTCATAGGTGGGAATTCAAGTAGCTCTTAGGATATCTTTCCGACGGATGTATGATATGAAATTGGGGTTCGACGTCTAGTGGTCCGCCTATTCACGGTTGGTTTCTGATGGTCTCGTTGCGTCTTAAAGAGTCCTTGGCTATGCCGACTGGGACGCTTCGTATGTCATGTGCCTTGCCTTGTACATGATGGTGCTGTACGATTGAGCCCGTGTAGGCCCCACCACTAAAACTTCGGATTTAAATCTCTATCATATGTTTGTTCCGGCTTATTCTGCAAGCCAGTCCTTTGTTTTTGTTTTGAGTTGTGGTATTTGAGTTGCTTCAATGTCCAGTGTTGATTCCATACCTTTCCGAAATGGTGTTCTCATACTCCGATGTAAATACCAATCCTTCTCGACAATCGAGATTGTCATGTCAATCCTTTTCAACCAGTGTGCTTCTTTTCAAGTGGATCCGATCACTTCAACAATAGCAAGACCAATTATCATTTCTTCTCAACGGTGTTTGTTTCATCCGTCTCCAAGTTGCCTTTGTTTTTTCCCGCCCACCCACCCTTTTTCCTCAAGGACTAAGATTTCTTTACCAAGTATCCATTTATTCATGCGAAGTTTCTCCTTTCTTTTCCGTCATTGTTCTTACCCGGTGGTTCTCAAGAAGATGTTCTACTACTTCGTCATTCCTCATTCCTTTCTCTTCTCCGGTGGATTCAAGTCAAGTTTTGTTGATCATACCTTTTTCCTCATTTCAATGTCTTTTCATACTGGTGCACCTCATTATCATTCTACTTCTCGCTATTTGTTATTCCGGAGTGTTCAAGATATCTCGAAGATTCGTGTTTCCACTCTGCATTCGTTCAAGCTCTTTCGAGATTGGTATCTCATTCAAGTCATTTAATTCAACCGGTGCAATATCTCTTTTAAATCTTTTCAACGGTGTTCTTTTGAGTGGGCCCTAACCCACAGGTCTTTTCGAGGATCTTACGACTCTTCTATTTTCCCGAGCTATCCTAAATTCTTCTCCAAGTTTGACGAAGAATGAATTATCATCACCAAATGCTTTTCTCCAAGATCTTTCAAATTCTTTTCATAGTTGGCTCAACCTCTTCGCTTTTGATTCTTCCGGTGTGCCTCAATAATTCTTGGTGGTGTTTCTCGTTGTCATTCTAATCATTTGAAGACCGAAGAAGAGTTTCTCTTAAATCTTGTCCGTTCTCTTGAAGATTCATGGTTCTAGCTTGATGCCATCCTCTCATAATTGTTTTCGATTGTGAGAATCTTTTTCACCCATCCGGAGCGTTTTAGGAGTCTTTTCAGTTTCATTCTTTGAAGCCCATCTTCTCAGTATTATTCATTCAAGCTTTCAGCTCTCGTTCTCCAAATCATACCGGTGCATCATTCAAGTATTCTCTTATCAGTTCTTGATCTATTTGTTCTCATGTATCTAGTTTGTCTCAAGCACCTTCGTTCATTTGCTAATTCTTCCCGGTGAATTGTGCCTTTGCTACGTTCATTTTCAATTATCTCGGTGGTTCGTTCAAGATTTCACTTCCTTCATTATCATATCAATTCATTCGTTGTTTCGAAATCCCACCGGTGGTTCCATCAATACCTTCTCAAGTTTTGATATATCTCTTTTAATCCTTTCTACGAGAATAAGTAGTATGCCAAATCCATTGCTTGTCATCAATTTAATTTGATGAAGGATAAGCATACAATAAATCTTATTCTTATTTCCTCGAGGTGATTCAATTCTTTTCTTCCGAAGATTGTTCATGATGAAGTAATTCTCGGTTCTAAGATGTTCATCCTTTCTTTCCGGAGTGCAAAGTTTTCTCGGTTATATCATTTTAAAGCTTCATCTTATCACTGTAAGGCTTCACCTTGTGTTTTCAACTTCTTCTTTCCACCATCCTTTTAATACCGGAGGTTCTACATGATGGTTCATCAAGGATTTAATTCCCTTCTCAAAGTTTTCATCGAGATTCTTTCCTAAGAAGCTCAAGCTTTCTTCATATGGTAATCCGGAGTGCAATTCTTTCTACCTTATCTTCTGAGGTGGTGTTAGGTCACTCTTGACAATTTCCTTCTTGTTTCATGATTCATATGTTGTCAAGAATGAGGTATTTTAAAACCGTCAATCTCTTCATTGGAGTTGTCTTGGTATAGATTTCACCTAAAGCCTTCCCTAAGGAATATTGCTATTTGTGGTGCTTATCAATGATCCAAGTTATATCTCTATCATCTTGGTGAAGCAGTTTTCATCTCTTCATTGATCTCAAGCAAGCAATTGATTTTGATAGTGGCAGAATTTCACCACAAGTTTTGAGATGTTTACATAAGCCCACAACAAGCTTGTGCTTCTCGTTGTTGATTTTCCAACAACTCCGTTCGATTCTTCTTTGCAAGGATGCTTTCCAAGTTCACTTGTGGCAAAAGTTGTCATTTTCTTCTCCGTCCCTTTATCCCAACGATCTAACTTCCATTCTTTTGTTATGGAGGCATTGTGATGTTGTGCTCTTCACCCATCACCTCGTTTTTTTGGAGGATCGTGTTCTTTTCTTGCTTATCCATTTAACCGGAGTGTCGTGTCCTCTTTCAAGTTCTTTTCATCTTATGAAGTCTTGCATCTCTTTTCAACCGGAGTGCTGTCCGATTTTGATTTTCCTTGTTCCTTGTTTATCTCGTTTCAACCGGAGTGGTTTCGAATTCTATCTTGTCCATTAAACTCTTGATTCATGTCTTTGCAACCTTCAAGTTCTTGTAATACTCCTTGTTCATCTTTTCTAACGGATTGTTTGCAATCTCGTTCATCTCTGTTGTACTCTCTCTTTCAAATTGCTCAACCTCTCAAGGTTCATGGTTTTACTCGTTTGTCGAAGAAGCAACTTAGTTTTACCTTTCTCTTCCTCTTTCGTTTCTCTCCGGTGCCATTCTAGATCTCGGGACAAGATCCTCTCATAGTGGTGAAGTGTTGTAATGCCCCGAGACCGACGCTCCAGAAGACTTCCAGCTATTCCGAGTTTCGCCGTGTGTTTTATTTGCTTGTTGCATTGCATCATGTCATCTTTTGCATTGCATCATGTCATCATGCCATCATGTCATTTAATTTTTAAAACCTCAACTAAATAAATTGCATAGATCGTTGATCTATTTAAATCGAGGGAATTCACATGGTGATTCTCTTTAAAACATATCCTCTCGATATTTAGAGAGCTATAAAATTATTCCATTTATTTGGAATTAACCAAAACACACTTGCAAAATCCCAGTGCCTTTATTATTTCAATTCTTGGCCTCTAACTTTGCCATATATTCTTTCTTGTTTTTTCGGAGCTCCACCAAAAATCCGAACATTTTTGGACACTCCTAAATCCTAGACTCCATTCAAACTCCTTTGGCGCAAGTTAAATAATTTTGGGTTTAACTTCGCCTATTTTGCTGGAACCACTTTTGTTGGGTTGGAAACATTCCATAAAGCCTTACAAAAATATCCCACCATTGTATTCTTCTCCATGGCCTCTTCTCTTAATTCTTTTGGTCTCTCTCTATTTTTTTTCTGTAAGGAGTATATTAAGAGAGAGGGAGAAGAGTGCCTAGCCGGCCTCTTAGGCCCAGCTCTAACCTAGCCGGCCCAAAGCCTAGCCGGCCCATTTGCATCTAGGCCCAGCTCCAGCTTCTTAACCCTAGCCTCCTGCCCGAACCCCTCTGTTCGATCCACCGATCCAGCGCCGCCATCTTCCTCGCTCGTCCCGATCCCCATCTCGCATCTCCTCGATCCCCACGCTCGCCTCCCTCTTCCTCCCTCGCTCCCATCGGCGCCGCCCACACGCACGCCGCGATCGCTCCCCTGCCCTTTCCTTGCGCCCGGCGCTCCACCTCGCCCCTTCTCTCTCTCGATCGCCTCGTTCCATCCCTCGGTCTCCTCGAGCTCGTCGCCACCGACTCCTCCCTCCGCTAAGCGACCCGCCTCGCGCCTCCACCTCCTCGCCACCGGCAGAAGCAACCAGGCGGAGCCCGTCGCGCCCTTCCATCGGCAACCAGCGCCTCCACTACCTCCCCGTCGCTGCCGCGCGAGACCGCCGTGCCCAGTTCCCGTCGCTGCCGAAGCAGCGCCCGCTCCTCTGCTGCAGTTCCCGGCGTCCCCAGCTCGCTAGCAGCATCGCCCCGCGCCCTGCTTATCCTCCCGCGCTGCGCTCCTTCCTCTCCGCCTCCCCAAGCAACGCCCTCGCCGACCGGAGTTGTTCCGGCGCCATTGTTGTTCGGGCCAGCACCTCGCCTCTCTTTCAAACCAGGGGCCGACGCCTCCTTCGCTCGTCGTCTTCGAGCAGCTGCACCCCGACCGCCCTTGCGTCCTTGCGACTCCATCGGTTGTCGCTGCCTGCTTCCTTGACCACCTCGACCATAGTCTCCTCTGCCATGATGCCTGTGGGCAGGGGGCCTTGTTTGCCTCCTCTTTCGGCAATTTTTGTTGACCAGCAGTCACGGCCCTTTTGCTGCCTCACCTCGTTGTGGCCATCCCCTGCTGGTTTTGTCGCCGCTAAGACCCGTACCCTGACCGTCAAGCATTCGGGGATTCGCCAAGTACCCCTTCGGATGCGTCAAGTTCGACTACAAAACGTCAAACGTGTACCACTACCGCCGCCCGAACATCTACGAACGGTGTACCACGACGATCATGTATGGCTCCACGACGACCCGCCAAGACCCTGAACAACTACCGCCGCCGCCGTGTACAACTACTTCCACGACGACCCGTGAACAACTACTTCCACTGCGCCGTGTACGACTACTTCCCTCGACGATCATCGCGAGAACGACTACTTCCCTCTACGAAACGCGAACCGTCCCGTTTGAACGCTTCGAAGGTATAACCCGAGACGACCGCGATGAGATGCACCGTTTTCACCATGTCCGAATTGTCATTGCAAGTTCCTCCTCGTTTGCCATGCCGTCGACCCGTGGGAACCCGGTATCCGGGAGCACCCCACCTTCTTGCACGACTCGCTCGTCACACTTCCTTTTGCACTGGTATCTCCGTGAGCTACCGGAACCGATATGTTGCCGTGGCATCATTTTCGGATATGTTGCCGTGGCACCATTTCCTTTTCGCCGCCGTGGCACCCTTTTCGTTTCGCCGCCGTGGCACCCTTTTTGTTCCGCCATGGCGACAAATGCTTCATAACATGCTTATGTCAACATTTTCATAATATTGCATAAACTTGCATATGTCATCCCCATCATGATAACAACAATTAAAATGCTTAAAATTGTTGTTTGCGTTAAATTGCTAAATAACATATGGGGTTTTCCGGAATTATCGTTTGTTATTTCCGGCCTCATTTAAACTTGCCTAGATAGTTAGTTTAATTATGCTTCACCTCTTGCCATGTTAACCAACATTTAATCTTGTCTTGTTCATAACCGAGAGAGAACTAAATAATTAATGTGGTGCCAGTCAATATGCAACTCGTTGCATATTGAGCTCCACTTAACTTGTAGTGTTGTTTGTGCATATTGCCATGCCATGTTTCATTAAACGGACATGCATCATCCTTGGTTGTGCATCATGCCATGTTTATGTGATGGTTGTTTACTATGTTGTTTGCTTCTTTCCGGTTTGCTTCTCTCGTTAGCTTCGGTTTCGTTCCGGAGTTGTGAGGATTCGTTCGACTACGTCCGTTTGTCTTCTTCATGGACTCGTTCTTCTTCCTTGCGGGATCTCAGGCAAGATGATCATACCCTCGAAATCACTACTATCTTTGCTATGCTAGTTTGCTCGCTCTTTTGCTATGCCAATGCTACGATGCCTACCATTTGCTTGTCAGCCTCCCAAATTGCCATGTCAAACCTCTAACCTTTGACACCATTCCTAGCAAACCGTTGATTGGCTATGTTACCGCTTTGCTCAGCCCCTCTTATAGCGTTGTTAGTTGCAGGTGAAGATTGAAGTTTGTTCCTTGTTGGAACACGGAGATGTTGGTCCTTGTTGGGACATGTTTACTTGTTGGGATATCACAATATATCTTATTTAATTAATGCATCTATATACTTGGTAAAGGGTGGAAGGCTCGGCCTTATGCCTGGTGTTTTGTTCCACTCTTGCCGCCCTAGTTTCCTTCATATCGGTGTTATGTTCCCGGATTTTGCGTCCCTTACACGGTTGGGCTATAATGGGAACCCCTTGACAGTTCGCCTTAAGTAAAGCTCCTCCAGCAATGCCCAACATTGGTTTTACCATTTGCTCTAACAACCTACCACCTTCCCTTGGGTTCTGCAGACTCAAGGGTCATCTTTATTTTAACCCCGGGCGGTGCTCCTCGAGTGTTGGTCCGAACCGAGCTACTCTGGGGCCACCTCGGGAAACTTGAGGTTGGTTTTACTCATAGCTAGTCTCATCCGAGTGTGCCACGAGAAAGAGATATGTGCAGCTCCTATCGGGATTTGTCGGCACATTCGGGCGGTGTTGTTGGTTTAGTTTTACCCTGTCGAAATGTCTTGTTGTACCGGGATACCGAGTCGATCGGAGTGTCTCGGGTGGAGGTCTATTCCTCCGTTGACCGTGAGAGCTTGTCATGGGCTAAGTTGGGACACCCTGCAGGATTTGAACTTTTGAAAGCCGTGCAGCGGTTATGTGGCAGATGGGAATTTGTTAACGTCCGGTTGTAGAAGACCTGAAGTTGACCTTAATTAAAATACATCAACCGTGTGTGTAACCGTGATGGTCTCTTTCCGGCGGAGTCCGGGAAGTGAACACGGTGTTGGAGTTATGCTTGACGTAAGTTGCTATAGGATCACTTCTTGATCATACTTTTATCGACCGTGCTTTGCCTTCTCTTCTCGCTCTCATTTGCGTATGTTAGCCACCATATATGCTAGTCGCTTGCTGCAGCTCCACCTCACTACTACATCCTTCCTATAAGCTTAAATAGTCTTGATCTCACGGGTGCGAGATTGCTGAGTCCCCGTGGCTCACCAGATACTTCCAAAACCAGTTTGCAGGTGCCTATGTTACCGAGCAGCGACGCTACTAAGCTCAAGGAGGAGCTCGATGAAGATCTTGCCCTTTGTGTTGTTTTGTTCTAGTTGATCGAGAGTGGAGCCCGGTTGGGGTCGATCGAGGACCTTTGCGCATTTGGGGTTCTTCTTTTATTTTGGTTCCGTAGTCGGACCTTGATTGTATCTGGATGATGTAATGCTTTATTCATGTATTTGTGTGAAGTGGCGGTTGTAAGCCAACTATGTATCTTTTTCCCTTATGTATTACTTGGGTTGTGTGAAGATTACCTCACTTGCGACATTGCTTTCAATGCGGTTATGCCTCTAAGTCGTGCTTCGACACGTGGGAGATATAGCCGCATCAAGGGCGTTACAGTAGGCCAAGAAAGGCTCAGTCCATGGGGCGACTACGGCCATGATTTCGTGGGCCGAAGATGTTATTTCGGTGGCAGAGCCTCCGATTATGTCTGATGGTTCGGAATCTGGGGGTGTGTTCGGATCCGTGCTAGTATTGCCGGACTCCCCTTCCCATACCACGGATGGCTTGAACAGCCTTTCTAGGAATATGTTAGGTGGGACAGGGTCGCGTTTAGCGCCGATGCGGGCAAGAATGTCAGCCGCGTGATTGTTTTCTCGAGCCACATGGTGGAATTCGAGCCCCTCGAACCGAGCTGACATTTTGAGGAAGGCATTACGGTAGGCCGCCATTTTCGGTTCCTTGGCATCAAAGTCTCCGTTTATTTGTGATATTGCGAGGTTTGAATCCCCGCGCACTTCCAGGCGTTGGATGCCCATAGAGACCGCCAACCGAAGACCATGCACCAGAGCCTCATATTCGGCTGCATTGTTGGAGTCTGTGTATAATATTTGGAGGACGTACTGGACCATGTCTCCGGTGGGAAACGTCAGGACTACACCTGCTCCCAATCCGGCCAGCATTTTAGAGCCGTCGAAGTGCATGATCCAGTTGGAATATGCGACGTACTCTTTAGGGAGTTCGGCTTTTGTCCATTCAGCGACAAAGTCAGCCAGTACTTGCGACTTGATGGCCAGCCGTGGTTTGTATATTATGTCAAACGGAAGGATCTCGATGGCCCATTTAGCAATCCGGCCCGTAGCGTCGCGGTTGTTTATTATGTCATTGAGTGGTACTTCGGAGGCCACTGTAATCGAACACTCTTGAAAGTAGTGTCGCAGCTTCCGGGATGCCATGAAGACCGCATATGCTATTTCTTGATAGTATGGGTATCGGGATTTGCATGGGGTGAGGACTGTGGATACGTAATAAATCGGCTTTTGGAGCGGGAATTTGTATCCGTCCACCTCTCGTTCGACGACGAGCGTTGCGCTTACAACTTGGTGTGTTGCAGCTATGTACAGTAGCATGAGCTCGCCAATATTTGGCGCTGTTAGGACTAGATTACTGATCAGTAAGGTCTTTATTTCATCTAGTCCGACCGCGGCTGCATCCGTCCACACGAAGTGTTCGGTGCACCGAAGGAGGCGGTAAAGAGGTAATGCCTTTTCTCCTAACCTGGAGATAAAGCGGCTCAAAGCGGCCACGCATCCAGCTAGTTTCTGGATGTGCTTGAGGTCCGTTGGTATATCCAACTGCGATAGAGCTTGGATTTTTGCCGGATTCGCTTCAATTCCTCTATTGGAAACAATGAAGCCCAGCAGTTTCCCCGAGGGGACGCCGAAAACGCATTTTTCTGGATTCAACTTGATGTCGTATGTCCGGAGGTTATCGAATGTAAGCCTCAAGTCATCTATTAGGGTTTCTACGTGTCTTGTTTTTATGACCATGCCGTCTACGTATGCCTCCACTGTTTTGTCGATTTGTTTTTCCAGGCATGTTTAAATCATGCGTTGATAGGTTGCACCAGCATTCTTAAGCCCGAAAGGCATAGTGTTGAAGCAAAAGGGGCCATATGGCGTTATGAAAGCTGTTGCAGCTTGGTCAGATCTGCCATCTTTATTTGGTGGTATCCAGAGTATGCACCGAGAAAACACAGCGAGTCATGTCCAGCTGTGGCATCGATTATTTGATCGATGCGAGGGAGGGGAAAGGGGTCCTTGGGGCAAGCCTTGTTGAGGTCTTTGAAGTCGATGCATAGGCGCTAGGATTTGTCCTTATTTGGTACCATTACCAAGTTTGCCAGCCAATCCGGATGTTTAATATCTCTGATGAATCCAGCCTCAAGTAGCTTGGCTAGCTCCCCCCCCCCATTGCTTGTTGTTTGGGCTCTGAAAATTGCCTTAGGGTTTGTTTGATAGGTTTGTATTCCTTCAGTATGTTAAGGCTGTGTTCGGCCAATCCACGCGGGATGCCCGACATGTCCGATTGGTGCCAGGCGCAAATGTCCCAATTCTCGCGTAAAAAGTCTCGTAGTGCGGCGTCCATTGCGGGGCTCAATTGTGTCCCGATGGAAGCTGTCTTCGTGGGGTCCATTGGATGGACTTGGAATTTGACTATCTCGTCTGCAGGTTTAAATGAGGTGGACTTGGATCTCTTGTCGAGTATCACATCGTCCCTGTCCACGGTGGCCCATAGCGTCGTTAATTCTTCGGCTGCTAGGGCTTCGGATAATGCTTCCAAGGCTAGTGTTGCGGTTTTGTTTTCAGCGCGAAGTGCAACGTCCGGATCACTGGCTAGAGTGATGATTCCATTGGGCCCGGGCATTTTAAGCTTCATGTACCCGTAATGGTGTATGGGTTGAAAGCTCGTAAACGCGTCCCGCCCTAGAAGGGTGTGGTATCCGCTGCTGAAAGGAGCCACTTGGAATGTGATTTCTTCGGACATGTAGTTCTCCGGGGTGCCGAATACCACATCGAGTGTGATTTTTCCCGCACACCGCGCCTCCCGACTAGGGATAATTCCCCTGAAGGTTGTGCCGCTTTGTTCAATGCGGCTTTTATCAATTTCCATCTTGTCGAGCATTTCTTCATAGATCAAGTTTAATCCGCTCCCGCCGTCCATGAGTACTTTAGTGAGCCGGAAGCCGTCCACGATTGGGCTAAGGACCAGAGCGGCTGGTACCCGGACGGTCTGGAATTGAGGTTCATCACTGGCATTGAAAGTTATAGCAGTGTCGTTCCAGGAGTTTATTTTTGCCACATGGCAAATTTCAGCGGAGCTCCGATGAGCTCGCTTGCGCCTATTGATTGAGGCAAAAGTCTCGAAGACTGTTAGTATCGTATTATGCTTGTTGGCGGGATGTTGTTCTGTTTTACGGCTTGCAAGAAGATCCTCGCCACTTTTTGCAACCTGCCGGAGTATCCAACACGCCCTAAGGCTATGGGTTGGTACTGTGTCCGGAGTACTGTGGAGTTACATGGCCCATCGAGCCATTCTTCCAATACGGTTCCCCGCCCTGGGGTGTGCTTTGGTTTCTTGGGAATTGGATCGGCCGACTTACGAGAGTTTGCCCGTTTAGTTCGGACAAAGGTTTTGGTGAGAGCCGTACTGTCCCAAAATTATATTTGGGTTTTCCAGGCGCTTTCCATCGCACAGTACTTCTGTACTATGATTGCCAAGTCCGCGAAGTGTACTATGTCACGGCGGCTTATAGCATTAAGGAGTCCTTTGTCCGTGTAGTTTTTGCAGAAGAGTGAGACTACGTCCTCCTGGCGGCAATCCTTGACCTTGTTAAGCGCAAGGAGGAATCTGGCCCAGTAGCTATGTACAGTCTCCTGGGGCTCTTGCCTGATGTGGGAGAGACGGTTTAAGTCTAGGTGGGTGTTGTTAGCTGAATCCGGATTCTAATCCGATCTAACACCCAGGGGCGTGGGAGGTTCCGAGCCTGACAGCTCGGGATCCGGAGTGCTGCCCAATTTCTTCGGCCCAATGCCCGATTCTAAGTCCGGGACCCAGGTCATGCCTTCCTTTGAGCAGGTGTTCGGCTCGAGGAGTTCGGTGATCCGGACATAATTCGTCCTCAAAGGTGAGGGGCGATCCGTGTGTGGTTCCTCCACTACCGCTATCTCATGGGTGGCCAGCGGGTATCTGATGTCCCTTTGGTCGGGTTTAAGCCCGATCCGATCATAGTCTGTAGCGACTCCCAGAGCAGCGATGCAATCCAAGAGCTCATTAAGGGAGGAGAGCTCCATCGGATCCATCTATTTGGCGAGTTCCGAACTGACGCGAAGGTTATGCTTGATGACCCGAGAGGCCATCGTCGGCGCAACCGCCGATGGGGCAGCCATGATAAAGCCGCCAAGTCGGAGAGTTTGGCCTACAGCCAAAGCTCCCCCGAGGTAATGTTGTCCTTGACGACGAGACGAGCCATCGAGCCTTGCGGTGACGACACAGAGGAACTCTCAATGAAAGCACCAATGTCGGTGTCAAAACCGGTGGATCTCGGGTAGGGGGTCCCGATCTGTGCGTCTTAGGCTGATGGTAACAGGAAGCAAGGGACATAATGTTTACCCAGGTTCGGGCCCTCTCGATGGAGGTAAAACCCTACTCCTGCTTGATTAATATTGAAGATATGAGTAGTACAAGAGTAGATCTACCACGAGATCGTAGAGGCTAAACCCTAAGAGCTAGCCTATAATGGTATGATTGTAATTGTGATCGGCCTTCTAAGGACCAACCTCTCCGGTTTATATAGACACCGGAGATGGCTAGGGTTTACATGGAGTCGGTTACAAGGAAGGAAACACAATATCCGGATCACCAAGCTTGCCTTCCACGCAAAGGAGAGTCTCATCCAGACACGGGTCGAAGTCTTGAGTCTTGTATCTTCACGCTTCAATAGTACGGACGATGTATATAGTCCGGCTGTCTGGATACCCCCTAATCGAGGACTACCTCACCTACCATTGGCGAAAAAACTACTAACCTGACCATTGACCGAAATTGCCATGTGGCCACCCGAGACCAACTGCATAATTCTGTGAACATAGGCTCCATCAAAGCCTTTCGCAAGAAGGACCTGCCTAAGGAAGGGCCAGCTAACCGAATCGTATGCTTTTTCAAAGTCCAATTTCAGAATCACCGCCTTATATTTATGAATTCTGAGATCGTGGACAATCTCGTGCCGACAAAGGACCCCATCAAGAATGAATCCTCCTTTGACAAAAGCCGATTGGAGAAGGCTAAGAGTTCTGTGAGCAACAGGCGATAGGCAAGTGGTAAAGCCCTTGGTAGGAAATTTCGCAAAGTTCTTAATGAGGGCAATAGGTCTAAACTCTGAAATCAGATCGGCCCCTTTGACCTTAGGGATGAGTGTGATAACAACATAGTTAGGGCGGGAGATGTTGAGCATCCACAGCTTATCCATCTGCAATAGACAATATAACCATTTAATCAACTTTTACATTTAGAGCATGGACTCACAAGAGATTCATGATTCATCTCAACTCACAAAAAAACACTTGCCCCTTCAGGCAGATCGGAATAGGGCCTAATAGATATTTTAAAACATTAAGACCATGGACCCGTACCTTCTCACAGAGTTCATGAGTCATCTCATCACACAATAAAAACTTGCCCTTGAGGCAGATCGGAGGGGGGGCGTCACCTATGATACTTGTAACATAAGGAGCTGATGGCATCAGAGAAGATAAATACATGCTTCCTCCATGGAGATGGCAACAAGGTCCTACGGCCACAGGGTTTGGCGACGTCCTTGATGCTAGGTGCTGGTGACATCCTTCCTTGCTGGATTTGGATTCGTAGGGGAAGAAGCTTAGGCGGGAGGAAATGGGGGTTTTGCCGGCGAACGGGGGTGGGTCGATGCAGGGCAAACATATTTAAAGAGACCAAACGCGTCTACCAATCTGACGAGGGAATAACCGGGTAGGTTGGAGGATCTAACGAGCGTGACACGCCAAACAGCTAGACTGGCTTAGTAAACAATAGCTTTACACAAATTATCAAATGGTCTGCCTTGTGTCCAATAAGTCAGATGCTCTAGCAAATAAGACGCGTCAGCCGGTCTGGCAGGTCAGCAGGACTATGGAGGCATCTAGATAAAAAGTCAGACTCTTCGGTATCATAACTATAAATGCCTAGAAAAAAGGCATGTCATCTTTGTAAAACGCCTAACTGTATGACGTAACAAGAAAACATGAAACTCGTCGTTTCATCCGTCGCTTCACACCGGCGCCATGCTGGCAGCATGACCGATGACCGTGGACCATGACCGGTTAAAGACGCCTTAGTAGGCGGCGCGACAACATGCAAATTAGACGGCAATCAGTCAGGCACGAATGGGGGGGGTCAAGTGACAAAATAAGTTTATTAGGGGAGGGGTCAGTGCACGACATAAGATCCTCTAGGGGTCATTTAGTAAAAATAATACCCCTTTGTCTAGGCTATAGATTCCTGAGAATCACATTCCTACGAATTCCTGAGAATTAGATGTGGCTTTGGATTCCCGAGAATCAAAATCTGGCCGTTTGTTTACCATGTTATTTGTTAGCTTTAGGAGTTGTGGGTGCTGTGAAATTCCGGTAACTCCTCGACTACTGCTGAATATGATGTTTATATGCAGATTAAAGCACAAGTTATTGGAAATCCAATTTGGCTCCCTAGAGCACGTGCTCCTGCGCGCGGAAAATGATTTTTGAAATGTCAAAAGAATCCTAACAAATTCTTTATGTATTCATAGTGACATTCAAATGCCGCCTCCAAAGTTTTACCCAAAAAGGTTAAATATTTTATCCTTTGCAAAAAAAATTGAACACCAAATGTTACCCAAAAATGGCACCCCAAATTTGTTTTTTCCACCGCCGAAACACTACAACTCCGTTTCCCACAAAAATTGATAAGCATGCTTGCGACACTAACATGAACATCCACAAAAGAAATTATTAAAAAAAACATTTTACCACTTTTTGAGGTACTGTTCATCCGGGAGCAAATGCTTCCAGGAGCCAAAACGCCATCACCGTTATTTTGTACTTTGACTCGATAAAGTAAGAATTAGCAAAAACACATAATATATAGCGTATATTTTTTTGAAATGTCATGATGGTATGAATATATCTTCTGAGATATGAATACGAAACATAACATCCAAAAAAGCATCAACCCTTGTAGTCTTCTATACGAAATATATCATCCATATATGGATCACCCATCATAGTCTTACATACTGGACATATCGTCCAAAATATGCACTAACCATCATAGTCTTACATACGTACATATATCATCCAAAATATGTATCAATCATCATAGTCTCATCAAGTAATATGTGAAACTATACTTGTTCCACCATCAATCCATCAGCAATCGCCTCACGAGTTGCTTTCATGGTTGCATTGTCTGGCATGTATTTTTCATCACGATTACATTCTTCGGACTCCAACTCTCTCAAATAGCTTTTTCTAATGCAATTATGAAGTGTCATACATGCAATGATGATCCGAGCTTGCTTCTCAGGAGGGTAACTTGGCATTTCAGCAAAATACATCATTTCATCTTCCAGGCACCAAAGGAATGCTCAATAACATTCCATAGAGATGAACGTGCAAAGTTAAATGTTTCCTTTTTCCCATTCGGTGGGAGACCTTGGCGAAATTCTGGCACATGGTACTTTTGCCCTTTGTATGGAGCTAAATATCCAACACAATTGGGATAACCTAGTCAACAAGATGATACCTCCATGCATAAAGTAATAGTTTTACACATGGGATCAACTAGATAACTAAAATAATATTGTCATGCACATTTAAATGAAATGGATACCTAGAGGTGGATGTGGAAACATATCTGTAAAATCGTTGATTTTTTCGAACGCGTCTAGTGCATTTTGCAGAATCGATTCTATGAAGCTGAGGTAGGAAACTGACTATTTGTTTTTTTAGAGTACAAACTGACTATTTATTTGGCAACCCGATTTTGGAAGAGCTAGAATCCAATAATCACTCCCGATTTTGGAAGAGCTAGAATCCAATAATCACTATCTATGGCCCAAACAAAACAAAGGCCACCTAACTCTCTTAGTGTACTAGATTAAGTGAACATCGAAGCACATACGGAACAAGTCCCTCTCGCCATAGGTTTTAGTGGGGATGCGGTAGCTACCTGCACATTATAACACATACTAGTTCCACCTGCGAGCAAACGCACAATTAACTTCATCCCTGGCGCCTTCACCTTCGTCCCTTTCACAGTACTCCACATCACCTTCGTCCCCGGCGTCCATCGGAGATGAGCAACCAGGAGGAATCCTTCGTCATCGACGTCACTGCGTCCGACATGGACGTGACGGACAAACCTGTCGTCCCTGAGCTCATCGCGTCCGATGAAGACACCATGGATGAGCCCACACCGCTGGCGGATTCGAACCAATCCGTCACCATCTACATCCCCCCGGACATCGACATCCCCCGTTGGAGAGTGCACGCCCTCGCTAGCCAACTGGTGATGGATGACCGGCTACCTGTGATCGTCAGCAAGCCGAAGGAAGTATGGGCGTTTCTCGGTCGTTGGTATGATTTTCACATGCAACGCACTGATGGGAGTGATCGCGAAAACGGTGCCAACAGTGGGGCAACCTCTCGCCCACCCCAGTCTTCTCTATCCCAGGATCAATCGCCGGGCTATCCTCTGTGATGGGTAACATTATTTTACTAAACCTTGTTTATGCTATTCAGAGCACTAGCATAGATCTTTAGCTTAAAAAGATCTTTGTTAGGCTTGTATTTACTTCTTTTCAGAACTTTTGGCATGATACACTTTATTACCCCTATCTGATGACACGTGTGTGGAAAACAACTTGTTCATCACAATCGTGGCTTGCCACACTGTTGGAAGAAATTTACAGAAAGGTGTGTAAGTAACAAGACAATTAGTTCTGGCGAAAACAAAACAGATGTTAAAACACCTCCATTGCATACTTTGGGAGCAAGGTTTATATATATACCAAAATTCTAGTCTAGAGCTTAACAAGAGATGATAGCAAAAGCAACACATCATCGGCTCGGTTCAGGCGCGTTTCTACTGGACTGGCGAGGGTGATAAGTAGAAATACCACATGGTTCGCTGGACCGACATATGCAAGCCTAGGGATCAAGGCGGCCTCGGCATCATGTCCTCCAAGCATATGAACCTGGCGCTCCTCACGAGATGGCTCTGGCGCATTGCGAATGGCGAGGGTGGCCTATGGCTGCAAATCATCCGGAACAAATACTTGCGCGGCAACCCCTTCCCTTTTGCACTAGGACGGGAGGGTCCCAGTTCTGGCAGTCCGTCATCCAGCTTCTCCCGGTTCTTCGTCTCGGGACCTCTATCGTGGTTGGCTCTGGAACATCCACCCTGTTCTGGTTTGACCGGTGGGCTGGGGACTCCCCCTTCGCTGCCAGGTTCCCGGATCTTTTCTCCATCGCTGTGGAGCCTAGGATCTCCATCGAGACGGCCCTTATTGACTTAGGGTGTCTCGCTTTCCGGCGGCCATTTGGGCCCCCGGAAATCGCCGCATGGCATAAGCTCCTCGAGACCGTTGCTCTCCATGAGCCTAACCTAGCGCAGCCCCTTGATCGCCTATCCTGGCACCTTGAGCCCTCGGGCCGGTTCTCCATGAAATCTCTGTACCAGGCCATTGCCCCCTCCCCTGCGCCAGCGGTCATGGAGTTGATCTGGACTATCCGTGTGCCCCTCAAGATCCGGATCTTCATGTGGCAATGGATCCGCGGCCGGCTTCCCTCTGGCGTGGAGGTGGTAAAACGGCACGGCCCAGGCGATGGGATTTCCCCCCTATGTGGGACCGAGGAAACCTTGAATCACATCTTCTTCTCTTACGTCTCCACCCAGTTCCTTTGGAGCCGCCTTCGTGTGGTTGTCAACAGCAGCTGGTGTAATACCAACTTCCCCAACCTCCTCACCGAGGTCCAGTCGTCCGCCCCTTGGCCGCCACATTAGGTGGCTGCTCATTGCGGTCCATGCTTGGACGCTTCAGACCGTGTGCAACAAGCTTGTCATCCAGCGTGTTCCTCTTCGACGTGCCACTGATGTGGTCTTTAAATTGCGTGGTTACTTGCAGCTCTGGTGGCCGCTTAGCCACCACCAGAACCGGGACACCATCAACACCATCATCGCCGACCTCCACTCGATGGCTCTCCGCTTGGCGCCGTCGTCCCCTCCTCCACCTCCCGAGTCGGACTAGTCTCATTGTTGCTACCGCGGCGACGGTTGTTCCGCCTTTATTTTCTTTTTAGGGCTTGTTGAGATGTGCCCTCAGCAGAACCCTCTTGCGCTCTTTGTTGGGAGATTCTCTTTGTGTGTGTGGGTGGGTGAACTCTTGTGCTACTTTGTGCCTGTGGTGGTTTGCTTTATTTATAAAGCAGGGTGAAAGCCCTTTTCAGTAAAGCAACACATCCAAATACAACCAGATTTTGTTAGCAAGGATAGTTGGAATAGCTAGAATATCTTTTGCATCGTCTTCACACAAGAGGTCCACAACCAAACATCCACGATAGATAGAAATGCAGCTGGCAAAGCCTGTAGATTATGTTAAGATAATTAGACTCGGTCCACTCATCCTCCAGGAAGAAAGTAAAACATTTTTTATGGGAAGGAAAAAAAAAGTAAAACTGTCACTTGCCGGATAAAGAAGAAGTTATCTTATCACTTAACAATATACTGCTTGAATATTCAAACTCAATAGCGTATTATTTCGGTAAGAAATCATGTGTATTTTATATCATGTACTGACTGATCATCCCATGTGTCCGTTACGGGAAAGGCATAACATGTTAAAAGCGAGATACTTCCACTGCTCCTACTAAGATACTTCCACTTTAAATTGTTTAAATCGGGTTTATGCTTATGATTATTGCATTGTATTGCCTCTTGATGAAGTTTTAGAGCGAACGAAACTTCAGGCTTTTTCTCATGCTACTTCAAGAAGGCTCAACTTCATTGCTTATCGCGATTTTCAACTAGACTGACTTTGGTAGGATTTTCTTTCGTTGGTTATTATATCTCTGATGAAAGTTTTTGGTTCTGACCCGTTCTTTGTGCCTGAAACTTACAGGAGACACTCTATTGGTATCCTCCATTGAACTCTCTATGATGTTCGTTTGCCTGGCCGTTTACACACTGGCTAAACTTAGTGTAGACCAAGGGGGGCCATGCCCCCCCCCCTCCTAGTTTTGGCATTCATTGAAGATCATGCTAGCTTTTAGGCCTAATTAGTATTTCAACGAGTGATTAGCCCCTTCTGGCCTACTAATTTGTTCCCCTTTAGTCATGGCTCCCTCTTAAATTTTTCTCAAGCTCCGCCACTAGGTTTACAGCTATTTTTCTGTTGGTAAAGGCTATGCTTTCACCTACAAGGCCCCGTTTTTAGTCTCAACAATCCTAGCGATTCTCGTAGTTCTGATAGTCCAGGTAAACACTTATACTTGATACTCTAAAATACTCAACAATGACAGCATGTGGCAGTATTGTTTAATTGAGTGCTCCTTTCATATGTTCATGCCCATGAAGATGCAAGTTTGGCTCTTTTCAGTCGCTGCGGGAATTTTTATCATTACCAGCACCCTGAGGAAGAGCAAGAAAATGCTGATTAGGCATACCAGTGGCAAGGGGATTACAGGAGGCATTCTATTATATGGATATGTTGTCCGCGGATTCTTAGGACACGTGTCCTTTCTTTTCTTCCAGTGGAACTAAAGTACATTTGCATTCTATAGACTTGTCAACTCAATTGTATAGTGACCGAGTGACTTACAAGTTACAACAGTGTGTGTACTTATCAACTTGGTGGTGGTTGCTTTATAATTTACCCTTTTTCGTCAATGTAAACATAATGAGCATTCTATCCATTGCACGGGGTCAGGCTGTCCACACCTGATGATTGTTCTGTTCTGTTCTGTCCGCGTGCTAGATTGTTTTTCCATGTTAGTACAATCTTCTATTTGCTGGGAGTATGGTGGTTCTGCTGGTATGTGTCATTCTATGGCCGCTGTTGTTCTGGTGTGGCGTGGGCTGGCTTGTCGGATGTACCTGGGGAGTAAGGGGCAGTTTGGTTCCCAGCCATAGTTTGCTAAGTCAAAATTTGGCAGCCACAGTTTAATTGGCATGTGTTTGGTTTTTGCCACACTTTGGCTTGCCACACTTTATTGCCCCTATGGTCCACTTGTCATAGAGACAATTTTTTTTGCCAACTTTTGCCAAAGTTTGGCGTCCAATTTGGCTTGCCATACTTGTGTGGCTGGCCACACTTTGGCTTGGCCACACTAGTCTCCAACCAAACATACCCTAAATTGCAGGAAACCGTCACTTTGAAGGCTAGATTTGTAGAAAACATTATGTTACATTTTTTGACAGAAAACACCATGTCTTGCGTAATCTTTTTGCAAAATGCACTGATCGGCAGATTTGGCTCGATTGAGCATGTTTATGACAGATTGGGCCTGCTGGTCAGGCTAACATGGCACCGCCTAAGTAACGACGATGTTGACTAACGTTATCATCGTGTGTGGCCCTATGGGGTCCACCTGTTATTGAAAGAAAAAATGATCGTCAACCTCCCGCCGCTGACCAACTCGTCCAGATCCGCTGCTGCTCGTCGCGTCCACCGAGCGCCGCGCCCGCTGCAGTCCACGAAGGAGCAGATGCGTGAGATGCAGCCTCCGCTCCTCCCGACGATGCAGACGCACGAACTTGATGGGGGGACAGCAACCCGAGCGAGGTTGAACCTCTACTGGCAATGGAGAAGGAGGATCTATGGGGAGGGGCAGCGAGACGGAAAGGAATGCGAGCAGCTGGTTGCGGTTGATGCAGACGGTGGTGCCGGCGGCGGCGGCGAGAGAGAGAGAGAGAGAGAGAGAGAGAGAGAGAGAGAGAGAGAGAGAGAGAGAGAGAGAGAGAGAGAGAGAGAGAGAGAGAGAGACCGAACCCTAGTGTCTCCCCTGATCGGGAATGGAGCAGCAAATAGATGTAAGGCACGTGGCACTGGGCCATGGAAATACCACTGGTGCCCTCGGTGGGGCATGGAAATTACAGGCGGTGACACGTGATATTTTCGGTAAAGGGCGCACTATTCATTGCTACAACGCCGTTTTTTTGATCCAACGGCCGAGCTCTTCCATGCACGAGATCCAACGGCTGAAAACGCATCAGGCAATCAAAACGGATGGCCGGATCCGTCTAATCTCTGTGGGCGTCCGGGAGCTCCCACGATTCTTGTTTTTGGATAAGGGTGTGTTTCTATGCTGTGTTTAAAAAAAGTAGTAGAAGAAACATCGTGGCGTCAGTGGAAACGCCTTTTATCGCTTCATTAAATCTCGAGTGCCCCTCTATTGGATTGGAGTTCCGTAATATTTGTTCACCAAACCTCAAGAAACTCCTAAAAGCAGCAACAGCCTTCCAAAACGAGTGAACCAAAACCAAAACCACGGGAAACAAAGGCGCACGAGGTTGAGATTTTGGTTTCGTTCGGGCAACAGCTTGGCCAGCAAAACTTCCTTACGTTAGCCCCTTCTTGAACAAATTCTTTAGGTTAACCATAGCTCGGCGAAAGCACGGCCAACGTTTTCTTCTCCGTGCGCCGTCCGGTTTTAAACGCCATCGCCGCGCCCCAACGGTCGTCTCGGCGCCGGACGCGTGGAGCAGCGCTCGCTTCTAGAAACCGAAGGGAGCCACCGCCCACGGCCGTGACCCGTCAGTGCACGGCAGCCCTGCGATCCTCCCATCGGCCGGCTCACACCGCTCTCCTCCGACCAGAGCGGCCGCGCCCACCGGCGGGCCTGCCGTGCATGTTTTAAAAGAGGCACGCGTACGAGCCAGGTGAAGCCATGCCCTGACCCGAGTGAGACGGGGACGGAGCAGACAGAGCCAAGTAAAAAAAGCACCACCAGCTCTGCACCGCCGTGGAGCCGTCTCACCTCCGCCGCCGGAGCTGTAGCACCGCCGGTGAGTGCTCCTTCTTCCTTTACCCCCTCCCTTCCTCGCCCATCCGAATTCCGGACGGCATTGTTGTTTAAGCTTCAGCGAGCCAGTGACCTGATCGATCCATGGCTTGTTAATTCCGCAGAACTCGACTCGAGCCTAGCGAGAAAACCATTTTGTTTGCCGGGAGCAGCAACGGCAATTGGGTCTACCAGAGGGGATATGATCAAGGTACAGGCCCCCGAGCTGTACACAGACAGCGGCGCGTACGAGGCGAGGAAGGGGCAGTCGCTGA
Source organism: Aegilops speltoides (assembly GCA_021437245.1). Lineage (NCBI taxonomy): Eukaryota > Viridiplantae > Streptophyta > Magnoliopsida > Poales > Poaceae > Aegilops > Aegilops speltoides. The sequence continues at coordinate 420,941,593 of CM038142.1, read as the reverse complement.
GGGCGCGGTACGTCTACGGGCTCATCTTCTTCGCCACCAACCTGCTGGCCTGGTTCATCAGGGACTACGGGGCCAAGCTGCTCGGCGGACTGCACCGTACGTTCGCCCTCTGCATTTACTTCCAAACCATCTGCATTTGCCATGAACGATGGATGAAACATTCTGAATTTGCTGCGCTCTGTACTGCTCTGATGTCTGCTGTGATCTTCAGATATCCCGGTCTGTGGAGCAGGGGACTCCAAATGCTTCCGTTCTGGAGGGGTGCTCCGGGTTAGCTTGGGTTGCTTTGTATCCTTGATTTATGTCGAAAGAGATAGGGATTGTTTTGTTTTGCACCTGAATTTCCGGATGCAGTCTGCATACTCTCCTTGAGGCGGTCTGCATTTTTGCATACGGTCCTCAATGGGTAAGCAGGCAGGCAAGTGATTCAGGTGAATTCTGACTGTTCTCCAGTTCAGTTTCCACAGTCCTCGTCAAAACTAAAATGATACGCATGGGCAATGACATCAATGAACCGTTTGTGTTCCTTTCGTTCACTTCCTTACATCAAGGGGCAGATATTTTTCTGGCTGATGTTTGCCACAACATTTGGAACACGCAAGCTCCAGGGAGTTCGTAATTCGTGGCATTCTGGATGCTGGACCCTCAAGTTTCTGGTGTATGCCGTGTCAATCGTCACCCCGTTTATCATCCCTAACATCTTCATCCAGCTCTATGGTAAGTTTCTTTTCGGCCCATAACTGTCACTTAGTAAACGGTAGTCACTTCTCTGTTCACATTGTAGCTGCTGCAAAGAGTGAATGACATGGTTACCTTAATAGATGTGCATGACATAGCAAGACATACGACGTAAAACAGCACCCTAGTTACACACAATTTGTTCTATACATACCACAAAATTTAACATCAATTTTTGGGCTTACTAAACTAATATACATTTAACTGTCTTTTTCTTGTAATGGATGCATGGTCATTTCACTATGGTCAAACCCACCCCTAGTCAGAGACTCGGAGTGGTACAATGATCCCATTTCACCTCTTGCAATGGTAGTGCAGTAATTAGCATGTTCGCAATTGCATATTTCACATCTTTGAAATGGTACATTGGCAATTCTCCCTGTTCTCTAAGAAATATATAGGAATATATCAGAGAGGCTAGGATGTAGAGTATAGGTGCCAAGGCCAAAGCGGCAACTTGCAGATCCTTTATTTGGAAAAAGTAAAGAAAAACATGACATGACAGCCAATTTTAAATGATTCTATAGTATTAGCTCCATTATAACTTTGCATCTGAGTAACAAGCTTAAACATTGGTAGGCTGAAATAAATCTATTCCATATCCTCTGCAGGTGAAATTGCTCGAATGGGTGCCGGGTAATTTTAATGATTCGCATATATATTACTGAGATTTGAGAAGTTCCAAGCCTTGCATGTTGCAACGGTTTTCAAGTTTCTACTAAACTCACATTGCATTACAGGTCATAGTTAATTTATGTTTCATATTCCTCCAGGATATTTCTCATTCTCCAGCTTATAAGCATGCTTCACCTCATATCATGGTGCAATAAACGTTGGATGCCAGATCCTGGATCAAATCAATGGTACATAATTATTTGAATACTCGGACGTTTAATTAGCTGTCTTCTGGTGTCTCAATTACTTCAACGCAATGTTAAAACTATTTCAGGCCATGACAAGGATGATGTTTTATGTACTTTTCAGTGGCCTGTTCGGATTGTTCTTGTCAACTGTCTCCTTCATTGCCTCATTTGCCGGAATCCTGGTGCTATATATTCTGTACGTTCCAAACTCATCATGTGTGTTCAACATCTTCACTATTATATGGACGGCAGTCCTAGTGAAGATAATGATGGCGGTGTCACTACACTCAAAGGTATGAGAATATTGCAGCCCCTGGCCTCAACTTAGACACTTAGTTATAGAGTAGTTAGTGATACAGTATTCACCGGGAACTTTTTAATTGAGATAAATGTTGAGAAAAGAGAGGATTCAGAGAAAAAAAAACATTGAAGTAGTATTAAACATAATTAAGCAAATTTCAAATACATAAGTGGCGTTAGGAGCAGAAATAAGTTGAAATGATAGGTTTTGGGAAATGATCAGTTGGCACAAGAAAGAAAGGGCATATGTTCAGTTACAATAAAGAAAATGGCAAATGGTTGAAGTTACATGAACTTTGGGCCAAATGATCAGATATCTCCCCTATCACATCGCTTCCCATTACCACTCTAGAAACCTACTAAGGTCAGAACAACAGATCATTCTACTTTTATACATTGTTGTGCTTGTGCTACTCTTCTATAACTGCAATCAATACTGGTGCCCTATTGCTGCAGTGCTGCACCTCTATGTTTAACTGATGCCCAAAACTGTTTGTGCTCACTTTTTGCCTTGCATTGCTTCAACCTCCATTATGTGTATGATTTTAATTTATTTTGCTTGCTAAAAAGGTTAATGAGGGTCTTCTATCTTCTGGAATAATGGGCTCATATATTGTGTTCCTCTGTTGGTCTGCACTGCACAGGTATTATCTTATCCTTAGATTTATATTCCTCATTTTCCCTTCTACTTAACATTGCATTTACGACTCATTTTCATGAATTGCAATGTGCAGCGAACCACGAACAGGAAAGTGCTACACTGAGATGAAAATTGGCAAGGATGGTAATTGGGCTACTATAATTGTAAGTGAAAAATGTTAAGCATGTTCACTGTTTTTTTCTGAATGGGCTTGCCTTCACTTTTAGTTCGTGCTAGTAAATGCAGTCTTCATGTTCTAATTAATCACTTTGTGCTTTACTAGAGCTTCATTATTGCGATTTGCTCCATTGTGTCGGCCACATTTTCTACTGGAATCAATAGCAGATCCTTTCAAGTAAGTTCTAACTATGAGTTTTCTGCATAGTGTTCAAGTTCTTACTTGGTATACAAATGATTCGTTTCTCGGCACCTTGTTTCCATGCAAACAATCAGTTGTTCCACCTGGGCTTTGCCATTTTCCTCGATTAAGTACCACTACGTGGAGCTCTTTTGCTAATTGCATCAAAATTACAATTAGGTCTGTTGGCACCTCCTTAATCAGCCGTTCCAAGAATAAGAATTACTCCCTCCGTCCCATAATATAAGAACGTTTTTTACACTAGTGCTAGCGCAAAAAACATTCGGAGTATTTTTTCTGAAAGAGTATGCTATTTAATACTAACTGTCATGAATCTCTTCAGTGCTGTACACATTACCTACGATACTAACAAAATGTTATATTTCCAGTTTCGAAGCGATGAGATCCGGTTGGAAGAGGATGTCCCCTACAGCTACGAGATTTTCCACATTGTGTTTGCGGTGGGGGCTATGTATTTCGCAATGCTATTCATAAGCTGGGAGCTTAACCATCCAATAACAAGAAAGTAGGACGCACTGTGCAGAAATGCACCTATCCTTGTAATTTGAAGTGACAACATGCTTAATCGTCGACGGCATTCTAATATAGTTCAGCTCTGCCTTTGGTGGCATCTAGTAACATCTCTCACATCCTCCCATTTTTGAATCAGGTGGAGCATAGATGTTGGATGGGCAAGCACATGGGTAAAGATCATGAATGAATGGCTGGCATTTTGCATATACGGTAAGTCGCCATTTCCTGTTGTTTCCATACAGCTCTGTTACATAACTAAAATGTTTGCTTCGGCTTCGCATAACAGCTAATTTTAACGAATGTGGATCCTTTTTTTCAGTAACTGTTTGTCGCATTTGTAAATCCTCCTATTCATTGGGAATTATTTACTTATTTTGCATGTGGTTGCAGAGGACATGGTCCGAGTTAGCATTATTGCTGCAGTAAAACTGACGTTTTGCCCTCTGCACTCTGCAGTTTGGAGACTGATCTCCCCAGCCCTATCGAGGAAACAACCTGCCAATGATGAAGAGTCTCCCTCCACAATATAGTATTGATGATAGCTAATTCTTTCTAACCAATTTTTTTGTAAGTCAATTAATATCTTCCGCATATATACGACAAAAAAAAATGTCCGAGCGTATTCTGTATGTTCTGTAAGTAACTAAAGTGACGTATTGTAGCCACACAATAGTGTGAAGTTTTGTATGAGTACTCAGACGTGTACTGCTAACCATAATCAAGGCCTGTGACTCCATGCAACTGCTCCCGAAGTCAAATTCTTATTCCGATGGAGAATATTTTAAAGAGTAGTATATCTGTATAATGTTCTCACCCGCACCAACTACTTTCGTTTTTTTTAAGAACCCACACCAAGTACTGAAAGTAGAGAACGTTTCGAAAAGAAAATTTGAGGGGTAGAGAACGTTTCAAATGCTTGAGTGGGTCTTGCTCAGGCCGAATTGTTCCATGGGCTCGTTGTGCGAAATGAGAGCCCGTCTCAAGATCTTCCATCTAGAGCTCTGGCGGTGTCTTGCAACTTGCAAGGCATGCAAAGCACCGGGTACGGGTAGAGAGGAAAATCAGTGAGTTCCAGTCTCAGTCACCTGAACTGAAATCCAAATGCAAAGCCGGTTTACGCGTCCGCTGTCCCGTCACCGCACGCCCTGGTTTCCACCACCACGCCCGTTGTTGTCGATCCAGATCCCGATCCAAAAAAGGTGGAAGAATCGCATCGGTTCATTAACCAGATGGCACGTTTCTCTTCACTTCTCTTGTCTTGCGTAAACGTCTCGAGATGAGAAGAGATGGCTGTACCCATCACCGATCGTTAGTCCAGAATGATCGCGGATAGATAATGGGCGGCTCAGACTGGCGTGAAGCAAGCAACAACGGTGTGTGTGGTTCTTGACTTGCTAGTACTAGCATATTCCAGTGTGCCATTTCAAAGCTCAAATCAAAGTATTCACTGCGTCACCGCCCACGTCGTACTCGTACTAGTAGTACTAGTGCTGGCCAATTAACTAGTCCTAGCTCGGAGCCGGCGGCCCGATCAGCCGGCTGCGCCGGAACGCGCGGCGGTGGCTATTCTATGGCCTATCGAGATCTGTTCTGTTCAAGCAGCACCTTAAACTACGGTGGCATGCGTGCTTCAGAGCCTCATAGATCTGCACTGCTCGCATGTGCGGACACAGGCATACAGCTAGCTAGCATTCAGCACATGCAGTGTCTCTCAAGCAAGACCTCGAGCGTGGCCTTCGTTTTTCTTTCTTTCCTTGGCTTCCAGTGTACCGAAACTGAATGATGTGTGCAGCTTCAGGGTGGCTGATGCAAGCACCTTGGCCGTTTGGTTATCTGAATTCAAAGATTTATACTAATACAAAAAATGCTGCCAAGCGTTCCAGGAAGCTGCCATGCATCTTCGGAGCGATATAGTGTGGCTTCCTGCATTTCTTATTCACGGCTGCCATCCTACCTCATCCAATCTTCTCCGAACGAAGTGCATTGTTATGTATATCTTGACTATACCTACCTCACATTGCCATCTACTCCCTCCGTTCCAAAATAGATGACTCAATTTTGTACTAAGATGGACCGACTATCCTTTCGCCACCTCTAGATTCTTTTTTCTCTTAGCATTATATATCTAGGAGTATTTGTCCATGAGATCTGTTTGACTGTTTCTTCACCTGACACTCTCAACGCTCCTGCAGCATTTAACAAGGACGATTTAATCAAAACGTGTCGTACAAATGGGAGGTACAGGGCCACTCCATGTTAGGACCATACAGTGTTAAGCTTGGCTATATGAAAATTCAAAAAGTCCAGCCACATGTTAGATCGCAGATGTCACTGGGGCGAAATGAACCGCCGAACTCATCGCAAGTGGCGGCAGCACAAGCCACCACATATGTCTGTCTGAAAGAACCCCTTGCCGGGACATCGAGTCCCATCTGAAATGCCACCACTCCAGCGATTGCCGCAAATCAGAATCATTATTACAGGAGTGTTCAAACAAAAGAATCATTACAGGACAGCACTGACATTTGACAAGATGAGTGGCAAATGGGAGCGATGAAAAGCAGAAGGCGAGAGGACAAACACACGACAAGATCATCGTGTCGCCTCCTTCGACCACCACGTCGCCGGCCGGCCGGCGAGGATTCTCGTGTCGCCGGTTGGTTCTTGCACTGCCTCACACACGCACGAGCTAGCCAGCTTCCTCAATCTTCTGGTTGCAGGTTTAGCCTTGCTAGTGGTGGTGGTGTGCTGGGTTCTAGAGCCTCAGTCTGGTGATCTTAAGGATCGTCCTGATCGCCAGACCTGAGCTCTGCTGATGGGAGCATTGCGGCGGTGGTGTAGTTCCTTAACGAAAATCGAGGGGAACCCCTTTTCCTCAAATCAAAAAGGAAAAAAACAGCTTCGTCAAAAGCTATCGATGAAAGGCGGGCAATTGATTTTCTTCTTGCTTCGAACCGTGAAAGCAGTTGAGCTAGCTCGCAACCTCCAATAGTTACCCGATCCAGAAAGAAAGGCCGAGAGTTGTTCTTTACGAGTAGCTTTAGATCACCGCCTTCTTTTCAGCGGATCAATCATGCTTAGGAGCCGTCTTGAAAATGAAAAATAACTAGTTTCGGTCAGGTAGAGTACTATTTTCCACAGGACGTGCGCCAAACCCTACACTTTTTATTTCTTTCTATATAAATTTCTATCTACAGCGGAAGAAGAATGAAAGGAAAGTTGAACGCATGGCTAGTAGTAGAAGCCTGACGTGTCCAATCATTTGGTTAGGAGAGACAAAGTGTGTTGGGATCATGATGCAATGGTGGTAGGTAAAGGCCAGGAAAAAAACCAATAAACTGTTTCAGCACTAGGAGCAGTACCACGTATGATTTGGGAACGAACAAAAACTTTGCTCCGTCAGGCCCGGCCAGGCCAGGCATGATTCGTTCCTAACAACATGTTCCCTTCTCCCACCTTAGCACGATTGATGCATGCTACAAGTGCTGCTAACTGATCATCTACCCTATGAAACTTGGGCATGATTCCATCAAGATTTCTCAGCAGTTTCATGATTTGAGCAGTAGTGACCTCCTTAATTACATACAGTGTCTGCTTGTAGTAGTTGTGTTCCTTTGTACATTTGCATTTGTGTTATGTAGGAGATATTCTTTCCGGACACTTTAGGCGCCTTTTGAGCTGATCGCTAAGGCACACGGCCATCCACAACTTTGGCCCATGCGTGTAATCCATATCCAATATCTATAGGAGTATCGAGCTACTTTTAGACCAGTAACATCGCGTAGATACACACACATACACAGGAGTAGATAACTACTCGGGCCATCTCTCTGCACCCAATCATAGGCTCGCTTTTCTCAGCCGAATAATAATGCACTGCCCAAGTCACGCGCAACTGAGAACAACTAACATACGAACAGTATCTTGAACATATTTTCTATACTACCACTTGCATGCACAGGGCCCGGCCTTGTTATGCTATTTTGGCCCGTGTTCTTGCGTGTGCTAGCTACAACGGAGCAGTTGTATAATTTTTGTAGGGCGTGATGTGTCGACCGCGCGCTTATTACGGCCAAACACGCTTCGGATCACGTTTGCCGACGGCGCTGTGTTTATTTCTGCACGTTCGATCGACATCTCTCTATCCTACCGATTCTTTTATCTGTCGATCTTGGAGGGGCCGGGGCCGGCGCCGGCGTCGCTTTTGAGCGTGACCGCCACTCCACTCGAGTTGCATTGCATGAGTGCGATCACACCGTGTCGCTTTGCATTCTTGCGGTACACGCACGCGTGGCTCTCGACGTATCGGCCGGCTCCATGAAAACCCGTCTCTCTGCGTGCGTGGATAATTGCTTCCACGAACTGCTCGATCGGGATAGGCTCGACACTCGACAAGTTAAGCAGCACATGGGAGATGTGTAGTGTAGATCCTGCGAACTTGTCATTTCTTTCTGATAAAAAAGTTGGGATATGATGCTCGATCTGCGTGTGTTGACGGGACGGGACGGGTTTGAAAGACGGGATTGATCTGGGTTTGGCGTACACATTGCTTTGCAAGAAACTCGTGAATTGATCGCGAGCACTGTTGCGGCACAGAAGTGGCAGCGCCAGTGGCAAATAGCAAACGGACTTTGCCATGTGGAAAAAGGCCGAAAGGGAGATGGTTTGTGGCAAAACCACTAGCACTAGGGTTTCAATCTCGGTGAGCTGGAAAGCAGCTCGGTCGTCCAAGTGTCCAAACGAACGATTCGATAGTGCACACAAATTGGTTACGTACTTTCACCGCGTGATTATTGATTCTAAACAGATAACTCGTTGAGATGTTAGCCATGCATGGTCGTTCTAAACGTGAGATTATTAAAAAAACTAAAATATCTACTCTGCCCGTCCGGTTTGTGTGAAATTTGTGTATGTACGCAAAATAATTATAACTGTACTAAAAATAATTTCAAATGTACTCCCTCCGTTCTAAATTACTCGTCCCTGGGATTGATGTATCTAGAACTAAAATACATCTAGATACATCAATGCGTGCGACAAGTAATTCGGAACGGAGGGAGTATATTATTATATGGCCCATGACTTACGTTATATTGGTCGAATTGTTGATCAAGGGGAAACCAACAAGTGGTTCGATGGAGAGAGGGTGCTGTTCTTCCCAACCCATCTCCACCTTAAGTTTTGATGCTTTGATGTCTCATTACTGTGACTAATCCTTTCAATGGGAGACGGCATTTTTATCCGCAGTGAGACGTCTATAATGTCTTTCGTCAATTTTGAAGTTGCGCGACTCTTTTTTTCCGAAACGAAGACAAAAGATTTGCCTAATCCAGTAATTAACAAGGAGTTTAGAGCATCTACAGTCGGACTTGGCAAATCCGGCCCCCTACACGTTCACGGAAGCGCCCGGACACGCCCGCGGGCGCATCCGAACGGGCCCTCATATTTCCGTTCCCGCATCCACATATCTCAAATCCAGACTCTCAAATCCATGCAAATAGATGCACGTCGATCATACAAGCCAATGTCGCACGTAAATAGCAAATGTTGGTACGAAGCATAGATAGTGTTTACATAAAATTTATTTTAAGTACCAAACTCAAGCATTGGCTCCTTGGTTGCCTTGTGGGTCCACATGTGCTCCACAAGATCATTGAGTAGTTGCGTGTTCACCTGCTGATCTCGAAGATTCTGATGCATCTGCAGAAAGTTCATCAGTTGAGCCGCATCTTGATCTTCCGGGATTTCAATTTGTTCTCCAGGTGCTTCGAAATCATGGGTTTGGGCTATATCACCACTCTCATCCTCGACAATCATATTGTGCAGAATAACACAACATGTCATCAGCTGCCATAATGTTTCTGATTCCCACATCATTGCAACGCTCCGCACAATTCCCCAACGAGCCTGAAGCACACTGCCGCTTCCTTCATTGTTGCAAAGTGGCTCTGTTTATTGCCATGCCGTTCGGATATGGTCTTCACAAACGTCGCCCACTGAGGATAGACACCATCGGCAAGATAGTATCCCATGTTGTACTCTCGGTCGTTGACAGTGCAGTTGCACGACGGTGATTCCCCATTGCAAAGCCTCCTGAACACCGGAGATCATTGAAGCACGTTGATATCGTTGTGAGAACCCGACATTCCAAATAAAGCATGCCAAATCCATAAGTCATGTGATGTCACCACTTCTAGTACGATGGTGGCCTCTTTGGTGTGACCTTGATACATTCCCAACAAACCTTTGGGGCGGTTCTTCCATTGCCAATGCATGTAATCAATTGATTCAAGCATTCCTAGAAACGCCTTTGCCTCTCCAATAGCCAACAACTTCTCCATGACATGCGCATTTGGTTCTCTCAGACACTAGGTCCAAACACCTCCACCACGGCGCGGGCAAACTTAACAGTAGTCTTCAAGCACGTGCTCTCCCCCATCCCGACCATCTCACCAACGGCATCTGCAGCAGTACCAAGTGCAAGCATCCTCAGAGCAGCCGTGCACTTCTGCTTGGTTGAGAAACAGAGTTGGCCGCAGCAATCCCTTGTGAGCTTGAAGTAGTAGTCGTGTGCCTCCATTCCCTCCACAATGCGCAAAAACAATTATTTCCGCGTGCAAAAACGGCGACGAAACCATGGATCATCCTGGAAAGTAGGTGATGAGGATACAGACCTGGGGTAGGGTCATAGGCCTGACCTACACGTCCTACCCAAGGTCACTACCCCAGAAGATGAGAAGACCAAGAATCCACTCGACGATGTAATCACTCGACCATCATTCCTCACCTTCACTCGACCATATGGGAATCACTCAACTATATCGAAGACCAGGAGTCGGTAGAACGTACAACGGCCGGGCATTCACTCCTTAGTCTTCATGAGCATTAAGAACATTTAAGATTGCAGTTACCTGTAACACCCCCACTTTATGTACATTAAGCCCTTTGTAATGGAGGTGGGCGGGGGTCCTGGCGCACTCTATATAAGCCACCCCCCTCCTCTGGGACAAGGGTTCGCACCCCCTGTAACACAACACACATAATCCAATCGACCGCCTCCGGGCACCGAGACGTAGGGTTGTTACTTCCTCCGAGAAGGGCCTGAACTCGTAAACCTCGTGTGTACATCTTCGCCATAGCTAAGATCTTGCCTCTCCACACCTACCCCCCTTTCTATTTTCAGACTTAGAACCACGACAGTTGGCGCCCACCGTGGGGAAGGTGTCTTAGCGACTTATTGGTGAAGTTGCAAGTTTTTTCGATCATCATCATGGTTTCCGGCGACGAGATGGTTGAGGGCCGCGAGATCCGTCTCGGCGCACTCGTTTTCGTCACTGACGACTCGGCGTGGCAGGAAGCTCCGCTCGACGTTGAGGCGCTCCCCATCCGAGGGGCGACACACTTTCGCGCGTGCGTTCGCGGCGTCCTTCTCCGGCAGCCGTCGACTCAGTATTAGTCGGCTCCGACGGTGTTTTCTCTCCCTGCTGTTCGCCGCCGCAAGCGGTCCGGTCGATCACGGCTTCAGCGCTGGGTGAAACATGTGGTGGCTCGGCGTTCGACCACCCATCAAGTCACAGCAATCGAGCCCGACGAAACCCTCCACGGCATGTTCGATCTGTCGACTGGCTCCGCGGAGACTGCATCCGAGTGCGATAGCAGCGATCCTGCAGCCGAAGTCCTGATGGTCGATGGTCCTCACAGCCCGCCCGGGTTCCGCCGCGAGGGCGACGGGGACGGAGGCGGCAATCTGTCGCACGTCCATGAGGAATACCGACCCGAGCCCCTCTCTTCGCAGCAGAGGGAAGAACTTCGTCGCCGCAACATGGATGCACTCCACATGCCCATCGTTGGAGAAACCCCCGAGGTTCGGGCCTTGGAGGAGGCGCGCCTAGCTAACTTGGCAGAGGGCACTCGACTGGATAACCTTCAGCGTGCTCTCGACGAGCGCGCCTAGGAGCGAATCCATGAGTCCAGTCGACGACAGCTTTTTCCGCCTCCACCTAAGGTATACCGCATTCCGATTCAGAACCTCACAGCTGCGGCCCGAATAGCAGAGTCGATCCAACCTTCCCAGTCAGAAGCTGGCAGAGGGTTGATGCAGATCCGGGCCCTGCTCAGGGCAGCAGGAGAGCAGAATACAACAGTATCTCAGTCGTGGAATAGGATTCACAGCAGATCCGTTGCAGCGGACACGGTTCAGTTGGCCCACAGCCCAAGATCGCCTCCGCGGCGTGAAGGCTGTGGACAGTATGATCATCCACTCGACCGCGACAATCGTCGTCGGGGACCCACGCCTCCTCCGAGGAGTGCATCATATGTGCCTCGGCGGAACGACGACAGACGCCGTCACAATGGTGAGCGCAGGATTTCAGTTGACCCAAGAGAACCGGGCTTCAAAGCGAGGTCTATCCTCGTTCAAGGCCTGGTCGACCGGAAGAGAGCACACAGAGAAGACGCTAGCAGAGATCGTCCAAGCAGCAGCCGGGTGCATGTTTCTGGTCCCGAGTGTTTTAGCAGAGCCATCAGGGCAGCAGTGATACCTCCCAACTTCAGGTTGGCGTCCGGGGTTAGTAAGTTCACCTATGAATCCAAGCCTGAAACTTGGCTTGAGGATTACCGAGTGGTTGTGCAGATTGGAGGCGGCAACGACAAGATAGCGATGAAGCATCTTCCTCTTATGTTGGAAGGATCGGCCCGAGCGTGGCTGACCCAGTTGACTCCAGGCAGTATTCACAGTAGGGAAGAGCTATCTCGAGTGTTCGTGAGAACTATTGAGGGCACGTGCAAGCGACCAGCAGGATTACCCGAGTTGCAACATTGTGTGCAGAACCGAATGAGACTTTGAGGGAGTTCATCCAAAGATGGTCCACTTTGCATCATACCGTCGAGAATGTTTCAGAGCATCAAGCTGTTTGTGCTTTCAAGGAAGGTGTCAAATACAGGGAGTTGGTCTTGAAATTCGGTCGGACTGGGGATATGACTCTGACTCGAATGATGGAGATAGCCACCCGGTACACTAACGGGGAAGAAGAGGATCGTCTCCATAGCGGGAAGAGCAAACCAGTCGGTCAAGAGGCCGGTGGAGGTAGCTCCAATTGGAAACAGAAGTGCAAGGCCGAGCCAACGGCACCTAGAGAGATTGCGGCAGTGAATCAAGGAAAGTTTAAGGGAAAACCTAAGGGGCCCTGGCCCCCTAAGAAGATGAAGGATCAAGATGGTAATGACGTGCTCGATTTGCCGTGTCACATCCACACAAAGAAAGATGAAGAAGGTAATCTGATTTACCCAAAACATATCACTCGGCAATGTCGACTCCTGATCCAATAGTTCCGAGAGAAACATCCCAATGAGAAGGAGGAGTCGGACAGAGATGAGGAGGAAGAGGGAGATGACGGTTACCCCAAGGTCAATTCCACTCTCATGATTCTTGCTGATGTTGAGAGCAAGAGTCGGTTGAAGGTCATCAATAGAGAGGTGAATATGGTTGCTCCGGCGACGACGACCACATACCTGAAATGGTCCCAGACAGCCATCACATTCGACCAGTCAGACCATCCTGCTCGCGTAGTCACCCCCGAGAAGCAAGCGTTGGTGGTCGACCCAATGGTTGGTGGCACTCGACTGACTAAAGTGCTGATGGATGGAGGTAGCGGCCTGAATATGAAGGAAATATGCCCTAGAGGCAATAATAAAGTTATTATTTATTTCCTTATTTCATGATAAAATGTTTATTATTCATGCTAGAATTGTATTAACCGGAAACATGATACATGTGTGAATACATAGACAAAACATATAGTCACTAGTATGCCTCTACTTGACTAGCTCATTGATCAAAGATGGTTATGTTTCCTGACCATAGACATGTGTTGTCATTTGATTAGTGGGATCACATCATTAGAAGAATGATGTGATTGACATGACCCATTCCGTTAGCCTAGCACTTGATCGTTTAGTATACTGCTATTGCTTTCTTCATGACTTATACATGTTCCTGTAACTATGAGAATTATGCAACTCCGTTTACCGGAGGAACACTTTGGGTACTACCAAACATCACAATGTAACTGGGTGATTATAAAGGAGTACTACAGGTGTCTCCGAAGGTACATGTTGAGTTGGCGTATTTTAAGATTAGGTTTTGTCACTCCGATCGTCGGAGAGGTATCTCTGGGCGCTCTCGGTAATGCACATCATTATAAGCCTTGCAAGCAATGTGACCAAATGAGTTGGTTGCGGGATGATGCATTACAGAACGAGTAAAGAGACTTGCCGGTAACGAGATTGAACTAGGTATTGGATACCGACGATCAAATCTCGGGCAAGTAACATACCGATGACAAAGGGAACAATGCATGTTGTTATGTGGTTTGACCGATAAAGATCTTCGTAGAATATGTAGGAACCAATATGGGCATCCAGGTCCCGCTATTGGTTATTGACCGAGAATAGTTCTAGGTCATGTCTACATAGTTCTCGAACCCGTAGGGTCCGCACGCTTAACGTTACGATGACAGTTTTATTATGAGTTTATAAGTTTTGATGTATCGAAGTTTGTTCGGAGTCCCGGACGTGATCACGGACATGACGAGGAGTCTCGAAATGGTCGAGACATAAAGATTGATATATTGGAAGCCTATGTGTGGACATCGGAATGGTTCCGGGTGAAATCAGGATTTTACCGGAACACCGGGGGGTTACCGGAACCCTCCTGGGGGATAATGGGCCTTAGTGGGCCAAGAGGAAGAAGAGGAGGGCGGCCAGGCAGGCAGGCGCCCTCCCCTAGTCCGAATAGGACAAGGAAGGGCGGCGCCCCCTTTCCTCTTTCCTCCCCTTTCCTTCTCCACCAAGGCAGAGGGGAAGTCCTACTCCGGTGGGAGTAGGACTCCTCCAGCGCACCCCTAGGGGCCGGCTGCACCTCCCCTCCCTCCTTTATATACGGGACGGGGCACCCCATAGACACACAAGTTGATCTACGGATCGTTCCTTAGCCGTGTGCGGTGCCCCCTCCACCATATTCCACCTCGGTCATATCGTCGCGGAGTTTAGGCGAAGCCTGCGCGATAGAACATCATCATCGCCACCACGCCGTCGTCTTTGAAGGAACTCATCCCGAAGCTTTGCTGGATCGGAGCCCGGGATCGCCATCGAGCTGAACGTGTCTGAACTCGGAGGAGCCGTGACGTTCGGTGCTTGGATCGGTCGGATCGTGAAGACGCACGACTACATCAACCGCGTTGTTATAACGCTTCGCCACGGTCTCACGAGGGTGCGTGGACAACACTCTCCCTCTCGTTGCTATGTCATCACCATGATCTTGCGTGTGCGTAGGAATTTTTTGAAATTACTACGTTACCCAACAATGGCATCCGAGCCTAGGTTTTATGCGTTGATGTTATATGCACGAGTAGAACACAAGTGAGTTGTGGGCGATACAAGTCATACCGCTTACCAGCATGTCATACTTTGGTTCGGCGGTATTGTGAGATGAAGCGGCCCGGGCCGACATTACGCGTACGCTTACGCGAGACTGGTTTCACCGTTACGAGCACTCGTGCTTAAAGGTGGCTGGCGGGTGTCTATCTCTCTCACTTTAGCTGAATCGAGTGTGGCTACGCCCGGTCCTTGCGAAGGTTAAAACAGCACCAACTTGACGAACTATCATTGTGGTTTTTTTGATGCGTAGGTAAAAACGGTTCTTGCTAAGCCCGTAGCAGCCACGTAAAACTTGCAACAACAAAGTAGAGGACGTCTAACTTGTTTTTGCAGGGCATGTTGTGATTTGATATGGTCAAGACGTGATGAGATATAAGTTGTTGTATGAGATGATCATGTTTTGTTGAAATTATCGACAATTGGCAGAAGCCCTATGGTTGTCTTTTTGTTGCATAAGATGCAAGTGCCAAATAATTGCTTTACTTTATCGCTATGCGATAGCAATAGTTGCAAGAGCAATAGTTGGCAAGACGACCATGTGACGACACATTGATATAGATCAAGATGATGAAGATCATGGTGTCGTGCCGGTGATGATAGAGATCATGACAGTACTTTGGAGATGGAGATCAAAGGCGCAACATGATCATGGCCATATCATGTTACATATTTTGATTGCATATGATGTTTATCTATTATACATCTTATTCTGTTTTGATTGACGGTAGCATTTTAAGATGATCTCTCACTAATTATCAAGAAGTGTTCTCCCTGAGTATGCACCGTTGCGAAAGTTCTTCGTGCTGAGACACCACGTGATGATCGGGTGTGATAGGCTCTACGTTCAAATACAACGGGTGCAAAACAGTTGCACACGCGGAATACTCAGGTTAAACTTGACGAGCCTAGCATATACAGATATGGCCTCGGAACATGGAGACCGAAAGGTCGAGCATGAATCATATAGTAGATATGATCAACATAGTGATGTTCACCATTGAAACTACTCCATCTCACGTGATGATCGGACATGATTTAGTTGATTTGGATCACGTGATCACTTAGATGACTAGAGAGATGTCTGTCTAAGTGGGAGTTCTTAAGTAATATGATTAATTGAACTTTAATTTATCATGAACTTAGTCCTGGTAGTATTTTGCAAATTATGTTATAGATCAATAGCTCGCGTTGTTACTTTCATATGTTTATTTTGATATGTTCCTAGAGAAAACTGTGTTGAAAGATGTTAGTAGCAATGATGCGGATTGCATCCGTGATCTGAGGTTTATCCTCATTGCTGCACAGAAGAATTATGTCCTTAATGCACCGCTAGGTGACGGACCTATTGCAGGAGCAGATGCAGACGTTATGAACGTTTGGCTAGCTCAATATGATGACTACTTAATAGTTTAGTGCACAATGCTTAACAGCTTAGAATCGGGACTTCAAAACACGTTTTGAACGTCATGGGCCATATGAGATGTTCCATGAGTTGAAGTTAATATTTCAAGCAAATACCCGAGTTGAGAGATATGAAGTCTCCAACAGGTTCTATAGCTAAAAGATGGAGGAGAATCGCTCAACTAGTGAGCATGTGCTCAGATTGTCTGGATACTTCAATCGCTTGAATCAAGTGGGAGTTAATCTTCCAGATAAGATAGTGATTGACAGAATTCTCTAGTCACCATCACTAAGTTACTAGAACTTCGTGATGAACTATAGTATGCAAGGGATGAAGAAAACGATTCCCGAGCTCTTCGTGATATTGAAATCGACGAAGGTAGAAATCAAGAAAGAGCATCAAGTGTTGATGATTGACAAGACCACTAGTTTCAAGAAAAGGGCAAAGGGAAAGAAAGGGAACTTCAAGTGGAAAGACAAGCAAGTTGTCACTCCTGCGAAGAAGCCCAAAGTTGGACCATAGCCTAAAACTGAGTGCTTACACTGCAAAGGAAATGTTCACTCGAAGCGGAAATACCTTGAACATTTGGTGGATAAGAAGGATGGCAAAGTGAACAAAGGTATATTTGATATACTAGTTATTGATGTGTGCCTTACTAGTGTTTATAGTAGCCCCTGAGTATTTGATACTTGTTCGGTTGCTAAGATTAGTAACTCAAAACAGGAGTTACAGAATAAACAAAGACTAGTTGAAGGGGAAGTGATGATGAGTGTTGGAAGTAGTTCCAAGATTGATATGATCATCATCGCACACTCCCTATACTTTCGGGATTAGTGTTAAACCTAAATAAATGTTATTTGGCGTTTGTGTTGAGCATGAATATAATTTGATCATGTTTATTGCAATACGGTTATTCATTTAAAGTCAGAGAATAATTGTTGTTCTGTTTACATGAATAAAACCTTCGATGGTCAAACACCCAATGAAAATAGTTTATTGGATCTCGATCGTAGTGATACACATATTCATAATATTGATGCCAAAAGATGCAAAGTTAATAATGATAGTGCAACTTATTTGTGGCACTGCCGTTTGGGTCATATCGGTGTAAAGCGCATGAAGAAAACTCCATAAAGATGGATTTTCGGAATCACTTGGTTATGAATCATTTGATGCTTGCGAACCGTGCCCTTTTGGGCAAGATGACTAAAACTCGGTTCTCCGGAACAATGGAACAAGCTACTAACTTATTGGAAATAATACATACCAATGTATGCGATCCAATGAGTGTTGATGCTCGTGGCAAGTATCGTTATTTTCTGACCTTCACAAGATGATTTGAGCAGATATGGGTATATCTACTTGATGAAACATAAGTCTGAAATAGTTGAAAGGTTCAAAGAATTTCAGAGTGAAGTAGAAAAATCATCATAACAAGAAAATAAAGTTTCTGCGATCTGATCGCGGAGACGAATATTTGAGTTACGAGTTTGGTCTTCAATTAAAATAATATGGAATAGTTTCACAGCTCACGCCACCTGGAACACCACAAGATTATGGTGTGTCCGAACATCGTAACCGCACTTTATTGGATATGGTGCGATCTATGATGTCTCTTACTGATTTACCACTATTGTTTTGGGGTTATGCATAAAGACAGCTGCATTCACGTTAAAAGGGCACCATCTAAATCCATTGATACGACAGCATATGAACTGTGGTTTAGCAAGAAATCCAAGTTGTCATTTCTTAAAGTTTGGGGCTACGATGCTTATGTGAAAAAGTTTCATCCTGATAAGCTCAAACCCAAATCGGAGAAGTGCGTCTTCATAGAATATCCAAAGGAAACTGTTGGGTACACCTTCTATCATAGATCCGAAGGCAAGATATTCGTTGCTAAAAATGGATCCTTTCTAGAGAAGGAGTTTCTCTCGAAAGAAGTGAGTGGGAGGAAAGTAGAGCTTGATAAGGTAATTTGTACCTTCTCCCGAATTGGAAAGTAGTTCATCACGGAAATCAGTTCCAGTGATTCCTACACCAATTAGTGAGGAAGCTAATGATGATGATCATGAAACTTCAGATCAAGTTACTACAAAACCTCGTAGGTCTTCCAAAGTACAGATCCGCACTGAGTAGTACAAGAATACATTCGGAAGTCATGTTACTAGACCATGATGAACCTACGAACTATGAGGAAGCGATGATGAGCCCAGATTCCGCAAAATGGCTTGAGGCCATAAAATCTGAGATGAGATCCATCTATGAGAACAAAGTATGGACTTTGATTGACTTGCTCGATGATCAGCAAGCCATGTTAAATAAATGGATCTTGAAGAGGAAGACGGACACTGATAGTAGTATTACTATCTACTAAGCTCGACTTGTTGCGAAAGGTTTTCGACAAGTTCAAGATGTTGAATACGATCAGATTTTCTCACTCATATCGATGCTTAATTCTGTCCAAATCATGTTAGCAATTGCCACATTTTATGAAATCTGGCAAAAGGATGTCAAAACTGCATTCCTTAATGGATTTATTAAAGAAGAGTTGTATTGATGCAACGAGAAGGTTTTGTCAATCCTAAAGATGTTAACAAAGTATGCAAGCTCCAGTGATCCATCTATAGACTGGTGCAAGCATCTCGGAGTTGGAATATACGCTTTGATGAGTTGATCAAAGCATATGATTTTATACAGACTTTTGGAGAAGCCTGTATTTACAAGAAAGTGAGTGGGAGCACTACAGCATTTCTGATAAGTATATGTGAATGACATATTGTTGATCGGAAATAATGTAGAATTATTCTGCAAAGCATAAAGGAGTGTTTTGAAAGGATTTTTTCAAAGCAAGACCTCGGTGAAGCTGCTTACACATTGAGCATCAAGATCTATATAGATAGATCAAGATGCTTGATAAGATTTTTTTCAAATGAGTACATACCTTGATAAATTTTTGAAATAGTTCAAAATGGAACAGTCAAAGAAGGAGTTCTTGCCTGTGTTGCAAGGTGTGAAGTTGAGTAAGACTCAAGACCCGACCATGGCAGAAAATAGAAAGAGAATGAAAAGTCATTCCCTATGCCTCAGTCATAGGTTCTATAAAGTATGCTATGTTGTGAACTGGACATATTGTATACCTTGCTCTGAGTTTGGCAAAGGAATACAATTTTGATCTAATAATAGATCACTTGACAGCGGTCAAAAATATCCTTAGTAAGGACTAAGGAGATGTTTCTCGATTATGGAGGTGATAAAAGGTTCGTCGTAAAGGGTTACGTCGATACAAGTTTTGGCACTGATCCAGATGACTCTAAAGTCTCAATTTGGATACATATTGAAAGTGGGAGCAATTAGCTAGAGTAGCTCCATGTAGAGCATTGTAGACATAGAATATTTGCAAAATACATACGGCTCTGAATGTGACAGACCCGTTGACTAAGCTTCTCTCACGAGCAAAACATGATCACACCTTAGTACTCTTTGGGTGTTAATCACATAAGCGATGTGAACTAGATTATTGACTCTAGTAAACCCTTTGGGTGTTGGTCACATGACGATGTGAACTATGGTTGTTAATCGTATACAGATATGGATATTGGTGTTAAATCACATGATGATGTGAACTAGATTATTGACTCTAGTGCAAGTGGGAGACTGAAGGAAATAAGCCATAGAGGCAATAATAAAGTTATTATTTATTTCCTTATTTCATGATAAATGTTTACTATTCATGCTAGAATTGTATTAACCGGAAACATGATACATGTGTGAATACATAGACAAAACATATAGTCACTAGTATGCCTCTACTTGACTAGCTCATTGATCAAAGATGGTTATGTTTCCTGACCATAGACATGTGTTGTCATTTGATTAGTGGGATCACATCATTAGAAGAATGATGTGATTGACATGACCCATTCCGTTAGCCTAGCACTTGATCGTTTAGTATCCTGCTATTGCTTTCTTCATGACTTATACATGTTCCTGTAACTATGAGAATTATGCAACTCCCGTTTACCGGAGGAACACTTTGGGTACTACCAAATGTCACAACGTAACTGGGTGATTATAAAGGAGTACTACAGGTGTCTCCGAAGGTACATGTTGAGTTGGCGTATTTTGAGATTAGGTTTGGTCACTCCGATCGTCAGAGAGGTATCTCTGGGCCCTCTCGGTAATGCCCATCATTATAAGCCTTGCAAGCAATGTGACCAAATGAGTTGGTTGCGGGATGATGCATTACAGAACGAGTAAAGAGACTTGCCGGTAACGAGATTGAACTAGGTATTGGATACCGACGATCAAATCTCGGGCAAGTAACATACCAATGACAAAGGGAACAACATATTTTGTTATGCGATTTGACCGATAAAGATCTTCGTAGAATATGTAGGAACCAATATGGGCATCCAGGTCCCGCTATTGGTTATTGACCGAGAATAGTTCTAGGTCATGTCTACATAGTTCTCGAACCCGCAGGGTCCGCACGCTTAACGTTACGATGACAGTTTTATTATGAGTTTATAAGTTTTGATGTTTGAAGTTTGTTCGAGTCCGGATGTGATCACAGACATGACGAGGAGTCTCAAATGGTCGAGACATAAAGATTGATATATTGGAAGCCTATGTTTGGACATCGGAATGGTTCCAGTGAAATCGATTTTACGGAACACCGGGTTACGGAACCTCCCGGGGATAATGGGCCTTAGTGGGCCAAGAGGGAGAAGAGGAGGGCCGGCTAGGGCAGGCCGCACGCCCCCTCCCCCCTAGTCCGAATAGGACAAGGAAGGCGGCGCCCCTTTCCTCTTTCCCTCCCCTTTCAGCGCACACCTAGGGGGGCCGCACCTCCCCT
This sequence comes from Aegilops speltoides, assembly GCA_021437245.1. Classification (NCBI taxonomy): domain Eukaryota; kingdom Viridiplantae; phylum Streptophyta; class Magnoliopsida; order Poales; family Poaceae; genus Aegilops; species Aegilops speltoides. The sequence goes on along the minus strand of CM038142.1, from coordinate 420,920,467 downwards.
CCCTCCTTTATATACGGGGCGGGGGCACCCTATAGACACACAAGTTGATCTACGGATCGTTCCTTAGCCGTGCAGCGGTGCCCCCTCCACCATATTCCACCTCGGTCATATCGTCACGGAGTTTAGGCGAAGCCTGCGCGCCGTAGAACATCATCATCGTCACCACGCCGTCGTCTTGTGGAACTCATCCAAGCTTTGCTGGATCGGAGCCCGGGATCGCCATCGAGCTGAACGTGTGCTGAACTCGGAGGTGCCGTACGTTCGGTGCTTGGATCGGTCGGATCGTGAAGACGTACGACTACATCAACCGCGTTGTTATAACGCTTCCGCTTACGATCTACGAGGGTACGTGGACAACACTCTCCCCTCTCGTTGCTATGTCATCACCATGATCTTGCGTGTGCGTAGGATTTTTTTTGAAATTACTACGTTACCCAACAGAATATCCTATATGCTGAAACCTTGAAGGGGATGGGCATCCCGATGTCCAAGATTAGCGAGAGAAACATGAGCTTTCACGGCGTTATCCCCGGAAAGAAGGCTGAGTCACTCGGTCAGATCACTCTCGACGTGGTTTTCGGTGACTCCAAGCATTACCGGAAAGAAAAGTTGACATTTGAAGTCGTGGATTTCCAGAGTGCTTATCACGCCATCCTGGGGAGGCCGGCATTCGCACGTTTCATGGCTCGACCATGTTATGTGTACCTCAAGCTGAAGATGCCTGACCCCAAAGGTGTGATCACAGTCACTGGCAATCAGCAGAAAGCAGAAGAATGTCTCCAGAAAGGTTCCAAAATCGCCTATGCATAGATGGCGGCAGTTGAATTCCAGGAGTACCAGAAGAGTGCAGATCCAAGTGATTTGCTCCGAGCCAAGAAGCCTGCTACAGACTCTGCATTTCAGTCGACTGGTGAAACGAAACCGATTCATGTTCACCCGACCGACCCCAATGCTACCCCGACTCATATATCAACAACACTCGACAGCAAATAGGAAGAAGCACTCACCGAGTTCCTCCGTGAGAACTGGGACATCTTCGCATGGAAACCCTCTGACATGCCAGGTGTACCCAGAGGACTGGCTGAGCACCGTTTGCGCGTCGACCCCAAGGTAAAACCCGTCAAAGAGCCCCTTCGGCAGTCCGCCGTTCAGAAGAGAAAAGCAATCGGCGAAGAAGTGGCTCGACTGTTGGCAGCAGAGTTCATACGTGAAATCTACCACTCCGAGTGGCTTGCCAATGTCGTCATGGTCCCCAAGAAGGACGATTCATTTGGCATGTGCATTGATTTCAAGCATATCAATTGGGCCAGCCCGAAAGATCATTTCCCTCTCCCCCGTATCGATCAGATTGTTGACTCGACTGCGGGGTGTGAGCGCCTGTCTTTCCTAGATGCGTATTCCGGGTTTCATCAGATCCGACTGTATGGTCCTGATGAAATAAAAACAACTTTCATCACCCCATTCGGGTGTTTTTGCTATGTCGCCATGCCATTTGGTCTTAAAAATACCGGAGCCACGTTCATGAGAATGATATAGAAGTGCCTGCTCACCCAAATCAGTCGGAATGTGGAGGCGTACATGGATGACATCGTGGTCAAGTCTCGCAAGGGTTCCGACCTATTGACTGACCTTGCAGAAACCTTTGCCAACCTAAGAAGGTACGATATCAAGCTTAATCCGTCAAAGTGCACATTCGGAGTTCCAGGAGTAAAATTGCTCGATTTCCTCGTTTCCGAATGAGGGATCGACGCCAATCCAGAAAAAGTGATACCATCCTCCGAATGAAACGCCCCGTGCGAGTGCATGACGTTCAGAAGCTGACTGGTTGTTTGGCCGCCTTGAGTCGATTCATTTCTCGTCTCGGTGAAAAGGCCTTGCCTCTTTACCGACTGATGAAGAAGTCTGATAAGTTCGAGTGGACGGAAGAAGCTGATGCAGCGTTTGCAGAGCTCAAAGCCCTGCTTTCCCCCAGCCGGTACTCACTGCGCCAATCAGCAAAGAGCCTTTACTGCTTTACATTGCAGCCACTGGACAAGTCGTCAGTACAGTACTCATGGTCGAGCGAGAAGAGGAAGGAAAAGCTTACAAGGTTCAACGCCCAGTTTACTATCTCTCTGAAGTTTTGACTCCGTCCAAGCAACGATACCCTCATTATCAGAAGCTTGTCTATGGATTTTACATGACCATGAAGAAGGTTGCACATAACTTCTCTGATCACTCTATTACAGTCGTCAGCGACGCACCGTTGTCTGAGATTTTGAATAACAGAGATGAAATTGGTCGAGTAGCAAAATGGGCGATTGAACTCCTTCCACTGGATATCAAGTTTGAGGTAAAGAAAGCTATCAAGTCCCAAGCAATCACGGATTTTCTTGCCAAGTGGATTGAGCAGCAACTACCGACTCAAGTTCACTCGAAACATTGGACTATGTTCTTCGATGGCTCCAAGATGTTAAACGGATCAGGTGCTGGAGTAGTATTGGCGTCCCCCCGTGGAGACAATCTCAACTATGTCCTCCAGATTCATTTTGATTCCTCCAATAACAAAGCAGAATACGAAGCATTGTTATATGGGTTGCGTATGGCCATTTCACTCGGCATCCGTCACCTCATTGTATATGGTGATTCAGATTTGGTGGTTAATCAGGTGATGAAGGAGTGGGACGTCAGAAGTCCAACCATGACTGGTTATTGTAATGCTATTAGGAAGCTGGAAAAGAAGTTTGAGGGGTTGGAACTTCACCATGTGCCCCGATTGAAAAATCAAGCTGCAGATGAGTTGGCAAAGATAGGTTCAAAGAGAGAGGCCATTCCCTACAACGTGTTTCTGGAACACATTCATTCACCTTCGGTTCAGGAGGACCCCTTCACAGAAGAGTCGCCACAGCCCAAGCGCCACAGATCCGACTGACGTTGAAATCCCAGCCGTGGTCGACTTAGTAATGGAGGTTCTGGTCATCACTCCCGACTGGACAGTGCTGTATTGCATACATTCTTAGGAAAGAACTTCCGGAGGATGAAGAAGAGGCTCGATAGATCGTCCGGCGATCCAAGGCTTTTACTGTGACAAAGGGGCAATTGTTTAGAGAAAGTGCAACTGGAGTTTGCCAAAAGTGCATCAAGCCAGAGGAAGGTCGAGTGATCCTCAATGACATTCACTCGGGAACCTGTGGTCACCACGTGTCCTCTCGGACCATCGTGGCCAAAGCATACCGAGCCGGATTTTACTGGCCGCGGGCCAACGAGATGGCTAAGGAAATAGTGGACAAGTGTGAAGGCTGCTCGTTTTACTCCAACATGTCTCATAAACCTGCGTCAGCTCTGAAAAGAATTCCACTTGTCTGGCCTTTCGCCGTCTGGGGACTGGACATGGTTGGACCTCTAAGGACGAGCAGGAGTGGATTTACTCATGTGCTGGTAGCAGTCGACAAGTTCACCAAATGGATCAAAGCCAAACCCATCAAAAGCCTTGAAGCAAGCACAGCTGTGAGTTTCATCAGAGAACTTATATTCAGATATGGCGTCCCGCACAGCATCATCATGGATAACGGCTCAAACTTCGATTCTGAAGAGTTCAAAGCCTTTTGTGCCTCCCAAGGTACGAGAGTTGACTACGCTTCTGTCGCTCATCCTCAGTCGAATGGGCAGGCCGAGCGGGCAAATGGATTGATTCTTAAAGGATTGAAACCTCGGTTGATGCGTGACCTGAAACATGCAGCAGGAGCTTGGGTTGACGAGCTTCCATTAGTACTGTGGGGGTTGAGGACAACCCCTAACCGGTCGACTGGAATGACTCCATTCTTCTTAGTCTACGGAGCTGAAGCCATACTCCCTAGTGATTTGCTCCACAATGCGCCTCGAGTCGAACTCTTCTCAGAAGAAGAAGCAGAACAAGCTCGGCAAGATGCAGTCGATCTCTTAGAAGAAGAAAGAGAAATGGCCTTGATTCGGTTGACCATTTATCAGCAAGACTTGCGTCGATTTCATGCTAGAAACGTGAGGGTCGAGCATTTCAAGAAGGAGACCTGGTTCTTCGAGTGGATCAGCAGAGACCTCACAAGCTCGCTCCTACTTGGGAAGGCCCTTTCGTCATCTCCAAGGTGCTCCACAATGGAGCATACCGTCTCTTCAACGTCGAACATAATAAAGATGAGCCACGCGCCTGGAATGTGGATATGCTCTGCCCTTTCTATTCTTAAATATTTAGACTGATCAGATGTAATAAGAAATACCTTTTATTTTGGCTATCTAGAGACATAATTTACATCTTCCGAATGATTGTTGTTTATTTCTTTTGTGCGCATTACCTTAGCTGCGAATCTATTTCGCCTAAGACGAAGTGATAAAAATCCTACCGAGTGATGAGTCGGCCTCTCACTCGGGGGCTTAGCTGCAGCCCAGTGCTCGCCTAAGTGATAAAAATCCTACCGAGCGACGAGTCTGCCTCTTACTCGGAGGCTTAGCTGCAGCCCAGTGCTCGCCTAAGTGATAAAAATCCTACCGAGTGATGAGTCTGCCTCTCACTCGGGAGCTTAGCTGCAGCCTAGTGCTCGCCTAAGTGATAAAAATCCTACCAAGCGATGAGTCTGCCTCTCACTCAGAGGCTTAGCTGCAGCCCAGTGCTCGCCTAAGTGATAAAAATCCTACCGAGTGATGAGTCTGCCTCTCACTCGGGGGCTTAGCTGCAGCCCAGTGCTCGCCTAAGTTATAAAAATCCTACCGAGTGATGAGTCTGCCTCTCACTCGGGGGCTTAGCCGCAGCCCAGTGCTCGCCTAAGTGATAAAAATCCTACCGAGTGATGAATCTGCCTCTCACTCGGGGGCTTAGCTGCAGCCCAGTGCTCGCCTGAGTGATAAAAATCCTACCGAGTGGTGAGCAACTCTCCCACTCGGAGGCTTAGCTGCAGTCTTGTACTCGCCTAAGTTTGAAAAATCCTACCGAGTGGTGAGCGAACCTCCCACTCGGGGGCTTAGCTACAGCCTAGTGCTTGCCTAAGTGATAAAAATCCTACCGAGTGGTGAGCAACTCTCCCACTCGGAGGCTTAGCTGCAGTCTCGTACTCGCCTAAGTTTGAAAAATCCTACCGAGTGGTGAGCGAACCTCCCACTTGGAGGCTTAGCTGCAGTCTCGTACTCGCCTATGTTTGAAAAAATCCTACCGAGTGGAGAGCAATCCTCCCACTCGGGGGCTTAGCTGCAGTTCCGTACTCGCCTAAGTTTGAAAAATCCTACCGAGTGGGGAGCAATCCTCCCACTCGGAGGCTTAGCTGCAGTCCCGTACTCGCCTAATTTGAAAAATCCTACCGAGTGGTGACCAATCCTCCCACTCGGAGGCTTAGCTACAGCCCAGTGCTCGCCTAAGTTTGAAAAACCTTACCGGGTGGTTGACAGGAACGTCAAGACCATTGCGGGGTGCCTTGCTGATGAGCTGATCAATGCCACTCAAGGATCACCCAATCGATTGACAGGAACGTCAAGAACATTGCTGAGTGCCTTGCTGATGAGCTGATCAATGCTACTCAAGGATCACCCGATTGGTCGACTGGAACATCAAGACCATTGCTGAGTGCCTTGCTGATGAGCTGATCAATGCTACTCAAGGACCACTCAATCGGCCGACTGGAACGTCAAGACCATTGTTTAGTGCCTTGCTGATGAGCCAATCAATTCTTCTCGAGGATCGCCCGATCAGTCGACTGGAATGCCAAGACCAATGCTGAAATGCCTCACTGCTGAGCTGATCAATGTTGCTCAAGGATCGCCCGATCAGGCAACTGGCCATTCTTTTCCAGAAGCTGCATCAAGAAAACGGACAACAATTCGAGAGAAAACCGAATTTCGTTCGAAGACAGACGCAATATATGAGATGATAAATCCAAAGTTTCTTAACTGCAGAACAAAGTGCTCGGGCATTAGGCCCGAAGGAGTTTTAACGGTTACAAATCCACTCGGCATTCCGAGGCAAATAAAAGCGATGACATAATATTTTTAATCACTCGGCGGGAGAAGGACTGGCCGGGTCGCAGAAGCTGTCGAGATCGATGCTGTCGACGATGCGAGTGGCTGCCTCGAGGAAAGTGTCCATGAAGTCCTAGAAGGAGTGCTTCTTAGTGTTTGCCACTTTGAGAGCTGCCAGCTTGTCTTCCTTAGCCTCCTTGCAGTGCACTCGGACCAAAGACAAGGCGACATCAGCGCCACAGCGGGCAGAAGATTTCTTCCACTCTTGCACTCGGCCTGGAATCTGATTTAGCCGAGTCATCAAGGACTCGAGGTCTTGAGACATTTCCGCTGAAGCGAGTTAGCGTCCCACTGGCCATCGCCGCCTTCAGCCGAGCCAGATAGTCGACTGCATCGTCCAAGCGTGATTCCAGTCGAAGCAAGTTCATCGCAACTTCATCTTTCATGGGACAGTTGATGGGGTCGAGACCTGTCTCGACCCGTCCAGTTTCAGCTTCGAAGTCCTGACAGATTTCTGTTGCATCACAAAAAACAATGAGTCGACAATATTGCAATTCTCAGTCGACGACAGTTATCTAACTGAACAGTCATACCTTCGAGCTTCAAGACAAGCTTCGCCGCAAGTTGTTCCAAATAGGACTCTAGCTTGCTCGTCTTGGCCCTAAGATCGTCAACTTCAGCGGTTAGGTTCTCCTTGTCCTTCCTCAGTTGCTCGACTTCACGATTGGCGCCCGAGACGATCGTATTCAAATTCGTGTTTTCATCCTCCAACTTGCCGACTGTAGCCAGCTTCTGGTCCGCAAGCGTCGTCTTCTCACGAGCTTCTTTTTGAGCAGCAGCAAGATCCTGGTCCTTCTTCTCCAACACCTCCTTCATTCTCTCTAAAGAAACAACACTCTTCAGACAAGCCTGAAGTTGGCGGTTTTCACCACGCACATTTGCTTATGTGAAGTCACTCGGTTCAAAGAGACTGAAAGAAAAGCAGCGGAAAGTCCACCAAGCAGACGAAACAGTCGAATGGTTACCTCCCATGATGGTCGTTTCTTGTTGGGCAGTCTTCAGATTCTTCTTTGCCAGTTTGAGGTCAAGTTCAACGCTGATATGCTTCTTCTTCAACTCGGTGAGCCGAGCTCCAAGATCACAAGACCTCTGCAGCCAGAAAGACAAACATTTCAGTCGACATAAATAAGGGACAGTGAAGGAAAAGAATTACTCTAAGACTACTGCCGAATCAAATATTCAACAGTAGTCTCGGGGACTACACCCAGTGGGTGCACTTAGCGTGCCCCCACTGGATCAGATCAATACTCAGCATGAGTTCAAAAAAACAAAGAGATATATCATCAGACCTCAGTCGACTGCCAGCAGCCGACCGTGGTCTCGGGGACTACACCCAGTGGCTGCACTCGACGTGCCCCCATTGATTCGGAAAGTGCAAAATTGAAGATTTCCTGAGTTCTAAACGAAGGAACACCCAGTGGGTGATCAGATATAAAGCAACGTTCAAAAGTTTAGTCAGAATTTTACTGACCTGAACGTTGGTCTGAAGGGCAGTGCTGGCATTGTAGGCTATCTGACTGGCTTCATGCATCACTTTCACCTGCTCCATGACAAGATTCGCCTGGCAAAGAGCTTCCTTAGCGGCACCCGGCGAGTTGTCTGGAGTTTGATATGTAGCAAAGAGGGATGGCTCTAGAGGGGTCGAAGTAGTTGCCGGGTCGGATGAGTGGAGTTGCATTGGTGCAGCAGGTGTCTGTGCAGTCGACCCCGACGGACGATCAGTCGTCAACGGGTTAGCAAATGTGACGTTAGTCCGAACTATCGCCTCAGGCGCCAGTGTCGACTGAGGGATTTGGACTTCAAGTCTCCTCCTGCTCGAGCCTCCACTCTTCTTCTTCCTCTCGTGTGGAGGCACTTCTTCTTCGTCATCATCGGGAAGCACAACGATATCTTGCGTAGCTACATAAGAAGAGAAGTATCAAATTTTCAGTCAATCGACCACCCACTCGACTAAACAGAACTGGGTTGGATGAACTTACCAGCTCGTGAGGTGGCCTCTTCGTCTCCGGGTGCCTTGTCAATGTCCATGTCAGTGGTAGCAGAGGTGGGGCTGGAAGGACACAAGAATTGGTCGGTGAGATCAAGAAAACCTTCAGTCGACTTACGGAAACACAAACAAGATGCCCACCCTGAGGCAACAGGGTCGTCCATCTTGATTCGCGGCAATGTCTTCCGGGTCTTGGAGGGAGCAACTGAAGGCTGCTTGGCCACCTTCTCCGTCGGCTCCGGAGTTGACGTCCGAGTGCGCTTCTGAGTACTGGCACTCGGACCCACGCCTTTCCCGCGCCCGCTGACCGGATCATGCTGCTGTTTGGATCGACGTTCGGAGCGTGGCGGCAAGTCGACTTCCTCCTCCTCGTCTGATTCCTCGCTCTCCTCCTCCTCCTCCTCCTCGTCGTCTCCCTGAGAATCCCACTCGGCACTATGCTCCGCGCTGTCCTCCCCCTCCTGGGCCTGTTCCAAAGCCTGTTCACCGTTGGGCATCGAATGCATCTCAGTGAACACATGCAGAACAAATTGGTCGAACGAGAGTCGGCCAATATCAAGTGCAGTCGGAGCATGAATGAGAAGCAGTCGGAACGAAAAGCATACCTTTTCGGGTGGGTTTACGCTGCTAAAGGGAACGACTCGCCTAGATCCTCTGGGATTGTTCTGATTGCCTGTGATCCTCCTTAGCCACAAAGCTACTGTTTCAGATGACACTTCTTCTGGATGGACCCGAGCGATGTCGTCCGGCCCGGAATACAGCCACATCGGGTGATCGCGGGCCTGGAGAGGCTGGATGCGTCGACTGAGGAACACCTCCAACAGATCCAGACCCGTAACGCCATCATTGATAAGCGGAACCACCCTATCCACCAACATCCTCGTCTCCATGGTCTCGCCAGCAGTCACTTTCAGTGGAGCAGGAGTCTGGACTCGGTCAAACGAGAAGTGGGGGAGGCCGGTCGACTGACCTGGAGCCGCGGCATCCTGGCAATAGAACCAAGTCGACTGCCAGCCTCTAATAGAGTCAGGAAGAGTCATGGAAGGAAAGGCACTCCCTTTTCTCTTTTGGATACCTAAACCCCCACACATCTGGATGACATGGGTTTTCGAGTCACTCAACTTCGCCTTTTTTACCGATTGAGAACGAATGGTGAAGATGTGTTTGAAAAGACACCAGTGCGGTCGACACCCCAAGAAGTTCTCTCACATCAACACGAAAGCGGCTAAATGCGTGATGGTGTTGGGGAGAAATGGTGGAGTTGAGCGCCGAAAAAGTTCAGAAACCCCCGAAAGAAAGGATGCGCGGGAAGCGAAAAGCCGCGGTCGACGTGGGTGGCGAGCAGAACGCACTCACCCGGTCGAGGCTGAGGACTCGTCTCCCCCTCCGGCAGCCTCGCCGCTCCCTTAGCGATTAGCCCCAACTCCGCCAGCTCATCCAGGTCCGCCTGTCGAATCGAAGACTGGATCCAATCGCCCTGGATCCATACCGGCGGCAGCCCCGCGCGCAACGACGACCTGTGTTGCTGCTTCTTGCCCTTCGCCACCTCCTTCGTCTTCTTTGCGCGCTCTAGCGTTGCCGTCTTCTCCTTCACCATGGCGACGGGGCAGCGGCATCGGAGCGGAAGAGTAAGGTGTGGCGGAGAAGCAGAGAAAGAAGAAGGAAGAGAAGGTGTGCACAGTGCGGACGCCTTGGTCCGGTCACCTTATAAGAGATTATTTCCGAGTGACTGACGCGTGGGACCGGACGATCCCGTCAAATCACGCAACAACCGCGCGCAACGTACATGGCGAAAAAGGCAGCAGGAATCGAGGAACCACAGTTTATCCGCTCCGCCCACTTCGGCACTCCCCGTCCGGCGCGCTTCCCCAAAATTTTGTATCCCGCAAAATCCGGGATACACTGCAGACAATCACGCCCAGGATCCCTCACTCCAACACAACACTCGGCACATGAGATCAACAGTTCACTCGATTGTCCGCTGAATGGATCAAGGCGACTGAGTCGACACCAAATACCGACGCATGCGTTTAGACTTGCAGAAAGCACTCTTGAGGTCCCAAAGCTCGGAACAGGTTCAATTTTAGCCTACTTTGCACTCGCACCTTAATCCATTCGGGGGCTACTGATGAGGATACAGACCTGGGGTAGGGTCATAGGCCTGACCTACACGTCCTACCCAAGGTCACTACCCCAGAAGATGACAAGACCAAGAATCCACTCGACGATGTAATCACTCGACCATAATTCCTCACCTTCACTCGACCATATGGGAATCACTCGACTATATCGAAGACCAGGAGTCGGTAGAACATACAACGACCGGGCATTCACTCCTTAGTCTTCATGAGCATTAAGAACATTTAAGACTGTCATTACCTGTAAGGCTCCCACTTTATGTACATTAAGCCCTTTGTAATGGAGGTGGGCGGGGGTCCTAGCACACTCTATATAAGCCACCCCCCTCCTCTGGGACAAGGGTTTGCACCCCCTATAACACAACACACATAATCCAATCGACCACCTCCGGGCACCGAGACGTAGGGCTGTTACTTCCTCCGAGAAGGACCTGAACTCGTAAACCTCGTGTGTACATCTTCGCCATAGCTAAGATCTTGCCTCTCCACACCTACCCCCCTTTCTACTGTCAGACTTAGAACCACGACAGTAGGTTCGGGTGTAAAGTAGTCCTTGTGTAGTAGCTTTGCTCTGGACACCCTGTCCCGGTTCATCACTTTTCTCCCTTTGATTGAGCCCTTGAAGTTGAGAATATGCTCCACTTGCCGATCCATTTCCTATTGCATGCTCATGAGCATAATCATGTCCACTCCTTCGTCCAAATCCGACGAATCGAAGAACTATCTTGAATCATTTGGTCAAGCTCCGTCGGTCCATACTCCTCGTCCGACGAAGCATTGGAATTCATCGTTTTCCCTAACAAAATCACAAAAAATCCGGTCAGACAATGTGTCGAACACATCAAGAGCAAGGCAGAGTCAGAGAGTCGTCGGGCGTACCATAGTGGCGTCCGGGCCAGCGACGACGCCCCTCATGGCGAGGATGAGAGGGCTCTTCCGAGCTAACAGTGGAGAGCCTGGGAACGACTAAGGAGCGGGCGCGGCGGCAGAGCGCGAGATGGACGACGGGAAGGAGGAAGAAGAGAGGAGATAGCAAATGGATCCGGCTGGTCTTGGGGTGGATTTGGTGCAATTTGGGGTGGGGTCGGGCTGTCGGGTCCCATGTGGCGGGCATGCCCGGGCGCCCCATATCCGCCCCATATTTGGGTTGGATGTGAGGGGTGCTGGTCAGCCCGGGCATATGAGGGTCGTTTGAGGGGGGCATCTGGGTCAAAAAGACGTGACTGTACAGTGACCAGACTGCCCGCTCAGGTGTATGAGGCGGGTTTGAGGCGCTCGACTGTAGATGCTCTTAGAGTTGCTTTTACAAACAAAAGCGAAAACAAAATACAAAGTCTCTACTCTCGCGGCATGATGTTTCCTTCACACTAGCGGTGACCCAGCCTAGCCTCATTCTCGATGTCGAAGAGGATGATGGATGGGGGCGTGGATTTATGTTGGAAGACCCTAGCATTTCTCTCACACCAAATTGTCCAACAAGTAAGCATGATGAAGGACGCCATCGCATTTAGGTTTGCCATATTCTTCTCGGACATATTGATCCATCAATCCTTGATGCGACGCTCCACACTCCAACGAGAAGTGTCAATGCTGTTGAGGCGGAGATGTTAGATAATAACGAGAAATAAACAAGACAATGAGACACAGATTTTTACATGGAAACCCTTGCAGGAGAAAACCACGGACGCACGAAGGCGCAATCACTATGAGGAGGAGTATTACCAGCACGAGATGACACACCGTTTGAGGTGCGACTACATGGGGTATATATGAGGGCAATACATGAGAGTCCTTGGAGGACAAGTAAACGAATTTTACTCGTACGCGTCGGTACCAATGCAAAGGCCCACATCGTATGTACTACGTCTAGTCCAATACGGTACTAGAATTTGGATCACAATTTAACAATCTCCACCTTGAGCCAAATTCCCTCCAATAGTCAAAGAAAGTGAATAACTCCATCCAAATCAGCATAAACACCTTGTGCGTCAAAGTCCATAGGACTAGTGAGAAATACCAACTAAGCCTGAGCAAAGCTCAAACTTATTGGTAGGAACTGGCTTTGTCATCATTTCAGCAGGATTATCATGAGTACTTATCTTGCATACCTTCAAATCACCTTCAAAGAACAACATCTCGAATATAGTGAAATCGACATCAATGTGCTTTGTCCTCTCATGATACATTGGATTCTTTGTAAGATATATGGCACTTTGATTGTCACTAAATACGGTAGGGCAAGATGAATCTCCACAAAGCTCGGTGTATAAACCTCTTAACCAGATAGCTTCTTTGCATGCCTCGAAATAGCCATATACTCGGCATCGTAGTAGAACAAGCCACAATAGACGCAAAGTTGCTCTCCAACTCACAAAGACAACCACCAATGGTGAAAACATAACTTGTGAGTGATCTTCTTCTTATCCAAATCACCAAGCAAAATCAGAATCAACAAAACCAACAAGTCCATCTCTAGTTTTCCCAAACGCAAATAAGCATTAGAAGTACCTCGCAGGTATCTGAAAATCCACTGAACTGCTTTCCAATGTTGTTTTCCAGGATTAGCCATGTATCTACTGACAACACTCAATGCATATAACAAATCCGGACGAGAACAAACCATGGCATACATAAGTGAACCGACTGCACTTGAATAGGGAACTCTAGACATGTACTCAATATCTGCATCTGACTTAGGACATAAAGCTGATGATAATTTGAAGTGTGCAGCTAACGGTGTACTCACCAGCTTGTCATTATGCATATTAAAAGGACGAAGAACTTTATCAATATATCCCTTCTGACTTAGATATACTTTTCCAGACGGTCTATCTCTGGATATTTCCATGCCAAGTATTTTCTTTGCTGCACCCAAATCCTTCATCTCAAATTCATTACTCAATTGCTTCTTTAGTTCATTAATCTCTGACATACTCTTTACAGCAATAAGCATATCATGAACATAAAGGAGCAAATAAATAGTTGAACCGTTGACAGTTTTCAAATAAACACAACTATCATAATTAGACCTTTTGAAACCTTGAGAGAGCATAAAGGTGTCAAATCTTTTGTACCACTATCTCGGGGATTGCTTCAATCCATAAAGAGATTTCTTTAACTTATAGACAAGCTTTTCTTTTCCAGGAATAACAAAACCTTCAGGTTGTTCCATATAAATATCCTCTTCTAATTCTCCATGTAAGAATGTAGTTTTAACATCCGATTGTTCAAGCTCAAGATCATGCATGGCAACAATACAAAGTAAAGTGCGAATAGAGCTATGCTTCACAATAGGAGAAAAGACTTCGTTATAGTCAATACCTGGAATCTAACTATAACCTTTAGCAACTAACCTTGCTTTATATCTTGTCTCATCATTAGGAGAAACACCTTCTTTCCTCTTGAAAACCCACTTGCAACGAATAGGTTTCTTCTCTCTAGGCAATTTTACTAAATCCCAAGTGCCATTCTTTTCAAGTGATTCCATCTCATTATGCATAGCGGTCATCCACTTATTACTATCACCAGAAATAATAGCATCGGAATATGAAGAAGGCTCAGCATTACCTTCAATTTCTTCTGCAACAGATAAAGCAAAAGAAACAATATTGCACTCTTCAATTAACCTGTCAGGTTTATTAATACCCCGCCTAACTCTGTCACGTGCGAGATTCCAACTGGGCGGAATAATATGTTGATTTGGAGTAGGAGTGACATGTTCATCATCAACGATGGGTTCATCATGTGCATTAACATTTTCATTACCAGATGTACCACCTGAATCAATAACATGCTCCACCTGAACAGTAGGCTCCTGAACAATAGGCTGTTGTTCACTCTCAATGGGAACATTAGTAGATGAAACATCATGTAACATTGTAGATTCATTAAAGATAACATTTCTGCTAATAACCACCTTCTGGGTTTCAGTATTCCATAATTTAAAACCTTTAACACCAGACTTATAACCAAGAAAGATGCACTTAACAGCCCTAGGCTCCAATTTTCCATTATCAACATGAGCATAAGCAGTGCAACCAAAAACTCTCAACTGTGAATAATCAGCAGGTGAACCAGACCATACCTCAATTGGAGTTTTCTTATTAAGAGCAATAGATGGTGAATGGTTAATGAGATAACAAGCAGTGGAAGCGGCCTCAGCCCAAAAACGCCTATGCAAACCTGCATTGGACAACATGCAACGGGCTCTGGAAATAATGATCCTGTTCATACGCTCAGCAACACCATTTTGTTGAGGAGTATAAGGAACGATGTAATGTCTGACAATGCCTTCAGACTTGCAATAATTCTTAAATTGCTTAGAACAGAATTCCATACCATTATCAGTGCGAAGTATCTTTACCTTCCTTTCAGTTTGCCTCTCAATCATAATCTTCCACTCCTTAAATGCTGAGAATGTTTCATATTTATGCTTCAAGAAATAAGGCCAAACTTTTCTCGAATAATCATCAATAATAGTCAGCATGTAACTTGCACCACCTAGTGACTTCTTGCGAGATGGTCCCCATAAATCAGAATGCACATAATCGAGAATACCTTCAGTTGTATGGGTCAAAGTATTAAACTTCACCCTCTTGTGCTTGCCGAAGATACAATGCTCCCAAAATTTCAATTTACCAGGTTCATATCCATCAAGAAGACCTCTCTTGTTTAACTCTGCTAAACCAAGTTCACTCATATGTCCAGGACGCATATGCCAAAGGTTAGCAACATCACAATCAGAATTCTTTGAAATAACTGGAGTAGCGTTACCTGAAACGGTAGAACCTCGAAGGTAATAAAGACCATTGGTCGAACTCAAATCACCTTTCATCACAATAAGGGAAACTTTGGTGACTTTCAAAACACTATCTCCACCTGAATACTTGTATCCCTTTGCATCAAGGGCACTCATAGAAATAAGATTTCTCTTCATCTTCGAATATACCGAACATCTGTCAAAGTTCGATTATGCCATCAAACATCTTGATTCGAATAGAACCTATGCCTTCAATCTTGCATGGTGAATTATCAAAACCCAAAACGGAACCAGCAGAGTAGTGGAATCAAAAGTATTAAACCAATCTCTATGTGGACACATATGAAAAGTGCATGCAAGTGTCAAGTACCCACTCATCATTGGTCTCAAAGACATCCAAAGAATAACAACAAGAGCATCATCGAACTATCATCACGAGCAACGTTAGCGAATTTTCACCTTGTTTGTTACCTTTCCTCTTTCCTTATTCTCGCAACTTGAAACACTCGAGATGTCATGCCCATCTCTCTTGCGATATCTGCAATACTTCTTGTCTCGGATTGCGACCGCCCTGTAGCCGTTTTTACCTTTGCCTCTGTTTCCATTATGTGAGTTCTTCTCCTTTGTCCTGCCACGAACAGATAATCCCTCGGCTTGGGATGAACTCAAACCATCATGAGGCACCATTAATTTCATCTTCTCCTTAGAGTTCAAACCTTCATAAACTTCATTAAGTGTGAGAGTATCACGACTGTATAATATGGTGTCTCTAAAATTGGTATAAGAACTTGGCAGTGAACAAAGTAACATTAAAGCAGTATCTTCCTCTTCATACTTAACCTCCATTGCAGCTAGATCGGATATGATCTCTTTAAATTTTGAAATATGATTCAAAACATTACCTCCCTCGGGTAACGTGTGCAGGGATAATTTTTGCTTCAGATGCATCTTACTGGTGAGATCTTTAGTCCTGCAAATCCCTTCCAGCTTTAACAATAGAGCGGCGACAGTTTTCTCGCTCAAAACTTCCTGCAAAATATTATTATGCAAATGGAGTTGAATTTGTGACAAAGCCTTACAATCAATTCTTTTCTCCTCATCAGTCCAGTCCTGAATTTTGTTCTTCCCAAAACTATCCAGTGCTTCATCATAGTCGGACTGTGCCAACAATGCCCGCATCTTGACTTGCCATAGGGTAAACCTTGTGTCACGGTCCAGCAGCGGAAGATCGTACTTCATGGATGCCATGAATAGATAAATCTGTGCACAAAGTAGTACAAGCCGGTAGAAAATTTCTTGATAGAATTTAATATGTGGAGCAAAAAGCTAGAAACAATAGCACCTGGAAGTAGTACTGGACAATGGACGAAGTAGAAAAAACCAAACTGTAGCAATTAGGGACCAAAGTGTGTTGTAGCTTCATGTGATGGAGTACTAGTTGAAGTGCTAGAACACTAGTACAGCCAGCCCTTCGTCTTCACGTGAGGACGGCGGCTGGTTGATACGTCTCCGTCGTATCTATAATTTTTGATTGTTCCATGCCAATATTATTCAACTTTTATATACTTTTGGCAACTTTTTATACTATTTTTTGGGACTAACATATTGATCCAAAGGCCGATGCAGTTCTATGCATTGCATTTTTTGTTTCGCAGAAACCCAATATCAAACAGAGTCCAAACGGGATAAAAACGGATGCAGATTTTTTTTAGAATATTTATGATTTTGGGGAAGTAAAATCAACGCAAAACAGTGTCCGGGGTGGCCACGAGACAGGGCGCCTCCCCGGTGGCGGCTGGGCTCGTGGGCCACCCATAAGGCGGTTAACGCTCTTATTTTGGCGCAAGAAAGCTAATTTTATGAGAAAGATCTGGGCGAAAGATTCACCCCAATCGGAGTAACGGACTCCGGATATTTAAGAAACGGTGAAGGGGGTAGAATCTGGGAACGCAGAAACAGAGAGAAAGATCCAATCTCGGAGGGGCTTTCACCCCTCCCAAGCCATGGGAGCCAAGGACCAGAGGGTAAACCCTTCTCCCATCTAGGGAGAAGGTCAAGGAAGAAGAAGAAGAAGAAGAAGAAGAAGGGGGGCTCTCTCCCCCTTGCTTCCGGTGGCGCCGGAATGCCGCCGGGGGCCATCATCATCACCGCGATCTTCACCAAGACCGCCGCCATCTTCACCAACATCTCCACCAACTCTTCCTCCCTCTTTGCAGCAGTGTAACCTCTCTCTTACCCGCTGTAATCTCTACTTAAACATGGTGCTCAACGCTATATATTATTCCCCAATGATGTATGGCTATCTTATGATGTTTGAGTAGATCCGTTTTGTCCTATGGGTTAATTGATGATCGTGATTGGTTTGAGTTGCATGTTTTATTATTGGTGCTGTCCTATTGTGCCCTCCGTGTCGCGCAAGCGTGAGGGATTCCCGCTGTAGGGTTTGCAATATGTTTATGATTTGCTTATGGTGGGTTGCGTGAGTGACTGAAACACAAACCCGAGTAAGTAGGTTGTTTGCATATGGGATAAAAGGGGACTTGATACTTTAATGCTATGGTTGGGTTTTACCTTAATGAATCTTTAGTAGTTGCGGACGCTTGCTAGAGTTCGAATCATAAGTGCATATGATCCAAGTAGAGAAAGTATGTTAGCTTATGCCTCTCCCTCAAATAGAATTGCAACAATAATGACCGGTCTAGTTATCGATTGCCTTGGACAAATAACTTTCTCGTAACAAAAAGCTCTCTACTAATATTTACTTTATTGCATCTTTATCTAAACAGCCCCTAGTTTATGTTTACGTGCTCTTTATTATCTTGCAAACCTATCCTATCACACCTACAAAGTACTTCTAGTTTCATACTTGTTCTAGGTAAAGCGAACGTCAAGCGTGCGTAGAGTTGTATCCGTGGTCGATAGAAGTTGAGGGAATATTTATTCTACCTTTAGCTCCTCGTTGGGTTCGACACTCTTACTTCTCGAAAACTGTTGCGATCCCGTATACTTGCGGGTTATCAAGACCTTTTTCTGGCGCCGTTGCCGGGGAGTCATAGCGTGGGGTGAATATTCTCGTGTGTGCTTGTTTGCTTTATCACTAAGTAATTTTTATTTGCTGTTCTTAGTTGTTCTCTATCTTTAATTATGGTTATGGAACACGAAATACCAAAAAAAATTAGGTGTACTTGCTACTCATGGAGATGGGGAACCTCCTAAAACCCTCGATGCTCGTTATGTTCAAGATATTATGTACTACTTTGATAATCCTGAGAAAACCCAACTCAATTATGTTATGGGAGTAACGTTGGATCAATGTGAATACTTTAGGGATTATCGCTTGACACAAAAAGGAAAATTATTATGGGATCAAATTCAACTATTGAAGTGGTATGCTAGGCAACTATGCTTGATGCATGATTATACTTGTTGTTCTAGGATGAAGTCTCCACACCTTCCCTTGTCATGCGAATTCAATGATAATGAAACCTTAGCTTCTTATGATAATGATATCTTTGATTACTATGATGTGGAACAAATAGAAGAATTTGTTACTTTTATGGGTGCTTATGGGGTTGAATCTATGTTTACAACGTTTGATGATTTTGATGATTCAGTTTATAGACCAAAAAATCTTGCTATACTTAGATATTGCTATGAAAATTATGAATACAATTACTATATTAATGCATTTATTGAGAAAGTCTCCGCTGTCCAAGAAGAGATTAATATTTTGCAGGAAGCTATGGAAGAAGAAATTGATGAAACAGTGAGCTCATTGGATGAAAAAGATGATGAGGAGAGCGAAGAACAAAAGGAGGAAGAGCGGATTAGCTACCCGTGCCCACCTTCTAATGATAGTAACCCTCCAACTCATACATTATTTAAGTCCCCTTCATGCTTACCGAAGGATGATTGCTATGATGATTGCTATGATCCCTTGAATTTGTTTGAAATATCCCTTTTTGATGATGCTTGCTATGCTTGTGGCCAAGATGCCAATATGAATTATGCTTATGGAGATGAACTTGCTATAGTTCCTTATGTTAAACATGAAATTGTTGCTATTGCACCCACGCATGATAGTCCTATTATCTTTTTGAATTCTCCAAACTACACTATATCGGAGAAGTTTGTGCTTACTAAGGATTATATTGATGGGTTGCGTTTTACTACTTTACATGATGATTTTAATAGATATAATATGCATGTGCTTGCTGCTCCTACTTGCAATTATTATGAGAGAGGAACTACATCTCTGCCTCTTTATGTTTCCAACACGATGAAATTGCAAGAAACTGCTTATACTATGCATTGGCCTTTACTATGTGTGCATGAATTGTTCTCTTATGACATGCCGATGCATAGGAAGAGAGTTAGACTTCGTTGTCGCATGATATATATTACTTTGTGCTCACTACTAAATTATAAATCATTGTTAATTAAAATTGGCTTTGATATACCTTGGGATCCGGGTGGATTCATCACTTGAGCACTATATGCCTAGCTTAATGGCTTTAAAGAAAGCGCTGCCAGGGAGACAACCCGGAAGTTTTAGAGAGTCATTTATTTCTGTTGAGTGCTTTCATATAGTTTAAAAACAAAAAATAAAGAGGGGAACCTAAAACTTTTCAAAAAGGAAAGTGAAAGTGAGAGAGACAAGCATTGTTGAAGTGGGAGAGCTCCTTGAACTTTGTTCATGCTCACGAAAACTTTGTGAATCTTGATTACAGAAACTTTTCAACAAAAATAATTATCCCCTTGTACAATTCCATTGTATTATAAAAATAATGTGCCAAGGTTTGCCTTTAGGATGTTTACAATGCTTGTTGGTTTGTACGGTGCAGGACAGAAACTTTGGCTGTAGTGCGCGATTTTACATTTTTAGCTGAAACGTCAATTGGTTCTGATTCCTTTTGAAATGTCTTGATATACAACTTTTTTATTTTTCCTAATTTTGGTAGAATTGTTGGGGTACCAGAAGTATGGTGGATGTTCAGATTGCTACAGACTGTTCTATTTTTGACAGATTCTGTTTTTGATGCATAGTTTGCTTGTTTTGATGGATCTATCAATTTATATCAGTGGATTAAGCCATGGAAAAGCTATATTACAGTATACACAATGCAAAAACAAAATATGAATTGGTTTGCAACACTACTTAGAGTGGTGATTTGCTTTATTATACTAACGGATCTTACCGAGTTTTCTGTTGAAGTTTTGTGTGGATGTAGTGTCTAATCGAGGATGTCTTGATATGAGGAAAAGTAAGAGAGGCAATAGCTCAAGATTGGGGATGTCCGAGGCACCCCAAGTAAATATTCAAGGAGACTCAAGCGTCTAAGCTTGGGGATGCCCCGGAAGACATCCCCTCTTTCTTCAACAAGTATCGGTATGCTTTCGAATTTGTTTTGTTCATGCATTGTGTGCAAGTCTTGGAGCGTCTTTTGCATTTAGTTTTCATTTTTATTTTATGCACCATGCTGGTAGGAGATAGTCCTTGGTTGATTTATAGAATGCTCATTGCACTTCACTTAAATCTTTTGAGCATGGCTTTATAGAATGCTTCACGTGCTTCCCTTATATCATTTGAAGTTTGGATTGCCTGTTTCTCTTCATATAGAAAACTGCCATTTGTAGAATGCTCTTTTGCTTCACTTATAATTGTTAGAGCGTGGACACGTCTTTTGTAGAAATAACTATACTCTCTTGCTTCACTTCTATCAATTTAGAGACATGACAGGAATTGGTCATTCACATGGTTAGCCATAAAATCCTACATAAAACTTGTAGATCGCTGAATATGATATGTTTGATCCCTTGCAATAGTTTTGCGATATAAAGGTGGTGATATTAGAGTTATGCTAGTGGGTGACTATGGATTAGTAGAAACACTTGTGTTGACGCTTGTGATTCCCGTAGCATGCACGTATGGTGAACCGCTTTGTGATGAAGTTGTAGCACAATTTTATTTATTGATTGTCTTCCTTATGAGTGGCGGTCGGGGACGAGCGATGGTATTTTCCTACCAATCTATCCCCCTAGGAGTATGCGCGTAGTACTTTGTTTTCAATGGCTTGTAGATTTTTGCAATAAGTATATGAGTTCTTTATGACTAATTTTGAGTCCATGGATTATACGCACTCTCACCCCTCCATCATTGCTAGCCTCTTCGGTACCATGCATTGCCCTTTCTCTCCTCGAGAGTTGGTGCAAACTTCGCCGGTGCATCCAAACCCCGTGATACGATACGCTCTATCACACATAAGCCTCATTATATCTTCCTCAAAACAGCCACCATACCTACCTATTATGGCATTTCCATAGCCATTCCGAGATATATTGCCATGCAACTTCCATCATCATCATATACATGACTTGAGCATTCATTGTCATATTGCCTTGCATGATCGTAAGATAGCTAGCATGATGTTTTCATGGCTTGTCCGTTTTTTGATGTCATTGTTACGCTAGATCATTGCACATCCCGGTACACCGCCGGAGGCATTCATATAGAGTCATATCTTTGTTCTAGATATTGAGTTGTAAGTAAATAAAAGTGTGATGATCATCATTATTAGAGCATTGCCCCAGTGAAGAAAGGATGATGGAGACTATGATTCCCCCACAAGTCGGGATGAGACTCCGGACTTTATGAAAAATAAAAGAGGCCAAAGAAGCCCAAATACAAAAAAGAGGCCAAAGAAGCCCACCAAAAAGAAAAAGAGAAAAAATAATAAAGAAAAAAAGAGAAAAAAGAAAAAGAAAAAAATGAGAGAAAAAGAGAGAAGGGGCAATGTTACTATCCTTTTACCACACTTGTGCTTCAGAGCAGCATCATGTTCTTCATAGAGAGAGTCTCCTATGCTTTCACTTTCATACACTAGTGGGAATTTTCATTATAGTACTTGGCTTGTATATTCCGATGATGGGCTTCCTCAAATGCCCGAGGTCTTCATGAGCAAGCAAGTTGTGCACACCCACTTAGTTTTCAGTTTGAGCTTTCATACACTTATAGCTCTAGTGCATCCGTTGCATGGCAATCCTTACTCCTCGCATTGACATCAATTGATGGGCATCTACATAGCCCGTTGATTAGCCGCGTTGATGTGAGACCTTCTCTCTTTTTGTCTTCTCCACATAACCCCCACCATCATTTTCTATTCCACTTATAGTGCTATATCCATGGCTCACGCTCATGTATTGCGTGAAAGTTGAAAAAGTTTGAGATTATTAAAGTATGAAACAATTGATTGGCTAGTCATCGGGGTTGTGCATGATTAAATACTTTGTGTGATGAAGATAGAGCAACAGCCAGACTATATGTTTTTGCAGGGATAACTTTCTTTGGCCGTGTTGTTTTGAAAAGACATGATTGCTTTATTGGTACGCTCGAAGTATTGTTGTTTTTATGTCAAATGATAGACTATTGCTTTGAATCACTTGTGTCTTAATATTCATGCCATGATTAGACATATGATCAAGATTGTGCTAGGTAGCATTCCACATCATTTTTTTTTATCATTTACCTACTCGAGGACTAGCAGGAATTAAGCTTGGGGATGCTGATACGTCTCCGTCGTATCTATAATTTTTGATTGTTCCATGCCAATATTATTCAACTTTTATATACTTTTGGCAAGTTTTTATACTATTATTTGGGACTAACATATTGATCCAGTGCCCAGTGCCAGTTCCTGTCTGTTGCATGTTTTTTTTTCTGCAGAAACCCAATATCAAACGAAGTCCAAACGGGATAAAAACGGACGGAGATTTTTTTGGAATATTTATGATTTTTGGGAAGTAAAATCAACGCGAAACAGTGTCCGGGGTACAACATAGGGGGTGCGCCCTCCCCTGGGCGCGGCCTGGGCTCTCGTGGGCCACCCGTAAGGCGGTTGACGCTCTTCTTTTGGCGCAAGAAAGCTAATTTTATGAGAAAGACCTGGGCGAAAGATTCACCCCAATCGGAGTCACGGATCTCCGGATATTTAAGAAACGGTGAAGGGGGTAGAATCTGGGAACGCAGAAACAGAGATAGATCCAATCTCGAAGGGGCTTTCGCCCCTCCCAAGCCATGGGAGCCAAGGACCAGAGGGGAAACCCTTCTCCCATCTAGGGAGAAGGTCAAGGAAGAAGAAGAAGAAGGGAGGCTCTCTCCCCCTTGCTTCCAGTGGCGCCGCAACGCCGGGGCCATCATCATCACCGCGATCTTCACCAAAGATCGCCGCCATCTTCACCAACATCTCCACCAACTCTTCCTCCCTCTATGCAGCGGTGTAACCTCTCTCTTACCCGCCGTAATCTCTACTTAAACATGGTGCTCAACGCTATATATTATTCCCCAATGATGTATGACTATCTTATGATGTTTGAGTAGATCCGTTTTGTCCTATGGGTTAATTGATGATCGTGATTGGTTTGAGTTGCATGTTTTATTATTGGTGCTGTCCTATTGTGCCCTCCGTGTCGGCAAGCGTGAGGGATTCAGCTGTAGGGTTTGCAATATGTTTATGATTTGCTTATGGTGGGTTGCGTGAGTGGTGAAACACAAACCCGAGTAAGTAGGTTGTTTGCGTATGGGATAAAAGGGGACTTGATACTTTAATGCTATGGTTGGGTTTTACCTTAATGAATCTTTAGTAGTTGCGGACGCTTGCTAGAGTTCCAATCATAAGTGCATATGATCCAAGTAGAGAAAGTATGTTAGCTTATGCCTCTCCCTCAAATAGAATTGCAACAATGATTACCGGTCTAGTTATCGATTGCCTTGGACAAATAACTTTCTCGTAACAAAAAGCTCTCTACTAATATTTACTTTATTGCATCTTTATCTAAACAGCCCCTAGTTTATGTTTACGTGCTCTTTATTATCTTGCAAACCTATCCTATCACACCTACAAAGTACTTCTAGTTTCATACTTGTTCTAGGTAAAGCGAACGTCAAGCGTGCGTAGAGTTGTATCGGTGGTCGATAAAACTTGACGGAATATTTATTCTACCTTTAGCTCCTCGTTGGGTTCGACACTCTTACTTATCGAAAACTGTTGCGATCCCGTATACTTGCGGGTTATCACTGGTCAGATCGCTTTTGCCTTGGGTAATAACGTGGAGCAGCAACAACGTAGCCTGATGCGTCTCGGTATTTGTAGCCTGTAGGTAGATCAGCAGCCCCGGGTGCAAGAGACGATCGGGCAAATCAACTTCGTGTCAATCTCGGTTACGGCGGCGTGCACAAGGAAAATTCTGTCGGTCTCGGTCCTGTAGAAATCGACCCGACGGATCGACGATCGTCAAAGATGCGTGCGGCGACGGCGGCGCGCAGAACGCCGAACCCTAATCCCTCGATCTCAAATCTCGCATTTGAATCTTGGCTCTGATACCACTTGTTAGATAATAACGAGAAATAAACGAGCCAATGAGACACGGATTTTTACGTGAAAACCCTTGCGGGAGAAAACCACGGACGCACGAAGGCGCAATCACTATGAGGAGGAGTATTACCAGTACGAGACGACAGATCGTCTGAGGTGCGACTACATGGGGTATATATGAGGGCAATACATGAGATTCTTTGGAGGACAAGTAAACGAGTTTTACTCGTACGCCTCGGTACCAACGCAAAGGCCCATACCGTATGTACTACGTCTAGTCCAATACGGTACTAGAATTTGGATCACAATTTAACATGAGCCAAGCCTTAATCATGCTCCAAAGTCGCTTAGTGAACCGGCACATGAAGAATAGATTGTCAGTTGACTCCTCAGTTTGCTTACAAAGAGGGCATATGTCATAATTTGGCCATCCATGCCTTTGAAGCCTATCCGCCGTTCAAATTCGATTTTGAACGGCAAGCCAAACAAAAAATTTAACCATAGGAGGCACCCAAACCTTCCAAATCATTGTTTCCACGCTGTAATCGGGTTTAAAAAGATGGTTAAGATTAAATCCTAAGTAAGGACGGGAAAGAACAGGCACCGGTAGTTCTATCTCTATCATAGACGCAGAAATAACATGAAAAGTACTGTGATGCTGTGGCAAATGCATTTTAATTAAAACTGTTAGGCGCCGGAAGTTTAGGCTACAATGATCGAGCATATACAAGAGTGATCGCATAATTTTGAAACGGACGGAATGGGTCTTTCTTTCTCAAAGTAAAAAGTTGGAAACGAGGAAGATAAAAGAGAGATCGGTCATTACACGCATCGCTTCGTCTACCACGCTCGCTCCAGTGGATACCAGCCGAACACCCCTCAACGTATCTCCATCTCCAAATGAACGGCCAGCACATCCTCCAAACCAGCGAAAAATGAAAAAGTGAGACGAAGTTAGGACTGGTGGTGGTGATCTCCGAGATGTACGCGTGCGGTCTACGTTCCAGTCCGTCACGTCCGGGACTCCACAAAGCAAAGCGCCCGACTCCAGAGCCCCAGTACAGACGTGTCGCTCTGCTGCGCAGGCAGGCGCCGCCCGCGACGCGGACCTCCACCATCGGCCTACCACTACTGTAAACCTACTACAGTCACGTGCCAAATCGGAAAATGCGCCTGCGCCGACGTCCCTCTCGCCGTCTCGCGGTCTCACGGGCGCACAGAGAGCCCCAGCGGAAGGGAGACTGTCAAACTGAACTGAATGGACCAGCAGTCCAGTAAAGCGGCGCGCGCGGCCTGGCATCGATCGAACGATCGGCGCCGGGGTGGTGGGTGCGGGCGCAACTTGCAGCTGGGGCCGTCGCGGCGACGTCCCGTGGCTCCTGGGTGTTGGGCGCGCGCGTGCTCGTGGGGTTGCTTTCCTGCCCGTTGGTGGGCGGAATCCATACATGCCGAATTGCCGTGCCCGCGTCTCTCTCGCGACCTCGCCATCCATTCCAGCCCAGCCCCGTCGGTCGGCGGCGCCATCGCCGTCCCGGACCCGACATGCCCTGTGACCCGTGTTCACATGCAGAGCATGATCTCGTGTGCTGTCAGGGGAAAAGGTGACTCGACTGCCACATTATCTCGAGAGACTCGCTACTTGCTAGCACCACAACGGAAACAGGATGCGGATAACCTCAGACTAGCTAGCTTCAATGCTCATGGTTTCCACCAGATTCCGACCATCTCGTCTAATAATGTCTTTAAATGAGCTTGATTATTATTAGTGATTATTATGAAAACCAAATCAAAACACGGACCAGCGCGCAATAATTGGTGTACCGTGTCCGTACATCACTTGTCACACCAATCAAAACACGGACCAGCGCACTCGGCCTTGCACCGATCCGCCAATCTCTTTCCTTCTGGATGGATGGAAAAAGCATCTGCCCGCCACTTGGTGTGGCACACGCGACACATGATCGTGCCGCCCCTGTGCATCCTTGAAAACCGCGCACGATCTGACGCAGCAATACACTCAGCCGTACCGCCGCCGGCGGTAACCCCAAGCAAGCCTGATGATCCGCGCCCAACTCCAGCTACGTCAAAAGACTGGTTTCCTTTAGCTCGATCATCAAAAAGACCGGCTTGTCTCACCGATCAATTCAAAAGAGCGGCGGCGGCCGGGATAGGATCAAATCGCCGGCGAATATTATTGCGCGATGAAGCGTCCCTCCCCAAAAGCGCCTTCCTTCCTCGCAGGCTGGTCTCAGCTATACGTGCCTAGGAAAGGTGGAGAGAGGCAGAGGCGGCATGCACACGTCGACCTCACTCCTCGGTGCTGTGACGGAGAAGAGAACTGATCAATCGGTAGCGGTAGCGGTATCCTCATGCGCGTGAACTTGCTGCTTGCTGCATGTAGGCGTCCCCTTGGCCACTTGTAACAAGCGCTCGGCACAAGGTCGAGATTCTTGCTTTGCTTCCTTTCCACTCTTCTCCCCGCGCGCGTTATCGTTTCCTACAGTAGTGACGGGTTACGATCGAGGACCGATCTATCCAGCAGAGATCGCTTGTTAATTACCGGTGTGTGGAGTGAGGGGTGAAGACGATTCTCCGATTGATTGCACGTTCTTTTCAGGGAAAAGAGAGAAGAGTCTATCTACATCTCGCTGCAAGAGTATAATAATGTTCATGAGAAGAGCCGGAAGAGAAGAGTTAGGTCCGTTTCGGTAAAGTAGGTAGACTCAGGACCACGGGATACTTGATAGATTACGCAAGGGTCCTCCGTGGGTTCATCTGTTGAGCCGGACACTTTCTTTGCCAAAACTCTGGACTTTTTGGCAACCTAAGAGCATCTGCACCCGCGATGAATAAATATGACCCCTCAAACACGCCCGTCCGTGGACACTGACCGGACACTCTCAAATCGCATCGTCCACGTCCATGCATCTCATATCCGAACCCCTATATCTATACTAAATCATGCAACGTCGATCAAACTACGTAGATCAGCTGACCGAACATAAAATCAGACATATGATAGCACGATAGTTCACCAAAAGATTCACATAAACGACGGACAACTTTAAACTACATCTAAAACTTGAAATAAAATTAAACTTCGTCGCTTCCAGGCCGGCCCTTTCCCCATTCCGGTCGCCGGCGCAGCTGTAGCCGTCGGCGGCTGGTGGAGGATCGTCTAATTCGTCGGACGAGGAGGAGGAGACGAAGACGAGGCCCTCCAGGCGCTGGACGGCCCGGTCCTGCAGGCACCTAAGCTTGGCCAGCCGAGCCGCCTCCGTCGCCTTCTCCTTGGCCTCCCACTCGGACTGCTCGATAGCAAGCCGAAGAGCCTTCGCGTTCTTCCGGCGGAGTCACCGAGCGTCTGTCTCTGCTGTCGTAAGCGACATGCGGTAGACCCACGCGAGGAGCCGCTCGTCCTCGTCGGCCTCCGCCGGTAACCCGCGACGGCGGCGGACAGAGCTCGACACTACGTCCCTCTCCCTTGGGGATATATGTCGTCGGACATGTTGGATGGATCGAATCGGAGGGGAAAAGAAGAGACAGAGTGAGTAAGGGTTTCCGGGTTGGGGATATATGTGGGGACGGCATCGGGTCGTGGTGGGCCGGGCTGACGTGGCAGACGTGCCCGGACACATTATATCATCCCCATATTTGGACTGGATATGAGGGGTGCCGGACAGCCCGGACGTTTGAGGCCTGTTGAGGCGTTCGCCTGGCTCAAAAAATTGTGACCGGTCAGGTAGGCCGGGCGTTAGAGGCCGATTTGGGGCGCCCGGGTATAGATGCTCTAAACATTTTCCATAATCGAAAATCCATCCCTGCACCCGAGCTCATCTGCACCCGCGCTGATGAAAAAATAAATCAAAACAAAGCAGAGAAATTCAAAAAAAATATATTTCTTTTTTGTGCGGTAGATAATTTGATGCATGAGGTCATTTCCAATTTTCAAATCATTTGGAGATCTTAGATGCTCTCAGCAAAAAAGACAAGTTGGAGGTATGTAAAATTGTTTACAGTTCATGGACTATTTTGGATCGATTTGTCTTTTTCTAAGAGCTGTTCCGATGTCCAAATGACTTGAAATTTGAAGCGGGCCTCACGCGTCAAACTGTCTACCGCACAAAAAAAATCTTTTTTTTCTTGATATTTTTCGGAATTTTTTTCTTACCGGATGCAGATGAACCTGAGTACTGAAACGCCCTACTCTTTCACAATCGTAATTTTTGTAAGTAAAAAGACCGTCCCGTCTCCTGGCGGTGAAACGCACAGGCGAGACAAAAAGTGCGTGCGCATGCACTCTACGAAGCGTGCACCTTTCGGGTTATGACAGCAGAGGATGACAAATGGGGCCATCCGCATGCAGGCCCTGTCCGCGTCACTCGTAAGACACGCAACATTTCTTTGCTCTCGTTGTATACATTACAGAGAAAAAAAACAGCACTATTCTACCATCTTTTCCGTGTCAATCCTACCCCTGTTCCCATTGTAACCTGCTACTACGGCCCTGTTTGGATACTCTAACCCAGTCAGAGTTAGAGTTATTTTCTAACCCACTCTAACCCAAATAAGCACCTCTTCACCGGGATAGGTGGGTTAGATGGAACTAACCCACTTTAACCCTCCCTGTTTGAATACTTTTAGGTTATTTGAGCCCCCAACTAACCCAAACTAGCTCTAACCCCATGATCCAAACATGGCCTACATACAGTAGCAGCTAACTACAGTAGTAGCCTAGCACCGTCACTACCGACTGGCCACTTGGCTGAGCTGTGGCTTGCCTCCTTCTCCATCCCTCCTCTCTCGCCTCGCCTGTGCTGCTCAGCGTTTGATCTCACGTTCTCCCGAAGAGACGAATTTGAACGCGGCGATCGGATGCTTGTCTCGATCGGGGCCTTTTATAATTATACTGTTGAGTCCTCGCATTACAAAGTCATGATACCAGCCAAAAAAGAAATGTTTACTGAAACGTGTGTATATGAAACCTATGGACATAGTATTTAATTGATCTGGAACCGATGCTCTGGTCTTCCCGGAGACTTTCTTCCCCAGAATAAAGGGAGGTCAGAGTGCTCAAGTTATCCCATGATTTGATCCGTTCTTTCAAAGGATAGACATGTTTACTGAACTGAATACTATAGGGTTGCAGAGCCGGCTTCCAGCGAATGGTGTGTCAAAGATAGTTCAAGAAAAAGGTGTGTCAAAGATGCTGACAGAACAAACATCTTATTCCTCGAAGAAAATTGTATTGGGATAGACGATTTTTACTTTTATTTTTATTTTGGAGAAGGCGATTTTTGTTGACCTGGTGCAGATACAATGCTCATGTACTACAGATACGACCAGTACCGTAATGCTTACAGAAAAAAAGCAGATAATAAGATGGAGGCGTCACGTGTGAATTTGACGGTGCAAAAAAGAAAGAATTTCAGCGTACAAAGGCTCTGTCTGGCTCATCGTTGCTCGATCGCTTCGTGGAAATGGTCGCCTTTCACCGGAAAACCCGGGCAAGGGGATGGAAGAGGAGAGAAGCTTCTCTCTGGCCTGGCAACAGTGCCTCGAGTCGACGCACGGCGCAGCTGGGCGTGCACGTGAATCGCCGACCCAAACAACTGTCGGGGGGCGGATTCCCGCGGTTTCTGCCTGCCTCAGTCAGTCCCCGACGTCGCACTGGCACTGATCGATCCATCCATCCAGGTAAAGAAAAGAAAAGAAAAGAAAAAGATGAGAGCAGGGTGAGTAAACTAGAAGGCACCCCGGTCCACCCGTGCAACTCCACGTAGCGGTTCCCTACCTAGATAGCTGCATCTGCATTGCACGCACGTAAAGGCACGCACACCCCTTTTTGCGCGATCTCACTCGCGCACCCCAAGGCCACGCCAGGTACGAAGGACGACCGCTGCTACTCCTCTCCAGCCACGGTGAAACCAACCTAGTGGCTAGTGGCTAGTGGTAGTAGAACGGACCAGAGCCGGCGAACCGTGCTAATTCCCCACGACCGGGAAGAACTCGGGGCATCTGATCACACGCACACGCGATGCTTTCGTGGTGGTGGTGGTGGCAAGCGTGCGCATCTGCCTTTCTCCGTGTCTCGACATGTACAGGGAGGGCCGGCCGGCCAGCAACCCGTGCTCCGACGCAGCGGCTGAGCTCACCCGTGAGCCGTGAGCCATCCACCCATCACCCATGACAAGACAAAAAACCAATCAGCTCCCATGCTAATCCGTGGAGACACGCATGTACTCCCTCCGTTCCTAAATGTAAGTCTTTGTAGAGACTCCACTAGGTGGACTACATACGGAGCAAAATGAATGAATCTATACTTAAAATGTATCTATATACATCCGTATGTGGTTCATAGTGAAAGCTCTACAAAGACTTATATTTAGGAACGGAGGGAGTACGTAATAAGACGTATGATTAGCGCTATTTTGTCACGACCAAACCAGTACTCCCTCCATTCCCTTTTATAGTGCGCCTTGTTTCTAGCTCTTATACCAAGACATGAGCTGTCACTTTTATTTGGACTGAAATTGCCCCTTGTTTGTTCAGACTGTCACAGCACGTGGGTGCTGCAGTGATCCAGCGGAGGGTTATTTCGTCCAAAGGCCCTCATGCGCACTACATAACGGAATATGCATCAAAAACTTTATACGCACTATAATGTGGAATAGAGGGAGTATGATTAGTACCAGTATTTCCTTTTTCTGGGGTGACAGATAACCAGTGTTGCACACTTGCACTGCTCTCCCGAACCAACCAGCAGGGCACCTGCCTACCCTACTTACTTATCAGTGCACATACGTAGTGCTCCTACCCTGGCACTTAACTCCAAACCCCAGCACCAAAATTAAAGGCCAGAAGCAAACAAGAGAAATTAAAGACTACTCGCCTAAAAGTGCCGGGTGGGCCCGCCCGGATTAGGACGAAAAGCAAGCTCGAGCGAAAGCAAGCAAAGAGAAGGGGCAAGGGAAAGCAAAGGGACCGAGGCTGGCTAGATCGAGGGGGAGAGAGGGACCGCCCGCGATTGCTACGCTTCGCGAGCGTGCTTGCCTGCCATTTCCTCCCGTCCGCCCCCGGCCCGACCCAATTTCTTCTCCACCCCCCTCCCTCCCTCCCTCCTCCCCTACCACCACCACCACCTCCATCACCTCTCCTCCTCCCCCCCAGCTAGCTACTAGCTCTCTTGCCGTCATCACACCGCCTCCTCCCCCCCTCTCTCCACTCCGCGGCGGCGCAGCCGCCTCTTCATCGCCCATTCATTACTCTTCGCCCGGGGACGCGCCCGGCCAGCACGTCGGCAGTAGAGCGCGGCCCGGCGGCGGCGGGACTGCGCGTGGCAGAAGCGCGGCGGAAGACGCGGTGAGTTGGAAGGCCTCCTCCCTCGCTCTTGCTGCGTGCGTGCGTCCGCATTAATGCGCCCTCTGGTGCGCCGTGCTGTTTGCTCCCTGGCTTGTGGTTGTGGGGGGTGGGGGTGGCGTTAGTTACTGCGCGCAGCTCGCTCGCTCGCTCGCTCTGTGCGGAGTGGAAGGCCCGCTCCTTTTGCTCGCAGATCTCTTTCGGCGGTGGTGGTGCGCGGCGGTGCTGTTCCTGGGTCCCTCCTTCCGATGGGCCGGGGGGCTCCCGCGATTTCAGGGGGTCGCGGTCCCTCCACGGTTCTTATTGGGTGTTTTCAAACATCTTTTTCTGCAAATATATGGTGCGATTGGTAGCCGGCTACTCCTGTTCTGGGTTTCCTTGATTGGTCCTACTACCGCGTAAGCATTATTTTCAGGCGGGTGATTCGATTCTTGTCGCTTTTCAGCGATTCTTCCCGGTGCTAGATTCTTGATTTGGAGCTGCTCAGTTTGCTCCTGAATTCGATTCTTGGTACTAGCATAGCTTTCATTCCTATCTTGGATTGTCGTACTGTCCATTTCTCTGAAAATGAAGGCGAAGCAAAATAGAGTGCTACTAGTTTCCTGCATATAGACAGATAGTGGTTATGCTGTTAGAATCTTTCCTGATTAGAAGCATTTCTCTTGCGGCATGTTCTCATAATTCTCTTCTTGCATTCTGTTTCAGGAAGTCTGAAAGTTGCGGAGATGCACAAGAATATAGCAGCTGTTCTGCTCCTTGTTCGGCTCTGAGCATTGGTTGATCTGCGAAGTGAAGATAGCATGGACCCTGGGACGGCATCCGCGTCCTGGGGTTTGCAACTCGGCGTGGTGCTGGTCTTTCTGCTGGCCTCTGGCTGCCAGGGCCTGAACCATGAGGGCTGGCTTCTCCTGGCGCTCAAGAACCAGATGATTGATACTTACCACCACCTTGACAACTGGAACCCCAAGGATCCATCGCCGTGCGCATGGAGTGGTGTGAACTGCTCGTCGTCGTCATCGTCGTCGAGGCTAGCAGTGGTGTCTCTCAACGTCAGCAACATGAACCTGTCGGGCACCGTTGGCCCGGGCATTGGCGGTCTTACTGAACTGACTAGCCTCGATCTGTCCTTCAATGAGTTCTCTGGCGCCATCCCTCCGGAGATTGGGAATTGCTCAAAACTGTTGTTGCTCAACTTGAATAACAACAATTTTGACGGTACAATCCCGCCTGAGCTCGGGAAGCTGGCCATGCTGACCGGATGCAACCTGTGCAATAACAGGCTCCATGGTCCAATACCTGATGAGATTGGCAACATGTCATCGCTTCAAGACTTGGTGGGGTACAGCAACAATCTCTCCGGTTCTATACCGCATTCTGTCGGCAAGCTCAAGCACCTCAAGACTATCCGGCTGGGGCAGAATCTTATATCTGGCAGCATTCCTGCCGAGATAGGCGAATGCCGTAACCTGACCGTGTTTGGTCTTGCGCAGAACAAGTTAGAAGGGCCTTTGCCAAAAGAGATTGGGAGGTTGGGTCTCATGACAGACCTAATCCTGTGGGGAAATCAGCTTTCTGGCCCCCTTCCTCCAGAGATCGGGAATTGTACAAATCTCAGGACAGTTGCCCTTTATGATAATGATCTGGTTGGTCCTATACCTGCAACAATTGGGAACATTACTTATCTTGAGAAGCTGTATCTTTACAGGAATTCGATAAATGGTACCATTCCATCTGAAATTGGGAAGCTTTCTTTTGCAGAAGAGATTGATTTTTCAGAGAATTTCTTAACGGGAGGGATACCGAAGGAGTTAGGCAACATACCAGGGTTGTATCTACTCTACCTCTTCCAGAATCAGCTTACTGGCTTTATTCCTAGTGAGTTGTGTGGATTGAGGAACTTGAGCAAGCTTGATCTTTCAATCAATTCACTCACTGGCCCAATTCCAGCCGGATTTCAGTACATGACAAAGCTAATCCAGTTGCAACTCTTCAACAATATGCTATCAGGGGACATACCTCCAAGGTTTGGCATTTACAGTCGACTGTGGGTGGTGGATTTCTCAAATAACAACATTACAGGGCAGATACCTAGAGATCTTTGTAGGCAGTCAAACCTTATTTTGTTGAATCTGGGTTCTAACAAGTTGACTGGAAACATACCTCACAGAATCACCAGCTGTAAATCCTTGGTGCAGCTTCGTCTCAGTGACAACAGTCTGACAGGAAGCTTCTCCACTGATCTCTGCAATCTGGTGAATTTGACAACAATTGAGCTGGCTCGAAACAAGTTCAATGGCCCTATTCCTCCTCAGATAGGGAACTGCAACGCTCTGCAGAGGCTTAACCTTGCAAATAATTATTTCACATCTGAGTTGCCCCGAGAAATAGGGAAATTGTCAAAGCTTGTTGTCTTCAATATCTCATCTAACAGGCTAGGAGGAAGCATACCACTGGAGATCTTCAATTGTACAACATTGCAACGTCTTGATCTCAGCCAGAATAGCTTTGAAGGTTCATTGCCAAATGAAGTTGGCAGACTGCCTCAACTGGAGCTTCTCTCGTTCGCTGATAACAGGCTATCTGGGCAGATGCCACCCATTCTTGGTAAACTTTCACATTTGACAGCACTGCAGATTGGTGGCAATCAATTCTCTGGTGGAATACCAAAGGAGCTGGGGCTGCTCTCAAGCTTGCAGATTGCCATGAATTTGAGCTACAATAATCTCTCTGGGAATATACCATCAGAGCTTGGCAGTCTTGCATTATTGGAAAGTTTGTTTCTCAATAATAACAACCTGACAGGTGAAATCCCAGATACATTTGTAAACCTGTCAAGTTTGCTTCAGCTCAATGTCTCGTACAATAATCTCACCGGTACTCTTCCCCCTGTGCCGCTTTTTGACAACATGGTTGTGACCAGCTTTATTGGAAACAGAGGACTCTGTGGTGGACAACTTGGCAAGTGTGGATCTGAGTCACCCTCCTCTTCCCAGGCATCCGACTCGGTCAGTCGCCCTATGGGCAAGATCATAGCAATTATTGCCGCCATTATTGGAGGAGTTTCACTTATTCTTATTGCCATACTTTTGCACCATATGAGGAAACCATTAGAAACAGTAGCCCCTTTGCAAGACAAGCAAATTCTATCTGCTGGGTCCAACATTCCTGTTTCTGCGAAGGATGCGTATACATTTCAGGAACTGGTCTCTGCTACAAATAATTTTGATGATAGTTGTGTCATTGGGCGGGGTGCTTGTGGAACTGTGTACAAAGCCGTCCTGAAGCCTGGGCAGATAATTGCGGTAAAGAAGTTGGCTTCTAACAGGGAAGGAAGCAACACAGATAACAGCTTCCGTGCGGAGATCATGACTCTTGGAAAGATAAGACATCGTAACATTGTGAAGCTGTACGGTTTCATCTATCACCAGGGTGCAAACCTTTTGTTGTATGAGTACATGCCAAGAGGCAGCCTTGGAGAGCTACTTCACGGAGAATCTTCTTCTTCACTCGATTGGGAGACACGCTTCACGATAGCCCTTGGGGCAGCTGAAGGGCTTTCATACTTGCATCATGATTGCAAGCCTCGGATCATCCACCGTGATATCAAGTCAAATAACATTTTACTTGATGACAACTTTGAAGCTCATGTTGGTGACTTCGGGTTGGCTAAGGTGATTGACATGCCAGTCTCAAAGTCCATGTCTGCAATTGCTGGTTCATATGGCTATATTGCACCAGGTGAGTCTTGAGTTTTCTCCACATCCTACAAAGCAAATTCCATTTGCATGTCACTCACTGCTATCTAGGGCTTACTGCTATCTTGCCCTATATGCTTTTTTTTACTTGAATCTGTGGTTAGGCAATGAATGGTCAACAA
Source organism: Aegilops speltoides (assembly GCA_021437245.1). Taxonomy (NCBI): domain Eukaryota; kingdom Viridiplantae; phylum Streptophyta; class Magnoliopsida; order Poales; family Poaceae; genus Aegilops; species Aegilops speltoides. Next base: position 420,884,958 of record CM038142.1, on the reverse strand, counting down.
AGTACTGATCTAGTTCTTTTCTTTTGATCAGAGTATGCGTACACCATGAAGGTGACCGAGAAATCCGACATATACAGCTATGGCGTCGTGCTGTTGGAGCTGCTAACCGGCCGTGCGCCTGTGCAACCGATAGAATTGGGAGGTGATCTGGTAACATGGGCCAAAAATTACATCAGGGACAATTCTCTGGGTCCAGGGATATTCGACAGTAATCTTGATTTGGAAGATAAAGCCGTCGTCGATCATATGATCGAGGTCTTGAAAATTGCTCTGCTATGTAGTAACCTGTCGCCGTACGAGAGACCGCCGATGCGGCATGTTGTAGTTATGTTAAGCGAGTCGAAAGATAGGGCCCGGGCGAGCTCTGCGTCGTCACCTGCTTCTGATCATTCTTCGAAGAAGGATAGCTCATGATGTATTTATATATACAAGTTGAGTTAGTGAAAGGCAATCAATACCCGTTGCTCCCTTTCCCCTGTTGCTTATGGTGGGGATCTTGGGAGCATGCACTCATTCTTTCTGTCAATTGTTTTCTAGAGGGATAAATAATACTGACTGATAACAGTGGGATTGTGTATGTTAGCCTCTCTGATGAAGAAGGTACCCTCGAGTCCAGACAGTAACCCTGAGTAGTTCAGCCAGGGTTCCTCCCTGGACATGGTGCTGTGCCTCTTGCTTAGATTTGGGTTTTGCATTGAGATTTCTCACTGTTGGAATATGAATGTGCTTTTGCTGGAACATGTTCTTTTTGAACTTCTGACACTCAGCTGTGTTTTATCCGACCTTCCTCGGTGCAATTTTTGTCTGAACTTTGTAAACTTGGGGCAACTTCAAACGGACGCGGTTTTGGAAGAGAGGGAGAAATGAAGTGGATGTGCCACCGACGTGCGGGCCAAGAAGGACAAGGGTGGGCGTCACGCGCGTCTGCGCCGACGCATACGCGGCCCGAATTTTGACCGCGGACGGATGAAAAACGACGTACGTCCCATTGTGTGGACGCGTTGAGGCGCTGTTTCTGTCCGTTTCAACGCAAACTGACGGACGAAATGCGTCGGCGCGCGATGGAGTTGTGCTTGTCCAGGCCTCCAGGGTCACTCAACTCCACCGAACACGCCACCCCCGCCAGACAACTACCATGGCAGCAGAGGAAGCAGGGAGGCAGCACCCGCACGTCGTCCTCTTCCCCTTCCTCGCGCGCGGCCACATCCCCGCCTTCCTCCGCCTCGCCGGCCTCCTCCACGAGCTGCGCCCGGGCATCACCGTCACGCTGGTCTCCACCGCGCGCATCCTCGATTCCATCTCCCTCCCGCCCACCAACCCTCCTATCCGCCTCCACGCGCTGCCGTTCGCGCCCGCCGACCACGGCCTGCCACCCGGCGCCGACTCCATCGCCGACCTCCACGTCCACCAGTTCATCACCTTCTTCCAGGCGTCCGAGTCCCTCCGCCCCGCCTTCGAAGGGTTCGTCTCCGGCATCCGGTCCCCGGTCTGCATCGTCGCCGATGCCTTCTTCGGCTGGACGGCGGACGTCGCGCACGCGCACCGCGCGTCCCACGCGGTCTTCCTCACCGGCGGCGCCTTCGGCTTCGCCGTCTTCTTCTCCGTGTGGGAGCACCTGCCGCACACGCTCACCTCCGGCGACGAGTTCCCTCTGCCCGATTTCCCCAGCGTCGTCCTACACCGCACGCAGATCCCGCGGTACATGCTCGCGGCGACCGGGTCCGATCCCTGGACGGCCTTCTTCCGGCGGGTCATCTCGTTTTGCCGCAAGACCGATGCGTTGCTCGTCAACACTGTCCAAGAGCTCGAGTCCTCCGGGCTAGACATGCTCAGGACAACCTTCGGCGTCCGACCATGGGCGATCGGGCCAGTTCTCGCGGCGCCGACGGCTCCGTCGGCGTCGCAGGATGATGCCAGCATCATCCGGTGGCTGGACGCGCACCCGCCGCGCTCGGTCCTGTACATATCCTTCGGGTCGCAGAACAGCATCAACGCCGATCAGATGACAGAGCTGGCACTGGGCCTGGAGGCCAGCGGGCGGCCGTTCCTCTGGGTCCTCCGGCCGCCGCTGGGGCTCGACGCGAAGGACGGATTCAAGCCGGAGTGGCTGCCGGCAGGCTTCGAGGAGCGAACGGCCGGGGCCAACAGGGGACTGCTGGTGCGCGGCTGGGCGCCACAGGTGCGGATCCTGGCGCACCCGTCCACCGGCGCGTTCATGAGCCACTGTGGGTGGAACTCCATCCTCGAGAGCCTGTTCCACGGCGTGCCGGTGATCGGGTGGCCGCTGGGGGCCGAGCAGTTCTTCAACGCGATGCTGGTGGTGGAGTGGGGCGTCTGCGTGGAGGTGGCTCGCGGGAACATGGAGAGCTCGGTGGTGGCGGTGGGGGCCGTGGCCGACGCCGTGGGGACGGTGATGGGGGAGACGGAGAAGGGAGGCGAGATGAGAAGGAAGGCGGAGGTGATCGCGCGCGCGATGGCGGCCGCTTGGGAGGGGCCGCGCGGGTCGTCGGCGGTGAGCTTGGAGGGGTTCCTCGGATGCGTTGAGACGTCTGTGCCTGTGCGTTGAGATTTCCGCGTCAATGCTGTTCCGGACTTACGGTGGGAATATTTTTCCTGCAGAAATATTTGTGTCGCACACGCAGGTAGTTTGAATTTCACAATAGCTATATATATAATTTTTTTTTGCGGGGCACAATAGCTATATGTAATGGAAGTCGTTTGAATTTACAATTTGGGTCAGTTGATTTTTGGAGGTAGAAGCCGGTGACGAGGGTGACAGGCTCGCCGACGATCTATCTTAGGGTGGTAGGGCGGCAGGCTCGCCGACAATCTACCTTACGCTTTGTTTGGTAGAAGTGGATTAGGGGGGTTTGGGGAGGGGGATTTCAGGAGATTGGGTGAATCATTCCTTCCACCCAATCCCCTCAAAACCCCTTGAATTCCCAAAACCCCTCTGTTGGTGTCAAAACCGGCGGATCTCGGGTAGGGGTTCGGCTGTGCGTCTGGCGGATGGTAACAGGAGGCGAGGGACACGGTGTTTTACCGAGTTGGGCCCTCTCGATGGAGGTAAAACCCTACGTCTGCTTGATTAATATTGATGATATGGGTAGTACAAGAGTAGATCTACCACGAGATCAAAGAGGCTAAACCCTAGAAGCTAGCCTATGGTATGATTGTTGAGATTTATGTTAGTCCCCACGGACTAAGGCCCTCGGTTTATATAGACAGGAGAGGGCTAGGGTTACCTGAGTCGGTTACAATGGTAGGAGATCTATATATCCGTGTCGCCAAGCTTGCCTTCCACGCCAAGGAAAGTACCATCCGGACACGAGCGGAGTCTTCAATCTTCTATCTTCGTAGTCTGGGAGTCCGGCGGATATTGATAGTCCGGCTGTCCGGACACCCCTAGTCCAGACTCCTCGGTAGCCCCGAACCGAGGCTTCAATGACGATAAGTCGGCGTGCTTGTAGTCTTGGCGTTGCAAGGCGGGTTCTCCTTTAAATCCATGTACTGCCGAATAATGTCGGCTTCATCTTGAACTCTTGTGCTCCTCGGCCTCTACGCCAAATTATGGCCCTCTTCCACGCTGCCGCACGAATCACGAAAAGCCAGTGCTTTTACATTTCACCCCTAATTGTGCGGGTCATCCGCCTATAAAAGAGGCGAGGATCCAGATCCAAACCGCACTGTCTTCCTCCGCGTATACTCCATCGAGCGCCTCTGACCTAGAAATCCATTCCACCATGGATCGTCAACGCGGCTCTTCCTTACGCGCTCCTAGCCCATCGCCAGGAATTGGAGGAGGTGCTCTATTTCGCACAATGAGCTAGTGAAGCTCCAAGCGGAGGGTTTCTTCCTCCGGCCTTCATGGTTCGATCCAGGCGGACTGGTTACTTATCAAGGTGGGAGGCGGGCGGAGGACACTCCAAGCCCCAATAAGGAGGAGTGAGTGTGCTTTGTCCCCTATCGATGAGGGGCTCGGTTTCCAATACATCCGTTCCTCCGCGGGCTCTGAAGTTCTCGGACTCGGCTCCACCACCTTACGCCCGCCTCTGTCTTGCACATCGTGGGCTACGTAGCTCTTTGTGAGCTATTTCTGGGCATCGAGCCCCATTTTGCATTGTGGAAGAGGTTGTTTTGCCTCGTACCCCGTTCTCACCAGGGTCCATATATCAAGTGGGCGGCGCCAAATATGGCGCATCGCCGGGACCGGATACCTATCCGGCACTCCCAAGAAGCGTCCGGCCTTTTCGGAGTGGTTTTATATTGGAGACGCCCGCTGCGGATCTAGTCCGGATCGGCCTCCGGAGTTTAGTCTTGCTCCTTGAAGAAACGCCTCGGTGGCGCCCATGAGCCCGTTTGGAGGAAGACAAGGCGTCCATTACTTGATGGGCGGATAAGATTAATGGCTCATTCGGCTTGACCATGATCGAGTCATGGCGGCGTGCATCAGCGAGGGTGCAGCCTTTGCAATGTCAGAGCCACCCCATGTGGGATTTCAACGGGGAAGACGATGCTACCCGGTACGGCCGTAAAGGGCCGGATTCGACCGAGGATCTGGTGAAGATCCTGTCCGGCCTGTACAAGGGGGAGAAGGAGGACTTCCTTCGCCCAAACCCTTTGGATGGGTTTTCCATGATCAACCCTAGGGGATGGGTAAGCGAACACCTCGAAGGGCCCTACCCATTCTTTCGAAGCTTGAACTTCTTACGTTATGTCTTCGGCGCAGGGTCTACGCCGGACTGTGGAGGACATGGTGAGTCCTGCTCCACAACCCGAGGACCCAGAAGGATCCCTGGGTACGGCCTCCGAAGAGGATCCGGACATCGAGGTGGAGCTGATCGACGAGGTGTATCACCAGCTCAGCATAGACAATGCTTTGGTCGCCATTACGGCGGACTACCCCGGACTAAGTTCGGCTTCCCAGGTGACCACGACCGAAGTCCGGACACCGTTATCTCACCCCTGCCTATTTCTGACCTTCGCGAACGATGGTATTTTGCAGAAGCGCCTTCTGGCAGAAGCGAGAGCTGCGGCCGACCCGCTGAGGTCGATCCGAACTAGCGGGAGGAAAAGGGGCGCCGTCGCGGATGAAGCGTCGCCGCAGAGGTATAGCTCATGTTTGAATTTTTCGAGCAACGTTAGAAGCGTCTAAGTGCTCATGATCTTTATAGAAGAAAAAGCGCTCGCCGGATCTGCGGCGCAGAATTGCCGATCCGACCAACACCGGCCGAGCTCCGGCGCCGGACGGAGGGGAGGCAAGCGCAAACGCGAGCGGATCCTGCTCCAACGGAGGATACCGACAGATCGTCCGCCACCAAGTGCGAGGTGGAGAGCGCTATGAATCATAGGCGCCCGCGACGATATTTCAAGCGTGCTTTTCCCGAGGCATTGGATGCCTTTAACGCAGGACGCGCATCTCCGTGCTGCTCAAAATGGTTTTACGAGCCACGGGCAAGTATGTTAAAGACATACGGGTAAGGAATTTTAATGGTTGTATGTACCGGTAGCCCCGAGACTTAAATTAGTTATGCTAACTGATTTAAGGATGATTTAATTTCAGGCATAACGAAAAGAATGCCCAACTGTCTCGGAGCTGCAAGATTGCAAGGCCCAACTTGAGGTCGCACTTGCTGCCGCAGGAGGAGACGGAAAGACCCTCTGGTAACACATTTGTATAAATGAATATAAGCGTATGCGGTGTGCTGTGAGTCTAATAATGGCGTTGCAGTACCGCCGGACAAGATCCGGACAGGCAAGCATTGCTGCGCTTGACTAAAGGTGGCGAGAGTGTCTTGAATAGGGTTCAGCGAGAAAGGAACAAGCTCCAAGATGCCAACGCCAAGCTTGGAGAAGAGCTGAAAGGCGCATAGGCCGAGCTGTCCGGCTCCGTCAAGGAGAATCAACGGCTTCGTCGCGGCATATATAGTAAGTGCTTGAGCGAACTCTTTAGAAAAGAAGAGTTCGTCGAGGAAGCAATTTGACATGATATGTCTTGTAGGTATACTCAGGGGTCGTCCTGCAGAGGAGATGCCCATATCAATGGGTGATCAACTTCCCGAACTGTTGCAGCTACTCGAATGAGTTCGGCAGGCAATGAGCGGCGTCGTTCAGGCTTTATGGCCAGCCCTCACCCTGCCCGAGGGCCTCGGGGAGCTTGCGGAGAAGCTGCAGGGAGTGCGGGACCGCTTCCGGTTGTGGAAGATATCGGCTTGCCGTCAAGGTGCCAGGGAGGCTTGGGCCATGGTGAAGATGCGGTACAAGAAGGCGGACCCCAACCACATGGCCGAAGTTGGACGGTGGGGCCCGATGGGAAGGAGATCCTGTGAGTTTAGTGTACACCAAGTAGAGTTGGCTGCTAAGTTTTCCCAGCGGATCTGTAAACTAGACAGACTGTTAGGCGGGATTGAGGAGGAATACAATCAATAAATTTGACGATGTATGTTATCCTTTAAAATGACATGTGAAATGCCTTCTAGCGGATTGTAGATCGTTTGTCTTTGCCGACCTTTTCGCCCGACCTCGGGACCCTAGAGTCCGGAGTGTGTCGAATACCTTTTGGTTAAGAAACAACCGTGGTATGCATGGAGACCAAAGCGTAGGGGTCATTAGTGCTTTATTAGACAAGTACCCAACTAGTTATGTTATATTACATGGTTAGTAAGAAACATCTTCGGGGAGAATAGTTCGTTAAGGGTTCCTTTATTTGGGGAGGCATGCCCTAAAGTGCATGTCCGGACTGCAAAGAGAGCGATAAAACATCCGGGGCAGATAGATAAATAAGCAAAAGTCATCTTTTAAATCACCGACCGAATATTCCCTTAAGAACGCTAGCTTCGGCTTCACCCGGTCGAGGTACACATCCGGTGACCAGCGATAATAATCGCAGAGGTGCTCCTTTACCTCCTAGCCGAACAATCGGGAGCGAGGGGTAAGCACAGAGCCAGCAACCCAGCTTGGCCAAAACTTAAGTCATATCGATGCATATGATGGCAAGTAAAAGGTACATGTGGAAGCTTGACACATGTGTTGGGTATGAAACCCGTATAGTTGAGCTTACGTAAAAGAAGCCCCGGGGAATAACGAGTGCGGATGGCACATCATGCGTATGCAAAGAATGCTAAAATAGGCCCGAAGGGCTTTTAAGTTAAAAGGATAAAAGAGAAACAAAAGACTGCGAAGTATAAAAGGTTGGGCGGGGAAGGGGCGAACTCTTAGTCGGCGCTAGGCATAGAATCGTCGAGTCGGGCTGCGTTCCATGGGTTCGCTCGAGTCGGTTGTCAAGCGCATTTCGTAGAGCGGTATGCTCCGCCGATCGATACTTGATCAATAATGAAGGGCCTTCCCATCCGGGCTTGAGCTTGTCCTTTTCTTGTCCGGCGGCGTAGAACTAGTTCGCCAACGTTGTAAGTCTTGGCCCGTACTTCTACGCTTTGATATCTTGAACTGCTGGCGATAGAATGCGGAGCGAGCCTTCGCGGCGTCACGTTCTTCCTCAATGTGTCCAAGCTGTCCTGCCGATCCAGCTCGGCCTCTCTTTCCTCATACACGCGCTTTTCGAGGTGAGTCATGAATAATGTCGCGAGGCAAGACTGCCTCTGCGCCGTATACCATAAAAATGGTGTGAATCCGGTAGTACGGTTAGGCGTTGTCCGCAGCCCCAGTCTGGTCGAGCTCCTCGACCCATTGGGTGTCGGATTTAGTGAGTGACCTCACTAGTCTGGGTTTAATGCCGCTCATTATTAGACCATTTGCTCTTTCCACTTGACCATTGGTTTGAGGGTGATAGACTGACGCATAGTTGAGCTTGATGCCCATATTTTTGCACCATGACTTAACCTCATCGGCCGTGAAGTTCGTGCCGTTGTTGGTGATGATGCTGTGGGGGACTCCGTAACGGTGTACCACCTCTGATATAAAGTCTATCACTGGTCCGGACTCTGCCATTTTGACCGGTTTGGCCTCTATCCATTTGGTGAACTTATCCACCATGACCAATAGGTACTTTTTCTTGTGGGTTCCCCCTTTAAGGGTCCAACCATGTCAAGCCCCGGACCATGACGGCGTGTAATGGGTATGGTTTTGAGGCGGTGGGTGGCATATGGCTCGATTAGCAAAGAGTCGACAACCAACGCATCGCTGGACCAAGTCTGTAAGGTCTGCCCGAGCCGTCGGCCAATAAAATCTGTACGGAATGCCTTTCCTACGGGGCCGGGCTGCTGCGTGGTGTCCGCCTAGTCCGGCATGAATTTAAGCCGGAGGTTTCGCCCTCTTCTTGGAGATACACCTTTGAAGGACTCGGTAGTACTTTTCTTATAAAGTTCTCCCTCATGGACCTTGTAGGCCTTCGATCGCGGACTATGCGTGGGCCTCATTTTGGTCTTGGAAGTTCTGCCTAAGTAAGTAGGCTAGGAAAGGTTACATCCACGTGGCGACTCGCCATTATGTCGTGGGCGGAGGGTGTTATGTCATCTGCCGAATCACCGATTGGTGCGGTTTTCTCGGTTTGTCACTACCGGGCTCCTCTTCCCATAATGCGGATGGCTTGAAAAGCCGTTCGAGAAGATATTTGGAGGGACGACATCACGTTTCACACCGATCGTGCGGGGCGTCGGCCGCTTGGTTATTATCTCGGGCTATGTGATGGAATTGAGTCCTTCAAACCGGTGACATTTTAGGACAGCGTTACGATATGCTGCCATTTTGGATCCTTGGCGTCGAAGTCTCCGTTTATTTGGGATATTGCAAGGTTTGAGTCCCCGCACCTCTAGGCGTTGAATGCCCATGGAGACCGCCATCCGGAGACCATGTAGTAGGGCCTCGATTCGGCTGCATTGTTGGAGTCCGTGTACATTATTTGAAGTACATATTGATTGTATCTACGGTGGGGGCGTCGAGACGGCGCCAACCCCGATCCGGCCAACATTTTGGAACCGTCGAAGTGCATAGTCAATTGGAGTATCGCCGTACTCTTTAGGGAGTTCGGCTTGATCTATTCGGCGGAAGTCAGCCAAAACTTGTGACTTTATAGCTCGTCGAGGTTTGTAAGTGATGTCGAATGGTAAGAGCTCGATGGCCCATTTGCTATCCTGCCCGTTCGTCGCGGTTGTTTATAATGTCATTGAGTGGTACTTGAGAGCCCATTGTTATCGAGCACTCTTGAAAGTAGTGCGAAGCTTTCGAGCGCCATGAACAACTGCGTGTCGGGCTTTATTGAGGTCTTTAAAATCGACCGAGGCGCCAGGATTTATCCTTCTTTGGTACCATCACCAAATTTGCTAGCGGTCGGATGTTTGATATCTCTAATGAATCCGGCTTCCAATAGCTTGGCTAGCTCTTCTCCCATTGCCTGTCTTTTGGGCTCGGAAAATCGTCGAAGAGCATGTTTGACTGGCTTAAATCCTTTTAGGATGTTTAGGTTGTGCTCTGCCAACCTGTGAGGGATTCCGGGCATGTCCGAGGGATGCCAGGCAAAGATATCCCAATTTTCCCGAAGGAATTCGCGCGATCTTGGCGTCAACCGGGTTCAGCTGTCTCCGATGGAGGTCGTCTTTGTTGGGTCCGTTGGGTGGACTGGAATTTTATTATCTCATCTGCTGGTTTGAAGGAGGTGGACTTGGATCTTTTATCGAGTATCACATCGCCCCTGTTCACCGTGAGCGCTTGTGTGTGAGTTCCTCTGCCGCTAAGGCTTGGATAGTGCCTCGAGGGCTAGGCGGCTGTCTTGTTTTCGGCGAGTGCTATATGCGGATCACTAGCGAGTGATTATTCCGCTGGGCCGAGCATTTTGAGCTTCATGTACTGTAATGAGGTATTGCTTGAAAAATTGTGAATGCCTCTCGTCCTAATATGGCGTGATAGCCATTGCTGAGCAGGGCCACACAGGCGTGACTTCTTCGGATCTGTAATTGTCCGGAGGCGAACACCACATCGAGTGTGATTTTTCCGGTCAGCGCGCTTCGGCTAGGGATTATTCCTCTAAAGGTTGTCTTTGCTTCGCTCAATCTGGCTCAATCGATTTCCATTTTTCGCAGAGTTTCCTCGTAAATGAGGTTTAGTCATTGCCGCCATCCATGAGGACTTTTGTCGATCGAAAGCCATCCACTATGGGACTAAGTACCGGTCTGGTGGGGCTCTGGTTGTTGAAATGTGGGCTCGTCGCTGGCATTGAAGGTAATAGCTGTGTCGCTCCATGGATTTCTTTGTTGCTACTTGGTAGACTTTGGCGAGTTCGTGGATTATTCGTTTTCGCATATTATTTGATCACGAAAGTCTCAAGACCGCGATACCGTCTTTGGTATTGTTGGAGTGGTTTCCCGGAGCTAGAAGCTCTTCGCCACTTTTGGCCACCTGCCGTAATATCCAACATGCTCGAAGGCTATGTGTTGGGACGGCTCCCTCTGTACAATGAAGTTTACAGGGTCCATTGAGCCATCCTTCCAGTACGGTTCCGTTTCCCTTATTGGGTTTTTGTTTTTTCGTTTTTGCATCTGGGGCCTGAGTGTAAGGCGCCCTTTTACCGCGGACTGGTTTTGGTGCCGGACTGTCCCAAAATTGATTTTCGGTTTTCCGGAAACTCTCCATCGCCTGACAAGATTTCATTACAATGGATGCGGATCGGTGAAGCGTAATTTTGCGGCGATCAATGGCGTTTAGTATTCCCTTGTCGTGCAGTTATTGCGGAAGATTGATATTGCGTTTTCTTCTCGGCGATCCTTTATCCTGTCCATAACCGGGAGAATCGGCCCGATAATGATGTCTTGTTTGATGAGGCTCTTGCCGTATTAGAGATAGATCGCATATATGCGGGCGGGTGGGTGGAATAAAATCCGGATCCCTGCCCATCCGGAGGCTCAAAGGCCGAGGAGTTTTCGTCGGAAGCTTGGTTTGTCGGGCGCAATCCAGTGAGTCCGGTATTGCATGATTTTAAGTTCCATGCTCGATTGAAGTCCGTCCTCTCGCGGGATCCGCATGGAGGGTTAGGAATCGGACATGAAGTGTCTTCAATATTGGCAAAGAGTTGCGTATTCTTCCTCCACCACGTAGAGGCGTGGTGGGTGGCACGGGAGAGTTGATCTCTCTCGGATCGGTTTTAAGCCCAATCTGGTTGTAGTCTGAGTGACTCGAGCGGCGATGCGATCAAGAGCTCGTTAATGAGCGAGCTCGATTGGATCTAACTGTTCGGCAGCTTTAGGGCTGACGCGAAGATTGCTTCCGACGACTTGAGAAGTCATTGCGAAGCGGCGGCGGACGAGCGATCATGAGAAAACCACCAAGCGGATAGTTTGGCGGCGGCCAAGGCCCTCCGTGAAAACACCGTCTTTGAAGGCGGGTGGAGGCATCCGCTCTATCGGCTGACGACGGAGGAACTCTCAATGAAAGCACCAATGTCGGTGTCAAAACCGGCGAATCTCGGGTAGGGGTCCCGAGCTGTGCATCTAGGCGGATGGTAACATGAGGCGAGGACACAGATGTTTTTACCAGTGTTGGGCCCTCTCGATGGAGGTAAAACCCACGTCACGCTTGACTAATATTGATGATATGGGTAGTACAAGAGTAGATCTACCACGAGATCAAAGAGGCTAAACCCTAGAAGCTAGCCTATGGTATGATTGTTGAGATGTATGTTCGTCCTACGGACTAAGGCCCTCCGATTTATATAGACACCGGAGAGGGCTAGGGTTACACAGAGTCGGTTACAATGGTAGGAGATCTATATATCCGTATCGCCAAGCTTGCCTTCCACGCCAAGGAAAGTACCATCCGGACACGAGCCGGAGTCTTCAATCTTCTATCTTCGTAGTCTGGGAGTCCGGCGGATATTGATAGTCCGGCTGTCCGGACACCCCCTAGTCCAGGACTCCCTCACCCTCCATCCCTAATCCTCTTTGTTTAAAATTTCTGTTTGGTAGGCAGGGTTTGTCAAATTGACATAACATGGTGTAGAACACTTAAAAATTCAATCTTTACAATGTAACTAACTCTACAGAATTGTAAAGGCCACCTCATAAAAATGAGAAAAAATGCTACAGGAAAATAATTTAGTAGTAGTTTTTCCAAGCAACAACATAATTTTGCATGACTCAGTATCAATATCTCATCACAACAACAACATAATTTATCTCTCTCTATAAAAAAACATAATTTATCATAACAACATGACTTCGATCCCAAATCCCAGGAATCATAATTTATCATAACAGCATGATCTTTCGCAGCAACAACAGTTAATCACAATATAATTTTGCAGCAAAGATAACGCAACACAAGTACTACTAGAATAGCTCAAGATCAATTATACTTTCGCATACAGATATATCCATCTTTTGGTGTCATGATCATCCATCTTTGAGAAACTGAGAGAAAGTTATCCATCCAGCTTGTTTATTGTTGCTTCTTTTGGTGCTTGAGAACCTCATGAAACAAAAAGAGATGAATATTAGAGTGCCTTTAAAATAACTTACAACAAATAGTTTTGCTAGATGAACATTAGTTCTATTTACAGAGGGAGTAATACATATGAAAGCATAATAGTAATACAGAGGAAGTAATACATATTTACAAAGGGTTGGCAATCTTCTACCACAAACTACTACTACTTCTACTTGCAGATAAGCAGAGTCAACAACAAAGATACATCAGCAGCCACAATTGTCACAACAACCGACCCATCAACAGTCTAGGAGGAGGTGAACTTGGTGAATAACATGATAATTAATTCAGGCTGAATAACAGCCATTACCAGCATCGATGTTAGAAGATGACAACACACATCTAGTACAATAGTACTCCTCTCAGCTAGCAGATCCAAGTCTACATTACCCTCCAACATATAAACTGGATATGTTGTTATGTTCGCTCCATCAACTTGCTCTAGTACAGAGATATGCCACCAAAATAAATTGGATTTTATCAGCCCATCAATTTGCTCTAATGGTTCAATTAGCTTCATCATATAATTAATTAAGCTTCATTCCTTGATGGTACTACTACGTGTTGCAAATTATGATCATAAGTTGTTACTATATATATATTGGCCTATTGACCTCATATATATGTTATTCAACTCTATATAATACTCCCTTTGTTCCAAAATAATTGCCTCAACTTCAGTACAACTTTATACTAAGTATTGAGACATTTATTTTGGGACGGAGGGAGTACTAATTAAATAACCATGGCCAGTCTAAAATTAAATAACCACCATAACACGAATTTCTCTAAAATATTCCAAGACCTGAACGATTTGAAAACTACATAAGCGACCAACAGCCGTCTACTAATACTTCTTACAAGGAAAAAAGGTAGCCACTGCTATATAGTATGTCTTGCACAAAGCAATCAGCTGCAAGAGCTAAGCTAGTTGAGTTGATCATGAATTGACATATATATAGCTAGAAATCAGCAAACACATCAATTCATCACCAATCTTAGCTACATCTAGGTCTTTATGGAAAAAAGCTAGAGCTGCAGACATATAACCTATTACTTGTTGTAGATAATTCTTAGAGATAATTCTGAAGGATTCTATGGCTAGTGTACTTACAATTTTGGTACAAGCTAGGTATAATTACTGAAGCTGCAGACATGTACATGTAACAAACTTCCTCCTAAAATGCAGTGCAAATGGTCAAGGGTGGTTTTTTCAGACCCACATCTGTGTGGCCGGCGTTGAAGCTCTGGCGGTGGCTGGCCGTTGAAGATCCGGCGGCACACGTCGAGGAGGCGGCGGGGCTCCTCCTCTGGCATGTCCCTGCGTCTCACCCGGTTCGTTCCCCGCGGGTGCCCTCGAGGCTCGGTAGCCGTGTGGATAGAGAGGGTGAAAGTGCTAGTTATCGACTAGAGGGGGCGGGGTGAATAGGTGATTTTTATGGAAGTCTTCAAAACATGGGAGTTTCGAAGACAAACAATAGAAATGAACCTATTGACATGCAGCGGAAGGTAGACTACACTAGACAAGCCATAGTCAAGTATTCAATGAAGTGAAAGCACGAACATTATTAGCAGCTAGGTAGTATGGATCAGGATGGAAGATAGTGTGAAGCCAAACAACAATAGTCGTCACATAGTGAAGTCAAATAGATAATGCAAGCAGGCAATGACTTCACAAGGACAAACTGTAAGTAAAGAAAAGTAAGAGACAGAACCAGTTGCTTGGTGAGGACAGTGATTTGTTGGACCAGTTCCAGTTGCTGTGACAATTGTACGTCTGGTTAGGGAGGCTGAGATTTAACTCAGAAGACCGCGTCTTCACCTTATTCCCCTTGAGCTAAGGACACTTAGTCCTCGCCCAATCACTCTGGTAAGTCTTCAAGGTAGACTTCCAAACCTTCACAAACTTTGTTCACTGACAATCCACAGTGACTCCTGGATGCTTTGAACGCGACGCCTAACCGGATGGAGGATTCACAGTCCTCAAGTGTAACAAGTCTTCAGATCACGCGGACAGAAAGACTTCGGTGATGCCAAACACTCTTTGGGCTCTGGGTGTTTTGGGCTTTGTCCTCGCAAGGATCTCTCTCTCAAATGCTTCTGAGGTGGGTTGCTCTCAAACGACAAAAGCAGTGCACTAATTCTGAGCAGCCACCAATTTATGATGTAGGGGGTGGGCTATTTATAGTCAGGAGGCAACCCGACCTGATTTGTCCGAAATGACCCTGGGTCACTAAGGAACTGACACGTGTTCCAACGGTCGATTTCAAACACTGCGACAACTTGACTTGGGCTACAAGTAAAGGCGACTCATCCGACTCTGGATAAAATTTTCTCTCATTGTCTTCGCTCGAAGACATAGGATTTAGTTGAGCATCACTTGATCCTCGACTTTGTTCACTTGGACCCCCTTATGATGACGGTGGTTCCTATGACTCAACAAAGAAGAAAAGGAAACTACGAAACAGCTATGTCTTCGCACTCCATAGTCTTCATGCGATGTCTTCTTATGTCATAGTCTTCAATGTGAATATCTTCACAGACCACCACTATCTTCAATGTCTTCACACATTTTTAGGGGTCATCTCCGGTAGGTAAACCGAATCAATGAGAGACTACTACCTGTGTTATCCTGCAATTCTCACAAACACATTAGTCCCTCAACCAGGTTTGTCGTCAATACTCCAAAACCAACTAGGGGTGGCAGTAGATGCACTTACAATCTCCCCCTTTTTGGTAATTGATGACAAACTGGTTGAAGTTTTCAACGGGGATAAAAGTATGTGAAATTGTAAGGGTAAAGATATTGTCTTCATAAGTAGCAAAAGGCTCCCCCTGAAGATGTGCATATAAATAGTTTGCGTTTGAATGCGAATGCACATGGCAGGTTTTACTTGTGGAGATCCTCTTCAACTAATGAAGACAATTCATCATGCATGAAAGGATGTAAGGTAATGACATGCATAATGAAAAATGGACGTCTGCGGAATGGCTTCATGCAGAATTTATCATCGCATCATAGAATAACAGAAAAAGTAGCAGATGACCATCAAGTTTAAGTGTTACAACCCAAAGAACCAAATGTATCAAAACGAGAGTTGTAAACACTTGGAAAAATATAAAGCAACCACCCATATGGACCCGCTTGAAGACTATCAACTCATATGCTTCTCCCCTTTTTGTCAGTAAGGACCAAAAAGGTTTAAAGACATAGAGCCTCTACTCGTTCCCATGAGGAGTAGGTGAAGGTGCAGGGTCGACGTTGGAGTCCGATGGTGCAGAAGAACTTGGTGCAGTGTCGATACGAGGCGAAGTTGTAGTTGGTGACGTAGCATCATCTTCGTCATCGATGACTCTGGCATTGACAGTTGCCGCTGAGGAGGAGTACTCATAGTCTTTGAGTGAGGGAGTCGACGCAAGACAACGTTCCTGGGAGGAGTGGAATCAAATTTGAATCTCTCTATGAAGCCATCTTGTTCAAGATCATCTTTAGAACTGAGCAATGTCAGACTCTTCCACGAGCGCCAACAGGTTTCATGAGTCACAAATGCATTCTTGGTGGCAAGATTTTGAATGCGATTAACATCCACCAAGAGGCTCTGCATCTGACGCTTCAGCTAGTCATGATGCTTATCCTGTTTCTGATGAAGTGCCACGAGAAGCTCTCGGTCATTGAGAACACGAGATCGCTTTCGAGGCCTTTGAGCAATGGTACTCTTAGTGGCTTCAGTATGGGCATGATGAGGTGCACGTGTATTTCCATCCAAAGGATAAACACGAGCTGCAGCAAGAACTCCTTCAATAGGTTGAGTGAAACTTTGACGATCGATGTTGTGAAGATAAATTGGCTCCTTGGCAGGCTCTGGGTATATGGCTTAGATAGACATATCAACCTTTGGCAAGAATATGCAATGGTTGCGCGCAGAGGGCTGATATATAGTTGATAGCAGAGTGAAGCTTGATGAGGTGCATTACCCATGGAGCATAAAACTTCAGACCAAATAGATCAGAACCAGATACAGCAAGTTGTCTGATGAAGAAATCCTGAGCATTGAAGCTGATGCCATTGAGAATATAGAAAATCAATGTCTTCATTGAGCCTTCAAGCTTTGCTGCAGAAGAATGTCCTTTGATGGGCCATAGAGTTCGCCTTATAATATGATAGATGGTGCGGGGCAGATACTCTAGGTCTTCAACAAAGAATTCCTTTGGATATTCAGCATCTTGTGGCAGTGGCTTCATCATGCGCAGCATTTGGCTCATATTCGGCTCAAGCTTCTGGAATATGCTCTCCAAAGCATTGCGGTGAAGCTAACAACCAGGTTCATAAAGTTCACCTAGAGTGGGCAGGGCAGTAAGCTCAATGATATCAAGAGCTTTGGCTTCATGGTGTACATTGCCTGCATCCACTCAAGGACCCAAGTCTTCGGATCCCTGTTGTAGCCGCGAATGTGAAGAGTAGCATAGAATTGTAACAGGAGCTCTGCATTCCAATTTTCCTTGTCGGTCACAAACTGCAGAAGGCCAGCATCTCTGAAGCAGTCGAGGGCTTCTTCCAAGCAGGGCAGGCCAGCAATGGCTTCGCAGTCTAGACGCATATGGGGAAAAATGCGCCCTCGATTGTATAAGACACAAGAATAATAACTGCGCTGCTGATAGCTTCAGAACCGATCAGATGAAATTCTTGGCTTGGAATATGGGTTCTTGGCACTATCAAAGAAGGTGTTGTGTGCTTTGAAGCCATTCACATTGAACGATCTGGGCGAAGATGCAGTACCTGGAAACCTTGGCAGCCTCGGTTTTGGCTTCTGGACCTGAGGCCTGTGCTCCACATGATAATCAAATTGAGGTCCGGGAGCAGGAGGAGGAAGCTAGAATAGGCCAACGAACCATGACAGGTTGGCCGCGATCAAATGCCAGCTCAATAGTATGAGGCCTTGGAGGTGGTACAGGAGCATTGGCATTGACATGGGCTTCATGCTGTACAATGGCTTCAGGTGCAACATTGGCTTCAGGCACCATATTCACTTCAGGCGCCACATTAGCTTCAGCCATGACAACGTCATTGGCTTTAGTAGTGTTGTTGGTGGCCGCCTTAGTATTTCCAACGTCCACTTGAGTAGCTGGAGGGTCGGGCACAGACTCGTTCTCCTCGAGAACAACTTCTTGGTTGGTAGGGGGTGTGTTAACTCGCTCTTCTTCTTCACGAGGTTCTTGATGTTTGTCGGCTGATGCAGCCGGTATGTCTTCAGCAGCTTTGGCTTCAGACTCAGAGACGTTCATAGTTGGAGTGGCTTCAGGAAACACTTGACGTGCTACTGAGTTGTGTTACACTTCTCCTTACGGGCGCTTTCGGCAGAAGCGACTTGTAACCTTGGTCGCTGCGAAGCTGCGGAATCTGAGGCGATGCTTTTGGAGAGGGAGTTGGCTGGACCACATAGTCGTCATCGTCAAGCACCGAAGTGGTGACTTGAGGTGGGGGAGTAATGGGTGATTCATGACTTGAAGTGTCTTGTTGGGGGTGATCAGCCCACGATGCATCCTGAGCGATTGGTGTCAAGGGACGACCAATGCTGATGAGTTTGCTATTCGTGAGAACAGGCGATGATACCGTTTGGTGCTCGATCTGAGGAAGGACTTCATCATCATCTACATTGTCTTGATGACCAATGTCTTCAGCTGTGATGGGATTAATAGCTGGAATGTCTTCAGCTTCAGGAGCCTCTGTGAAAGCAGGCTCGTGAACTATTAACTGACGCTCTTGGTGTTCGGATGCAGGATGAGCAACAGAGATGGGCTCGACAACAAGGGGCTCTGTGGGAGCAGCCCGATCTTTCTTCAAAGACTTTGTTTTTCGCTTCTTGGTCTGTGGTGCATCATCAGAGGCATTCTTGTTCTTGCGCTTCCTGGCTTCAGCCTCAGCTGACTTTGTCTTCTTCAGTTCTGAAGCTGCTGTGGGGACCTTAGGCTTTGAGCCTATCATGCTGGCAGGGAAGACAATGCGAGGTGCTTCCCGCCCTGATGCTTCAGCTTGGACCACAACAGGCCTCATATTTTTGGCAGCCATCTTGGGGTCTATGCCTGGACGCCCAAGAGCCTTGTGCTTTTCTGCTTCATTGTGAGCTTGAACACATTTTTCGGCGAGGTGTTTCATTCGCTCTCTTGAACCTTTTGCTTCCTCACGTTTCTTGTGAAACGCCTCCTTGAGGTCATGCAGCATTTGCTTGAAGTTTTGAACATCAGCCACGCTGAGCTTGGCCATGTGCTTCTTGAATTGAGCCTTCTCATAGTCAATTTTGTTCTTCAGTTCGACAATGAGCCAAAGCCAGCTCATGAGCAATGGCTCCATGGAAGGAGACACTGATGCCAATTGGGAGCTGAAGATCATCGATACTGAGGCTTGGGTTGTCAAACCATTCATCAATAAAGTTATGCAAGATATCCACATCAAAGAGGGGCAGATCGTTGAAGATCTCTGCCTCTTGCTTGCTCTTTATTAGCATCTCAAGAGCATCATCACCAAGATCATCGTCACTGGATAGATCAATGGCTTCTTTCTCATTCCTTAGAACGGCAGCTGGGGTCAGTGCAGGTCCAGAACTCTTGACAAGCTTTTTCTTGGACTTCTCTGTCTTCTGGGAGACAGGAGAAAGATCTTCAGATTGTATACTCGATGTAGGAGGAGCAGTTGCCAATGGCTTCACAAGCGAAGCTTTAGGTGCAGCAGAGGGCTTTGAAGCTTTAGTTTTCTTCTGCTTCTGTGGCTTAGGTGGAGCAGGCGCTTCATCAGTATCAGCGCGTCATCAGAGTGCTCCACGGCTGCCCCCTGAACAGCAATATGAGTGAGGAGCCCTTCGAGGTTGTAGAAGGGCCTGATGACATTGGGTTCAGCATCACGTGTGCCATCAGCCCGAGGAGCAGATGGACCGGGGTTGAAGTCGAGTCCAAATGCTTTCTTGTTCTTCACAGCAGAATCCTTGGCAAACTTGTAGTTGCACTTGAACAAATTGTCATCATGACACCATAACAGAGAAGATGGGTCGGCATTAGCAGGCTGTGGCCCACGGACCATGCAAGGGTAGAAACCTTGAGTAATGGCTTCGGACTTGGACTTGGGTTGAAGATTTTTGTATAAGATATCTCCCCAAGGTCGCTTTATGGCATTCTTTTCAGCGTATTCCTTGGTCACGAACTTGTACTTGAACCATTGCTCAGCCCAATATCTTCGAATCCATTGGATTCGTGTTTTGCATTGGCCATAGCTCTCTTCAGGATCAGTTTTGTATAACTCATAGAGATATTCGGGCAAATCCTTTGATGTATTCCCACGGTGCTACCTGCCGCCCTTTCTTGCTGACTTTTTTGTGGCCATGAAGTTCAAACTGGATGGCTTCAGAACTTGCAAAGGCTTCCGTCTGTGACAACATTAGAGGTGCGAGGGAAGGGGAAGAGGTCATATGCATTCTCAGAAGATTTTGAAGATAAATCAGTTTGAAGACATTGACCTCATAGCACGAAGACATTCACTTATTTGGTGTGAGTTGGTTCCAGATTTATACGAATCCAATAATAAGTACAAGTGAGGAATCTAACTAGTTGTGAAGCATAAGTGAATATACTAGGCATGATATGAGATGCAGAACATGATAGATTCAATTTTGTAGGCATAGAAACCACTTTTGGTGGAGAAGGACGATTCTATTGGATCAAAAAGGCAGTAGAAAGTAAGTTTTAATTACCACACAAAGAACTGCTAGACGGAGCGGAGTGGGAGGCCGAGCAGTTCAATCTCCCGTGCCCTAACTTGGCGACGGAAGACACCTACGGCGGTGGCGGAGGAGACGAGGTCCGCGGCCGGTGTGAGGACGACATCGGTGAGGTCGCGGCAGCTAAGAACTTCGCCGCCGGCGTCGTCGAGAGCTAGTGGTGGTGCTAGGGTTTGTGCGAGGTGGAGAGGTGGGAGAAGGATTTTGACCGCAATGTGATGTGTATTTATAAGGAAATGTGATGTGTATTTATAAGGAAAGGGACATCACATCGCGATTACGCAGGTGCCCCTGGCGGTTCACATCTGAGGGACACGTGGCGAACATGCAACACATTGGAAGTTGTTCCATGTTCCCACGCACGCCTGGACTGTCGGGTGGTCGTTCCGGCTTCTCCGGGTTTCAGGCAATGGGGATATAGCATTTAAAACAGATTTAACTTTTATCTCTTTATCTTCTGCTGACAAGGACACAGAGAAGACATTTGACAGTTTTGATAGAATGCATATGATTTGGATAGATAGAATTTGAGGTAGAAGCATAGAAGAGGTTAGGGCCTGATCACATTCACTTAGATCAAAAGATTCACGCAAGAAGACATAGCTATAAGTGAATGCTGTAGAGGACAGAACACAAATATATGTATATATCAGAATGAGACCAAATCAACATGGTGAAGATAAACATGAAGTCAAATTAAGGTCGAAGATAAATCAAATGCAAAGACTTTGCAAATGAGACGCCAATGAAACACTTCAAATGAAGGTTTGGTGGTGGCGTTACCCACTGAGGGAGTCCTGGATTAGGGGGTGTCCGGATAGCCGAACTATCACCGTCGGCCGGACTCCAAAACTATGAAGATACAAGATTGAAGACTTCGTCCCGTGTCCGGATGGGACTTTCCTTGGCGTGGAAGGCAAACTTGGCGATACGGATATGTGGATCTCCTACCATTGTAACCAACTCTGTGTAACCCTAACCCTCTCCGGTGTCTATATAATCCAGAGGGTTTTAGTCCGTAGGATGAACAACAATCATACCATAGGCTAGCTTCTAGGGTTTAGCCTCATTGATCTCGTGGTAGATCTACTCTTGTACTACCCATATCATCAATATTAATCAAGCAGGAGTAGGGTTTTACCTCCGGCGAGAGGGCCGAACACAGGTAAAAACATCGTGTCCCTTGTCTCCTGTTACCATCCGCCTAGACGCACAGTTCGGGACCCCCTACCCGAGATCTGCCGGTTTTGACATCGACATTGGTGCTTTCATTGAGAGTTCCTCTGTGTCGTCACCTATAGGCCCGATGGCTCCTTCAATCATCATCAACAATGCTGTCCAGGGTGAGACTTTTCTCCCCGGACAGATCTTCATATTCGGCGGCTTTGCACTGCGGGCCAATTCACTTGGCCATCTGGAGCAGATCGAAAGCTACGCCCCTGGCCATCAGATCAGGTTTGGAAGTTTGAACTATACGGTTGACATCCGTGGAGACTTGATCTTCAACGGATTCGAGCCACAGCCGAGCATGCCGCACTGTCACGATGGGCATGATTAAGCTCTGCTGCCGGACAGTGCCCTGGGGGCCGCACAAGAGTCTGCTCCGACCCTTAGCTCGGAACCGACTGCGCCGATCGAGGATGGGTGGCTGGACACCGCCTCGGGGGCTGCTACCTCTATGGCGATAGAGCCGAATACCAACCCGTCCTTGTGAAGCTTCGTGACTCCAAGGTGCGGACTCCTCTCGGACCCGAACCTTCGCGCCCTTAATCGAACTCGATTGGGCGCCCGATCATGGAGTTCACCGCTGCGGACATCTTCGGCACTTTCGCCTTTCGGCGACATCTGAATTCGCTAAAGTGTCTCTCTTTATCGGAGAGCCTGGC
The DNA here is from genome assembly GCA_021437245.1 of Aegilops speltoides. NCBI lineage: Eukaryota > Viridiplantae > Streptophyta > Magnoliopsida > Poales > Poaceae > Aegilops > Aegilops speltoides. The sequence goes on along the minus strand of CM038142.1, from coordinate 420,862,874 downwards.
GGATTATGGTCGGGGCGGTTGGGATGCGGACGACGAAGAAATTCAAAGCCCACCCACCACCCGCCGTAGCCACTGTCGATGACTTAACCGACATGCTAGACTTGACTCGAAGACATCGACGGTATGGGCGGCGATGCGGAGGCGACCAGAACCAGCGCCTACGAGGCGCTGGAAGGCCACCTCGTCATCGACATATACATGGTGGACATCCCAAAGGATGGGAATGGCGATGGAACAACGGAGGATGACCCCTCCAAGAAACAGCCTAAGCGCCGGTGTCAGCGGCGCCACTCTAAATCCCGCCACAGCAAGAATGGAGATTCCGGCACCAGAGACAATAACACCCTGGATAGTGCCCAAGACAACACCCTCCAGCAGGATTCAGTGCAGGAGGATGGAGAAGACAACCCTCATGAGAGGGCGGCAGACAGAGAGGTAGAGGACGATAATTATATGCCTCCCTCCGGAGACGAGGCAAGCCTCGACGACGACGAATTTGTCGTGCCTGAGGATCCCATCGAACAAGAGCGCTTCAGACACAGGCTTATGGCCATGGCAAGCAGCCTCAAGAAAAAGCAGCAACAACTTAGAGCTGACCAAGATTTGCTAGCCGACAGATGGACTGAAGTCCTTGCGGCGAAGAGTATGAACTCGAGCGCCCTCCAAAAGCTACCCCAACGCAAGCTGCTACCACGATTAGAGGAGGAAGCACATAAACCTACATCACCAGCGCTGTCTGGCCGACCAGCCACCTCGTTGCCGCATGACGAGAGAGGCCTCTAGGCCCTCCACTAAAGCCATACCCGGCGGCCTTCGAAAAGTACAAAGCCACGGGGAATCGCGGACTTATGAGACATATTGGAGGATAAGGCAAGACAAACAAGATCGATCTACGGATCGGCGTGGGCGCCCACGATGCGTGGCGACAACCGTCACGCCCGGATCTGACAATTCGGTCGGGCGAACACGATGAACAAAGCTTCGTTTGAGCTGCATCGTGATATATTGTCTGAGGTGCCGCACACCCACTATGCTTCACGAGGCGAAGTAATGGATCATCAAATCACGAGGGTTTCAAACCGTAAACATTGAATCATCTGACGGCTGCAGATCCTGCGGTTTGGATTGAGGACTATCTCCTTCACATCCACATGGCCCTTGGTGATGATCTACATGCCATCAAATACCTCCCACTCAAGCTTAAAGGCCAGCTCGGCATTGGCTTAATAGCTTGCCAGCAGAATCAATTGGGTGTTGGGAAGACCTGGAAGCCACATTCCTTGATAACTTCCAGGGCACATATGTGCGACCTCCAGACGCCGATGACCTAAGCCACATAATTCAGCAGCCAGACGAATTGGACAGACAATTCTGGACACGGTTCTTAACCAAGAAAAATCAAATCATCGACTGTCCGGATGCAGAGGCCCTTGCAGCCTTCAAACATAACATCCGTGACGAGTGGCTTGCCCGACACCTAGGGACAGGAAAAGCGAAATCCATGGCAGCCCTCACATCACTCATGACCGCTTCTGCGGTAGAGGACAGCTAGCTAGCTCGCGATAACAACGACCAAAAACTACGGTAGTTCGGATACCAAGGACAGCAATGGCGGTGGCGTTGTAATAAGCACAAAGCGCGCGTGCGGCAATATCTTGAAAAGATATGGCGGTCAATGCGGATTGAGCTCTAAACCGGTCGTGGAAAAAGCCATTCAAAAGAAATACTCGGGCCCGTCAATCTGGACCGAATACTCGATCGCTTGTGCGGATACGGCACCCCGAAAAACCAGCCAATCACACCAACAGGATTGTTGGGTGTTCAAGCGAGCGAGCAAGTTAATTGCGAAAATAATGACAAGGGGCTGCATAGCGATGGCGAGGAGGAAACCGGCGCCCGAACAATAGAGGACAAAGGGCTTCCCCACAAGTGCGGACGGTGAACATGATATCGCAACCCACATAGCCAAAGGGAGCGGAGCGTGCGCTTAGGGGCGTATATGCGATGGAGCGAGTCGCCCCAAAGTTCAATCCGTGGTCCTCATGCCCGATCACTTTTGATCGAAGGACCACCCACTAGCATCCTCCATGGCGGATTCGCGCATTGGTTCTAGACCCAATCATCGTGGATTTCACCTCACTAGAGTCACGATGTACGGCGGCAAACTGAACCTGCTTTATCGGGATACGGGCATAAGATGGGCATAGACCCGTCAAGGATTAAACCCAAAAATGACCTTTAAAGGCGTCATACCGGTGTAGAGGCCAATTATGCGAGCTCCGTTACACTTGAAGTGGTCTTGGATCCCGGATAACTTCGGCGCGAGTTAATCTTGACATAGTCCCGTTCATGGCGGCTATCATGCCTTTGCTCGGACGAACCGCATTGCAAAATTCAATGCGGTGCCGCACTACGCATACCTCAAGCTCAAGATGCGGGCCCTCGAGAGTCATTACAGTTAGCGGAAACACGAGCGCTCACTCCGAGCGGAGGAGCATCTGGCTGGCTCTCGCGGCGAAGTACAAAAGCAGCCTCTTAAGGCAATTCTCGAGTCCGGTGTTAGCGGCGGACAACATCAGCAGCGCTGGGTAACCTACAACAAGACCACCTGGCACGTTCTGAGCACACGTAGCAATGCGGCCCCAACCCCAGCCCTCGCGACACCGCAAGACCAGTACCACGCGTACATAACTACGCTCTGGAGATACCATGGGCACAGGGGGAGAGGCACGACCACGACATGCCCAGAGTGCGGCTCAACCACACCAGGGGCTCCCAATTGTGTCATTCTTCTTTTTCTTTCTTCTTATTCACGGGACTCCGTTTCCGAAGCCTGTCCGCGATGAGACTTGCCGAACTCACGATGCAACAGCGGGGAAGCGAAAAGCTCGTTGAGTATCCGGTGGTCTCCATCACGAGCATTATACCTGTTTTACATACCATTTCGCAGCCTACCCACGGAGAGGACATGTTAAATAGTCCCACCCCTTGCTTATAGCACTATTTGTATCGTTCTGCTTTCATTGCAGTATTTTTTGAATAAACAATGCATCGCTTTTTGCCTATCATTGCATTCCTTTTTTTATCTATATATGTTCACTTATGACATGTTTCACCCGTACGCTTTGGTATGGCCAAATACACCAGGGGCTTAAGTTCCCCAGAGTATGGTGTGATAAGTCCGAACACTTTCACAAGTGCGGCACCCCGAACTTATAGCATTATATGCATCGACTCCGAATCATGTCTTGGGTCAATAGTTGGGTTTGCCCGGCTCCCATGTTTTGGTACCTTACGTTCCGTTATATCGGCTAAGGTAGCGCTGGGAGAACCACTGCGATTGTGCCCAGTTGAGCTGGGTTGAGCACCTCAGTGGAGAAAGCTAAAACTGACCGTCATGATGGGGCGAGAGCCGGTCGCTGTTCGAGATGTTTTTTCGAGTCCCAAAAAGACTTATGCGCTTAGGCGAGGAGCGGCTTTGTCCGGCCCAGCGTGGATAGCGCCCAATTGACCTTAGAACACTAGGGGCTTCGCCGAAATTTAAAATTATAGAATTCTATGGCTAAGTGGGAGTGTTCAAGCATTATAAATCTGGTTGCCTCGTTCGTTGTGTTGAGCGCCTCCTTCGAAGGATCCAAAAATGGGAAAAAGAGCGCTCAAGTTTATCCCGAACACCCCAGCACTCGCGGCATGGGGGCTGAAGCCAACGACTTGCCATCTCTCAAATTAGATAAATGGCCGCACAGAAGGTAATATTTTAAATTAACAAACGTTACTTTGCGCATATGAACAAGTTTTCAGCGCACAGGATAACAAAATGCGAGTCTACTAAAAAATTACATCTTTGGAGCATTCACCCGCTATAAGGCGGGCACCCTTTAGGACACCCTTATAATACATCTCGGGCGTGTGATACTCCTTGCCCGGTGGTGGCGCGTCCGTCACAAGCTTCTCGGCATCCATCCTGCCCCAGTGCACTTTAGCACGGGCAAGGGCCCGACGGGCACCTTCAATATAGGCAGAGTGCTTAATGACTTCAACCCATGGACAGGCGTCCACCGGACCAGACCGAAGTAGCTCCGAGGCATGGATTCTTTGGGCCACAGCTGAACTATGAGGCCCTTCATGGCCTGTTCGGCCACCTTGTGGAGTTCGACTAGCTGCTTCAGCTGGTCGCTCAGGGGCACCGGATGTCCGGTCTCAGCATACTGAGACCAGAATACCTTCTCCGTCGAGCTCCCCTCCTCGGCCCGGTAGAACGGCAGCATCGGACACACTGCGGGGCAGATCTGCGAATGCTCCTGGAGAGCTCCGAATTCGGGTAAGTAACAATTAGTTCACTTTCACATGCTTTCTTTTCATAAAGAATGCCTTACCCGCCGCTATCTTCTTTATCGCCTCAATCTCCTGGAGGGATTTTTGGGCTTCGGCCTTGGCGGCTTTGGCACTTTCAAGAGCCGAGGCGAGCTCGGACTCCCGAGTCTTCGAGTCACGCTCCAAACTCTCGTGTTTTTCCACGAGAACCTGGAGCTCTTGCCGCACCTCCGCCACCCGTGCCTCCTGCTTCTCCCGCTCGGTGCGTTCCGCGGCCGCATTGCATTCGGCCTCGGACACCACTTCCTTCAGGGTCGCCACCTCATTAGTGGCCCCTGCAATACCCACGTTATTCCTGTCATTTTTTGCAACCAAATCATTTTCTATAAGGTATTACTTACCTTCCTTGTCCTCGAGCTGCTTCTTGGCACAACCGAGCTCGTTCTCGGACCGCTCGAGGCTCTGCTTCAATGCATTGACCTCCGCAGTTAGTGCGACAGAGGTTAGCCGCGCAGCCTGCATTCCCATATTGACATACTTATGTTAGACTCCTGCGTATATCTTATTAGATCCTCAATTCGGCTTTTCTTTCTGAACACCAAACTGAGCATCAGGGGCTACTGTCTATGCGGTACTATTTTTACATATCTTAAATTACTTACCTCAAAGCCTGTTAGAAGGCTGGTGCGAAGCTTGATCAGCCCGCTCTTGGCGGTGAACTTTGAATCACCGCACTCATTACAGTGCTGTGCTCCTCGTTGATGGAAGCGCCGTTGAGCGCCTCCAGCAAATTATTCGGCGCCTCCGGTTGGACGGAGGTCACCGGCATCGCAGTCTTGCCCTTCTTACGAAGGGGCCGCCCGATGGACTCCGGAACCACTAAAGGTTCGGTGCGAGTCCGTCCAAAGTCCGGAGGTTGCCTGCGGCACCTCGGAACCTCCTCCTCTGGCTGGGCCCCTTCAGGACCCCACCTCGGCATCGTGCATGTCACGGGGGTGGGCGGTCGGAAGTGAGCGCTATTCACATCCGGCGAACCGAGGACCCGCTTCGGCGAAGCGGGAGATAAATCCTTAGGCGAGCTACATGGTTGTATTCGGCGTTAGAAGACACTATGCGACAAAAAGAGAAATCATGAGTTATTATGGAATCCGGACACTTACGATCTCGCCAGGGGCTTGGCCCTCGAGGGCCACTCCTCTTCGTCGTCGTCGGCGTTGGTGGAACAGTCCGGAGGGAGGGTCCTTCCCTTCTTGGACCCTTCGGCCTCCTCCGTTGGGGAAGCCTTCCTTTTCTTCTCTCCCCCCACTGAGGGAGAGGCCTCTTTCTTCTCCTCCTCTTCTTCGCGGGAGGAGTCCGCCTCGGAGTCATCGGACGATGAGTCTGATAGCACCTGGCGCCAGGAACTCCTCCGAGTTCCCGTGTCTTCTTCTTGGCCTTCTTCTCCGTCACCACGTAAGGCGCCGGAGCCAGCAGTCCCGTTAATCGGGCGTCCGCTGGGTCTTCGGGCAAAAGTCAGACGATTAACCTGCGGGACGTCTTACGCCAGAACTGTTAAAGGTAAAGGGAGTTTAGATCCCGCATAGAGTCAAACTATGAATAACAAGTATCCCGTAAAGGGTAAAATAACCTACCTCGCCGGCTTGACGCTGCGAGCTGAATCCGCGATCTTCGGTAGCGGATGCGGGAGCCTCGGCGCCCTTGAACAGCACCCTCCAGGCGTCTCCGTACGTAGTGTCGAAGGGCCTGCTCAAGGTTGGGTGCTATGCCGGATCGAACTCCCACAAATTGAAAGCCCGTTGTTGGCACGGGAGAATCCGGCGGACGAGCATGACCTGGACCACGTTGACGAGCTTGGTCTTCTTGTCCACAAGGTTTTGGACACAGGTTTGGAGTCCGGTCAGCTCTTCCGAATTACCCCATGTCAGGCCCTTCTCTTTCCAGGAGGTGAGCCGTGTGGGGATGCCAGATCTGAATTCAGGGGCCACTGCCCATTCAGGGTCGCGCGGCTCGGTGATGTAGAACCACCCCGATTGCCACCCTTTGATGGTTTCCATGAAGGTGCCCTCAAGCCACGTGACGTTGGGCATCTTGCCCACCATGGCGCCTCCGCACTCCGCCTGCTGGCCGCCCACTACCTTCGGCTTGACATTGAAGGTCTTCAACCATAAGCCGAGGTGGGGTGTGATGCGGAGGAAGGCCTCGCACACAACGATAAACGCTGAGATGTTGAGGATGAAATTCGGGGCCAGATCATGGAAATCCAGGCCATAGTAGAACATGAGCCCCCGGACAAATGGGTGGAGTGGGAAGCCCAGTCCGCGGAGGAAATGGGGAAGGAATACCACCCTCTCATGGGGCCTGGGGGTGGGGATGAGCTGCCCCTCGTCGGGGAGCCAATGCGCGATGTCACTTGACAAGTATCCGGCCTTTCGCAGCCTCTTGATGTGCCCCTCCGTAACGGAGGAGGCCATCCACTTGCCTCCCGCTCCGGACATGGCTGGAGAGGGTCGAGGCGAGATGTGCGGACTTGGGCGCTGGAGCTCGAGTGCGCGGAGATGGATGAGCAAAGGAGGAAGAAGGCGTAGGTAAGAAGGTGGATCCTTATCCCCTTATATGGGCGGACGAAACTATGCGTCCCCACCAGCCTGGTAAAACTCGCTTATCTCCCAAGCACCGTAATCAATGGCACGGTTGGGTTACCCACGCCCGTATTGATGAGAATCCCGGAATAAGGGGACACGATCTCTGCTTTGACAAGACATGCCAAGGAAACCGCTTCGCTAAACGCGCTGAGGTGTAACAATAAAAACAATTCGAATAAAGGCTTGGCCGCAGTGTGACGTCACGCCACGAAATACGTCAGCAGATTGAACTTGTGTAAATATTATTCTCTCTACGGTGGTATGTGGAACTTATTTTGCGAGCGGACACTATCACGGTGTTCAAAATCTTCTATGAATTATTCGGAGGAGGAACCCGCCTTGCAATGCGAAGACAATATCGCGCCCGGACTAAATCGCCATTGAAGCTGCCGAGGGGATCTTGAGGAGTCTGGACTAGGGGGTATCCGGATAGCCAAACTATCACAGTCGGCCGGACTCCAAAACTATGAAGATACAAGATTGAAGACTTCGTCCCGTGTCCGGATGGGACTTTCCTTGGCGTGGAAGGCAAGCTTGGCGATACAAATATGTGGATCTCCTACCATTGTAACCGACTCTGTGTAACCCTAACCCTCTCCAGTGTCTATATAAACCGGAGGGTTTTAGTCCGTAGGACGAACAACAATCTGTAACGCCCCGAGACCGACGCTCCAGAAGACTTCCAGCTACTCCGAGTTTCGTTGTGTGATTTGTTTTGTTTGTTGCATCATTTGCATTGCATCATGCCATCATGTCATTTAATTTTTAAAACCTCACCTAAATAAATTGCATAGATCGTTGATCTATTTAAATTGAGGGATATTCACATGGTGATTTCACTTTAAAACATACTCAAAGTCTCCTACTATTATTAGGGAGCTATAATAAAATTATTCGTTTATTTGGAATTAACCATAACCCACTTGCAAAGTATCACATGCCGTTGTTATCTCAATTCTTGGTCTCCAACCTTGCCCATAATTTCTTTCATCATTTTCCGGAGCTCCATCAAAAATCCGATCATTTTTGAACCTTCCTTTTATCAAGTCCTAGTTCAAACCCATTTGAATTAAATTCAAATGAGTTTGAATTTAAATCTTTCGGTCATGCCCACTTCTATTTTTCTTGGATCAAGCTCATTTTTGCGAGTCCGGGAAAATTACCCCCATGCGCAAATTCTTTCCGTAACCCTCTCTTTCTTTTTCTTCTCTCTAATTTGTTTTTTGCTAAAGGAAATAAGAACTAGAGTGAGAAAGAGAGAGAGAGCCTGCAACCCAGCCAGCCTCTAAGCCCAAGGCCCAGCCGCACCCAGCTCGATAACCCTAGCCGCGGGGAGACCTCCGCTCGATCTCCATCTCTCCCTCGTCCTCCCTCCAGCCCCGCAACGCCCGATCCCCATCCTCTCGATCCCATCTCCTTCCTCTCGCTCGTCTCCCCCTCCTCTCCTCGCGTCGCCTCTCCACCGCGCCATCGCCTCGCGCCTCCAGCTCCTCGATGCCGGCGAGTCCAGGCCTCCGCCGCGCCTTCTTACCTTCCCCTCGCCGCCTCCATCCCTTTCCCCCGTCGCCTCTGCGCGTGAGCGCCGCATCGCCCAAACCTGCGCCCGGTCCCCTCGCCGGCTTGCCGCCTCCAGCCGCTCCTCTACAGCTCCTCCTCCGCCTCGTCCTGACGTTCGGCCTCATCCCCGACCCGTCGTTCGCCTCCTCCATCGACCGTCTCGGTCACCAGTGCTGTTGACGGCCGAAGCCCGGCGCGTCGTAGCCTCTCTGTCGGAGCGAGCTCGTCCCCGCCACGCCAAGCCCCTCTCCATCGACCCCGCGCGCGCCATTGCAGGAACTCCATCATCGTCAACCGGTGCAGCAGCGCCACCGCAGTTCTACCCCGACCTCCGCGACCACCACCTCCGCCACCGTAGCTCTACCACGGTTTTGAGTTATGTTTGACGTAAGTAGGAGTTCAGGATCACTTCTTGATCATTGCTAGCTTCACGACCGTTCCTTTGCTTCTCTTCTCGCTCTTATTTGCGTATGTTAGCCACCATATCATGCTTAGTCGCTGCTGCAACCTCACCACTTATCCATTCCTTACCCATAAGCTTAAATAGTCTTGATCTTGCGGGTTTTGAGATTGCTGAGTCCTCGTGACTCACCAGATACTATCACAACAGTTGCAGGTGCCGATGATACTAGTGCAGAGGATGCTACCTAGCTCAGATGGGAGCTCAACGAAGATCTTAGTTGTTGCTATGTGTTGTTTCTTGTTGATCAGTAGTGGAGCCCAGTTGGGACGATCGGGGATCTAGCAGTTGGGTTATCTTCTTTTCTTTTGGCTTCGTCCGTAGTCGGACTATGTGTGTACTCTGAATGATGTATGATTTATTTAAGTACTTGTGTGAAGTGGCGATTGTAAGCCAACTCTTTATCCCAGTCTTGTTCATTACATGGGATTGTATCAAGATGACCCTTCTTGTGACAAAACCACAATGCGGTTATGCCTCTAAGTCGTGCCGACCGTGGGAGATATAGCCGTATCGTGGGTGTTACAAGTTAGTATCGAAACCATCCCGACTTAGGAGCCCCCTGCTTGATCGAATCACTGGCGTTGTTGAGTCTAGAACAAAAATGTTTTGAGTCTTAGGATTATATATATCGGAGAGTAGGATTCTTTTTACTCCTCAGCCCCTTAAATCGCTCTGGTGAGGCCTCTGGCGTAGATGTTTTGTCTTCGCACCTCAAATTTCACTAAATTTTTTTAGGATCAGCGGGTATCTTGGGATCGTTCGATATTCTTATAGCGAGAACATTGTTCTTGGTGCCTCGATATTTAGGGGTTGTGGCGGTGTCCCGGGATTTGAGCTCCGAGGTGTTGTCGTCATAATTTTATCGTTGCAGTTCTGGAATACCTGAGTTTTGCCGACATAAAAAATCTCTTTTATGCAGTTGTTGGTGAGATAACCTCGACACCACCCAGTACTGGGGAGTTCGGGAGTATTGCCATAGCTCGTATAACGGATGCTTTTTGAAGGTTGAGGTACACGATTTCCGAAGGTTTCTTGGTTATGTATTGACGGATGGATACAGCTTGGACGTAGGGATTGTTAGTTTTGGGTGAGATATATCTATATTGCTTCCCCTGTATCCCCAACACCAGATTGCATAACCAGAAAGTTTCGGGAGTTTTATAGGTGGGAATTCAAGTAGCTCTAGATTTTTTTTCCTTTTCGACAGATGCATGATATGAGATTGGGGTTCGACGTCTAGTGGTCCGCCTATCCACGGTCGTTTTTTACAGTGGTCTCGTTGTGCCTTAAAGAATCCTTGGCTATGCCGATTCAGGGACACTTCGTATGTCATGTGCACTGCCTTGTACATGATGGTGCTATACGATCGAGCCCGTGTAGGCCCCACCACGAAAACTTCGGACGAAATCTCTATCATATGTTTGTTCTGGCTTATTCTGCAAGCCAAATCCTTTGTTTTGTTTTGATTTGTGGTATTCGAGTTGCTTCGAAGTCAAATGTTGAATCCATACCTTTCTTAAATGGTGTTCTCATATTTCTATGGGAGTGCTAATCCTTCTTGATCATCGAGGTCGTCATGTTAATTCTTTTCCAACCGGTGCGCTTCTCTTCGAGATGATCCCATCATTCTCCCCATCCGCAAGATCAATTCTAAGTTTTCTCAAGGATGTTTGTTTCGTTCATCCCAAGTTATCTTTGTTTTCCCCACCCTCCCACCCTTTTCTTCGAGGACTCAGATTTCTTAATCGGGTATCCATTTTATTGATGGCAAGACTCTTCATTCTTTTCCGTCAATGTTCTTATCTGGTGATTCTCAGGAAGATACTAACGGAGCTTCAAGTTTATTATTCTTCGTCTCTTTTCTTCTCCGGTGGTTTAATTTCAAGTTTCGGTGTTGATCATATCTCTTCCTTTTGTTTCACATATCTTCCCATGTGAATTTCTTATCCAAGGCTCTCTTATTCATTCACCTCTCCTAGTTCATATCTGGAGTGTTGAAGATAACTCGGAAGAATCATGTTTCCATTCTTAATCCGTTCGAGTACTTCGAGGTTTTTTTCTCTCATTCAAGCTATTTAATTCAACCGGTGCAATCTCTCTTTTAATATCGTTCAACGGTGTTTTCCTTTGAGTGGGCCGAAACCCACATGTCTTTCTCAGGATCTTACCTGACTCTTCTAATTTTCCCCGGAGCTATTTCTGAATTCTTTTTGAAGTTTGACGTAAGAATGAATTTCATCAGTCAGATGTTTTCCAAGACCAATTTCAAATTATTTTTCATTGTTGGCTAAACTTTTTGTTTACATTCTCCCGAAGTATCTCAACAATTCATGGTGGTGGTTCTCATCATCATTCTCAACATTTGAAGACCTTCTCAAGTTTACGCTATATCTCTTGAATCCTTTCTACGAGAATAAGTAGTATGCCAAATCCGTTGCTTGTCATCAACTTAAATTGGTGAAGGATGCGCATAACGTAATTCTTATTATTGTTTCATCCAAGTAATCTAATTTCTTCTTTCCCGAGTTGTTCATCATGTTATTTTTCTCGGTTCGAGATGCTTCATCTTTTCTTTTCCGGAGTTCCAAGTTTTTCCACATTATCTCCTCGCGAAGCTCCATCTAAATCATCGCAAGGCTTCACCTTGTGTTTTCAACTTCTCTTTCTTTTTATCATCCTTTTATTACCGGAGTTCTTCATGGAGGCTCTACATGGTGGTTTGTCAAGGATTCTTTTCATTCTTCAATTGTTCTTCAAGATTTCTCTTGAAGTTAAGATCAGCCAAGCTATACTCAAAAATTAAACATGGTGTTCAACGCATGTCTTGTTTTGACGAGTTCAAGCATTCTTCATCTTGCATTCCAAAGTGCAATTCTTTCTACCTTATCTTCTGAGGTGGTGTTTGGTCATTCTTGACAATTTCCCTTCGCGTTTCATGATTCACAAGTTTTCAAGAGTGACATATTTAAATCCATCATTTTCTCTTTGTTCAAGAGATCTTTTCAACTGTCAATCTCTTCATTGGAGTTATCTTGGTATATATTTCACCTAAAGCCTTCCCTAAGGAATGTTGCTATTTTAGTGCTTATTAATGACCCAATTTATCTCTTTTCCATCTTGATGGAACAAGCTTTCATCTCTTCGTTAATCTCAAGCAAGCAATTGTTTACATTAGTGGCCGGTTATCACCTCATAATGTTGAGATGTTTCCATAAGCCCACTACAAACTTATTCTTTTCGCTGTTGGTCTTCCAACAACTCTATTCTAACCTTCTTGCAAGGATGCCTTCCAAATTCAATTGTGGTAGAAGTTGTCATTTTCTTCTCCGTCCCTTTATTCCAATGATCTATCTTCTATTCTTTCTTCCGGAGACATTGTGATGTTGCTCTTTTCACTGATCATTTCGATTGTGAGGATCGTGTTCTTTTCGTGCTTATCCATTTAACCGGAGTGTTGTGTTCTCATTCAAGTCATCTTATCAAGTTTTGCCTCTCTTTTCAACCTGAGTGCTGTCTGAAATCCTTCTTACCCATTGTGCCATTCTTTCAATAGTTCCGGAGGCAGTGTGTTGTTGATTTCATCAAGTATCATCCCATTTTCTTATGTTCATGTTCTATTCCTTCCATGTTCAACCGGAGTGCTGCCCGAATTCTTCCTCTCTCATCTTGTTTTAACCGGAGTGGTTTCGAATTCTATCTTGTCCATTAAACTCTTGATTCATGTCTTTGCAACCTTCAAGTCCTCGTAATGTTCCGTGTTCCTCTTATCTAACGGATTGTTTGCAATCTCGTTCATCTCTGTTGTGCTCTTTCTTTCAACTTTTCAACCTCTCAAGGTTCTTTGGTTTCACTCTTTTGTCGAAGAAGCAACTTAGTTCTACCTCCTCTCTTCCTCTTCCGTTTCTCTCCGGTGCCATCCTAGATCTCGGGACGAGATCCTCTTGTAGTGGTGGAGTGTTGTAACGCCCCGAGACCAACGCTCCAGAAGACTTCCAGCTACTCCGAGTTTCGTCGTGTGATTTGTTTTGTTTGTTGCATCATTTGCATTGCATCATGCCATCATGTCATTTAATTTTTAAAACCTCACCTAAATAAATTGCATAGATCGTTGATCTATTTAAATCGAGGGATATTCACATGGTGATTTCTCTTTAAAACATATTCAAAGTCTCCTACTATTATTAGGGAGCTATAATAAAATTATTCCGTTTATTTGGAATTAACCATAACCCACTTGCAAAATATCCCATGCTGTTGTTATCTCAATTCTTGGTCTCCAACCTTGCCCATAAATTCTTTCATCATTTTCCGGAGCTCCATCAAAAATCCGAACATTTTTGAACCTTCCTTTTATCAAGTCCTAGTTCAAACCCATTTGAATTAAATTCAAATGAGTTTGAATTTAAATCTTTCGGTCATGCCCACTTCTATTTTTCTTGGATCAAGCTCATTTTTGCGAGTCCGGGAAAATTACCCCCGTGCGCAAATTCTTTCCGTAACCCTCTCTTTCTTTTTCTTCGCTCTAATTTGTTTTCTGCTAAAGGAAATAAGAACTAGAGTGAGAAAGAGAGAAAACACAACCAACCAGCCTCTAAGCCCAAGGCCCGGCGCGCCCACTCGATAACCCTAGCCGAGGAGACCTCCGCTCGATCTCCATCTCTCCCTCGTCCTACCTCCAGCGCCGCAACGCCCGATCCCCATCCTCTCGATCCCATATCCTTCCTCTCGCTCGTCTCCCCCTCCTCTCCTCGCGTCCCCTCTCCACCGCGCCATCGCCTCGCACCTCCACCTCCTCGATGCCGGCGAGTCCAGGCCGCCGCCGCGCCTTCTTACCTTCCCCTCGCCGCCTCCATCCCTTTCCCTCGTCGCCTCTGTGCGCGAGCGCCACATCGCCCAAACCTGCGCCCGGTCCCCTCGCCGGCTAGCCGCCTCCAGCCGCTCCTCTGCAGCTCCTCCTCCGCCTCGTCCTGACGTCCAGCCTCTTCCCTGACTCGTCGTTCGCCTCCTCCATCGACCGTCTCGGCCACCAGTGCTGTTGACGGCCGAAGCCCGGCGCGTCGTAGCCTCTGCTGTCGGAGCGAGCTCGTCCCCGCCATGCCAAGCCCCTCTCCATCGACCCCGTGCGCGCCATTGGAGGAACTCCATCGTCGTCAACCGGTGCAGCAGCGCCACCGCAGTTCTACCCCGACCTCCGCGACCACCACCTCCGGCCTCCCCGTCCTCTGTTCGCCTAGGTTGTTCGTCCTTTGCTCGCAGCTCCATCCATGGCGGCCTCTGTTCGTTGACCACAGAGACATGAGGCCCTTTTGTGTTCTTTCGCTTTGGATGCGCCAAGATCCTCTCCGACAAACGCACGACTACATGGTGACACGTCAAGTACCTCTGCTGCCGTCTCCGAAATCGCCAAGTACCACGACTACCCTCGAGGACATTTGGTTCCGTCAAGTTTGACTACAACGTGTGTACGACTACCGTCGCCGTGTACCACTACTTCCACTACCGCCGACATGTACGACTACGAAACGAGAACGACTACTTCCACGACGTCCGTGAACCACTACCGTCGCCCCGAAGATGTTGGATTCATCAAGTACCTCTCCGAAAACAAACGTGTACCACTACTTCCCCCGACGACCCGTGAACGTCTACTTCCACTACCGTCGTGAGAACGTCTACTTCCTCTTCACCGCATCGAACTCGATCCACCCCGAAATGCACGCTTCAAAGGTATAACGATGAGTCGACCACCGAATGCATGTCGTATGAGATGCCCATTTTTGCATCGTGTCCGTTTGTCACTCGTTTGCATGCCACTATCCCGTGGGAACCCGGTAGTCGGGAGCACCCCACCATCTTTTGCATGTTCCGCACATCCGCACACTTGCTCTTTTGCATCGGTATCTCAATTGAGTTACCGAGATCGGAATGTTACCGTGGCACTATTTTCGTTTCGTCGCCGTGGCACCCCTTTTGTTTCGCCATGGTGACCAAAATGCTTCATAACATGCTCATGTCAACATTTTCATAAAAATTGCATAAACTTGCATATGTCATCTGCATCATGATAACAACATTTAAATGCTTAAAATTGTGTTTGCATTAAACTACTAAAAGACATGTGGGGATTTACCGGAATTGTTGTTTGTTGTTCCGGCCTCATTTAAACTTGCCTAAATAGTTAGTTTATTTATGCTTCACCTCTTGCCATGTTTAACAATACTTAATATTGTTTAGTAGCATAACCGAGAGAGAACTAAATAATTGATGTGGTGTTCCGTCAATATGCAACTCGTTGCATATTGAGTTCCACTTAATTTGTAGTGTTGTTTGTTGCACTTTGCCATGCCATGCCTCATTAAACCGGACATGCATCATACTTGATTGTGCATCATGCCATGATTATGCTTGTGTGTTTACCATGTTGTTTGCTTCTTTCCGGTTTGCTTCTCTCGTTAGCTTCGTTTTGTTCCGGAGTTGTGAGGATTCGTTCGACTATGTTCGTTTGTCTTCTTCATGGACTCGTTCTTCTTCCTTGCGGGATATCAGGCAAGATGACCATTACCCTCGATATCACTTCTATCTTTGCTTGCTAGTTGCTTCGTTCTATCGCTATGCTGCGCTACCTATCACTTGTTTATCATGCCTCCCAAACTGCCATGTCAGCCTCTAACATTTTTCACCCTTCCTAGCAAACCGTTGCTTGGCTATGTTACCGCTTTGCTCAACCCCTCTTATAGCGTTGTTAGTTGCAGGTGAAGTTGAAGATTGCTCCATGATGGACAAGATTATGTTGGGATATCACAATATCTGTTATTTAATTAATGCATCTATATACTTGGTAAAGGGTGGAAGGCTCGGCCTTATGCCTGGTGTTTTGTTCCACTCTTGCCGCCCTAGTTTTCGTCATACCGGTGTTATGTTCCTTGATTTTGCGTTCCTTACGCGGTTGGGTGATTTATGGGACCCCCTTGACAGTTCGCTTTGAATAAAACTCCCTCCAGCAAGGCCCAACCTTGGTTTTAACATTTGCCACCTAAGCCTTTTTCCCTTGGGTTCTGCAGACTCAAGGGTCATCTTTATTTTACCCCGGGCGGTGCTCCTCCAGTGTTGGTCCAAACTAGAGCACCGTCTTGGGACCATTCCTTGGCAACTTGGATTACGTCGGTACCAGACGCTTCGCTTATCCGGTGTGCCACGAGAACGAGATATGTGCAGCTCCTATCGGGATTTGTCGGCACAGCGGGTGGTCTTGCTGGTCTTGTTTTACCATTGTCGAAATGTCTTGTAAACCGGGATTCCGAGACTGATCGGGTCTTCCTAGGAGAAGGAATATCCTTAGTTGACCGTGAGAGCTTGTGATGGGCTAAGTTGAGACACCCCTGCAGGGTATAAACTTTCGAGAGCCGTGCCCGCGGTTATGTGGCAGATGGGAATTTGGTAATGTCCTGTTGTAGATAACTTGACACTTGACTTAATTAAAACGCATCAACCGCGTGTGTAGCTGTGATGGTCTCTTTTCGGCGGAGTCCGGGAAGTGAACATGGTTTTGAGTTATGTTTGACGTAAGTAGGAGTTCAGGATCACTTCTTGATCATTGCTAGCTTCACGACCGTTCCTTTGCTTCTCTTCTCGCTTTTATTTGCGTATGTTAGCCACCATATCATGCTTAGTCGCTGCTGCAACCTCACCACTTATCCATTCCTTACCCATAAGCTTAAATAGTCTTGATCTCGTGGGTTTTGAGATTGCTGAGTCCTCGTGACTCACTAGATACTATCACAACAGTTGCAGGTGCCGATGATACTAGTGCAGAGGATGCTACCTAGCTCAGATGGGAGCTCAACGAAGATCTTAGTTGTTGCTATGTGTTGTTTCTTGTTGATCAGTAGTGGAGCCCAGTTGGGACGATCGGGGATCTAGCAGTTGGGTTATCTTCTTTTCTTTTGGCTTCGTCCGTAGTCGGACTATGTGTGTACTCGAATGATGTATGATTTATTTAAGTACTTGTGTGAAGTGGCGATTGTAAGCCAACTCTTTATCGATCTTGTTCATTACATGGGATTGTGTGAAGATGACCCTTCTTGCGACAAAACCACAATGCGGTTATGCCTCTAAGTCGTGCTTCGACACGTGGGAGATATAGCCGCATCGTGGGTGTTACACAATCATACCATAGGCTAGCTTCTAGGGTTTAGCCTCATTGATCTCGTGGTAGATCTACTCTTGTACTACCCATATCATCAATATTAATCAAGCAGGAGTAGGGTTTTACCTCCACCGAGAGGGCCCGTACCTGGGTAAAAACATCGTGTCCCTTGTCTCCTGTTACCATCCGCCTAGACGCACAGTTCGGGACCCCCTACCCGAGATCCGCCGGTTTTGACACCGATACCCACCGTATAGGAAGTATTAGACCCAGACACGACGCACAATTATCATGGCGCTCCGAAGTCAAATTCCGCATTAATGTATTCACACTCAGAGTGTATGTCTTCATTGATTGAAGATATACATTACTTCGTGTGTTGCACATCTAAGTCATCAATATGCATAAGTGTTAGGATGTGTGTCCAATCACATGACATTTGAGAATTCCAAGATATTTAGCTCACACCGCAACTTGCAAAACCTTTTCTCATCCAAGGGCTTTGTGAAGATATCTGCCAATTGCTCTTCAGTGTTGACGTGAATGATATCAATATATTCCTTCATGACATGATCTCTGAGAAAGTGATGACGAATTTCAATGTGCTTTGTCTTCGAGTGCTGAAGTGGGTTGTTGGCAATCTTGATGGCGCTTTCATTGTCGCAGTAGAGTGGCGCATGCTTCAGGTGGACACCATAGTCCTTGAGAGTTTGCTTTATCCAGAGAAGCTGAGCATAGCAAGATCCAGCAGCAATGTATTCAGATTCAGCAGTGGAGAGAGATACACAGTTCTGCTTCTTTGAAGACCAACAGACAAGTGATCGTCCCAGAAAGTTACATGTGCCTGATGTGGACTTGCGATCAACCTTGTCACCAGCATAATCAGCATATGAGAATCCAACTAGATCAAACTTTGAGCCCTTTGGATACCATAATCCTAGTGTTGGGGTGTAAGCCAAATATCGAAGAATCCGCTTCACAGCTAAGTGATGCGATTCCTTTGGTGCCGCTTGGAACCGGGCTCACATGCAAACACTAAGCATTATATCTGGCCTAGATGCACATAAATAAAGTAAAGAACCAATCATGGAGTGGTATACCTTTTGATCGAACTCTTTACCATTGGCGTCGGGACTCAGATGACTCTTGGTTGGCATTGGCGTCGTGTATCCTTTGCACTCTTGCATTCCAAACTTTTTCAGGCAATCTTTGAGGTATTTTTCTTGAGATATGAAGATGTCGTTGCTCTGCCGACGAATTTGAAGACCAAGGAAGAACTTCAGCTCACCCATCATGGACATCTGATATTGCTCTTGCATCATGTGTCCAAACTCATCACAGTATCTCTTGTCAGTGCAGCCAAAGATAATGTCATCCACATAGATTTGGCATACAAAGAGTTCTCCATCATATGTCTTCGTGAAGAGTGTAGGATCTAGAGAACCAGGTTTGAAGCCTTTGCTCTCGAGGAAGTCCTTGAGTGTGTCATACCAAGCACGAGGGGCTTGTTTGAGGCCATACAGATCCTTGATCAAACTTGTGCACCTCTAGAATTCACACTTCATAAATTCTTTCTTTTATCATTTACCTACTCGAGGACGAGCAGGAATTAAGCTTGGGGATGCTGATACGTCTCCAACGTATCTATAATTTATGAAGCATTCATGCTATTATATTATCTGTTTTGAATGATTATGGGCTTTATTATACACTTTTATATTACTTTTGGCACTAACCAATTAACCGGAGGCCCAGCCATATTACTGTTTTATTGTCTGTTTCAGTATTTCAAACAAAAGGAATATCAAACGGAGTCCAAACGGAATGAAATCTTCGGCAGCGTGATTTTTGGGAAGAATATGATCCGGGAGACTTGGAGTTCACGTCAGAAGATCCTCGAGGAGGCCAGGAGATAGGAGGGCGTGCCCCCCTACTGGGCGCGCCCCCTGTCTCTTGGGCCCCTCGAGCACCCCCCGACCGACTTCTTTCGCCTAAATAAGCCTACGTACCCTAAAAACATCGAATATCAAAATAGATCGGGAGTTCCGCCGCCGCAAGCCTCTGTAGCCACCAAAAACCTCTCGGGAGCCCGCTCCGGCACCCTGCCAGAGGGGGAATCCATCACCGGTGACCATCTTCATCATCCCGGCGCTATCCATGACGAGGAGGGAGTAGTTCACCCTCGGGGCTGAGGGTATGTACCAGTAGCTATGTGTTTGATCTCTCTCTCTCTCGTGTTCTCTCTATGGCACGATCTTGATGTATCGCGAGCTTTGCTATTATAGTTGGATCTTATGATGTTTCTCCCCCTCTATTCTCTTGTGATGAATTGAGTTTCCCTCTTGAAGTTATCTTATCGGATTGAGTCTTTAATGATTGAGAACACTTGATGTATGTCTTGCCGTGTTTATCTGTGGTGACAATGGGAGATCACGTGCCACTTGATGTATGTTTTGGTGACCAACTTGCGGGTTCCGCCCATGAACCTATGCATAGGGGTTGGCACATGTTTTCTTGACTCCCCGGTAGAAACTTTGGGGCACTCTTTGAAGTACTTTGTGTTGGTTGGATGAATCTGAGATTGTGTGATGCATATCGTATAATCATGCCCACGGATACTTGAGGTGACAATGGAGTATCTAGGTGACATTAGGGTTTTGGTTGATTTGTGTCTTAAGGTGTTATTCTAGTATGAACTCTATGATGGACTGAGCAGAAAGAATAGCTTTATGTTATTTTACTATGAACTCTTGAATAGATAAAACGGAAAGGATAACTTTGAGGTGGTTTCGTACCCTACCATAATCTCTTTGTTTGTTCTCCGCTATTAGTGGCTTTGGAGTGACTCTTTGTTGCATGTTGAGGGATTGTTATATGATCTATCTATGTTATTATTGTCGAGAGAACATGCACTAGTGAAAGTATGAACCTTTTGCCTTGTTTCCTAGCATTACAATACCGTTTACGCTCACTTTTATCATTAGTTACCTTGCTGATTTTATAATTTCAGATTACAAATACCTTTATCTACCATCCATATTGCACTTGTATCACCATCTCTTCGCCGAACTAGTGCACCTATACAATTTACCATTGTATTGGGTGTGTTGGGGACACAAGAGACTCTTTGTTATTTGGTTGCATGGTTGTTTGAGAGAGACCATCTTCATCCTACACCTCCCACGGATTGATAAACCTTAGGTCATCCACTTGAGGGAAATTTGCTACTGTCCTGCAAACCTGTGCACTTGCAGGCCCAACAACGTCTACAAGAAGAAGGTTGTGTAGTAGACATCAACCTCTTTTTTGGCGCCGTTGCCGGGGAGGTGAGTGCTTGAAGGTATATCTTTAGATCTTGCAATCGAATCTTTTGTTTCTTGTTTTATCACTAGTTTAGTTTATAAAATAAAACTACAAAAAAATGGAATTGAGTTTGTCTCATACGCTTCGTCTTTTTAATATGTTTCATGAGTTTGATGAAAAGGAAAATTGTGTACAAGTGCTAGAAGAAGAAATCTATAGAATGTTTGATACTAAATCTTTGAATGGTGAGCATGATTGCAATGTTGTTAGTATGAATTCCTTGAATATCCATGATGCTAATGATATGCAAAGCCACAAGCTTGGGGAAGCTATGTTTGATGAAGATGATATTTTTTGCCCCCCAAGCTTTGATGAGCAAATTTACTGATGAAAGCATGCCTCCTATCTATGATGATTATTGTGATGACATGTATGATTTAAAGAATAATGATAACCATGAAACTTGTTATCTTGATCTTAATTCTCAATCATATGATAGTTATTTTGTTGAGTTTGCTCCCACTACTATTGATGAGAAGAATTTTGCTTATATGGGGAGTAGTAAATTTTCTATGCTTGTAGATCATGAAAATAATGCTTTAGGTGCTGGTTATATTGTTGAATTCATTCATGATGC
The DNA here is from genome assembly GCA_021437245.1 of Aegilops speltoides. Classification (NCBI taxonomy): domain Eukaryota; kingdom Viridiplantae; phylum Streptophyta; class Magnoliopsida; order Poales; family Poaceae; genus Aegilops; species Aegilops speltoides. The sequence goes on along the minus strand of CM038142.1, from coordinate 420,841,812 downwards.
TACTGAAAATTATTATGAGGGAGGAACATATGCTTGTAGGAATTGCAATAATATCAAGTTTCCTCTCTATGTGCTAAAAATCTTGAAGTTATGCTTGTTTTGCCTTCCTATGCTAGTTGATTATTGTTCCCATAAGTTGTTTGCTCACAAAATACCTATGCATATGAAGTGGGTTAGGCTTAAATGTGCTAGTCATATTCTTCATGATGCTCTCTTTATGTTTCAATTCTTATCTATTATGTGAGCATCATTGAAATCATCATGCCTAGCTAGGGGCATTAAACGTAAGCGCTTGTTGGGAGGAAACCAATTTTATCTTAGTTTCTTGATTTTTGGTTATGTTTAGTAATAAATAAATCATCTACTTTATGTTTAGATGTGTTTTCATGTTTTAATTAGTGTTTGTGCCAAGTAGAACCTATAGGATAACCTATGGTGATAGTTAATTTGATTCTGCTGAAAAACAGAAACTTTGCGCGCACGAGAAAAAATTTAGTAAATCACAGAAAGTGCTTTTGCGTTGATTCTTTTTTCTTCTGATCAATGGACAAATTTCCTAGGACTTCCTATTTTGGTAGAATTTTTGGGGTTCCAGAAGTTTGTGTTAGTTACATATTACTACAGACTGTTCTGTTTTTGACAGATTCTGTTTTTCGTGTGTTGTTTGCTTATTTTGATGCATCTATGGCTAGTAAAATAGTTCATAAACCATAGATAAGTTGGAATACAGTAGGTTCAACACCAATATAAATAAAGAATGAGTTCATTACATTACCTTGAAGTGGTGTTTTGTTCTCTTTCGCTAACGGAGCTTACGAGTTTTCTGTTGAGTTTTGTGTTGTGAAGTTTTCAAGTTTTGGGTAAAGGTTCGATGGACTATGGAATAAAGAGTGGCAAGAGCCTAAGCTTGGGGATGCCCAAGGAACCCCAAGGTAATATTCAAGGACAACCAAGAGCCTAAGCTTGGGGATGCCCCGGAAGGCATCCCCTCTTTCGTCTTCGTTCATCGGTAATTTTACTTGGAGCTATATTTTTATTCACCACATGATATGTGTTTTGCTTGGAGCATAATTTTATCTTGTTAGTATTTGCTTGATGTTATTTATAATAATGTTTTTCTTCTTTATTTTCAATAAAAATGTCAAGGATATCCTTTGCCATGCTTATTTTGCTAGTATACATGTTGCTGTTTGAAAACAGAAAGTTTACCGCTGTTGCAAAAATTCCATAGAAAAGTCAGAGAATGATATAATGTTGAAACTTTTTTGCATAATGAGCTCTGATAAATATTCTACAGCTAGTATTTTTCTCATAATTTTTGGAGTTAGGGAAGTATGATGAATCTTTCATTCTTTACAGACTATACTGTTTTGGCATATTGCTGTTATGTTTGCATTGTTTGCATATGTTTGCTTGTTTAATGATTCTATTTGAGGATAGGAGTATTAAATATGCAGATGCAATTAGTATGCAATGTTGAATAATAACTTTAGTGATTTGTTACAGTAGAAAATGATAAGGTTTTGCATTGGTTTATACTAACCTATCTCACGAGTTTTTGTTGAGTTTGGTGTGGATGAAGCTTTTGATAAAAAGAGAAACCATGATATGAGAGGAATTAAGGAGACACAAAAGTTCAAGCTTGGGGATGCCCAAGGCACCCCAAGACAAGAAGTCTCAAGCATTTAAACTTGGGGATGCCCCGGTAGGCATCCCACCTTTCTTCTTCAACAACTATCAGTTAGTATCGGTTGAGCCTAAGTTTTTGCTTCTTCACATGAGTTGTGATATCCTTGAAATGTCATTTTATTTTGTTTTGCTTGCTGTTTGAATACAATACAAATATCTGAAATTCTTTAATGAGAGAGAGTCTTCACATAGTTACATAATTATTTAGCTACTCATTGATCTTCACTTATATCTTGATTGGAGTAGTTTTTCATTTACTCGTGTGCTTCACTTATATCCTATGAGTAAATGGTTGAATGAGTTGAATGTCATAAATCTGAAATTATATATGTTTCATTTGCTTATCCCATGGGGAGTAATGACTTCACATCTAAGAAGTAGAGGTTGTAAATTGATTGAAGGTTAGCAAGCATTGTATTGGTCATTTGAACAATTCATGAAAGAATATTGAAGGAAGAGAGATTTCACATATAAATATACTATTTTAGACATCTTTTATAATTGTGAGCACTCATTAAGTATGACATGCTAAAGAGTTGATGTTGGACAAGGAAGACAATGTAATGGGTTATGTTTTCTCACATCTCAGTTAAAGTATATTGTCATGGATCATTCAAACATGTTGAGCTTGCCTTTCCCCCTCATGCTAGCCAAATTCCTTGCACCAAGTAGAGATACTACTTGTGCTTCCAAATATCCTTAAACCCAGTTTTTGCCATGAGTATCCACCATACCTACCTATATGCGGTATTACCTGCCGTTCCAAGTAAATTTGCATGTGCCAAACTCTAAACCTTCAAACAATAATCTGTTTTGTATGCCCGAATCGCTCATGTAGCGACTAGGGGCTGTCAGTATCTTCCATGCTATGTGGGTTATTGTCGGCGTGGGACGACACCTATGGGGCCGGAGAGGCCCCTTCGTGAGTTCGGTATGAGGGCGGAGGAGGCACAGAGAGCAGATCGAGGCGATCTTGCAGCTGGGCGCGAGGATTTTACCCATCTTGGGCGCGATGGTCGCAGAAACCCTCTGCTGCTTTGTGTTGTATTTGATCTTGCTCGAGAACGCGAGCATATGGTGGTGTGGTGTTGAATGAATCGAGCTAGCCGAACTCCAAGGCGCCAGAGTTGCCAAGGATCCGAACCTCCCCTACGTTGTGCATGGGCCTCCTTTTATAGGGCAAGGGGTCACCGACAGGTGTCAACGTAGGGGGAAGGGGTAGAAATGTAAAAGAGGTGGTAGTTGGAACAGTGCGGGAACAGTGCAGTACCACGATTGCTTGAGCGATGGTTTCTACCTACTTTGTGAGAGGGGACAAAGGCATTTAATGCCCGTCACCGTCGACTCCAAAACTCCGCCCTAGCGTCTCCGTTTGCCACGGCGATGGATCCACCACCGTGGGCGCCACCGCACCCCCATGCTGCACAGCCATCCGCCACGCGTCTCTGGTGAAGGCTAAAGGCGGCGTGGGCAGATGAGCTGGAGTGCGAGCACCTGGCGCAGCTCTCCGGCAAGTACCTTGCCGGGTCTTGATCTTGCCGGACCCGGGAGCTTGTCGGGCTCTGTAACTTGCCGCTCCCCGGGCCTTCGCCGGGACGCGCATAGCGCCGAGGCGTGTCTTCTGCGAAGTAATCTTCTAGTCTCCCCGGCGAGCTCCTCTCGCCAGGACCTTGCGTGAGTGATGTAATCTTGAGCCTGGAACGGCCTTCCCGGCAAGCTCCTCTTGCCGGGGCCTCGATCTTCTGCCTCGTACACTTTGTTCTTGAATGGCTTGATATGGAGCAGGAATGGTCTCCGGCAAGCATGTGGTGGATCCAGCTGCGGGGAGCTGCGGCTGCCCGTGCACAAGTTGGGGTACTGAGGTACCCCTACCTTAGTACACCGACAGAGCCCCGGGCTGGGCCATACAGTGGTGCCGGCGCTGTTGGGCGAGCCCAAGGCAGTGCTGCAGGCACACGAGGCCCATGGCGCGTCGAATCCACTTCGCCTCTGCCGCCTCCCGTGCAACAAAGCAGCGTCGATTCTTGGCGTCGTGGGATGGGGCGTGCCCACGTCCTTTAATGGGAAGAGAGCGGGCGCCCCACCCTTCCCCATAAAATCGAGAGGAAGCGGCGCGGTTCCCCTCCTTCGCTTTCATTGCTTCTTCTTCCTCCTCCAGAGATCCTCTTTGCGCTCCGCCTTCGCATCTCCTCCGCTCTTTCTTGCGTTTGCGGCGCTGCCGGATTCTTCGTCCTCCTTCCCTCGCCGCCTCCGCCATGGCCCCGAAAACCAGGAAGGGGAAGGGGAAAGCGGAGAAGACCAAGAAGGAGAAATCCGAGCAGGCGGAAAAGCTCACTCAGATGCGGAGGGAGAACGTCGTCTTCCCGCCGCGGCTCGGCGTGCAAGAACTCTGGGGCAAGTATTTCCTGTTCTGGGCCAAGAGGACCACAGCGCATCCTCGGACCAGGGCTCATCCGGCTGCCACCATGGACAACTATCCTGGCGGGTACTATTTCTTCGCAGCCTTCTTCCACTGCGGTCTTTGTCCTCCTTTTTCTGAATTCTTCTGCGACATCATGAACACATACGGCTTCCACCTTCTTGATTTCACCCCCAACGCCATCCTCACAATGGCGGTTTTCGCGCATATGTGCGAAAACTTCATAGGGATACACCCAAATGTAGCTCTGTTCAGGCACTTCTTCACTCCTAGAGCAGAGCCCGGCTCCCCCCTCTCCGGAGGGATTTCTTGGGTTTTCCGTCGAACTTGAAGGGGTCGTGCTTGCCGGGGAGCTCGCGTCAAGTGGGAGGAGGGCGTGTAGATCTGGTGCTGGATCGTCGAAGGCGAGCCGCAGCCCTTCACCGCGCCCGCGCTGGCGCCCATTCTTGCGGCGGAGATCTGGAGTGAGCTGGATTTGGACGACATCAAGCTCGGCGTTGCCCTCATCCGGATTCTTCGTCTTGAGGCGGGGCTGTCCGTTGCAGAAGTAGGCGCCGACTTCCTCGCCGCCGCATTGCCCCCCTCCAAGACAGGAAAAGGCGGCTGGGAGTACTGGCGCAGGGATATAATGAGGCTGCGCCCGGGCTGAACTTTAACTTCACGACGCTGGAGCTGAGGGGATGGTCGGGAACTCTTGAGATATGACCGGACCATCCCGAGTGGTTCGAGCCTCCCGGGGTGGTGCCCCTCTGCAACAACCTGCGGCTCGGGATCGCCTCCTCGCCATGATGCCCGCGTGCGACTTCGCGCGGCGTGGGCGCACATGGATTCCGCCCGAACCGATAGGCGTCCTCAACTTCTTGACACCCTTGAGGAGGTGGCGAAGAACAAGGACGAGACCGAGGCTGACACGGGACACCACGGACCAGGAGCTCGCGTACATAGCTTCTCGGGCGAAGAGGCGCTGCAGCCGTGGCGGCAGAAAGTTCGGCCAGACGCCCGAGGAGGCAGAGGCTGCGGAGGAGTCCTACCAAACGGAGGCGGCGGAGATCTGCAGGCTGCTGCAACTTCCTCGGCCTTCGCGGGGTCCCTCTCGAGGCACTCCGGGATCCCGGAATCGCATGGTGAGCAGCGGCAAGAGGTGGTGCTGCGGAGGGAGCCGAGGCGCCGCAGGAGCGGAGGCGCGGAGGGGCGGAGACGCCGGAGGAAAAGGGGTCGCAGCGCAGGCGCTGGGTCCGCGAGCCACCGGCGAGGAGGAGGAGGAGGATCTGCGATCGCCGAGGATGCGGCGGGTCCACGGACCTTTAGCAGCGACCTCTCCTCGTCGTCGGAAACCTCCCGCCCGGCGAGCCCCGAGCGTTCTCCGCTGAAGCGCCTCCCAAAGCGGCGGAAGCAATCGCAAGCCCCGGCAATTACCGGCTCGCCGGCAGCATAAGCTTCCCGAAGTCGAGAGCGCCGAGGGCGACGGCGCACCAGACATGGCGGAAGCGACCAGCGCGAGCCACAGCAAGGGCGCCTCGCAGGTCGGCGCCCAGCGGACAGGGTCTTCTCGGGCGGGCGGCGGCTCCGCCCGCTTCTCGGGTCCGGCCGCTCTGAGGCGGGTCGCAGCAACCCAGCCCCGAGGACCATAAGCGCCCGAGAGGGCCTTCCGCCTCTGCTCCTCGCGCGAGCGCAACCCAGTGCGATATGATTTCTCCGCCTTGGCGAAGACAGCGAGGAGGAACAGGAGTAAATACCGAGATCTTCATCTTCTTAAATTTCGCCTTGATTATTGTTGAGGCTAATCTTGTTTTGTGTTGATTTCAGGACCTTGGTGAGCGGGCGGAGAAAGCCAAGGTGCCGTGGTGAAGTCGCAGACGACTCGCCCGCCGAGACGACCGGGCGTCCGGATCCAAGCTTGCCGGACCCGAGCGCTGTCCCGAGGAGCAGCCCCCAGCGCAGCCCCCAGCGTAAGTCTGGGTCCCGTACCTTCGCTTGCCGGGCGCGTCTGGAGATTTCGTCTTGTACCAATATCTTGACGTGTTTATCTTGACCTGTGCAGAGATGGAGCCGCAGCGGCAGGAGCATCCGGAAGTCACCCTTGAGGAGCCGGCAGTCCCTCCATCCCCGCCAAGGTTGGATTCCCCGGCAAGGGAGGGTGTCCCGCCAAGGGCGGGTACTCCGCCAAGGGCGAGCACCCCGCCAAGGGTGAACAGCCTAGCGAGGGCGGCCACTCCGCCAAGGGATAGTTCCCCGGCGAGAGAGCCCGCCGCTGACGACGTCCGCCAAGGTAAGTTCTGCGACTTTGTCTTCTTGACGTTGTCTCTTTTTGGATATTTGCTTGAACTTCTTTTGCTTTTTCTTCTTCTTCTAGATCTTCCTCCTCCCCCCGAGCAGACGGAGACGGAAGTCGTCATCGAGGAGGAGGAGGACGTGCAGGGTGGCGGCGGCGCGCCTGTTGTCGAGGACACGGCCGGGAGCCGCCGGGCGAATGTGCGAGACCGCTCGGCTGCGGATGCAGCGGCCGGGAGGGATGGCGACCGCACCGCCGCCCGGAGGCGGCGGGAGCATCGAGTGCCGCGCGGTCACCGACCCCTCCGCCCGGAGAAGGCGGCCCGGCTACTACTTGGAAGCCCCCAACGGCGTCTTCATCAAGGTGCCGTGGGGTTCCTCGTCGCGGGCTCCCGCGGAGGGCGAGGCCTTCGATGGGGAGATCCTCGCCTCCGCGGGTTTGAAGGTCGTCGAGGGGCCCGGCGGGAGTGGTGGACCCGATGAGGAGAAGCTGCTTCACCAGCTCCTGGCCCTTTACCGGGCCAGACAGGCAAAGCTCGCTTCCCGGGAGGCCCTTGCCGCCAAGGCCGCCGAGGAGATGGAGAAGCGGCGGAGCTCAGCGCCGCTTAATCAGGCTGCTCTCCGCGAGGTGGCGGAGAAGCGCGAGCAGCTCGCCGGAGAGTATGAAGGGTGGCTGCTTTGGAGAAGGCCGAGGCGAAGAGCAGCAACGGCTTGCCGGGGTGGAGTTGTCGGAGAAGGAGAACTCATCGGTGGAAGGTCGACCTCGGCGTTCACGAGGAAGACCTTGCCGCTCGGGAACAGGCCCTTGGCGGGGAATCAAGAAGGCGAAGACGCCCGCGGCTGCCTTGAAACCGCCAAGGAGGATCTCGCCGCCAAAGTCGCGCAGCTGGAGGAGTTCTTGAAGGTGGCGAGGAGAAGGTCGCCGCGCTCCTCACGGGCGCGAGAAGGATGCCCACACCAACTCAGAACTCGGGGTGCCTTTCCAAGAAGGCGGCGAATTGAAGGCCGCCAAGGACTCCATCGAGGTCTTGAGCTTCAAGTCTCCGCTTGAAGGACTCGCTCGACGCTGCCGGGACCGGAAACCAAGCTGAAGGAGGAGCTCGCGAGGAGCGAACCTTAGTGGCCGGGCGCCAACAAAGCAGCCGAGGATTTCCGTCGCATCGTCGAGATATGGACCGAGGATTTGGTATCTTCTGCGTCCGCCATTGACCGAGGAGCTCTTTGGCGCTGAAGCTGGAGCATCTCATCTACTCCCCGGATCCAAACCTCGCTCACAGCGCCAAGCTCAGCCTCTTCTTCAGGGGGATCGCGCCGGCCCTTGCAAATCTGCGGGAGAAGATCCCCGCGCAACTTGCCGAGGAGACTCGCCGGCTGTGCGCAGGAACCATGGAGCGTGTGCTGACGAAGATCGTATACCGCAATCCCGGCATAAACCTCGCCAACGTCCTTCGCAGCTTGCCGGCCGACGCGAACATGGAGGCTCTGAAGGAGCAGGTCGCCCACATCATCGCCAAAGTGAACAAGATCTCCAGGATGGAGGGCGACCGCGTAGACTAGGCCTCCTTTATCTTTATCTCTTTTTGTTGCTGCATAGGTTGCTATGAACTCATTAGTCATCGCGACAAGTTATTCCTTGTAAGATATTACCTTTATTTTGATCAGCAGATGCAGTGTTATCTCCCTTGTTTTGATCCTCAACTTCGCATGCTTCAACTTTATGCTTCTAGGAGTTTTGCCGGCAAGGAGCCCTTGTCGCGGGCGCTGAGTGTAGAACTCGAAGCAGCCCGCTGGCCAAGGTCTTACCGGCAAGCAACCTTGCCGCGGCTTGCTGCAACGCACTTAAATCGTCGAGCGTGCTCGAAAACAAGATAAGGGTGCGGCTATCCACGGGTAGGTTCCTCCGAGCACAAGTTTTCCATACGAAATGTGGCTGTTCAAGGGAGGCCACTTAAAAATTTAAAATTTTGGGCTGTGATCCGGCAAGCTTCTCTTTCTTGAACAGCACTTGGTTCATCCTCCATTTCCTTCCCCCCCGGCAAATTTGTGCACGAGGAACGTTTCTTTTGCTTAGGAGACCAGGAAAGAGAAGAAGGAAAAAGCATATGGCCTTTCGGCGTGCTATTGCTTGCCGGATATGCGTGTCGTACGAAAAGATGCCAAATAACTCATGCAAATAGCAAAGAAGAACATGGGAAAAGGCAAATAGCGCAAGACACGGAAACTTTATTGCTGCACGGGTCTGCGCCGGCTTTGTACAAAGGGTTACATGCAGCGATGGCAAAGCTTTTGTACAAAAGGTGGTTGCGGGCGGATCACGGCAACCGCGCCTTATGGGTAAAACTTGCGAAGATGCTCTATGTTCCAGAGTTGCTCTTTGGTAAGCCTTCTTCGGTCTCGGCGGACAGCGCTGGGCCTCGTGACTTGTCTCACCCGATAAGGGCCTTCCCACTTCAAGCGTCAACTTGTTGGAATTCTTGGCGGACTGAACACGCCGAAGAACAAGGTCGCCTTCCTCGAGACTCGGCTTTGACCTTGCGGCTATGGTAGCGGCGCAAGGCTTGCTGGTATCGAGCAGCTCGTCTGACAGCACTCGAGGCGTCCCTCCTCGAGGAGCAATCGTCATCTTGTCGCGATTGCTCTTGCTCAAGCTCATCATAGCGAGCACTCGAGGAGATCCGTATCTGAGTTCCGTGGGGAGAACTGCTTACGCTCCATAGACTAGAGCAAAGGGTGTCCGTCCGGTGGCTCGATTTGGTGTCGTTCGATTGACCAAAGAGCGCGGCAGCTCCTCTATCAATTTCTTCCGCACCTCGCAGCTTTGTCGAAAGTTCTTGTCTTGAGTCGCGCAGCACTTCAGATTGGCCCTTTTCGCTTGACCGTTGCTCCTTGGGTGAGCAGCGAGCGAAAGCAGACCTTGGCGCCAAGGTCTTGGGCGTCTTGCATGAAGGTGCGACTAGTGAATTGTGTACCGTTGTCGGTGATAATCTGTTAGGGATCAAGCGCACACAATCGATCCAAGAACTTGACCGCTGATCAGGTTGTCACCTTTCTCATGGCTCCACTTCGGCCACTTTGTGAACTTGTCGATTGCCACGTACAAGTACTCAAAGCCCCGACAAGACGGGGAAGGGCGAGGATATCGAGCCCCTGCACCGAGAAGGGCCAGGATAAAGGGATTGTTTGGAGAGCTTGAGCTGGTGATGAATTTGCTTTGCATGGAATCGCACGCTTCACACTTGGTTACTAGTGCGATTGCATCTTGGAGGCTTCTTGCCAAAGAACCCTTGCGGAAAGCTTTCGGCAAGTGCCCTTGCGCCAATGTGGTGGCGCATATGCCTCCATGTATCTCTGCCAGCAGCTTCATCCATCTTCCTGGAGATGCACTTCACTGACACCATTGAGCCTTCTTACATGCACAGCTCGTTGTCCACTTAACTGGTACATACTTGATTGTCTGGTTACCCTTTCTATCTCTTACGGTCGCCGGAAGTTCTCCGGTTTGTAAGAAACAGACGATCTGCTGCGCCCATGCCGGAGCTCGGGGCTCAGCGGCAAGGACTAAAAGGCATGAGGGCGCTGCGGGAACCTCGGCTTCTCGGCAAGGATTACGGCTCTGCGGAGCTGAAGGTCCCCGGCAAGCTCGCCGGGGCGAGGCTTGTCGGGAACACTTGCTTCAACTGCACCAATCTGAGGATCTGCAGGAGCAAACTGTTCCTCAGCGTTCTGGTCGTTGATCTTGGGGACTTTGGCGGCGGCCTTGGGGAGACCCGCCGGCAAGTAGTCGCCGGAGACCAACTTCCTCTTCTTGGATTGCCCAGTTGATGGCGTGACGGATGGTTGAGTTAGCTTTAGCAAGAAGGTCCCTGGTTCCACAGGTAACTTCATCGAAGCACACTTTGAAAGGCCATCTGCGATTTCGTTCTGAGCTCTCGGGACATGCTCCATCTGCAAGCCTTCAAAGCGCTCCTCAAGCTTCCTCACTTCATCTACATACGCTTCCATCAAAGGGCTCTGATAACTCTTGTTAACTTGCCGGACCACCAGCTGAGAATCTCCCCGCACAATTAACTTCCTGATCCCAAGTTCGGCCGCAATCCTGAGACCGGCGAGCAAACCTTCATATTCAGCAGTGTTGTTTGTCGCTTGTTCCCTTGGGAAGTGCATCTGGATAACGTACTTGAGGTGCTCTCCGGTGGGCGCGATGAGTACCACGCCGGCACCGGCGCCTTGCAGCGAGAAGGCACCATCAAAGTACATTACCCATTGACTTGTCGCTCCTTGTACGGGTGTACTTGTTTCTTGGACTTCTTCATCAGGTGTTGGGGTCCATTCTGCTATGAATTCTGCCAAGGCCCGGCTCTGTATGGTTGAAGTACTTTCAAACTTGAGTCCAAAGCTCGACAGCTCCAGTGCCCACTCAACGATCCTGCCTGTTGCTTCTGGGTTGTGCAATATCCTCTTCAGCGGGAAGCGAGTGACCACTGTTATCTCGTGTGCTTGGAAGTAATGGCGCAGCTTTCTCGAGGCCATAAGGAGGCCAAAAAGCAGCTTTTGCACACCAGAGTATCTTGATCTAGCCCCCTGGAGAAGGGAGCTTACAAAATACACTGGGCGCTGCACCATCTTTTTCCGCACCTCATCCTGTTCCTGCGCAAAGTTGTCCTTGTCGGGGCGGAGCTTGTCGGAGCAGCCCCCGCTTGTCATTTGGACTCGCTTGCGGTGGTGCAGCCTCCTCGTCGGACTCTCTCTCCGCTACTAGCGCAGCACTAACCACTTGGTTGGTTGCCGCTAGGTACAGCAGCAACTTCTCCTGTGGTCTAGGTGCGACAAGTATTGGGGTGGAGGATAGGTACCGTTTCAAATCTTGTAGCGCTGCCTCCGCTTCCGGAGTCCATTTCATGGGGCCTGCCTTCTTCAAAATTTTGAAGAAAGGTAGGCGCGCTCATGGACTTTGAAATGAACCTACTGAGGGCAGCCACACAACCTGCGAGCCTTCTGACATCCTTGACTCGCTTCGGGGCCTCGATCTGCTCAATGGCTTTAATCTTGTCGGGGTTGGCTTCAATCCCTCTCTGTGATACAAAGAACCCGAGAAGCTTGCCGGAGGGGACTCCAAAGACGCACTTCTCAGGGTTCAACTTTAGCTGTATCCTGCGCAGGTTCTGAAATGTCTCTTCCAAATCTTGAATCAGTGTATCCTTGCTCTTGCTCTTCACCACAATATCATCCATGTAAGCCTCTACATTTCTGTGGATCTGTGGCTCAAAAGCAGTATACACTACCCTTGCAAATGTTGATCCTGCATTCTTCAGTCCAAATGGCATGCGTATGAAGCAATAGGTGCCACACGGAGTGATAAACGCAGTCTTCTCTTCATCCTCTTTGGCCATAAAGATCTGGTGATAGCCTGAGTATGCATCAAGAAAGCGAGTAGCTCGCATCCGCGATGGAGTCAACAATCTGGTCGTCTTGCGCGGCAAGGAATGGATCCTTGGGACATGCTTTATTTACATCGGTGAAGTCTATACACAGCCTCCATTTCCGTTGGCCTTGCGCACGGCGACCGGGTTTGCTAACCACGTCGGATGAATCACACCTCGACTAGGCCTGCTGCCTCTAGCTTCTTGATTTCTTGTTGATGAATTCTTGGCGCCCACGGCTTGCTTCCTCACTTTTTGCTTGACGGGCGGCGTGAGGGCAAATGGCAAGCTTGTGCTCAATTACCTTCACAGGAACACGGGGATGTCGGATGGTTGCCATGCAAACACATCGACATTCGCCCGAGGAAGGCAGCGAGCGCTTTCCTATTTGTTGTCAGCGTGGCAATCGATGGTGAAGGTACCACCGTGCCGTCCTCCTTGGCGGACACCTTCTTGGTTGCGGCGGAGCAGCCATCCCCTTTTACTCTTGCGGTGGAGCTCGGCGGGGCGTCCTCGTCAGCAGCGCAGCACTCCGAAGAGGTGCGGTTGCCGGAGTGGGCCCTGGAGCATTTGCCGGACTTGGTCTTCGTCTTCTTCCCCCCGGGAGCTTCAGAGGCAAGTGTATCCTTGCCGGCCGCTGCTGCCGCATCCCGGTAGATCTTGTCGGTGCAGATAAGCGCATCTTTCTTGTCGCCGTGGACGGTGATGGCGCTTATCGGCCCGGCATCTTGAGCACGCGTTAGTAAGCATAATGGGAGGCTGCCATGAACTTGGCGAGCAGGGCGGCGAGTATTCCGTTGTATGGCAACGGAATATCGGCGACGTCGAAAGTGACGCGCTCGGTCCTGAAGTTGAGCTCCCCGCCAAAGGTCACCGGCAGGGTGATCTTTCCCTTGGGCTTGCTCCGTCCCGGGTTGATTCCTTGGAAAGAACCGGTCTCTTCGAGCTCGCCATCTGGGATCTGGAGTTTCTTGATCACAGCAGAGGAGATCAAGTTCAGACCGGCTCCGCCGTCCACCAACATCTTGGTGACCTTGAGGTTGCGGATGGTGGGCGAGACCAGCATCGGCAAACACCCGACCGCGGTGGTGCGGTCAGGGTGATCCTCAAGATCAAAAATGAGAGGCGTGCTGGACCATTTGAGGAGCCTGCGCGACTCTACGGGCGGCTCCGCTGCATTCACTTCACGCGCCCACTGCTTTAGCTGGCGGTGGGAGGTGTGCAGGGAGGCGCCACCGTCGACGCACAGGACCTCCGTGGCTTTCTGGAACTCCTGCTCGCTATCATCCTCATCCTCCATGTCCTCGTCGTCGTCTTCATCCTTGTCGCGGCTCCGGGAAGGTCGATCACCTTGCCGCCGCTTGGCCTTGCCGGGGGGTCCTCCCCGGCCATTGAACGGCCGCTTCTTGCTCGGTTCTCCTTCGCCACCTTGGGCTCTCTCCTTGTCGCGCCTCTCGTACTCAGCTTTTTGCTGCTCGACGAGATAGTCGACGCGCTTGCAGTTGTAGAGGTCGTGGCCCTCGGTGCGGTGGATTTTGCAGTATTGCTTGCCGGGCCGCATACGCTTGCGGCTGCCGCCACGAGGCAAGCTCCTTGCGGAGTTGCCCGGCTGTGTTTGCTTGGCGGGAGCTTCCTTGCGGACTTCTCGGCGGCAAGCACCTCTTCCTTGTTCTTCTTCTGAAAGTTCCGCCGCGGCGCTTCTTTGCCGGGCGGCGTCGTCGAGTCGCTTCCTCTGCGCCGGCATCCTCCCGGGAGCCTCCTCCCCTCTTCACGCGTCGCATTTATCAACGAGCATAAAGCTCGCGACATCCCGGATCTTGGTCGCCGCCATCTCTTCACGCATGCGGCGGTTTCAGACGTTCGGTGAAACGCGCGATGACCGGCAGGTGGGCGTCGAGGATGTTGTCTGCACACGGCTGAAGCGTTGGATGTACTTGCGAGGATTCTCCTTCCTACGGGCCAAAATGTGGAATCGCTCTCTGGCCGTGGGGTTTGTGGCCGCCCGGTGAAGGCGCCAACAAACCGATGGCAAAGGTCTGCCCAAGAAGAAATGGAGCCTTCCGGCAAGTGCATAAGCCAAGAACGAGCGTTCGGCCTAAACCTGGCGGAAGTAGTTCGCCAGAATCTTCTCGTCGCGCCCGCAGCTCGCACGCGATGGTGTAGATCTTGAGGAATTCGAGAGGTGCGTCTTGCCGTCGTACTTCTCCGCACGTCGGGCTTGAAATTCTTCATCTTTGGAGCCTTTGGACGCGCCGCAGCTCACGGGTGAGCGCAGGGCAGCTCGCAGCGTCTGACAAGTCGCTCGCTCATCGGGCGCAGCGTCAAAGTCTTCCAGCTCTCTGGTCCGATTGTCGCCGAGTCTCCCGGCGGCGCTCGATCGTGGTCCGAGCGTCTTCTCGCCGCCGATCGTCAAGGACCTGGCGTTGATCCCGACGAGCCCGCGGATCCGATGATGCCGTGGAGCCGTCGTCGGCGTTGTTCCGGCGGGGTGGCGTCTTTCGCTTCCGCGGCGGGGAGTGCACGGTGGTTGCACCCCCGGCGGTCTTGTCGCCGCCGCCGCCGTCTTCTCGACTTCGCGCCGCGAGGCCAACGCTGCTGTGAAGCGGTCGTTGTTGGCGGCGACCAGGCTCGATGGTAGCCCTCGATCCTCGGCCTTGTCCGCCTGCTGGGGAAGTCGAGAGCATTGCGCTCTTGTGGCGCTTCGCGAAGTGGAGGGAAGCGGGAGCGGCGGTGCGCGAGTGGGGCGCGCTCGGACTTCGCGGTGTTAGAAGGGTAGGGTCTGCCCGGCGCCTTCGCTTTACTGTGTCCGGAACATCCCGCGAGCCTCGATGCGTCCCCTGCTCCGATGGCGGATACCACCTCCGTGGTATGGCGCTTTGGGTCGTCGGCGCTGAGATGGATGTGGATCCACGGAGACCGAGGCGCGGTCATCCGTTTCATCCCTCGATCTGCGGTGGCGCGCGAGTACCCTCGCGGCGTCCACCCTTCCGCTGGCGTCTCCTCCGCCCACCGTTGGCTCCGGTGGCGGCGGGTGAGACGCAGACGAGTCTGCGACCCTCGAGGCCCTCGTCTTCGGGGCCATGGCGCAGTTGTCGATGAAGTCGGCGCGAAATTTGGAGAGGTTGAAGAAAAGCGCGCCGCGGCGAACGCCGGATCAGAGTCCGCACAACCTCGGCGCCCCTACTGGCGCGCCAAAGATGTCGGCGTGGGGCGACACCTATGGGGCGGAGAGGCCCTTCGTGAGTTGATGCGAGGCGGAGGAGGCCTGAGAGAGCGGATCGAGGCGATCTGGCGGGCGCGAGGATTTTACCCAGCCGGGCGCGATGGTCGCGTAAACCGTACTCTGCTTTGTGTTGTATTTGATCTTGCTCGAGAAGCGAGCATATGGTGGTGTGGTGTTGAATGAATCGAGCTAGCGAACTCCAAGGCGCCGAGTTGCCAAGGATCCGAACCTCCCCTACGTTGTGCATGGGCCTCCTTTTATAGGGCAAGGGGTCACCGACAGGTGTCAACGTAGGGGGAAGGGGTAGAAATGTAAAAGAGGTGGTAGTTG
This sequence comes from Aegilops speltoides, assembly GCA_021437245.1. NCBI lineage: Eukaryota > Viridiplantae > Streptophyta > Magnoliopsida > Poales > Poaceae > Aegilops > Aegilops speltoides. The sequence continues at coordinate 420,826,460 of CM038142.1, read as the reverse complement.
GAGCAGTCGGGAGCAGTGCAGCTCTGATTGCTTGAGCAAAGTGGTTTCTACCTACTTTGACAGAGGGGGACAAAGGCATTTAATGCCCGTCACCGTCGACTCCAAAAGCTCCCGCCCTAGCGTCTCCGTTTGCCACGGCGATGGATCCACCACCGTGGAGCGCCACCGCACCCCCCATGCTGCACAGCCATCCGCCACGCGTCTCTGGTGAAGGCTAAAAGGCGACGCGTGGACAGATGAGCTGGAGTGCGGGCACACAGCGCAGCTCTCCCGGCAAGTACCTTGCCGGGGTCTTGATCTTGCCGGACCCGGGAGCTTGTCGGGCTCTGTAACTTGCCGCTCCCCGGGCCTTCGCCGGGACGCGCATAGCGCCGAGGCGTGTCTTCTGCGAAGTAATCTTCTAGTCTCCCCGGCGAGCTCCTCTCGCCAGGACCTTGCGTGAGTGATGTAATCTTGAGCCTGGAACGGCCTTCCCGGCAAGCTCCTCTTGCCGGGGCCTCGATCTTCTGCCTCGTACACTTTGTTCTTGAGTGGCTTGATATGGAGCAGGAATGGTCTCCGGCAAGCATGTGGTGGATCCAGCTGCGGGGAGCTGCGGCTGCCCGTGCACAAGTTGGGGTACTGAGGTACCCCTACCTTAGTACACCGACAGTTATTCTCAAGAGGAGTGGACTCCACTCCTCATTCACGAGAAAATGGCTGGTAACCGGGATGCCCAGTCCCATGATCAAAAGATCAAAATCAAATCAAAAATAATTGCAAACAAAACTCCCCCAGGATTGATGTTAGTTGGAGGCACCCGTTGTTTCGGGCAAGCCATGGATTGATGATTGTTGGTGGAAGGGGAGTAAAAACTTTACCATTTTGTTTGGGAACCGCCTATAATGTATGTAGTATGGAAGATATTGGGAACACTTGGTTGTTATGTTGACAATGAGATCATACCTCTCAAAATTATTTTCATCTCTATTTTAAAATCGAGCTTTGGCACCTCTACAAATCCCTGCTTCCCTCTGCGAAGGGCCTATCCTTTACTTTATGTCTTTTACTTTATGCAAGAGTCAAGGTGATCTTCACCTTTCCCTTTTTCATTTTATCCTTTGGCAAGCACCTCATGTTGGAAAGATCCTGATTTATATATCCAATTGGATGTAAGTTAGCATGAACTATTATTGTTGACATCACCCAAAGGTGAATACGTTGGGAGGCAACACTATAAGCCCCTATCTTTTTCAGTGTCCGATTGAAACTCCACAACCATTAGTATTGCGTGAGTGTTAGCAATTGTAGAAGACTATATGATAGTTGAGTATGTGGAGTTTGCTTTTCCTGAAAATAAGATGAATTGCAATTGTTTGATGACTAAGAATGAAGTTTACTAGTTTTCAAGAAAGTTTATGGTCTATGCTCTAACATGTGAATTGCTTGTTACTTATTCGTGAGAAGTTTTATGAGATGAACTACTGTTATGACATATTATCATGCTAGAAAAGGTGATTGAAATTATCATTGATCAAACTTGTGCACCTCTAGAATTCACACTTCATAAATTCTTTCTTTTATCATTTACCTACTCGAGGACGAGCAGGAATTAAGCTTGGGGATGCTGATACGTCTCTAACGTATCTATAATTTATGAAGCATTCATGCTATTATATTATCTGTTTTGAATGATTATGGGCTTTATTATACACTTTTATATTACTTTTGGGACTAACCAATTAACCGAAGGCCCAGCCCATATTCTTTGTTTTATTACTGCTTTTGATATTTCAAACAAAAGGAATATCAAAGCGGAGTCCAAGCGGAATGAAACCTTGGCGGCATGATTTTTGGGAAGAATATGATCCGGGAGACTTGGAGTTCACGTCAGAAGATCCTCGAGGAGGCCAGGAGATAGGAGGGCGTGCCCCCTCTGGCGCGCCCCTGTCTCTGGCCCTCGAGCACCCCCCGACCGACTTCATTCGCCTAAATAAGCCTACGTACCCTAAAAACATCGAATATCAAAATAGATCGGGAGTTCCGCCGCCGCAAGCCTCTGTAGGCACCAAAAACCTCTCGGCAGCCCGTTCCGACACCCTGCCGGAGGGGGAATCCACCACCGGTGGCCATCTTCATCATCCCGGCGCTATACATGACGAGGAGGGAGTAGTTCACCCTCGGGGCTGAGGGTATGTACCGGTAGCTATGTGTTTGATCTCTCTCTCGTGTTCTCACTATGGCACTATCTTGATGTATCGCGAGCTTTGCTATTATAGTTGGATCTTATGATGTTTCTCCCCCTCTATTCTCTTGTGATCAATTGAGTTTCCCTCTTGAAGTTATCTTATCGAATTGAGTCTTTAATGATTGAGAACACTTGATGTATGTCTTGTCGTCTTTATCTGTGGTGACAATGGGATATCACGTGACACTTGATGTATGTTTTGGTGACCAACTTGCGGGTTCTGCCCATGAACCTATGCATAGGGGTTGGCACACGTTTTCTTAACTCTCCGGTAGAAACTTTGGGGCACTCTTTGAAGTACTTTGTGTTGGTTGGATGAATCTGAGATTGTGTGATGCATATCGTATAATCATGCCCACGGATACTTGAGGTGACAATGGAGTATCTAGGTGACATTAGGGTTTTGGTTGATTTGTGTCTTAAGGTGTTATTCTAGTATGAACTCTATGATGGATTGAGCGGAAAGAATAGCTTTATGTTATTTTACTACGAACTCTTGAATAGATAGAACAGAAAGGATAACTTTGAGGTGGTTTCATACCCTACCATAATCTCTTTGTTTGTTCTCCGCTATTAGTGGCTTTGGAGTGACTCTTTGTTGCATGTTGAGGGATTGTTATATGATCTATCCTAGGATTGCAATACCGTTTACGCTCACTTTTATCATTTGTTACCTTGCTGTTTTTATTATTTCAGATTACAAATACCTTTATCTACCATCCATATTGCACTTGTATCACCATCTCTTCGCCGAACTAGTGCACCTATACAATTTACCATTGTATTGGGTGTGTTGGGGACACAAGCGAGTCTTTGTTATTTGGTTGCAGGGTTGTTTGAGAGAGACCATCTTCATCCTACGCCTCCCATGGATTGATAAACCTTAGGTCATCCACTTGAGGGAAATTAGCTACTATCCTACAAACCTGTGCACTTGCAGGCCCAACAACATCTACAAGAAGAAGGTTGTGTAGTAGACATCATATACCATATCAGGATGTTTTGGATCTTCAAAGCCAGGAGGTTGTGCAACATACACTTCTTCTTCAATCTTGCCATTGAGAAAGGCACTCTTCACATCCATTTGGTACAGAAAGATGTTGTGATGGTTAGCGTAGGCTAACAGTATGCATATGGCTTCAAGCCTAGCCACCGGAGCAAATGTTTCATCGAAGTCAATTCCTTCAACTTGAGTGTATCCTTGAGCAACGAGACGAGCCTTGTTTCTGACAACTTGACCATGCTCATCTTGCTTGTTGCGATATATCCATTTGGTGCCTATGATGTTGTGCTTGCGACGATCAGGACGCTTGACTAATTCCCACACATTGTTCAGCTCGAACTGTTGAAGCTCTTCTTGCATAGCTTGAATCCATTCAGGTTCCATGAAGGCTTCAGCAACTTCCTTGGGTTCAGATATTGAAACAAATGCAAAGTGCCCACAGAAATTTGCTAGCTGTGTTGCTCTTGAACGAGTGAGTGGACCAGGTGCATTGATGCTGTCAATTACCTTCTCAATCTGAACTTCATTTGCAACACGAGGATGAACTGGACGAAGATTTTGCTCTTGCTGATCATTGTTTTCATCATGAGTATTGGCTTCAGGCTGACTATTGTCTTCAGGTTGATTAGGGGCAGAAATAATAAGTTCCTCTTCAGCCTGTGCCTCAGAAGGTATGATTTCTCCAGTTCCCATAAGCTTGATGGATTCACCAGGTGGAACTTTATCTAGCACATTTGGCAGGTGCTCTCAGTCAGGAGCTCATAGGATGTTTTCTTCAGAAGATTATGAAGATAAACACGGTTGATGACATGGCATGCAGTATCAATGGCTTCGGGCCAGAACTTCCTCGGAGTCTTGTATTCATCAAGCATTGTCCGAGCCATCTCGATGAGTGTCCTGTTCTTGCGCTCCACAATGCCATTCTGCTGAGGTGTGTATGGAGCAGAGAACTCATGAGTGATGCCTAATGTATCAAGGTAAAGATCGAGGCCGGTGTTCTTGAACTCTGTGCCGTCGTCACTTTTGATGTGCTTGATCTTGACGCCATAGTTCGTCATGGCACGATTGGCGAAGCGTCTGAAGACATCCTACACTTCATTCTTGTAAAGGATTATATGCACCCATGTATATCTTGAGTAATCATCAACTATGACGAAGCCATAGAGGCAAGTAGTGGTAGTGAGAGTAGAGTAGTGAGTAGGGCCAAAGAGATCCATGTGAAGCAGCTTGAAGGGTTGAGATGTAGTCATGATTGTCTTCGAGGGATGCTTGGCCCTCATCATCTTTCCAGCTTCATAGGCACCGCACAGATGATCCTTCTTGAACTTGACGCCCTCGATGCCAATGACGTGTTTCTTCTTCGTGAGTGTGTACAAGTTCCTCATGCCCGCATGTCCTAGCCTCTGATGCCAGAGCTAGCACTCTGAAGCTTTTGCTAGAAGACATACGGCCAACTGTGGTCCTGCTGAGAAATCTACCATATACAGATCATCTTTCCGATACCCTTCAAAGACTAGAGACTTGTCAGATTCCATTAGAACAAGGAAAAAATGTTTTCCAAATATCACAATCATGTTCAAATCACAAAGCATTGAGATAGACATTAAGTTGAAACCAAGGGATTCAACAAGCATCACTTTATCCATGTGCTGATCCTTTGAGATTGCAACTCTACCTAGACCCAATACCTTGCTTTTACCAGTATCAGCAAATGTGATGTGACTCTTGTCAGATGGACATAGTGTTGAATCCATCAGAAGACTTCAATCACCAGTCATGTGGTTAGTGCATCCACTGTCCATAATCCATTCTGAAGACTTTGGTGTCATACCCTACAGTGCAGTTAGGGGGATAGGCGTCACCAAGGATATTGTGAAGCATAAACATTTGATGAACAAGCGGATCATCAAAGCTCAGATCAAGGTTAGGACTGATAGGATGACTGGCAAGCGATTCAGGAACAAAATACATAGTAAGACCATTTGGGCATTTTATCTTGCGCCCTACAAGATGTTTTAGGTCCCCAGCAATAGCATCAGACGCCTTTGATTTCCGACTGGAGACCTTTCCCTGCAAAAGAGAGTTAAGTTTTCTTAACCACCCACATTTTCAGGGGTGGCTTCAAAGCAATGAGTCTAAGTGCAATATCTGAGAACTTCGGCTTTGGAGCCCTAGCAAATAGCCTTGCAGGTGGTGAATAATACTCATATGAATATGCAGAAAAGTTCTTAGTTTTATGAACATAGCGGTTTAAATAAACACGCTCATATTCATAAGCCTGAGTATGATTTCCCTGCAAAACATTGGCGTTAGGGTGGCTCTAGTGAGTCCTCTGTCTGTATGAAGCCTTTGGACCATATGAAGCCTTTGGTCTGGGGTTTGTCTTCTTCCCTTGTGGTGTCATGATGACATTCACAGGAAGATTCTCAAGACACTTTTTGGGCACCCAGATCTTCTTCGTAGGTGGCCCATCCTGTAGTTAGTACCAATATACCTGGCAAACACTTCACCATTCTGATTCTTAAACAGTTTATAGTTTGCATCAAAGGATTCATCAATGATAATTGGTTAGCACAAGTGAAGCCAGATAAGGTGGATGGGTCCACTAAAGGTCCCTTTGCAGAAACCCATGTGGTTTTGGGGTACTTCTCAGGCTTCCAGTAAGAACCATCAACATTCATTTTCCTCTTGAACCCAACACCCTCTTTCCTAGGGTTTCGGTTCAGAATCTGCTTTTTGAGGACATCACATAATGTCTGATGCCCTTTGAGGCTTTTGTACATCCCTGTCTCAAGCAATGTCTTCAACCTAGCATTTTCATCAGTGAGGGAGTCCTGGATTAGGGGGTGTCCGGATGGCCGGACTATAACCTGTGGCCGGACTCCTGGACTTTGAAGATACAAGATTGAAGACTTCGTCCCATGTCTGGATGGGACTTTCCTTGGCATGGAAGGCAAGCTTGGCGATACGGATATGTAGATCTCCTCCCATTTGTAACCGACTCTATGTAACCCTAGCCCTCTCCGGTGTCTATATAAACCGGAGGGTTTTAGTCCATAGGACGAACAACAATCATACCATAGGCTAGCTTCTAGGGTTTAGCCTCTCTGATCTCATGGTAGATCTTCTCTTTTACTACCCATATCATCAATATTAATCAAGCAGGAGTAGGGTTTTACCTCCATCGAGAGGGCCCAAACCTGGGTAAAAACATCGTGTCCCTTGTCTCCTGTTACCATCCGCCTAGACGCACAGTTCGGGACCCCCTACCCGAGATCCGCCGGTTTTGACACCGACATTGGTGCTTTCATTGAGAGTTCCTCTGTGTCGTCATCTTTAGGCCCGATGGCTCCTCCGATCATTAACAACGACGCGATCCAGGGTGAGACTTTTCTCCCCGGATCGATCTTCGTATTCGACGGCTTTGCACTGCGGGCCAATTCGATTGGCCATCTGGAGCAGATCGAAAGCTACGCCCCTGGCCATCAGGTCAGATTTGGAAGTTTAAACTGCACGGCTGACATCCGCGGAGACTTGATCTTCGACGGATCCGAGCCACAGCCGAGCGAGCCGCACTGTCTTGATGGGCATGATTTAGCTCTGCTGCCGAACAGTGCCCTGGAGGCCGCACCCGTGTCCGCTCTGACCCTTAGCTCGAATCCGATTGCGCCAATCAAGGACGGGTGGCTGGACACCGCCTCGGGGGCTGCAATCTCTACGGAGATCGAGCCGAACACCAGCTTTATCCTCTGCGAAGCTCGTGACTCCAAGGTGCCGGACTCCGAACCTTCCGCGCCCCTGCCAATCGAATCCGCCGATCATGGAGTTCACCGCCGCGGACATCTTTCAGCACTCGCCCTTCGGTGACATTCTGAATTCATTAAAATCTCTCTCTTTATCAGGGGAGCCCTGGCCGGACTATGGTCAGCAAGGTTGGGATGCGGATGATGAAGAAATTCAAAGCCCACCCACCACCCACTTTGTAGCCACTGTCGATGATTTAACCGACATGCTTGACTTCGACTCCGAAGACATCGACGGTATGGACGACGATGTAGGAGACGAACAGGAACCAGCGCCTATAGGGCACTGGACAACCACCTCATCTCACGATGTATACATGGTGGACACACCTAAAAGAAACGACGAGGAACAAAGGGACGCAACAAGGGATCGTTCCCTCGAAAAGCAGTCAAAGCGGCGGCGTAAGCGCCGCTCCAAACCCCACCTCGACAGAGACAGCAGCCATACAGACCCAGCCATAGAGCAGGGCAAACCGGCGGAAGACAAACATGCCATCGAACAACCGTCCGAACAGGGCAACTTGGATAAACAACCCGTCCCCAGCGAAGATAACAGTCCGGACGACCTCACGCCGGACAAGTTGCTGGAGCAGAAGAACCTCCAAAAAAGGCTCGTCGCCACTGCGTGTAGCTTGAAAAAGAAGAAACGGAAGCTCAAAACAGCAGAAGATGCACTCAGAATTAGATGGAGCAAAGTACTCAACACCGCAGACAAATACAGCGACAGTCGCCACACAAAGAGCTATCCGAAGCGAAAATTACTGCCGGAATTTGATGAAGAGGCCTTAGAGCCTCCGCAATCAAAAAACAAGGAAGCCACCCGGTCGGACAAATGACCCATGGCCAACATAGTGCGGCAAATGGCGCCGCACACAAGCCGGCACGTGATCCGCACAAGGATTCGCATCAAAAAGATGGCCCAGCCAGATCTATCTACGGGCCAAGAAAGCAAGCTCTAGTAAGCGATGCAACGCAACAAGTATCCGAACATCACGGCACACCCAGATATAGGGGTGCCGCACACCCCCTATGTTTCACCGATGAGGTGCTGGACCATGAATTTCCAGCGGGATTCAAGCCCGTAAACATAGAGGCATACGACGGAACAACAGACCCTGGAGTCTGGATTGAGGATTATATCCTCCACATACACATGGCTAGAGGAGATGACCTCCACGCCATAAAATACATACCCCTCAAGCTCAAAGGGCCAGCCCGGCATTGGCTTAAAAGCCTTCCCGAAAACACCATTGTAAGTTGTGAAGAGCTCGAGGATGCTTTTCGGGCAAATTTTCAAGGAATCTATATCCGAACTCCGGATGCAGACGATTTAAGTCACATAACCCAACAACCCGGAGAGTCAGATAGTCGACTGTCCGTACGCCGAAGCCTTAGCAGCTTTCAAACACATCGTTCGAGACGAATGACTCGCCAGACACCGCGACCAAGAAAAGCCAACAACAATGGCCGCATTAACAAGCCTCATGACCTGCTTTTGCGCAGGAGAGGATAGCTGGTTGGCAAGATGCAGTACCAGCGACCCAAGTACATCCGAAGTTAGGGATGGAAATGAGAAACCGCGGCGCAGCAAGGACCAGCGCCGGACCAAGGGAAACAGCCCGAAGAGCACGGCAGTCAACGCCGGATTCAAAAGCCCTCGGCAGAATCAGAAAAAGCTGCCCCTCAAGGATAACAGGGACGAGCTATCTAGCCTAAACAAAATCTTGGACAAGATATGCCAAATCCACAGTACTCCCGGGAAGCCTGCAAACCATACCCACAGAGATTGTTGGGTCTTCAAGCAATCCGGCAAACTAAATGCCGAACACAAGGGGCTCGACACACCAAGCAAGGACGATGACGAACCCCACAAGCAGAGCTCCGGAAAACAAAAGAATTTCCCACAAGAAGTCAAAAGAGTAAACTCACTTCACGTGACAAAGGAAAAAACAGAGTGGCGCCTATAGAGATACGCACTATACGGCCTATCCCAGAGGAGTCCCCCCACTGGTTGTTAAAACCAATCACCTTCGACCAACTGGATTACTCTAGAAGTATCCGGAACGCAGGCTGGACTGCCTTGGTATTAGATCCGATAATTGATGGACTCGACTTTACACAAGTCCTAATGGACGGCGGCAGTGATCTAAACCTGCTATATCAGGACACAATCCGCAAAATGGGGATAGACCCGACAAAAATTCGCCATAGCAACACTTCCTTTCAAGGGGTAACGCCAGGCCCAGATGCCCATTGTATGGGCTCTCTCCTGCTAGAAGTTATATTCGGCTCCCCCGACAACTTCCGCCGTGAAAAGCTAACCTTCCACATCGCCCCATTTACAAGTAGCTATCAAGCACTACTGGGACACGAAGCTTTTGCCCGCTTTAACGCAATACCGCATTATGCATCTCTTACACTTAAAATGCCCGGTCCGCGAGGCATTATCTCATTAAAGGGAAATATCGAGCGTTCCTCGAGCGCAGAAGATTGTGCGGCTGCCTTGACAGCCACACACTAAACCGACTTCACTAATTAAAGCACCTAAACAGGTCGTTCAGACCCCGGACATGGCTAGATGAGTCCGGCGTAAACATACAAGGGCTTACTAGCCGCATACCCCCGTACAAGGGGCTCCGCGCATGTACAACAAGAGACAATAAAGCTCAATTTTATTCATTTTTTGAATTATACTTTGTTTATTTAATATAACATACATTTTAGCATGATCTTTTTCATCTAAGTTTCTCTCTTTTGTAGATGAACACCGTGCTACACCCGTCCAGGATACGGCACAACGGAGACACAGGCGCAGACATGCAGTAGGGACCCGTTCCAAGGATTATTTTCAGATTAAGACCCTGCATAAAACTTTTTTACTGTCTCTTGTTGATACACATCCCCCGGTTTCTTGCTATAACCGAGGAGGAGGCTGGCGTCTTGGCATGTGGCCACGTCAGAATTTTGCGCGTACCTGGACACCAGGGGCTTATTACCAAGGGCGTTGTTCAGCCTATTTTCATAAAGACCGAATACCTTAGGGAGTGTTGGGCGTTGCGAGTTTGGCCTTATATGCATCAGCTCCGAATCATGTCTTTGGTCAAATGTTGGGTTAGCCCGGCTCCTGTGTTTTGCTGCCTTACGTTCCATTCTATCGGCTAAGGCGGCACCAGGAGAACTACTGCGATTGTGCCCCGGTTCGGCAAGGCGAGCACCTCAGTAGAGGAAGCCGAAAACTGACTGTCATGATATAGCGTGAGACTGGTCAACCACTCGATGACCCACCGGAATCTTTAGGATTCCTCCGCATTAACGAAGGGCTGTTTCCCGGCCAGGCACACACGCGCCCCGAATTCGGGTGAGCGCGGTGCCCCTAGGGGCTATATAGTAGCCCCACTGTCAAACTCCTATGGCTAGGTGAAAGTGATAAAGCATTATAGTCCGGTTGCCTAGATCGCTGCGCTATCACCTCCTTTATAGGACCAAGACGTTGGATCAAGTGTGAAAATGCGCCTTCTGCGAACACCCCCGCATTATATGCGTGGGGGCTGAAGCCGAAGACTGCCATCTTTCAGGTTATATACACATATACATTAACGGCCGAACGGGAGGTATTTTAATTCTTGAAGGCAAAAGTATAAAAAGCTTTTATATTCCATCGAAACATTGTTTTACAATAATACATGTTATTCGAACATAATATCCTTCGAGCACTGCGTTTCTATTAAACAAGCGCCCTGCAGAACTTCCTAAAAATAGTGCTCGGCAGGTACTCGGCTCCCGTCCGAATCTTGGGATGCAACATCGGCGGCCTTTATCTCCGCCCAGTATGTCTTGACACGGGCAAGAGCCATCCGCGCACCCTCTATGCACGCTGACCTCTTCATTGCATTGATATGCGGCACCGCACCAAGGAACTGCTGCACCAAGCTAAAATAACTCTTTGGCTCGGGCCTTTCCGGCCACAGATGACTCACGACATACTTCATGACGAGTCCGGATAACCTATTCAGCTCCGCCCATGCGGCCAAACGATCGGTTAATGGAAGTGGGCGCTCTGGATTGTGGAACTGCAAACAAAAAAGCTTTTCCACTTCGTGATCCTTTTGATCTCGGAAGTGTTTGGCCGCGTCCGCGACACTCGCCGCCAAGTCCAGATAAGTGTCCGCCGCACTCCATAGCCGGTCCAACGGAGCATATTTAGGATCCCCGAACTTCATCCGCAGCATAAAGGGCTTTCCAGCCGCGATATCTCCGGCCTGACGTAGCTCCTCCTTCATAGCTCTCATCGTAGAGCGAGCATCCTTGGCCTCGGTAGTGGCCTTCTTCAGGTCCTTCTGTTCCGCCCAATCTTCTTTTTCAAGAAGCTTGCAGTGGTCGACAGCATTCTTCAACTTCACAGCCATCTCGGCCATTTCCTTCTTGCTTCGTTAGTGAGCAGCTTGTTCGGCTTTCAGCTCTTCAGCCGCCTTTAAGGCAGCTGCATCACTTTTCTTGGCCTGCTCCTTGGCTCGGGCGAGTTCCGCCCGAAGGTTCTCCACGGCAGCGGCACCATCTGCATCAAGCATACATGTTGTAAGGTACGAGCATCAAACCCCCTTACCAGGTGTCTGCGGAGAAATTACATACCTTGTGACTCGTCAAGCCGCTTGTTGACAAGCGCGATGTCGGCATCTGCCGCGTCAAGTTGCCGCTTTAGCTCGGAAAATTCATCAGTCCGGCTAGCCACCGGACACTTCGCCACCTACATAGGAAAAGCGACATATCATACCTGGGATTATGATCCTCGGCGCACCGTCATTTTTGACAACGCACCGAGTCTCAAGGGCTACTATCTATACAGGGTGCATCTTTTACATGCGGAACTGTCAAAAGGTACATCATTTCGCATACCTCAAAACCTGTCAGTAAACTCCTGGCGGCCTCGTACAACCCGCTCTCTGTGGATGAAATCCTTTCAATCACCGTACCCATCAACGCACGGTGTTCTTCTGAGATAGACGCTCGCCCGAGCAGATCCTTCAGCTCCTCCAACCGCGCATCGGACGGTGCTGGACTCGCCCGATGGCCTTTTTCGAAGACCGGACACGGAGGGCTTTGGGGGGCCATACGACTGCTTTCCGGCCCTGCCGGATTCGGAGAAACCCTCCGTGACTACACCTCAGGATCGCCCGCCTCGCACGGCGGTACGACAGGGGGAGGCGTTCCGCTCTCCATCATCTCCATACGAAGATCCCCCGAAGATGAGCTCTGCTGAGAAGGGCTGAGATCCGAAATACAAGGTAAAATTTCGGTTATCTTCCTCAGAAATAGAACAGGGATGTCTCTTATTTTAAAAGCTCCCCTCTCTACTTACGGCTCGGTGGAGGGCTGATCCCCTTGGGGGCACAGTGCGGCCGAGGCATCCCCCGGTGCAGGACCCTCTGACGAAGATTTCTTCCCCCGCTTTGAGATCATGGTCTCCGGGTCTTCAGAGGCGGTCCTCTTCTTCCCCTGGATGAAGGGATTCTCGATTCCTCCTTTCCTGACAGCCTCCTCCAGGGAGGCAGTAGCTTCCTTGTTCCCCCCTTCGCCTTTTTCCAAAGGCGCAACCTCCAGCATCCTAGTTAACACGGGATCCGGCGTGGTCTCACGGAGGGGGGCGGACACCTGATTATCTTTGCTTTCGCTATCCACTCCTGTTTAAGGGACATCTCTTTTAAGGGAAATTTTATGATAAATATACGGATAGCGTGTCCAGGCACAGGGCTACTGACTTGAGTATCCGGGCGATTGCAGCTCAGACCTGTGTCCTCGGTCGAGTCCGGACACATTGCTTGTGATCCGAAGAACAATTTGTACATCTCCATGGGTGTCGCGCCCGTAAAATGTTGGAGAGCTCGTGGTCCCTTCGGATTAAACTCCCACAGGCGGAGGGGGCGACCTTTGCAGGGCAAGGTGCGACGAATCAACATGACCTGTGTCACTACGACCAGATTGATGTCTCTTTCTAAGTGATCTCGAATGCGGCCCTGCAACAAGGGCACGTCCTTGGACGTCCCCCAGTTAAACCCTTTATTGACCCACGACGCTAGCCGTGGTGGGGGACCCGAGCGAAAGGCAGGTGGCGCCACCCACTTGGTGCCCCTGGGAGCTGTAATATAAAACCACTCTCGTTGCCATAAGCTGAACTCCTCTTGAAAAGAGCCCTCGGGCCATGGAGCGTCAGCATTCTTGCCTATAACAGCACCTCCGCACTCCGCGTGCCGCCCCTCGATCATCTTCGGTTCTACTTTGAAGGTCTTAAGCCACAACCCAAAGTGAGGAGTAATGCGGAGGAAGGCTTCGCACACGACAATGAACGATGATATGTGGAGGATGGACTCTGGAGCCAAGTCGTAAAATTCCAACCCATAATAAAACATGAGCCCCCTCACGAAGGGGTCCATCAGGAAACCAAGCCCCCGAAGGAAGTGAGACGCGAACACCATGCTCTCACCAGGCTTGGGAGTGGGAATAACCTGCCCTTGAGCAGGCAGCCTATGCAAGATTTCGCCTGTTAGATACCTGGCATCTCTCAACTTTAGCACGTCTTCTTCTGTAATGGAAGAAGGCATCCACCGGCCTTGAAGGTCGGAGCCGGACATCATCGAAGGTCCGAAGCGCCTGAATTTGGAGCTTTGGGTGTTGGAACTCGAGGCGAGAGGCGGATTCGATTGAGATTGAAAGAAAGAAGTAGAGCCTTGGTCTCTTTATAAAGAGGTTGAATACCAAGAGCTCTCCCCGTGACCGTTTGGGACTCGCCTTCGATTGAGGAAATATACCAACGGGCACGATTGGGTTACCCACGCCCGTATTGATGAGAATCCCGAAATAAGGGGACACGATCTCTGCTTCGACAAGACGTGTGATACGTCTCCGTCGTATCTACTTTTCCAAACACTTTTGCCCTTGTTTTGGACTCTAACTTGTATGATTTGAATGGAACTAACCCGGACTGACGCTGTTTTCAGCAGAATTGCCATGGTGTTGTTTTATGTGCAGAAAACAAAAGTTCTCGGAATGACCTGAAACTCCACGGAATATCTTAGAATAAAATAATAAAAAAATCCTCCCCAAAGATGAAGACCAGGGGGCCCACACCCTGTTCACGAGGGTGGGGGGCGCACCCCTCCCCCCTGGGCGCGCCCCCTACCTCGTGGGCCCCCTGGTGGCCCTCCGACGCCAACTCCAACTCCATATATTGGCTTTCGGGGAGAAAAAATCAGAGAGAAAGTTTCATCGCGTTTTACGATACGGAGCCGCCGCCAAGCCATAATCTCTCTCGGGAGGGCTGATCTGGAGTCCGTTCGGGGCTCCGGAGAGGGGGATTCGTCGCCGTCGTCATCATCAACCATCCTCCATCACCAATTTCATGATGCTCACCGCCGTGCCTGAGTAATTGCATCGTAGGCTTGCTGGACGGTGATGGGTTGGATGAGATCTATCATGTAATCGAGTTAGTTTTGTTAGAGTTTGATCCCTAGTATCCATTATGTTCTGAGATTGATGTTGCTATGACTTTGCTATGCTTAATGCTTGTCACTAGGGCCCGAGTGTCATGATTTCAGATCTGAACCTATTATGTTTTCATGAATATATGTGTGTTCTAGATCCTATCTTGCAAGTCTATAGTCACCTACTATGTGTTATGATCCGGTAACCCCGAAGTGACAATAGTCGGGACCACTCCCGGTGATGACCATAGTTTGAGGAGTACATGTATTCACTATGTGCTAATGCTTTGTTCCGGTTCTCTATTAAAAGGAGGCCTTAATATCCCTTAGTTTCCACTAGGATCCCGCTGCCACGGGAGGGTAGGACAAAAGATGTCATGCAGGTTCTTTTCCATAAGCACGTATGACTATATTCGGAATACATGCCTACATTACATTGATGAACTAGAGCTAGTTCTGTGTCACCCTATGTTATGACTGCTACATGATGAACCACATCCGGCATAATTATCCATCGCTAATCCGTGCCTAGGCGTTTTCCATATACTGGTTTACGCTTATTTGCTTTTCCGTTGCTACTGTTACAATCACTACAAAATACCAAAAACATTACTTTTGCTGTCTTTACTTTGTTACCGTTACCACCACTATCATATTACTTTGCTACTAAACACTTTGCTGCAGATACTAAGTTTCCAGGTGTGGTTGAATTGACAACTCAGCTGCTAATACTTGAGAATATTCTTTGGCTCCCCTTGTGTCGAATCAATAAATTTGGGTTGAATACTCTACCCTCGAAAACTGTTGCGATCCCCTATACTTGTGGGTTATCAACGTGCCAAGGAAACCGCCTCGCTAAACGCACTGAGGTGGACAGTAAAAACGATTCGAATAAAGGCTTGGCCGTGGTGTGATGTCACGCTGCGGAATACGTCAGCAGATTGAGTTTGTGTAAATATTATTCTCTCTGCGGTGGTATGTGGAACTTATTTTGTTGAGCCGGACACTATCCTTGTGTTCAAAATCTTCTATGAAGTATTCGGAGGAGGAACCCGCCTTGCAATGCCAAAGACAATTTGCACGCCGGACTCGTCGTCATTGAAGCCTGGTTCAGGGGCTACTGAGGGAGTCCTGGATTAGGGGGTGTCCGAATGGCCGGACTATAACCTGTGGCCGGACTCCTGGACTATGAAGATACAAGATTGAAGACTTTGTCCCATGTCCGGATTGGACTTTCCTTGGCGTGGAAGACAAGCTTGGTGATACGGATATGTAGATCTCCTCCCATTTGTAACCGACTCTGTGTAACCCTAGCCCTCTCCGGTGTCTATATAAACCGGAGGGTTTTAGTCCGTAGGACGAACAACAATCATACCATAGGCTAGCTTCTAGGGTTTAGCCTCTCTGATCTCGTGGTAGATCTTCTCTTGTACTACCCATATCATCAATACTAATCAAGCAGGAGTAGGGTTTTACCTCCATCGAGAGGGCCCGAACCTGGGTAAAAACATCGTGTCCCTTGTCTCCTGTTACCATCCGCCTAGACGCACAGTTCGGGACCCCCTACCCGAGATCCGCTGGTTTTGACACCGACAATCAGCAATAGTAGTGGTATCCTCAGCAGAGGGGTTAGTTACCACATAAGCAGTTGAAGATATTGCAACAGTAGCAGCAATAAAACATTCAGCAACAGAGGTAGAGTTATCACGCTCAAGGCATTTTAGACATGGTGGTTCAAATCCTTCCTGAGTGGGACTGATCTGTGGAGCGCGAAGTGACTCGTTCTCTTTTTGAAGATCTTCATGAACTGCTCTCAATTTCTCGAGTTCTTGCTTCCTTTGAAGATAATCATAGGAAAGCTTTTCATGAGTTGTTGAGAGCGTTTCATGACGACTTTCAAGTTCCTCGTACTTAACATGAAGATTTTTCATGTCTTCAATTAAGGACTGAGATCGGGTCATTTCCGCGTCCAACAGGTCATCGCTTTTGTCTAACAGTTTTTGAATATGTTCCATAGCTTTCTGTTGTTCAGTTGCAATTTTAGCAAGTGTTTTGTAGCTAGGTTTGGATTCACCATCAGAGTCATCTTCACTTGCTGTTTGAAAGTAAGTATCGCGTGAGTTTACCTTGGCACCACATGCCATAAAGCACTAGGTGGGAGCAGAGTTGTCCTTGTCATTAGCATCAGTGTTGGTGATGGAGCCATTGTCTTCAGTGTTGAAGATGGAGTTGGCAACATAGGCTGTAGACAGAGCCAGATTGCAACGCCAGAGTCGGAATCCTCCTTAGACTCCACCTCCGCCTCCTCAAAAGCACACTCCTCCCCTGAATCCATCTCCTTGCCAACAAAAGCACGAGCCTTGCCAGATGAACTCTTCTTATGTGATGAAGACTTTCATGAAGACTTGGAAGAAGACTTTGAGGATTTCTTCTTCTCCTTGTCATCAGAATCATATTCCTTGCTCTTCTTATTTTTCTTGTTCTCATTGTCCCACTGTGGACACTCAGAGATGTAGTGACCAGGTTTCTTGCACTTGTGGCATGTTCTCTTCTTGTGTTCATGAGTAGAAGCTTCATCATTTCTTGAGCTGGATCATGACAACTTTCTGAAGCCTTTCTTCTTAGTGAATTTCTGGAACTTCTTCACAAGCATAGCAAGCTCCTTTCCAATGTCTTCAGGATCACCAGAACTGCAGTCAGATTCTTCTTCAGATGAGGAAACTGCCTTTGCCTTCAAAGCGCGAGTTTGGCCATAGTTGGGACCATAGATGTCTCTTTTCTAAGATAGCTGAAACTCATGTGTGTTGAGCCTCTCAAGTATGTCAAACGGATCGAGTGTCTTGAAGTTGGTGCGTTCTTGAATCATCAGGGCTAGGGTGTCAAATGAGCTGTCAAGTGATCTCAGGAGTGTCTTGACGATTTCATGCTTGGTGATCTCAGTGGCACCGAGAGCATGAAGCTCATTTGTGATATCAGTGAGGCGATCAAATGTGAGCTAGATGTTCTCATTGTCGTGTCTCTTGAAGCGGTTGAAGAGGTTGCAAAGAACACTGATCCTTGAGTCTCTCTGGGTTGAGACGCCTTCGTTGACCTTGGAGAGCTAGTCCCAGACTAGCTTCGACGTTTCCAGAGCACTCACACGACCATACTGTCCTTTGGTCAGATGACCACGGATGATGTTCTTGGCAGTAGAATCTAGTTGAATGAACTTCTTGACATCAGCAGGGGTGACACCTTCACCAGTCTTGGGAACGCCGTTCTTGACTACATACCATAGATCGACATCTATGGCTTCAAGATGCATGCACATCTTATTCTTCCAGTAGGGGTAATCAGTGCCATCAAAGACAGGGCACGCAGCAGAGACTTTGATTATCCCTACAGTCGACATAGCTAAAACTCCAGGTGGTTAAACCAAATCACACAGAACAAGGGAGTATCTTGCTCTGATACCAATCGAAAGTGCTAGTTATCGACTAGAGGGGGGGTGAATAGGAGATTTTTATATAAGTCTTCAAAACATGGGAGTTTCGAAGACAAACAGTAGAAATGAACCTATTGACATGTAGCGGAAGGTAGACTACACTAGACAAGCCATAGTCAAGTATTCAATGAAGTGAAAGCACAAAGACTATTAGCAGCTAGGTAGTATGGATCAGGATGGAAGATAGCGTGAAGCCAAACAATAATAGTCGTCACACAGTGAAGTCAAACAGATAATGCAACCAAGCAATGACTTCACAAGGACAAACTGTAAGTAAAGAGAAGTAAGAGATAGAACCAGTTGCTTGGTGAGGACAGTGATTTGTTGGACCAGTTTCAGTTGCTGTGACAACTGTACGTCTGGTTAGGGAGGCTGAGATTTAACTCAGAAGACCATGTCTTCACCTTATTCCCCTTGAGCTAAGGACACTTAGTCCTCGCCCAATCACTATGGTAAGTCTTCAAGGTAGACTTCCAAACCTTCACAGACTTTGTTCATCGGCAATCCACAATAACTCTTGGATTCTCAGAACGTGACGCCTAACCGGCTGGAGGATTCACAGTCCTCAAGTGTAACAAGTCACCAGATCACGCGGACTGATGACCCACAAGTATATGGGATCTATCATAGTCCTTTCGATAAGTAAGAGTGTCGAACCCAACAAGGAGCAGAAGGAAATGATAAGCGGTTTTCAGCAAGGTATTCTCTGCAAGTACTGAAACAAGTGGTAACAGATAGTTGTGTGATAGGATAATTTGTAACGAGCAACAAGTAACAAAAGTAAATAAAGTGCAGCAAGGTGGACCAATCCTTTTTGTAGCAAAGGACAAGCCTGGACAAACTCTTATAATAGGAAAAGCGCTCCCGAGGACACATGGGAATATCGTCAAGCTAGTTTTCATCATGTTCATATGATTTGCGTTCGGTACTTTGATAATTTGATATGTGGGTGGACCGGTACTTGGGTGTTGTTCTTACTTGAACAAACATCCCACTTATGATTAACCTCTATTGCAAGCATCCGCAACTACAACAAAAGTATTAAGGTAAACCTAACCATAGCATGAAACATATGGATCCAAATCAGCCCCTTACGAAGCAACGCATAAACTAGGGTTTAAGCTTCTGTCACTCTAGCAACCCATCATCTACCTATTACTTCCCAATGCCTTCCTCTAGGCCCAAATAATGGTGAAGTGTTATGTAGTCGACATTCACATAACACCACTAGAGGCTAGACAACATACATCTCATCAAAATATCGAACGAATACCAAATTCACATGACTACTAATAGCAAGACTTCTCCCATGTCCTCAGGAACAACGTAACTACTCATAAAGCATATTCATGTTCATAATCAGAGGGGTAATAGTATGCATAAAGGATCTGAACATATGATCTTCCACCAAATAAACCAACTAGCATCAACTACAAGGAGTAATCAACACTACTAGCAACCTACTAGTACCAATCCCGGACTTGAAGACAAGAATTGGATACAAGAGATGAACTAGGGTTTTGAGAGGAGATGGTGCTGGTGAAGATGTTGATGGAGATTGCCCTCTCCCGATGAGAGGAGCGTTGGTGATGACGATGGTGATGATTTCCCCCTCCCGGAGGGAAGTGTCCCCGGCAGAACAGCTCTGCCGGAGCCCTAGATTGGTTCCGCCAAGGGTCCGCCTCATGGCGGCGGAGTTTCGTCCCGAAAGGTTGCTTCTTATTTTTTTTCTCGACGAAAGACCTCATATAGCAGAAGATGGGCATCGGAGGGCCACCAGGGGGCCCACGAGGTAGGGGGCACGCCTAGGGGGGTAGGGCGCGCCCCCACCCTCGTGGCCAGGTGGGGCCTCCTCTGGTGAACTTCTTCCGTTGGATATTTTTTATTATTTCCCAAAATGACTTTCATGGAGTTTCAGGACTTTTGGAGTTGTGCAAAATAGGTCTCTAATATTTGCTCCTTTTCCAGCCCAGAATTCTAGCTGCCGGCATTCTCCCTCCTTATGTAAACCTTGTAAAATAAGAGAGAATAGGCATAAGTATTGTGACATAAGATGTAATAACAACCCATAGTGCAATAAATATCGATATAAAAGCATGATGCAAAATGGATGTATCAACTCCCCCAAGCTTAGACCTTGCTTGTCCTCAAGCGGAAGGCGATAACGATAAATATGTCCCCATGTTTAGAGGTAGAGGCGTTGATAAAAATAAAATACGGACATGAAGGCATCATGATTATTCTCGTAACAGCAACATCTATAGGTATTGTCATATGATTTCTTATGTTCAAGTAATAATCTATTCACAATGCAGAGTACGAATCATAAACTTTATTGAGGACCAACAAACTATAATCTCAGTCATTTAAGCAATTGCAATTTATCATACCATCGAAAGAGTCTATGTCAGAGCTTAATAGCAAGTCCACATACTCAACTATCATTTGGTCTTTCATAATTGCTGACACTCACGCGATACTTGTGTTTACGAGTTTTAATCGGACACAGAGAAAGATAGGGGCTTATAGTTTTGCCTCCCAACCTTTTACCTCAAGGGTAATGTCAACAATAATAACTCATGCCCCCTACATCTAATTAGATATATCAATCAGGATCTTTCTAACACACTGTGCTTGCCAAAGGGTAAAATGAAAAAGGAAAGGTGAAGATCACCAAGACTCTTGCATAAGGTAGGAGATAATAATGAAAGATAGGCCCTTCGCAGAGGGAAGCAGAGGTTGCCATGCGCTTTTATGGTTGGATGCACAAAATCTTAATGTGAAAGAACGTCACTTTATATTGCCCCTTGTGATATGAACCTTTACCCTCGCTTTTATTTCTTCCACATCACAAGATCGTATAAAGCTTATTTCTCCCACACCAATCAATCATACATATTTAGAGAGCAATTTTTATTGCATTGCACCGATGACAACTTACTTGAAGTATCTTACTCAATCCATAGGTAGATATGGTGGACTCTCATGGCAAAACTGGTTGAAGGGTTTTTGGAAGCACAAGTAGTATCTCTACTTGGTGCTGAGAATTTGGCTAGCATGAGGGGGAAAGGCAAGCTCAACATGTTGGAAGATCCATGCCAATATACTTTATCTCAGATATAAGAAAACATAACTCATTACATTGTCTTCCTTGTCCAACATCAACTCTTTAGCATGTCATATTTTAATGAGTGCTCACAATCATAAAAGATGTCAATAGTAGTATATCTATATGTGAAACCTCTCTTTCCTTATTACTTCCTATTAATTGCAATGATGACCAAAGCTATGTTTGCCAATTCCCAACAACTTTCAATCATCATACCCTTTCTATGTGAAGTCATTACTCTCAATAAGATCAATATGAACTCTTTGTTTCTTTTTATTCTTTTTATCTTTCTTTTACTCACTCAATATCATGGCAAAATAATCAAGCCCTTTTCTCAACACTAATCTTTATTATAAAGCTCACGGACTCGATTAAAAGTGGAAACATAAAGCAAAACTCAAAACTAGATCATGCCATAAACTTTATTCTACTAGATCAAGATACCACTAATAGGATCGAACTAAGAAAAACGGTAAAGATAGGAGATGTGATGGTGATACGATACCGGGGCATCTCCCCCAAGCTTGGCAGCTGCCAAGGGGAGTGCCCATACCCATGTGATTATATCTCCTTCTTCGGGGTTGGTGAAACATTCTTGGCGATGATGCCCTTTAGGATGCGATTCTCCTTCTCAAGCTTATTGACTTGCTGCTTGAGGTCCATTATTTCCTTGCGAAGCTTTCCTGTATCTGCTAAGGCTCCTTGCACCCAAGGGTGTTGCATAGCTGCGGGAGAACAAGTGACACTCCTCTTCATATTTTCATAGGAAAGAAATCTAACATTGGAAGGGATAACCGAGTTTGGAATAGCTGAGCTCTGTAGTTCCCCCATCGCGAACCCAGCTCGGAAGCGAGAAGTGACTTCTTGATCCTCCATGGCATCTACTCTCATCATGTCAGCCTCCATCTCCTCCTCTGTTGCTGGCCCAAAGGGGTCAGCTTCGCTGTTTGCCCTTGGTTCCGGTGCCGGATTAGATACCCGGCTCTCCCCGACTGACTCTTGAGAAGACATCTTGCTCTAATCTGCAGCAGCAACAGCTTGAAACAAAAACAGAGGATATTTGTGTGATACGGGAGTCAAAACCTCCGGGAGAATATATAATGAATTTTTACTGACCAAAATACGTATCATGCAAGAAAACGGAGTCCGGAAGGTACACGAGGTGCCCACGAGGTAGGGGCACGCCCAGGGGGGTAGGGCGCGCCCTCCACCCTCGTGGAGCCCTCGTGTCCTTCCTGGACTGCTACTTATTTTTCTATTTTTCTAAATATTCCAAAACGGAGAAATATTGCCTTAAAAATTGTTTTGGAGTCGGTTTAGTTACCATACCACATACCTACTCCTTTTCGGGGTCTGAAACATTCTGGAAAGTGTCCCTTATGTATTCCTCCGGGGTTACGGTTTCAATAACATTGGTTTCAACATTTATGGGGTTACCTGAGATATAATGTTTGATCCTTTGACCGTTTACCACCTTCGAATTTGTGCCTTTGAAGTTGTTGATTTTTATGGCACCATAATGATAGACCTCCTCGATAACGTAAGGGCCTTCCCATTTAGAGTGAAGTTTTCCTGCAAAAAATCTTAAACGAGAGTTGTATAGCAATACATAATCACCTACATTGAACTCACGCTTTTGTATCCTTTTATCATGCCATCTTTTAACTTTTTCTTTGAACAACTTGGCATTTTCATAGGCTTGGGTTCTCCATTCATCAAGTGAGCTAATATCAAATAACCGCTTCTCACCGGCAAGTTTGAAATATAGTTGAACTCTTTAATGGCCCAATAAGCCTTATGCTCTAGTTCAAGAGGTAAGTGACATGCTTTTCCATAAACCATTTTATACGGAGAATACCCATAGGATTTTTATATGCAGTTCTATAGGCCCATAATGCATCATCAAGTTTCTTGGACCAATTCTTTCTAGACCTATTGACAATCTTTTGCAAAATTAATTTGAGCTCTCTATTACTAAATTCTACTTGACCACTAGACTGTGGGTGGTATGGAGATGCAATTCTATGATTAACATCATATTTAGCAAGCATTTTACGGAAAGCACCATGAATAAAATGTGAACCACCATCAGTCATTAAATATCTAGGGACTCCAAACCTCAGAAAAATAACTTCTTTAAGCATTTTAATAGAAGTGTTATGATCAACACTACTAGTTGGAATAGCTTCTACCCACTCAGTAACGTAATCAACAGCAACTAAAATATGTGTGTATCCATTAGAGGCAGGAAAAGGTCCCATATAATCAAAGCCCCAAACATCAAATGGTTCAATAACAAGTAAATAATTCATAGGCATTTCTTGACGTCTACTGATATTACCAATCCTTTGACATTCATCACAAGATAAGACAAACTTACGGGCATCCTTGAAGAGAGTAGGCCAATAAAAACCAGATTGCAATACCTTATGTGCAGTTCTATCTCTAGCGTGGTGTCCTCCGTAAGCTTCGGAGTGACACTTGCGAGGATCATTCTGTTCATGCTCAGGTACACAACGTCTAATAACACCATCTACTCCTTCTTTATAAAGATGTGGGTCATCCCAAAAGTAATGTCTCAAATCATAGAAAAACTTTTTCTTTTGCTGGTATGTGAAACTAGGGGGTATAAATTTAGCAACAATGTAATTAGCATAATTAGCATACCAAGGAGTACTACGAGAAGTACTTATGACATTTAATTGTTCATCAGGAAAGCTATCATCAATAGGTGGTGGGTCATCAAGAACATTTTCTAACCTAGACAAGTTGTCTGCAACGGGGTTCTCAGCTCCCTTTCTATCAACAATATGCAAATCAAATTCTTGTAGCAAGAGAACCCATCTAATAAGTCTAGGTTTAGCATCTTTCTTTTCTATCAGATATTTAATAGCAGCATGATTAGTGTGAATGGTTACTTTAGAATCAACAATATAAGGTCTGAACTTATCACAAGCAAATACAACTGCTAAGAATTCCTTTTCAGTGGTAGCATAGTTTCTTTGAGCATTGTCTAGAGTTTTACTAGCATAATGGATAACATTTAATTTCTTATCAACTCTTTGCCCTAGAACAGCACCTACAGCATAATCACTAGCATCACACATAATTTCAAAGGGTAAATTCTAATCAGGTGGTTGAACAATAGGTGCAGAGATCAATTCTTTCTTAAGTATTTCAAATGCTTCTACACAATCATCATCAAAGACAAATGGTATATCTTTTTGCAATAAATTAGTCAGAGGCCGAGAAATTTTTGAGAAGTCCTTAATGAACCTCCTATAAAATCCGGTGTGACCAAGGAAACTTCTTATACCTTTGATGTCCTTGGGACATGGCATCTTTTCAATAGCATCAACCTTGGCTTTATCAACTTCAATACCTCTTTCAGAAACTTTATGCCCCAAGACAATACCTTCATTAACCATAAAGTGGCACTTTTCCCAATTCAAGACAAGATTAGTTTCTTCACATCTCTGCAAAACTCGATCAAGATTGCTCAAGCAATCATCAAAAGAGGATCCATAGACGAAAGAGTCCATGAAAACCTCACAAATCTTTTCACAGAAGTTAGAGAATATAGCCATCATGCATCTTTGAAAGGTAGCAGGTGCATTACATAAACCAAAAGGCATACGTCTATAAGCAAAAGGACCAAAAGGGCATGTAAAAGTAGTCTTTGATTGATCTTTAGCCGACACATGTATTTGAGAGAAACCAGAATAACCATCTAGAAAGCAATTATGTGTATGTTTGCATAATCTTTCTAGCATTTGATCAATAAAAGGTAAGGGGTAATGATCTTTCTTAGTAGCTTTATTTAATTTGTGGAAATCAATTACCATCCTATAACCTGTAATAATTCTTTGCAGGATCAATTCATCTTTATCATTAGGAACAACAGTAACACCTCCCTTCTTAGGGACACAATGAACAGGACTTACCACTGACTATCAGCAACGGGATAAATTATACCTGCCTCCAGAAGCTTTAGTATTTCTTTTCTTACCACTTCTTTCATCTTAGGATTAAGCCTTCGCTGATGATCGTGAACCGGTTTGGAATCTTCTTCCAAATTTATTTTATGTTGACATAGAGTGGGACTAATGCTCTTAAGATCATCAAGAGTATATCCAATAGCAGCACGGTGCTTCTTCAGAGTTTTCAATAATCTCTCTTCTTGATGCTCTGAAAGGTTAGCACTAATAATAACAGGATATATTTTCTTTTCATCAAGATAAGCATATTTAAGATTATCAGGCAGCGGTTTAAGCTCAAACACGGGGTCACCCTTGGGTGGAGGAGGATCCCCTAGGATTTCAACAGGCAAATTATGTTTTAGAATAGGTTCCTGTTTAAAGAATACTTCATCTATTTCCCTTCTTTCATTCACAAACATATCATTTTCATGGTCTAGCAAATAATGTTCTAGAGGATCACTAGGAGGTACGGCAATAGAAGCAAGACCAATGATTTCATCCTTACTAGGTAATTCTTCTTCACGGTGTTGTTTACTAAATTTAGACAAATTAAACTCATGAATCATATCATCCAAGCCAATAGTAACAACATTCTTTTTGCAGTCTATCTTAGCATTAACAGTATTCAAGAAGGGTCTACCAAATATAATGGGACAAAAGCTATCTTATGGGGAACTTAGAACAAGAAAATCAGCAGGATATTTAATTTTTCACACACAAGACTTCAACATCTCTAACAATTCCCACTGCTGATATAGTATCTCTATTGGCACGTTTAATTGTGACATCAATATCTTCTAACTCAGCAGGTGCAATTTCATGCTTAATTTCTTTATACAAGTCACAAGGTATAACACTAGCACTAGCACCCATATCACACAATCCATGATAACAATGATCTCCTATTTTAACAGAAATAACAGGCACGCCTACCATAGGTCTATGTTTATCTTTAGTGCCCGGTTTAGCAATTCTAGCAGATTCACCACAGAATTGAATAACATGCCCATCAATATTATCAGACAAGAGATCTTTAACAATAGCAATATTAGGTTCTACTTTGACTTGCTCGGGAGGTGTATAAGTTCTAATATTGCTTTTATGAACCACAGTTGAAGCTTTAGCATGATCTTTTATTCTAACAGGTGGTTTCTCAACATAAGAGGTAGGAACAATAGGATCATTATAAGTGACAATCTTTTCTTCAACTTTAATAGGTACAGCTACTTTTACTTCTATGGGAGGATGATATTTAAACCACTTCTCCTTAGGGAGATCAACATAAGTAGCAAAAGATTCACAGAAATAAGCTACTATCTCAGAGTCAAGTCCATAATTAGTGCTAAACTTATGGAAAATATCGGTATCCATAAAAGATTTAACACAATCAAACTTAGGTGCCATACCTGACTCCTTACCTTCGTCGAGGTCCCAATCTTCAGAGTTGCGTTTAATTCTATATAATAAATTCCATCTGAATTCAATAGTCTTCATCATAAAAGAGCCAGCACAAGAAGTATCGAGCATGGTGCGATTGTTATCAGAAAGCCAAGCATAAAAAATCTGGAGAATTGTCACTTTTGAGAGATCATGATTGGGGCATGAATATAACATTGATTTAAGCCTCCCCCAAGCTTGAGCGATGCTTTCTCCTTCGCGAGGCCAAAAATTATATATATAATTGCAATCACGATGAACAAGATTCATAGGATAATACTTTTGATGGAATTCCAATTTCAGTCTTCTATAGTTCCATGATCTCGTATCATCACATAGCTTATACCATATCAATGCATCTCCCTTCAAAGATAAAGGGAAGACCTTCTTCTTAACAATATCATCGGGTATACCTGCAAGCTTAAATAGTCCACAAACTTCATCCACATATATTAGGTGCTCATTAGGATGCTTTGTTCCATCTCCTACAAAAGTTTTAGCTAGCAGTTTTTCCATCATACCCGAAGGTACTTCAAAGGGAATATTTTCATATTCATTTTCAGTAGGTTCATTAGGTTGAGGAGCAACTCTTTGATCTACTGGTCGGGGTAAAGATACCCCGAACAAGCCCCTCAGAGGATTACTTTCCATAGTAACAAGTGACAGTAAATTTCAGCACACTATATAAATTCTTCCTTACCAAATTCCACCTACCAAAGGCGCTTCACTCCCCGGCAACGGCGCCAGAAAAGAGTCTTGATGACCCACAAGTATAGGGGATCTATCGTAGTCATTTCGATAAGTAAGAGTGTTGAACCCAATGAGGAGTAGAAGGAAATGATAAGCAGTTTTCAGCAAGGTATTCTCTGCAAGTACTGAAACAAGTGGTAACAGATAGTTGTGTGATAGGATAATTTGTAATGAGCAACAAGTAACAAAAGTAAATAAAGTGCAGCAAGGTGGCCCAATCCTTTTTGTAGCAAAGGACAACCCTGGACAAACTCTTATAATAGGAAAAGCGCTCCCGAGGACACATGGGAATATCGTCAAGCTAGTTTTCATCACGTTCATATGATTGGCGTTCGGTACTTTGATAGTTTGATATGTGGGTGGACCGGTGCTTGGGTGCTGTTCTTACTTGAACAAACATCCCACTTATGATTAACCTCTATTGCAAGCATCCGCAACTACAACAAAAGTATTAAGGTAAACCTAACCATAGCATGAAACATATGGATCCAAATCAGCCCCTTACGAAGCAACGCATAAACTAGGGTTTAAGCTTCTGTCACTCTAGCAACCCATCATCTACTTATTACTTCCCAATGCCTTCCTCTAGGCCCAAATAATGGTGAAGTGTTATGTAGTCGACGTTCACATAACACCACTAGAGGCTAGACAACATACATCTCATCAAAATATCAAACGAATACCAAATTCACATGACTACTAATAGCAAGACTTCTCCCATGTCCTTAGGAACAACGTAACTACTCACAAAGCATATTCATGTTCATAATCAAAGGGGTAATAGTATGCATAAAGGATCTGAACATATGATCTTCCACCAAATAAACCAACTAGCGTCAACTACAAGGAGTAATCAACACTACTAGCAACCTACTAGTACCAATCCCGGACTTGAAGACAAGAATTGGGTACAAGAGATGAACTAGGGTTTTGAGAGGAGATGGTGCTGGTGAAGATGTTGATGGAGATTGCCCTTTCCCGATGAGAGGAGCGTTGGTGATGACGATGGTGATGATTTCCCCCTCCCGGAGGGAAGTGTCCCCGACAGAACAGCTCTGCCGGAGCCCTAGATTCGTTCCGCCAAGGTTTTGCCTCGTGGCGGTGGAGTTTCGTCCCGAAATGTTGCTTGTTATTTTTTTTCTCGACAAAAGACCTCATATAGCAGAAGATGGGCATCGGAGGGCCACCGGGGGGCCCACGAGGTAGGGGGCGCGCCCAGGGGGTAGGGCGCGCCCCCACCCTCGTGGCCAGGTGGGGCCCCCTCTGGTGAACTTCTTCCGCTGGATATTTTTTATTATTTCCCAAAATGACTTTCATGGAGTTTCAGGACTTTTGGAGTTGTGCAAAATAGGTCTCTAATATTTGCTCCTTTTCCAGCCCAGAATTCCAGCTGTCGGCATTCTCCCTCCTTATGTAAACCTTGTAAAATAAGAGAGAATAGGCATAAGTATTGTGACATAACGTGTAATAACAGCCCATAGTGCAATAAATATCGATATAAAAGCATGATGCAAAATGGACGTATCACGGACAGAAAGACTTCAGTGATGCCAAACACTCTTTGGGCTTTGGGTGTTTTGGGCTTTGTCCTCGCAAGGATCTCTCTCTCAAATGCTTCGGAGGTGGGTTGCTCTTAAACGACAAAAGCGGTGCACTAATTCTGAGCAGCCACCAATTTATGGTGTAGGAGGTGGGCTATTTATAGCCAGGAGGCAACCCGACCTGATTTGTCCGAAATGACCCCGGGTCACTAAGGAACTAACACATTTTCCAACGGTCAGATTTCAAACACACGTGGCAGCTTGACTTGGGCTACAAGTAAAGGTGACTCATCTAGCTCTAGATAAGATTTGCTCTCATTGTCTTCGCTCGAAGACATAGGATTTGGTTGAGCATCACTTCAGTCACTCTGACTTTGTTCACTTGGACCCCACTTAACAGTACGGTGGTTCCTATGACTCAACAAAGAAGAAAAGGAAACTATGAAATAGCTATGTCTTCGCACTCCATAGTCTTCATGCGATGTCTTCTTATGTCATAGTCTTCAATGTGAATATCTTCACAGACCACCACTATCTTCAATGTCTTCACACATTTTTAGGGGTCATCTCCGGTAGGTAAACCGAATCAATGAGGGACTACTACCTGTGTTATCCTGCAATTCTCACAAACACATTAGTCCCTCAACCAGGTTTGTCGTCAATACTCCAAACCAACTAGGGGTGGCACTAGATGCACTTACAGAGGGATTGACGGGGTTCGAGAGGGTTTGGGCCATGAAAACTTGCATACCAAATAGGACGACGGGGATTTTAGAGGTTTCTGGGCCCCTCACGGATATTCCTCTGAAATCTCCTCCAACCCTCGCGTATCAAACGAGGCCTTAGGGGGGAGCGGGGCAAGGTCGTCGAAAACTTCTGCCCTCATCGGGGTTAGAGGGATGTCCGTGGGTAGCAGAAGCACAATGGTTGCAGGGAGGGCAGGGCAGCCAGGCTGGCGCATGAGCGCCACCGACCATGTAGGTAGGCGGTTTGGCATGGGTTGGATCTCGAGATGGACAAATGAAGAAGAATAGAAACAATGTCACCGTTTTGAGGTTGAAGATGGAGGCCTGGCCGTTGAATCTTGATCCAACGGTTGAGATGGAAAGTTAGAAATCGGTTGACCCCTTTAAAATTTGTAGTCGGCTGTCTTTTAGCCGCTCCCATTGAATTTCGCGACGATTGTACATCTTGGTTTGCGTGGGAACGCAAAACCATGCATAAAAAAACGGTCCATTCAAGACCACTCTTTCCCTTTGATTCGCAAAAAAGAGAGCAAAATATAGAAGTACTAATTTTTCATACGGATTTGCTAATTCTCATTCAGATGAGAATTAGTTGTGTCTCATCTAACTTACTAACCACATGATCAGTGCACCAAGATTCATGTTCCTCGCTCCATTTATGTTCATGTACGTGTCGCGTAAGTTTTGCGTCATGGGCCTGAGCCGTTGTTCCCTTTTCCGCATGTGTATGATTTGTGTGGGTTGTGAGTGCAATGCCCCGTAGCTGTGTCTGGGCATTACGGTTGGAGTATGTTACCCTCTCTGCTAGGGTTTAGTACTCCAGCGCTGATCTAATCACCGCATGAGGTTTTTCGTCTATCTATCTATCGATTGCAGAGCGCTCATCCATCACGGCGGGTGACGGCAGATCGAAGCGTGGTGTTGTAGGGACTAGGTCCCTCAAGCTATTTCGCCAAGTCGGCAGGATCGGGAGATGACAATCTAGATGAACTTCTGAAACACCTAGACCTAAGGGCTGATGAGCTCGATGCGGTGGTCGTCGGGGAAGGATTAGGTGTAGAAATTTGAAGCCGATGCGCGACAGACTGAACACTAATTGGCCATTCAATTCCGACGCGATGTTTGAAACCCTAAAGTTTTCTTAGGGACTACCTCAGACTCCAAAGTACAGGGAGGCAAGAGAAAACCTATTTATCTTCCATATGTTCCGCCTTGGGGATTCAAAGAAGGTCTTCCATGGCGACCACTGAAATTTTTGAGGCTTGGGTTTGATTACCGAGGACTATGATGGACGTACGATCTGACAACTGATACATTGGATGGATTTTACGTTTGGGCTCAGATTCACAAAGTCCCCGGTCTTTACTCGCATGAGCCAATTGTGGATCAGCTTGCTCATTGAATTGGCAAAATGAAGGAGGTGCAGCTATTACCAATGCTTTTGTTTGAGGGTGACCATTTCAGGGTGTGTTCTCAAGTGCTCGTCTCCAAGCCGCTCACACGTTTCACACCCTTGACACCGGAGGGAGAGGGCACTAGGACATTATGGTGAAGTATGAAAAAACCTTTTCTGTGCGGTTTGTGGTCTCATGGGTCACAACCAGGAGGAGTGCGGTAGTGGGGGGATTCAACAAGTGGATGATTGCTCAACGACACACTGTTGCATATACACCACCTCAGGGCGGTGGTCGGGCTCCGTCTCCTTGGGGAGATAGAAACCGAGGTAGAGGGAGAGAACCATGCACTACCCGCTCCAAGAAAAATAAGTTCACAGGAGGCTGAACTGCCTGGTGACGACAACCTGGACACAATCCAAAGCCTGCTAAAAAAGCAAGGGGATTGAAGAGAAGGAACCGAGGGATACCCCGACAACACGCAAAAAACTTCACATGAATGAAGGGTTAACTCTGGCAACATCCCATAGAACCGATGCTCCGTTGATCCCACCACCACCTTAGTATGTTTAACCGAGAGAGAAACAAGCAGTTGTGAAACACAAATCACCGGGCAAAGAAAATATGGCATCAACAACGGCCTCCTCAACGTAGGACTACCGAGCCCAATGAGTCTAATCTGCTGGAACTGTGTTGGAGCTGGTAACACCGCGATAGTTCGAGAGCTCTGCGAGATCGTGATAAAGGTTGCCCTTTCTATTTTATGCATTGTTGAAACTCAGTTAAATAAGAGTACACTAGAAGGTCTTGCTGGTTCGTTATGTTATGATAGTGGCTACACAGTTGGTAGCTCAGGTAGAAGTGGTGGCATAGGTGTATTTTGGAACAATGAAATAAATTTGTCTTGTTTGGGTTTGGTATTAAATTGATTTTTCGGTTCAAGACTTGGGGGCAACAGAGTGGAGGTTGACGTGTGTCTATGGAAAGGCGCAAACTTAGGAGAGGTACAAGACATGGGATATGCAGAAAGGAATGACTACAAATACCCACTCCCATGGCTTTTTTAGGATATTTTAACAATGTGCTCCATCCGAACGAGCACACGAGAGTTGGACAACGCAGCCCTTAGCTAGCCAATTGCAGGGCTCCAGAGACATGATTGATTCCTATTCATTGGCTCACTTGGGGTTTAGTGGCAGCTTCTGGATGTATGAAAAGAAGTTAGCACCATTTAACACAAGAACATGAATCGGGCAAGACTTCATTAGCACCATAAGGTCCTCCCATGTGAAACCTATTCTTGAAGGGTATGAGGCCAAGCAACTTCCAAATGTGAGTTCTACAGTGTGAAACATGGTATAGTTTAGGGCGAGAACCTTAAGATTCTCGTCAGTAAATGGCGTTATATAGTTATAATTGTCATAGAACTTGGGTCCGAGCTAAAGTGAGGTGCTTCTAAATACCACCGAGAGAAGCTTGCGTGAAGTTAGATTTAGTTTTGGTGCGAAATTCTGAAGGAAATATGCCCTAGAGGCAATAATAAAGTTATTATTTATTTCCTTATTTCATGATAAATGTTTATCATTCATGCTAGAATTGTATTAACCGGAAACATGATACATGTGTGAATGCATAGACAAAACAATATGTCACTAGTACGCCTCTACTAGACTAGCTTGTTAATCAAAGATGGTTATGTTTCCTGACCATGAACAAAGAGTTGTTATTTGATTAACAAGGTCACATCATTAGTAGAATGATCTGATTGACATGACCCATTCCATTAGCTTAGCACACGATCGTTTAGTATGTTGCTACTGCTTTTATCCATGACTTATACATGTTCCAAGAACTATGAGATTATGCAACTCCGTTTACGGAGGAACACTTTGGTGCTACCAAACGTCACAACGTGAATCGGGTGATTATAAAGGAGTACTACAGGTGTCTCCAAAGGTAGATGTTGGGTTGGCGTATTTCGAGATTAGGTTTTGTCACTCCGATTGTCGGAGAGGTATCTCTGGGCCCTCTCGGTAATACAC
Organism: Aegilops speltoides; assembly: GCA_021437245.1. Classification (NCBI taxonomy): domain Eukaryota; kingdom Viridiplantae; phylum Streptophyta; class Magnoliopsida; order Poales; family Poaceae; genus Aegilops; species Aegilops speltoides. Next base: position 420,793,469 of record CM038142.1, on the reverse strand, counting down.
ATCATGAAGCCTTGCAAGCATTACAACTAATGAGTTAGCTGTGAGATGATGTATTACGGAACGAGTAAAGAGACTTTCCGTAACGAGATTGAACTAGGTATTGGATACCGACGATCGAATCTCGGGCAAGTAACATACCGATGACAAAGGAACAACGTATGTTGTTATGCGGTCGACCGATAAAGATCTTCGTAGAATATGTAGGAACCAATATGGGCATCCAGGTCCGCTATTGGTTATTGACCGAGACGTGTCTCGGTCATGTCTACATTGTTCTCGAACCGTAGGGTCCGCACGCTTAAGGTTTCGATGATCTGTTATATTATGAGTTTATGTATTTTGATGTACCGAAGAAGTTCGAGTCCGGATGTGATCACGGACATGACGAGGAGTCTCGAAATGGTCGAGACATAAAGATTGATATATTGGAAGCCTATATTTGAGTTCGAATGGTTAGGGTGAAATCGGATTTTTGGGAAAATCGGGGTTACGGAACCCCCGGAGGCTATTGGGCCTTAGTGGGCCTCGAGGGAGAAGAGGAAGGGCCGGCCGGGGTGGCGCGCCCCCTCCCCTAGTCCGAATAGGACAAGGAAAAGGCGGCGCCCTTCTCTCTTCCCCTCCCCAATCCTACTCCAACTAGGAAGGGGGAGTCCTACTCCGGTGGGAGTAGGACTCCTCCGCCGCCTCCCTTGGGCGGCCGCACCTCCCCCTCCCTCCTTTATATCTGGGGCGGGGGCACCCTAGAACACACAAGTTTGATCTACGGATCGTTCCTTAGCCGCAGCGGTGCCCCTTCCACCATATTCCACCTCGGTCATATCGTCGAAGCTTAGGCGAAGCCCGCGCCGATAGAACATCAAGATCGTCACCACGCCGTCATCTTGACGAAACTCTCCTCGACACTCGGCTGGATCGAGTACGAGGGACGCCATCGAGCTGTACGTGTGTCAAGAACTCGGGGCGCCGAGTGTGGCGCCGGATCGGTCGGATCGCGAGGAGAACGACGACTACTTCCTCTACGTTGTGATCGCTTCCACCCGGTCTCACGAGGGTGCGTAGACAACACTCTCCTCTCGTTGCTATACATCACCATGATCTTGCGTGTGCGTGGGAAATTTTTGAAATTACTACGTTCCCCAACAAATGGCATCCGAGCCTAGGTTTTTATGGTTTGATGTTTTGCACGAGTAGAACACAAGTGACTTGTGGGCGATACAAGTCATACTACCTACCAGCATGTCATACTTTGGTTCAGCGGTATTGTGAGATGAAGCGGCCCGGACCGACATTACGCGTACGCTTACGCGAGACTGGTTTCACCGCTACGAGCACTCGTTGCTTAAAGGTGACTGGCGGGTGTCTGTCTCTCTCACTTTAGTTGAACTGAGTGTGGCTCGCCGGTCCTTGAGAAGGTTAAACGGAGTCTATTTGACGAAGTATCGTTGTGGTTTTGATGCGTAGGTGAGATTGGTTCTTGCTTAAGCCCGTAGCAGCCACGTAAAATTTGCAACAACAAAGTAGAGGACGTCTAACTTGTTTTTGCAGGGCATGTTGTGATGTGATATGGTCAAGACGTGATGCTATATTTTATTGTATAAGATGATCATGTTTTGTAACCGAAGTTATCGGCAATGGCAGGAGCCATATGGTTGTCGCTTTATTGTATGAAATGCATCGCTACTGTAATGCTTTACTTTATCACTAAGCGGTAGCGATAGTCGTAGAAGCATAAGATTGGCGAGGCGACAACGATGCTACGATGGAGATCAAGGTGTCGCGCGGTGACGATGGTGATCATGATCGTCTTTGCAGAGATGGAGATCACGAAGCACAAGATGATGATGACCATATCATATCACTTATATTGATTTGCATGTGATGTTTATCTTTTATGCATCTTATCTTGCTTTGATTGACGGTAGCATTATAAGATGATCTCTCACTAAATTATCAAGAAGTGTTCTCCCGAGTATGCACCGTTGCCAAAGTTTGTCGTGCCTGCACACCACGTGATGATCGGGTGTGATAAGCTCTACGTCCATCTACAACGGGTGCAAGCCAGTTTTGCACACGCATAATACTCGGGTTATACTTGACGAGCCTAGCATATGCAGATATGGCCTTGGAACACGGAGACCGAAAGGTCGAGCGTGAATCATATAGTAGATATGATCAACATAAGATGTTCACCATTGAAAACTACTCCATTTCACGTGATGATCGGTTATGGTTTAGTTGATTTGGATCACGTGATCACTTAGATGACTAGAGGGATGTCTGTCTAAGTGGGAATTCTTAAGTAATATGATTAATTGAACTTAAATTTATCATGAACTTAGTACCTGATAGTATCTTGCTTGTTTATGTTTGATTGTAGATAGATGGCTCGTCTTTGTTGTTCCGTTGAATTTTAATGCGTTCCTTGAGAAAGCAAAGTTGAAAGATGATGGTAGCAACTACACGGATCGGGTCCGTAACTCGAGGATTATCCTCATTGCTGCACGTAAAAGTTACGTCTGGATGCACCGCTAGGTGCAGTGCCTCTTCGCAGAGCAACACCGATGTTATGAGCGTCTGGCGAGCAAAGCGATGACTACTCTATAGTTCGATGTGCCATGCTTTACGGCTTAGAACCGGGACTTCAACGACGTTTTGAGCGTCATGGAGCATATGAGATGTTCCAGAGTTGAAGTTGATATTCCAACAGAATGCCCGGATTGAGAGATATGAAGTCTCCAATAAGTTCTATAGCTGCAAGATGGAGGAGAATAGTTACGTCGGTGAGCACATACTCAAAATGTCCGGGTATTACAATCACTTGACTCAACTGGGAGTTAATCTTCCGGATGATTGTGTCATTGATGAATTCTTCAATCACGCCACCAAGCTACAAAGGCTTCATGATGAACTATAATATGCAAGGGTTAGTAAAGACTATACCTAAGCTCTTCGCAATGCTAAAGGCTGCGGAGGTAGAAATCAAGAAGGAGCATCAAGTGTTGATGGTCAATAAAACCACTAGTTTCAAGAAGAAAGGCAAAGGGAAGAAGAAGGGAACTTCAAGAAGAACAGCAAGCAAGTTGTCTGCTCGGAGAAGAAACCCAAGTCGGACCTAAGCCTGGCCGAGTGCTTCTACCGCAAGCGATCGGTCCACCGAAGCGGAACTGCCCCAAGTATTTGGCGGATAAGAAGGATGGCAAGGTGAACAAAGGTATATGTGATATACATGTTATTGATGTGTACCTTACTAGAGCTCGCAGATAGCACTGGTATTTGATCTTGGTTCATTGCTAATATTTGCAACTCGAAGCAGGACTACGGATTGCGAACACGGCAAAGGACGAGGTGACGATGCGCGTGGGAAATGGTTCCAAAGTCGATGTGATCATGTCGGCACGCTACCTCTACATCTACCTTCGGGATTAGTTTTAGACCTAAATAATTGTTATTTGGTGCCCGCGTTGAGCATGAACATTATATCTGGATCTTGTTTGATGCGAGACGGTTATTCATTTAAATCAGAGAATAATGGTTGTTCTATTTATATGAGTAATATCTTTTATGGTCATGCACCCTTGAAGAGTGGTCTATTTTGATGAATCTCGATAGTAGTGATACACATATTCATAATGTTGAAGCCAAAAGATGCAGAGTTGATAATGGTAGTGCAACTTATTTGTGGTACTTGCCGTTTAGGTCATATCGATGTAAAGCGCATGAAGAAACTCCATCTTGATGGACTTTTGGAGTCACTTGATTATGAATCACTTGGCACTTATGAACCGTGCCTCATGGGCAGGATGACTAAAACCCGTTCTCGGTACTATGGAGAGAGCAACAGATTTGTTGGAAATCATACATACTGGATGTATGTGGTCCGATGAATGTTGAGGCTCGTGGCGGATATCGTTATTTTCTCACCTTCACAGATGACTTAAGCAGATATGGGTATATCTACTTAATGAAACATAAGTCTGAAACATTTGAAAAGTTCAAAGAATTTGAGTGAAGTTGAAAATCATCGTAATAAGAAAATTAAGTTTCTACGATCCGATCGTGGAGGTGAATATTTGAGTTACGAGTTTGGTCTACATTTGAAACAATGCGGAATAGTTTAGCAACTCACGCCACCGGAACACCACACAGTAATGGTGTGTCCGAATGTCGAATCGTACTTTACTAGATATGGTGCGATCTATGATGTCTCTTCTGATTTACCGCTATCGTTTTGGGGTTATGCTCTAGAGACGGCCGCATTCACACTGAATAGAACACCGTCGAAATCCGTTGAGACGACACCTTATGAACTGTGGTTTAGCAAGAAACCAAAGTTGTCGTTTCTTAAAGTTTGGGGATGCGATGCTTATGTGAAAAAGCTTCAACTCGATAAGCTCGAACCCAAATCGGAGAAATGTGTCTTCATAGGATACCCAAAGGAGACAGTTGGGTACACCTTCTATCACAGATCCGAAGGCGGACATTTGTTGCTAAGAATGGATCCTTTCTAGAGAAGGAGTTTCTCTCGAAAGAAGTGAGTGGGAGGAAAGTAGAACTTGATGAGGTAATTGTACCTTCTCCCTTACTTGAAAGTAGTTCGTCGCAGAAACCGGTTTCTGAGACATCTACACCAAGTAGTGAGGAAGTTGATGATGTTGATCATGAAACTTCAGATCAAGTTACTCTGTAACCTCGTAGATCAACAGAGTAAGATCCGCACTGAGTGGTACGGTAATCCTGTTCGGAAATCATGCTACTAGATCATGATGAACCTACGAACTATGAAGAAGCGATGGTGAGCCCAGATTCATAAAATGGCTTGAGGCCATGAAATCTGAGATGGGATCCATGTATGAAAACAAAGTATGGACTTTGGTTGACTTGCCCGAGGGTCGGCAAGCAATAGAAAACAAGTGGATCTTCAAGAAGAAGACCGACGCCGACGGTAATGTTATCGTCTACAAAGCTCGACTTGTCGCAAAGGGTTTTCGACAAGTTCAAGGGATTGACTACGATGAGACCTTCTCACCCGTAGCGATGCTTAAGTCTGTCTCGAATCATGTTAGCAATTGCCGCATTTTATGATTATGAAATTTGGCAAATGGATGTAAAGACTGCATTCTGAATGGATTTACGGAAGAAGAGTTGTATATGATGCAACCGAAGGTTTTATCGATCCAAAGGAGCTAACAAAGTGTGCAAGCTCCAATGATCCATTTATGGACTGGTGCAAGCATCTCGGAGTTGGAATAAACGCTTTGATAGTGTGATCAAAGCATTTGGGTTCATCTGAGACTTTTGGAGAAGCCTGTATTTACAAGAAAGGAGTGGGAGCTCAGTAGCATTTTCGATATTATATGTAGATGACATATTGCTGATCGGAAATGATATAGAATTCTGGATAGCATAAAGGGATACTTGAATAAGAGTTTTTCAATGAAAGACCTCGGTGAAGCTGCTTACATATTAGGCATTAAGATCTATAGAGATAGATCAAGACGCTTAATTGGACTTTCACAAAGCACATACCTTGACAAAATTTTGAAGAAGTTCAAAATGGATCAAGCAAAGAAAGGGTTCTTGCCTGTGTTACAAGGTGTGAAGTTGAGTAAGACTCAATGCCCGACCACTGCAGAAGATAGAGAGAAAATGAAAGATGTTCCCTATGCTTCACCATAGGCTCTATCATGTATGCAATCTTGTGTACCGACTGATGTGTGCCTTGCTATAAGCTTAGCAGGAGGTACCAAAGTAATCCAGAGTGGATCATTGGACAGCGTCAAGAACATCTGAAATACGAAAAGGACTAAGGATATGTTTTCGTATATGGAGGTGACAAAGAGCTCATAAATAACGGTTATGTTGATGCAAGCTTTGACACCGATCCGACGATTCTAAATCGCAGACCGGATCGTATTTACACTAAACGGAGGAGCTGTCGGTTGGTGCAGTTCTAAACAAAGCGTCGTGGCGGGATCTACATGTGAAGCGGAGTACATAGCAGCTTTGGAAGCAGCTAATGAAGGAGTGCGGATGAAGGAGTTCATATCCGATCTAGGTGTCATACCTAGTGCATCGGGTCCAATGAAAATCTTTCGTGACAATATCGAGCGATTGCCTTGGCAAAGGAATCCAGATTTCACAAGAGGACCAAGCACATCAAGAGACGCTTCAATTCCATCCGGATTTAGTCCGGTGGGAGACATAGAGATTTGCAAGATACATACGGATCTGAATGTAGCGACCCGTTGACTAAGCCTCTTCCACGAGCAAAACATGATCAACACCAAGACTCCATGGGTGTTAGAATCATTACTATGTAATCTAGATTATTGACTCTAGTGCAAGTGGGACACTGAAGGAAATATGCCCTAGAGGCAATAATAAAGTTATTATTTATTTCCTTATTTCATGATAAATGTTTATCATTCATGCTAGAATTGTATTAACCGGAAACATGATACATGTGTGAATGCATAGACAAAACAATATGTCACTAGTATGCCTCTACTAGACTAGCTTGTTAATCAAAGATGGTTATGTTTCCGACCATGAACAAAGAGTTGTTATTTGATTAACAAGGTCACATCATTAGTAGAATGATCGATTGACATGACCCATTCCATTAGCTTAGCACACGATCGTTTAGTATGTTGCTACTGCTTTTATCCATGACTTATACATGTTCCAAGAACTATGAGATTATGCAACTCCGTTTACGGAGGAACACTTTGGTGCTACCAAACGTCACAACGAATCGGGTGATTATAAAGGAGTACTACTGGTGTCTCCAAAGGTAGATGTTGGGTTGGCGTATTTCGAGATTAGGTTTTGTCACTCCGATTGTCGGAGAGGTATCTCTGGCCCTCTCGGTAATACACATCATGAAGCCTTGCAAGCATTACAACTAATGAGTTAGATGTGAGATGTTGTATTACGAACGAGTAAAGAGACTTGCGTAACGAGATTGAACTAGGTATTGGATACCGACGATCGAATCTCGGGCAAGTAACATACCGATGACAAAGGAACAACGATGTTGTTATGCGGTCCGACCGATAAAGATCTTCGTAGAATATGTAGGAACCAATATGGGCATCCAGGTCCCGCTATTGGTTATTGACCGAGACGTGTCTCGGTCATGTCTACATTGTTCTCGAACCGTAGGGTCCGCACGCTTAAGGTTTCAAGGATGTTATATTATGAGTCTATGTATTTTGATGTACCAAGAAGTTCATAGTCCCGGATGTGATCACGGACATGACGAGGAGTCTCGAAATGGTCGAGACATAAAGATTGATATATTGGAAGCCTATATTTGGAGTTGGAATGGTTCCGGGTGAAATCGGATTTTCCGAAAACCGGGGTTCTGGAACCTCCCGGAGGCTATTGGGCCTTAGTGGGCCTCGAGGAGAAGAGGAAGGGCCGGCCAGGGGTGGGCGCCCCCTCCCCTAGTCCGAATAGGACAAGGAAAGGGGGCGGCCCCCCTCTCTCTCCCCTCCCCAATCCTACTCCAACTAGGAAGGGGGAGTCCTACTCGGTGGGAGTAGGACTCCTCGGCGCCGCCTCCCTTGGGCCGGCCGCACCTCCCCCTCCCTCCTTTATATACGGGGCAGGGGGCACCCTAGAACACACAAGTTTGATCTACGGATCGTTCCTTAGCCGTGTGCGGTGCCCCTTCCACCATATTCCACCTCGGTCATATCGTCGAAGCTTAAGCGAAGCCCGCGCCGTAGAACATCAAGATCGTCACCACGCCGTCGTCTTGTGAAACTCTCCTCGACACTCGGTTGGATCGAGTCGAGGGACGTCATCGAGCTGTACGTGTGTCAAGAACTCGGGCGCCGGAGTAACGGCGCCGGGATCGGTCGGATCGCGAGGAGAACGTACGACTACTTCCTCTACGTTGTGATCGCTTCCGCTTAGGTCTACGAGGGTACGTAGACAACACTCTCCCCTCTCGTTGCTATACATCACCATGATCTTGCGTGTGCGTAGGAAAATTTTAAAATTACTACGTTCCCCAACAAATTCAGCCTAAGATACTTCTGTTTTTTGAAATAAGCTAGATAACTAATACCAGAGCCATTTACGTGCGAACATAAGTTTAAGGTGAGATCATTAAGCGAGGGGCATCAAGATGAAACCTCAAGGAAACCTGTGTTGTCCAATTGTCTCCCACGATCTAACTTCCTGCCGGAGTAATCAAATTCCACTTTCCACAAATTGGGGGACCATGTGCATAGTGATGCCATGTGCTGCCACCGAGGGTCTGTAAAATTGAACTCCACAAATAATCCGCCAATTTACTATTTTGCGTACTCAAGTATATCATCTGTTTGTAGCAGCATGCTACAAATTTTATTGGAAAGATCAATCTCGTGTTACCCATGCCTTGTTTCCAATGTCATCAAAGGAGGTTCTCACACTAGAAACAAGCTTGCCATTGAGCTAACATTGCTTGCGAGCATGAATCGAATTTCACACATCATGTTTCAAATAATATTTTTTACATGAGTTTATGATCCTCCCAACTGGCGGCCTTCTTGTTCAGGGAGGCCATGAAGATGGGTGTTGAGGTATATCACCGCTTCAAGGTGAACAGATAACCTGGACTTTTGAACTCTTATAGAGTTTTGAGAAATCAAGTATAAACAAGACTCCACAAACATTGGGGATGATGAAAGGTGGCTTTGCACCTAACATTCAGGTAACAATCGCCCGCATGTTTCTATTGTGCTACTATATTATAGGATAGCACAAGTTCTTCATATGTAGTGCTAAGTTGTAGGGAATGCTGGTGGTAGGATGAGTGCAAAGCATAATGTGTTTTTTCTCTCGAAATAAAGTAGAATTTGTTCTTAATCACAACATGGATCATTTTATGGCTTATGGTGTTCTGAGTACAACCACAGTTTCCAGTTTCCATAACTTGCAACAATGAGCCTTGACTTTTTTGTGATGACTTAAGTTGAATAGGTGAATCCAAATGCTCATATGTGATTTCTTGTTAGTTTCTACTCACGTGGAAAAATAAAGAGCGTCTTGATTCTTGAATTGTTGAAGACAGTTGTAGCTAAGGCTGGCTACACTAGAAGAATATTTTTTGTCTATATCTAGCTCATGATTCAACCTTTATCTACTTATCCATGTGTGCCGGTTGGTCATTGGAATGGATGTTGCTGCTTTTGAATTTCACAGTGAGAAGGACCAGACTTATCCACCTCGATTTGTTTGTGTCTTCAATAGCAGGTTTGGTTCGTCCAACACTATATCATGTGCATTTGTCCATTTCATTTTTTACCATTTTTAATGCGAGGTGCAAGAGAGCATGTGTTGTTGCATGTATTATCCCGTTAAATCTAGTAGGGGTGTCATTGTAAGCTCGGTTAGTTTGATGTCATGTGGAGAAGCGAAATTGGTTGTGACCACCCCTAGAAGATTCATCTTTATACCCTTTTCTCTATTGATGCAACAACTTATTAGTGCACTTTACCAGACAGAGTTAGTCCCGATGTTGATTATATTTTATTATTGTGGTGCTTGCAAACTGGGAGTGTCTTCATGCTTATGGTGAATCATTTATATGGCATTACATACAACTAGTGGGAAGAAGTCGCTAGACAGTAGCATGTTTCACTATTTTGTTTAGAAACTAAAACTTGTTCAAGTATGAATAATTGGTGCATTGATCTCGCTTTTATTATGGTGCAAACATCGTTGATGCACACAAGTTGATATTACAGTTCTATAACATATGATGTATTAGCCTTGTTTTTTTTTTCTAATAGTGATGTTTGTTGCGAAGATTTTATTGAAAATTCATACCCTTACACAGATATGTTATTACACTGCAATATAAGCAAGACTGCATGCTATTTATGCGGTACCTTTACTACCCATTTTATTCAAAATAGACTGATTTATGATCCTGAATCCGTTGGTTTTAAAGTGTGCAATAATGAATCAAAAATGAGTTTCTTTTGTAGTCAGACAATTTCTTTCCAATTAAGGTAGTTGCTTATTCCATGCGATTATCTAATTTCGACCAACTGTATTTTTTGGTTTCCGGGGACTCATCTCTCTGGGTATGGTGAAGCAAGGGGCCATTGCTTATATCCAAGTTAATGCAAGGTGCCTTTCATCCTCAATTCTAGCTGTTGGGGAACGTAGCAGTAATTCAAAATTTTCTACGCATCACCAAGATTAATCTAGGATATTATAGCAACAAGAGAGGGAGAGGATGAGCATCTTTATACCTTTGAAGATCACTAAGCGGAAGTGTCACTAGAATGCGGATGAGGGAGTCGTACTCACGATGATTCAAATCGCGGAAGATCCGATCTAACGCCGAATGGATGGCGCCTCCGCATTCAACACACGTACAGCCCGGGGACGTCTCCTCCTTCTTGATCCAGCAAGGGGAGAGGAGAAGTTGAGGGAGAGCTCCAGCAGCACGATGACGTGGTGGTGGAGCTTGCAGTTCTCCGGCAGGGCTTCGCCAAGCATTACTGAGGAGGAGGTGGAGTTGGAGAAGGAGAGGGTTGCGCCAGGGGAAGAGTGCGGCTGCCCTCTCTCTCCCTCACTATATATAGGGGGAAGGGGGTGGAGGAGGCGCCCTAGGGTTCCCTAGGGAGGGTGGCGGCCTGTGGGAAACCCTAGATGGGTTTGGGCGCCCCCACCCCTAGGAAACTTGCCCCCCAAGCCGGGAGGGGTGGCTGCCCTAGGGGAGGCGCCCCCACCTCTCCAAGTTACGTGAGATGGGGTGGGAGGGGCGCTCAGCCCCTTAGAGGGCTGACGTGCCCCCTCCCCTTGGCCCAAAAGCCCCCCAACGCTTGCTGGGGCCTCCGAAACCCCTTTCGGACACGCTGGTCGTCACCCGGTACCCCCGGAACAATTCCGGACTCCAATACCCTTCGTCCAATATATCGATCTTCACCTCCGGACCATTCCGGAGTTCCTCGTCACGTTCGGGATCTCATCCGGGACTCCGAACAACCTTTGGTAACCACATACTATTTCCCATAACAACTCTAGCGTCACCGAACCTTAAGTGTGTAGACCCTACGGGTTTGAGAACCATGCAGACATGCCCGAGATGTTCTCCGGCCAATAACCAACATCGGGATCTGGATACCCATGTTGGCTCCCACATGTTCCATGATGATCTCATTGGATGAACCACGATGTCGGGGATTCAATCAATCCTGTATACAATTCCCTTACTCAATCGGTACGTTACTTGCCCGAGATTCGATCGTCAGTATCCCAATACCTCATTCAATCTCGTTACCGGTAGTCAATTTACTCGTCACACAATGCATGATCCCGTGACCAATTACTTAGTCACATTGAGCTCATTATGATGATGCATTACCGAGTGGGCCCAGAGATACCTCTCCGTCATACGGAGTGACAAATCCCAGTCTCGATTCATGCCAACCCAACAAACACTTTCAGGGATACCCGTAGTGCACCTTTATAGCCACCCAGTTACGTTGTGACGTTTCGTACACCCAAAGCATTCCTACGGTATCCGGGAGTTACACAATCTCATGGTCTAAGGAAATGATACTTGACATTGGAAAAGCTCTAGCAGACGAACTACACGATCTTGTGCTATGCTTAGGATTGGGTCTTATCCATCACATCATTCTCCTAATGATGTGATCCCGTTATCAATGAAATCCAATGTCCATGGTTAAGAAACCATAATCATCTATTGATCAACGAGCTAGTCAACTAGAGGCTTACTAGGGACATGTTGTGGTCTATGTATTCACACATGTATTACGGTTTCCAGTTAATACAATTATAGCATGAACAATAGACAATTACCAAGAACAAGGAAATACAATAATAACCATTTTATTATTGCCTCTAGGGCATATTTCCAACAGTCTCCCACTTGCACTAGAGTCAATAATCTAGTTCACATCACTATGTGATTGTAATGAATCCAACACCCATGGTGTTTGATCATATCTTGCTTGCGAGAGAGGTTATTAGTCAATGGGTCTAAACCTTTCAGATCCGTGTGTGCTTTACAAATCTCTATGTCATCTTGCAAATGCAGCTACCATGTGCTATTTGAAGCTATTCCAAATAACTGCTCTACTATATGTATCCGGTTTAGTACTCAGAGTCATCCAGATTAGTGTCAAAGTTTGCATCGACGTAACCCTTTACGACGAACTCTTTTACCACCTCCATAATCGAGAAAATTTCTCAGTCCACTAGGTACTAAGGATAAATTTGACCGCTGTCCTGTGATCCATTCCTGGATCACTCTTGTACCCCTTGGCTGCCTCATGGCAAGGCATACTTCAGGTGCGGTACACATCATAGCATAATGTAGAGCCTACGCCTAAAGCATAGGGGACTACCTTCGTCCTTTCTCTCTCTTCTGACGTGGTCAGGTCTTGAGTCTTACTCAATACTCACACCTTATAACACAGCCAAGAACTCTTTCTTTGCCGATCTATTTTGAACTCCTTCAAAATCTTGTCACGGTATGTGTTCATTTGAAAGTACTATTAAGTGTTTTTGATCTATCCTTATAGATCTTCATGCTCAATGTTCAAGTAGCTTAATCCAGGTTTTCCATTGAAAAATACTTTTCAAATAACCCTATATGCTTTCCAGAAATTCTACATCATTTCTGATCAACAATGTGTTAACAACATATACTCATCAGAAATTCTGTAGTGCTCCCACTCACTTCTTTGGAAATACAAGTTTCTCATAAACTTTGTATAAACCCAAAATCTTTGATCATCTCATCAAAGCATATATTCCAACTCCGAGATGCTTACTCTAGTCCTTAGAAGGATTGCTGGAGCTTTGCATACTTGTTAGCATCTTTCAGGATTGACAAAACCTTCTGGTTGTATCACATACAACCTTTCCTCAAGAAATTCGTCGAGGAAACAATGTTTTGACATCCTATCTGCAAGATTTCATAAATAATGCAGTAACTGCTAATATAATTTCAATAGACTCTTAGCATCGCTACGAGTGAGAAAGTTTCATTGTAGTCAACTCCTTGAACTTGTCAGAAAACATCTTAATGACAAGTCGAGCTTTCTTAATGGTGGTACTTACCATCATTGTCCATCTTCCCTTTTAAAATCCATCTGTACCCAACAGCCTTACGACCATCAAGTAGTTCTTCCAAAGTCTATAATTTGTTTTCATACATGGATCCTCTCGGATTTTATGGCCTCGAGCCATTCATCGGAATCCGGTCCCACCATCGCTTCTCCATAGCTCGTAGGTTCATTGTTGTCTAGCAACATGACTTCCAAGACAGGATTACCGTACCACTATGAAGTAGTACGCATCCTTGTCGACCTACTAGGTTTGGTAGTGACTTGATTTGAAGCTTCATGATCACTATCATCAGCTTCCACTTCAATTGGTGTAGGCGCCAGAGGAACAACTTCCTGTGCCCTGCTGCACACTAGTTGAAGTGATGGTTCAATAACCCCATCAAGTCTCCACCATCCTCCCACTCAATTCTTTCGAGAGAAACTTTTCCTCGAGAAAGGACCCGTTTCTAGAAAAAATCACTTTTGCTTCCAGATCTGAAATAGGAGGTATACCCAACTGTTTTGGGTGTCCTATAAAGATGCATTTATCCACTTTGGGTTCGAGCTTATCAGGCAAAAACTTTTCAGATAAGCGGCACAGCCCCAAACTTTTAAGAAACAACAACTTAGGTTTCTCTAAACCATAGTTCATACGGTGTCATCCCAACGGAATTACGTGGTGCCCTATTTAAAGTGAATGTTTGTCTCTAATGCCTAACCCATAAACGATAGTGGTAATTCGATAAGAGACATCATGGTATGCACCATATCCAATAGGGTGCAGCTATGATGTTCGGACACACCATCACACTATGGTGTTCTAGGCGGTATTAGTCGTGAAACAATTTCCACAATGTCTTAATTGTGTACCAAACTCGTAACTCAGATATTTATCTCTATGATCATATCATAGACATTTTATCCTCTTGTCACGATGATCTTCAACTTCACTCTGAAATTACTTGAACCTTTCAATATTTCAGACATGTGTTTCATCAAGTAAATATACTTAGAATCTACTCAAATCATCTGTGAAGTAAGAGCATAACGATGTTCATTGCGTGCCTCAACACTCATTGGATTGCACACATCAAATGCATTACTTCCAACAAGTTGCTCTTTCGTTCCATCTCACTGAAAACGAGGCCTTTCAGTCATCTTGCCCATGTGGTATGATTTGCATGTCTCAAGTGATTCAAAATCAAGTGAGTCCAAACGATCCATCTGCATGGAGTTTCTTCATGCATATATACCAATAGACATGGTTCACATGTCTCAATCTTTTCAAAAACGAGTGAGTCCAAAGATCCATCAACATGGAGCTTCTTCATGCTTTTATACCAATATGACTCAAATTGGCAGTGCCACAAGTATGTGGTACTATCATTACTATCTTATATCTTTTGGCATGAACATGTGTATCACTACGATCGTGATTCAATAAACCATTCATTTTAGGTGCAAGACCATTGAAGGTATTATTCAAATAAACAGAGTAACCATTATTCTCCTTAAATGAATAACCGTATTGCGATAAACATAATCCAATCATGTCTATGCTCAATGCAAACACCAAATAACAATTATTTAGGTTTAACACCAATCTCGATGGTAGAGGGAGCATGCGATGCTTGATCACATCAACCTTGGAAACACTTCCAACACATATTGTCATCTCACCTTTAGCTAGTCTCCGTTTATTCCGCAGCTTTTATTTCATGTTACTAAGACTTAGCAACCGAACCGGTATCTAATACCCTAGTGCTACTAGGAGTACTAGTAAAGTACACATTAATATAATGTATATCCAATATACTTCTGTCGACCTTGCCAACCTTCTCATCTACGAAGTATCTAGGGTAGTTCTGCTTCAGTGACCGTTCCCCTCATTTCAAAAGCACCTAGTCTCGGGTTTGGGTTCAACTTTGGGTTTAGTCACTAGAGCAGCAACTGATTTGCCCTTTCATGAAGTATCCCTTCTTGCCCTTGCCCTTCTTGAAACTAGTGGTTTTACTAACCATCAGCAATTGATGCTCCCACTTGATTTCTACTTTCGTGGTGTCAAACATCGCGAATAGCTCAAGAATCATCATATCTATCCCTGATATGTTATAGTTCATCATGAAGCTCTAGTAGCTTGGTGGCAGTGACTTTGGAGAACCATCACTATCTCATCTGGAAGACAACTCCCACTCGATTCAAGCGATTGTAGTACTCAGACAATCCGAGCAC
Source organism: Aegilops speltoides (assembly GCA_021437245.1). Classification (NCBI taxonomy): domain Eukaryota; kingdom Viridiplantae; phylum Streptophyta; class Magnoliopsida; order Poales; family Poaceae; genus Aegilops; species Aegilops speltoides. The sequence continues at coordinate 420,778,149 of CM038142.1, read as the reverse complement.
ATGCTCAACGATTGAGCTTTTCTCCCTTAGTTTGCAGGCTTAAGAAACTTGTCGGAGGTCTAACACCTCTTGACGTGGGCACGAGCCTGAAATCCCAATTTCAGCTCTTGGAACATCGCATATGTTCCGCGATGTTTCAAAATGTCTTCGGTGCCTCAATTCTAAATCGTTTAACATTACGCACTGAACTATCATGTAGTCATCAAAACGTGTATGTCAGATGTTCACAACATCCATAGACAATGCTCGAGGTTCAGCACACCGAGCGGTGCATTAAGGACATAATCCTTCTGCGCAGCAATGAGGACAATCCTCAGTTTACGGACCCAGTCCGCATAATTGCTACTATCAACTTTCAACTAAATTTTCTCTGGGAACATATCTTAAATAGAAGAACTAAAGAGTAAGCTACGACATAATTTGCAAAGACCTTTTGACTATGTTCATGATAATTAAGTTCATCTGATTATTTAATGAACTCCCACTTAGATAGACATCCCTCTAGTCATCTAAGTGATACATATCCGAGTCAACTAGGCCGTGTCCGATCATCACGTGAGACGGACTAGTCATCACCGGTGAACATCTTCATGTTGATCGTATCTACTATACGACTCATGTTCGACCTTTCGGTCTCTTGTGTTCCGAGGCCATGTCTGTACATGCTAGGCTCGTCAAGTCAACCTAAGTGTTTTGCATGTGTAAATCTGGCTTACACCCGTTGTATGCGAACGTTAGAATCTATCACACCGATCATCACGGGTGGTTCAAACAACGAACTTTCATAGCGGTGCACAGTTAGGGGAACACTTTCTTGAAATTTTATGAGGGATCATCTTATTTATGCTACCGTCGTTCTAAGCAAATAAGATGTAAAAACATGATAAACATCACATGCAATCAAATAGTGACATGATATGGCCAATATCATTTTGCTCCTTTTGATCTCCATCTTCGGGGCGCCATGATCATCATCGTCACCGGCATGACACCATGATCTCCATCATCATGATCTCCATCATCGTGTCTTCATGAAGTTGTCTCGCCAACTATTACTTCTACTACTATGGCTAACGGTATAGCAATAAAGTAAAGTAATTACATGGCGTTATTCAATGACACGTAGGTCATACAATAAATTAAGACAACTCCTGCCGGTTGTCATACTCATCGACATGCAAGTCGTGATTCCTATTACAAGAACATGATCAATCTCATACATCACATATATATTATTCATCACATCCTTTTGGCCATATCACATCACACGACATATGCTGCAAGAACAAGTTAGACGTCCTCTAATTGTTGTCGCAAGTTTTTTACGTGGTTGCTATAGGTTTCTACCAAGAACGTTTCTTACCTACGCCAAACCACAACGTGATATGCCAATTGCTATTTACCCTTCATAAGGATCCTTTTCATCGAATCCGATCCGACTAAAGTGGGAGAGACAGACACCTGCTAGCCACCTTATGCAACTAGCGCATGTCAGTCGGTGGAACCTGTCTCACGTAAGCGTACATGTAAGGTCGGTCCAGGTCGCTTCATCCCACGATGCCGCCGAATCAAGATAAGACTAGTAATGGCAAGTAAATTGACAAAATCGATGCCCACAACAACTTGTGTTCTACTCGTGCATAGAAACAACGCATAGACCTAGCTCATGATGCCACTGTTGTGGAACGTAGCAGTAATTCAAAATTTTCTACGCATCACCAAGATCAATCTAGGAGATTCTAGCAACAAGAGAGGAAGAGGATGAGCATCTTTATACCTTTGAAGATCACTAAGTGGAAGTGTCACTAGAAACGCGGATGAGGGAGTCGTACTCGCGGTGATTCAACTCGCGGAAGATCCGATCTAACGCCGAACGGTAGCACCTCCGCGTTCAACACACGTACAACCTGGGGACGTCTCTGCCTTCTTGATCCAGCAAGGGGAGAGGAGAAGTTGACGGAGAGCTCCGGCAGCACGACGACGTGGTGGTGGAGCTTGCAGTTCTCCGGCAGGGCTTCGCCAAGCACTACTGAGGAGGAGGTGGAGGTGGAGAAGGAGAGGGTTGCGCCAGGGGAAGGGTGCGACTGCCCTCTCTCTCCCTCACTATATATAGGGGGAAAGGGGGTGGAGGAGGCGCCCTAGGGTTCCCTAGGGGAGGGGTGGCGGCCACAGGGGAAACCCTAGATGGGTTTGGGCGTCCCCACCCCTAGGAAACTTGCCCCCCAAGCCGGGAGGGGTGGCTGCCCTAGGGGAGGCGCCCCCACCTCTCCAAGTTACGTGAGATGGGGTGGGAGGGGCGCTCAGCCCCTTGGTGGTATGATGTGCCCCCTCCCCTTGGCCCATAAGCCCCCCAGCGCTTGTCGGGGCCTCTGAAACCCCTTTCGGACACGCTGGTCGTCACCCGGTACCCTTGAAATAGTTCCAGACTCCAATACCCTTCGTCCAATATATTGCTCTTCACCTCCGGACCAGTCCGAAGTTCCTCGTCACGTCCGGGATCTCATCCCGGACTCCGAACAACCTTCGGTAACCACATACTATTTCCCATAACAACTCTAGCGTCACCGAACCTTAAGTGTGTAGACCCTACGGGTTTGGGAACCATGCAGACATGACCGAGACGTTCTCCGGCCAATAACCAACAGTGGGATATGTCTACCCATGTTGGCTCCCACATGTTCCATGATGATCTCATCAGATGAACTATGATGTCGGGGATTCAATCAATCCCGTATACAATTCCCTTTGTCAATCGGTACGTTACTTGCCTGAGATTCGATCGTCAGTATCCCAATACCTCGTTCAATCTCGTTACTGGCAAGTCACTTTACTCGTCACGCAATGCATGATCCCGTGGCCAACTACTTAGTCACATTGAGCTCATTATGATGATGCATTACCGAGTGGGCCCAGAGATACCTCTCTGTCATACGGAGTGACAAATCCCAGTCTCGATTCGTGCCAACCCAACAGACACTTTCGGAGATACCCGTAGTGCACATTTATAGCCACCCAGTTATGTTGTGATGTTTGGTACACACAAAGAATTCCTACGGTATCCGGGAGTTACACAATCTCATGGTCTAAGGAAATGATACTTGACATTAGAAAAGCTCTAGCAGACGAACTACACGATCTTGTGCTATGCTTAGGATTGGGTCTTGTCCATCACATCATTCTCCTAATGATGTGATCCCGTTATCAATGACATCCAATGTCCATGGTCAGGAAACCATAACCATCTATTGATCAATGAGCTAGTCAACTAGAGGCTTACTAGGAACATGTTGTGGTCTATGTATTCACACATGTATTACGGTTTCCAGTTAATACAATTATAGCATGAACAATAACAATTATCATGAACAAGGAAATACAATAATAACCATTTTATTATTGTCTCTAGGGCATATTTTCAACAGTAACTTCAATAAATATAGATGTAACCCGCACAAAAAGGAATATAGATGTATTTTGTATGTGCAAGGATTGATGCATGTACCACTAATGATTACTTATTTTTAGATGGCACCTGCTGCATGACAAGTGTATGTGTATACAATAATAACCTATTGTCCACATATTGGGCTTGTATAATTTCCTTCCCTATTTTGGTTCCTTTAAATGACCATTGCTCTATGCTTTCTAGACATGTTGTATGTTGACTATGCCAACATCAATCCTGTTTTGATTGTGCTCTCTCAAAGATATGTATCTCTATGAGTGTATAAGCTTTTACAAAACATAATCTCTCATTGAAGATTTCATTACGATCATGTAAATTTCTTCGACTATCAAATTGCCACATACACTACTTTGTTTGACACTGTAGTGTATTTAGGTGTTCCATGGAAACTAACTTGTTGCATAGTTCTTAGGTGCTTGATTGCTTGTTATGCCTTGTTGGGTCGTGTTATGTTACATTGGGACAACATGTGGTTCAGATTGTATTTTACACCTTGTTGGTCTGTAGGTAAAGAGGAGGTGACACATGGAGATGGTGAGCAGACCGGGTAACAAGCCATAGGCAATTCTAGGGATGATATAGGGCATGCAAGGATAAGTCAATGTGGATGAGGCGATTTGGGGATAAGAGCCAATGTAGACGGGGCGATGTGATTAAGAGTTAAAAGCACTAGGGAAGAGGTGGTAGTGCGGATGAGGTGGTAGAAAAATGAACAAGGAGAGCAAAACATAGAAAGAGATGAACATGCATAGTGACATGGCCTAGGCCTGCAAATTTGGAACCTTCGGGGTACCCTCCGACCCTACTTAGTTCAACCAAATGAACTAAAATTTGAAAAGTTATGTGAATTCTAAAAATTTAGCTAATTTAGTTGAACTAAAGAGGGTCAAAGGGTACCTTCAAGGATCCAAATTTGCATTCCTAGCATGGACGTAAACTACACATGCATTTGTCAATCACGCACGCGGGTCTAATTTTATTTTTGAGCACAACAAACTAGGTTTTAGTGATTGATGTTCATCCGAATACAAGGATCATGAGGTAGGCTCTAACTATAAATATATTTTTTAGCAACGTCTAACTACAAATAATTTTTTAAGGGGTGTCTAACTATAAATAAAAAATGGTAAAAAGGAAAGAAATAACATACATGATGTTGGGCCGCTCTAAATGATGCCTATATCGGGCGGCAGTGGCGTAGCCAGTTCGGTGAGCCAGGGTGGTCCACCAATGAAAATTTTCATGTAATTCTATGTATTTAAAAAAAACATTTTTTTGAACCTATATATTGGCTATGGAAGAAATTTCAGGGTGGTCCATGGACCACCCTGTCCACCCCCTTGCTACGCCGACGGACGACTTCAGGTTGTTGGGAGCCTCTTGGGCGGGGACCTCCTATACGCCGCTTATTGCGGCAAGAAGTCCACAATTCGCACAGGGGACAGCTCAGCTGTGCCGGCCCATTTGCGGTAGTGCACTGTAAAAATCAACAAAAATATAAGAACCGGCCGGTATTCGAACCGACGACCAGCGGTAGATTCGCTCACACTGCTAGCCATTGCAACTAGCTAGAACTAGTGCACGACAGGCAGCATGACCCTACAAGAAACGAGAGCAAGAGTGAAACTTAAAACATTAGTTCGCAAAAAATTAAAGCGAGTGCATAAGAGGATCGAACAAAAAACCTCCAGCGAGTGAACCACGCCACTAGGCATTGTAATTATTTCAAATGTGATTTCCGTCTAGACAAAAGAAAATATTTTTTTAAAAATGAACTTCTTCAGAATTCCTTGACAAATTTATAAAAATTCGAACATTTTGGGACAGCACAAACATTTTTTTGAATCTCAAACATTATTTGAAAAAAGAATAAAAATGTAAAATGAGAACTTTTTTCTGAAAGTACGAAGAATATCTTGAAAATGCAAACAATTTTTGAAAAATAGGAACAACATTGTAAACTGTAAATATTTTCAAAATCTGAACAATGTTTTTGCAAAGCGAATATTTTATGAAACCCCTGAAATTTGTTTGAATCTGCATTTTTTTTGAAAACATGAACATTTTTTGAAAAACGTGAACCATTTTCAAAATTATGAACAAAAAAAACAGCAACATTTTATGAAATTCGCTGAACATTTTTCAGATTTTCAAATGAATTTTTAAAACAAATTCATTTTTTGAATTTGTTAATTTTTTTTGAAAATATGAGCGTTTTTTTTGAATATGTGAACAAATTTTGCAAATGGGAACATTTTTTGAAATTGCTGAAAAAAGATATTTGTGAAGAAAATTTAGAAATGTGAACATTTTATGGATAATTTTAAATTCTAAACCTTTTGAATTTTCGAACATTTTAAAGAAGGGAACAAATTTGGAAATTCTAAACTTCTTTGGAATTTCGATCAGAATTTGAAAACGGAAACATTTTATGGAGAAACAAACAAATTTGGAGAAGTGCAAACATTTTTTAATTTCTGAACTAACCCGTCCTGGAACGTCCACTTTGCTCGATGGAAAATGGAAAAGAAAACAGAAGAAGGAAGGGAAAAGATAAAAAGAAAGATGGAAAAGAAACATTTTTAATTCTAAACTTCAGGAAAAGAAAATAGAAAGAAAGAAGGGAGAAGATAAAAAGAAAGATGGAGAATGAAAAAGAAACAGAAGAATGAAAAAAGATACAAACGGTTCAGAAAGATCCCGGGACAGGAGAAAAATAACCCGTCCTAGAACGTCCAGAAGGGTCCCAAAACCGTACTTGCGTGCTGGGCTGGCCCACTTTGCTCGATCTACGTTGCCTGTGTGTTGGGGCGACAATTTGCCGCAACGAGCGACAAATAGGAAAAGCGTCTTGGGCGTGCCTAGTCGGAGCTGTCAAGGAATCGGGCCAGTTAGTTCTTGGATACGCAATCCTCAAAAAAAAAAAACAAATTTGTTGGATACGCAGACGACGGCCACGAACACCAGAGCGACATGGTTTGGTACTAGCGGACAGTGCTGTAGCCGGACACGGAAAACCCTAGCACTTCGGTAGTTCTACCTCTGTGCCGTAATATAAGACGTTTTTTAAGTTCGAATTTGATCGACTCCAACAGACCCGGCGGCCAGAACAAAACTAGAGAGATCTGCGAATTGAATTATCAATGGCGGCGGCCCTTCGATTTGCTGCGAGAAAGATATGCGGCCGTGCCCTTCAGCGGCCACCGCAGCCGTATCTTACGGCGGTCGCCGACGCTGCGATCAATGAGGAACAGCGGCAGCTGTTGCGCCATGGGGGGAGCACTCTTCGCAGGTTCTCCACCGAATCTCAAAATCTTGTCAAGAATAACAAGGTATGCACTCGTTCCTGGCCTTGTGGAATTTGCAAAATCAGATCTGCTTTTCTTTATACATATATCCACGCTTATTTTAACAGCAGGCCATATTAGAAAAGGCCGGATTTGCTAGTTAGGGTAGAATTCCTTATATATTAGGCGGCAAATGTGCCAGAAAGCCATAAGACAGCATACCTTGTTATTGCTCATGCACAGTACTACAATATTTCTTACGTTCTATTCTGTGTTGTCACTAATAGATAATTAGAACAAGAATCATCTAATAGTATATTTCTTTGCAGCTTGGAGCCATGTCCGGGGCAAATCCTGCGGCGGCTTCTCCACCAATCAATAATGCACAAACCACATCTCCTCCACCAATATGGTAATTATGCACTATTTAATTTATAGATGTTTTCCTGTCAACTTATAAATTTTGTCCTAACTCGTTTATTATTTGTAGGTCGCCTAGGAACAAAATGTTCTTACCCCTTGCTGCTGGGTACGTAACGGCCTTATGTGCAGGAATCTCTGGAATACTTTACTATTGTACCCATGAAGAGCGGGGCCCTTTTTTCGAAACCCCGAAGAAGCAAAGTGATTAACGTTCAGATTTGTCCTATGCTTCGGAGAAAGCAGAATAGTCGGACCTGTGGATGTATATGATTTAGTAGTACTTAGCTTCATCGCCTGTTTTTAATTAGTACTTTGACTGTGTTGAACAATGGTTATGATGATTTAGTAGTACTTGAGCTTCTTCTGTCTTTTTATTTATTTATTTTCGTATGTATGTAGCCTGAGAGCATCTACAACAGATGATGCAAAATATCAAAATGACACCCAAAAACAGTTTCACTCAAATTTGCACCTAAAAAATATTCTGCTGTAGCAGATGATATAGCATATGTCAGCTAAAAGAATTCCGCTAGGTTGCTCGCCGGGTGACTCGGGTCTAAGAGCATCTCCAGCCGTTTCCCCAACAACCGCCCCCTCCCAAGACGTTTTTTGCGCCGGCTGCCGAAATCGGCCCAGTCGCGTCCCAGGAGCCTATTTTTCGCCGGTTTAGGCCGAAACTGGCGCCGGCGGACTCAAGCCGAACCCCTACGCGCTGGGGGGCGCCTGGATGGGCCGGCGGACGCGTTTTTGACGCGAACAGGGATGGGCCCGCCGAGTCAGCGAGACGCCGCTTCGTCGTCCTCATCGCCTCGGTTCCCGCGGAAATCAATGCCAAGGCTGCCGCGCTGCCGCCGGTCAGCCTCCATTGATGCCTCACGAGCGGTGCAGTGAAGGCGCGACCGGCGCGTGTCCCGCCTGCTCCCGCCACGCGTCGCCCGACATGCAAGCTCTCGCCGCCCCGCTGCGGCTATAAAAGCCGACCTCCCTGCCGGGCAGCCACACATCGCCTCGCATCGCCACACAAAGCAACACACTCCCCCCTTCCCGCCGACGAGCAATGGCTGAGAGGTACCCAGGCGATGGCGCGGCGGCGAACGGCTTCGGCCGCCGCCATCTCCAAGGGTCGGAGGCGCGCCTCCTCTACGAGGCCGAATATCCGGCGCCCCCGGACATGCGTGTGCCGGGGTCGTGGAAGTTGAACGCCGGCGGCGTCCCGGTGCCACCGGTGCCCGAAGGGGCTGCAGGACGGGCCGAGATCGCCCACATCCGCTTGTCGTTGACGGAGGTGCAGCGGATGAGCTGAGGTACGCCGCCGACAGCCACACGCTGTGGACGATATTCTTCGAGAGTCGCCGCGAAGACCAGATCACCTCCGCCAACGGCATCATCCCCCACGGACACCACAACGCCGATGGGCGACGCGAGTTGGGGGGGGCGTGCCCGGCCACACCCTCGAGGCCGCCCTCGACCACATCGAGGCCGGCAACACGCCGCGCCTCGAGTACCCGCCGCGGCTGTCGGTGTCAAAACCGGCGGATTTCGGGTAGGGGGTCCCGAACTGTGCATCTAAGGCTAATAATGGTAACAGGAGGTGGGGAACACAGTGTTTACCCAGGTTCAGGCCCTCTCGATGGAGGTAATACCCTACTTCCTGCTTGATTGATCTTGATGATATGAGTATTACAAGGGTTGATCTACCACAAGATCGTAGAGGCTAAACCCTAGAAGCTAGCCTATGATTATGATTGTTCTTGTCCTACAGACTAAACCCTCTGGTTTATATAGACATCGGAGGGGGCTAGGGTTACACAAAGTCGGTTATAGAGAAAGGACTCTTCATATCCGAATCGCCAAGCTTGCCTTCCACGCAAAGGAGTGTCCCATCCGGACACGGGACGAAGTCTTCTATCTTGTATCTTCATAGTCCAATAGTCCAGCATATGCATATAGTCCGGCTGTCCGAGGACCCCTTAATCCAGGACTCCCTTAGTAGCCCCTGAATCAGGCTTCAATGACGATGAGTCCGGCGCGCAGATTGTCTTCGGCATTGCAAGGCGGGTTCCTTCTCCGAACTCTTCAAAGTACCTGTTGTAAATAGCAGTGTCCGGCTTACCATTTAATGTTACGCTCATCGGCTTCTGCACCTTAATAGTCTCAGCCTCCACGTGTCGAACAGATGCGAGAAGTCGGGGCATTTTTACATTTGCCACCCTAACCATGTAAATAAATTGTCTATTAAAGAGACGAGGATCTTCAAGTTGGCTATCATTTGCCACCCTAACCATGTAACCTGATCTCGCAGCTTTTGGTTGTCATCTTAAAGTATGACACTATCCGTTGTGTTTTAGCAGAAAGAACATCCGCCGGACTATGTCCGGGGATCCTGCCAACCGTGCCTCTACTAGCCGGATTTCGGACCCGGTCTCGAGGACGGAGGCCAACACGGAAGTGACACCGGACTGTCCTCATACAAAGGATTCGAATAGAATGTCCGTTACAAATTCTGAAGTGGAGAGCGCCATGAATCATCAGCGCCGGCGGGCCGCACTTCGCGACCCTGGTTTTTCAGAAGAGGCTTTTAATGCCTTCAACTCGGGTGATGCGTACATCCGAGCCTCTCAGGATGGGCTTGCTAGAGCCACAAACCGGTATTTGAAAGATATACGGGTAAGTATAAAAATCTGATAATTATGTATATCAGTAGCCCCTGAGACTTGAAGAAATTAGTACAACTGATTTAAGGATCATTGTATTAATAGGTTCTCTCGGAGAAGAACAACCTGTTGTCTCAAGAGATGGAAGAGCGTCGAACCCAGCTAACGACCGCTATGGACGAGCTGTCAAGATCCGAAAAGGCATCAACTGGTATGTATTCCCGAATTGAGAAAAACCAATATTGTATGTATAAACCAGTAACGCTAACAATATCTGATGACCAAAATCCTCAGATAATCCGGAACAGAATCCGGGAATCCCACAAGAGGGTGAACAAGGAGCGCAAAGGCAAGCAGCCGCTGGCGAGCGTGTACTTACACGGGTCATACAGGAGAAAAATAAACTCCAAGATGCCAATACCCAGCTGGGTGAAGAATTGAAAGGTGTTCGGGCCCAGTTGGCTGACTCCGTGAAGGAGAATAAGAGGCTTCAACGCGGCATTTTTAGTATGTGCTCAAATGAACATTTATATAGTTTGACAAAGATAGGAACTAACAGAGTTATGTCTGTAGGTATGCTGACTGGCCGTCCCAAAGAGGAGATGCCCGGATCCTCAGGCGATCTGCTACAAGAGCTTTCGCAACTGCACGAGCAAGTTCGGCAGGTCATGCAGAGTGTCGCCAAGGCCTTGTGGCCATCTGCCTCCCTACCAGGAAGTATGGGGGAGCTTGTATAGCTTTTCAAGGGAGTGCAACGGCGTTTCCGACTATGGAAGATATCTGCCTATCGAGAAGGTGCGAGGGAGGCTTGGGCCATGGTGAAAACACGGTATACCAAGCTCGATCCGAATCATATGGTCGGACCTGTAGGGTCAGATGGGAAAGAAATTCCCATTAGTCTGGTATATGACCAGGTAGGATTAGCCGCAAAATATTCCCAATAGGATTGTAAGCTAGACAACTTGTTGGATGGTATAGAAGAAGAAGCATTTGAGTCTAAATGACTATGTACTTCAATTGACATATTTGTCCCTAGCCGGATTGTAAAACATTTGTCATGTCGGACCTTTTTGCTTCAGCCTCTGGACCCGACAGTCCAGAGTGTTTCTGAACACCCGCTTGGTAATATAAACCGGGGTATGCGTGGAAACCAGGCGTAGGGGTCATAATTGCTTGAACAGACAAGTACCCAATTAGCTATGTTATATTACATGGATAGTAAGAAACATCTTCTAGAGAGAATAGTTCCGTTTAGGTTCCTTTCCCTGGGTACGCATGCATTAACGTGCATGTCCGAACTGCGATCAAAAAGCGCAGTATATTTAACATCTGGGGGTTTATATTGTGATAGGTAAAAAGCATCTTTAGTCCACCGACCGAATATTCCCTTAAGAACGCTAGCTTTCGGCTTCACCCAGTCCGAGGTACACGTTCGGAGTACCCAATAGTAACAATCGCAGAGGTGCTCCCTTTATGCCCTAGCCGAATAACGGGAACGTAGGGCATAAGCATAGGAGCCAGGCAACCTAGCTTGGCCAAAACTTAAGTCATATCAATGCATATAATGGCGAAGAAAAGGTACATATGGAAAAAGGACGCATCTGCAGTGGGCTTGATGCCCGGAAGATAATTATATTAAGCTTCTGTATAAGAAGCCCCCAGGTATAATGAGCGCACATACTTGAAGATTGGTGCGTCACAAGTGTGTAGTCTAGCCACACTAAAGCTTTAGAGCTTTTCAAAAGAAAAGGCGAGAAAAGAGCTGAAAAGTAAATAAAAAGGAACAGAGGGAAGGAGACGAACAGGGAGTTCGGTGCTAGGCGTAGAATCTTCGGAGTCTGGCCGCGTTCCATGGGTTCGGCTCGAGGCGATTATCAGATGCATCACGCAGTCGGTACGCTCCTCCGGTGAGAACTTTGTCAATAATGAAGGGACCCTCCCACTTGGGCTTAAGTTTGTCCTTTTTCTTCTTCGGTAGACGTAGAACGAGTTCGCCAATATTATAAGTCTTGGCCCGTACTTCTATGCTTTGACACCTGCAAGCCTGTTGTTGATAGAATGCAGAACGGGCTCTTGCGATGTCGCACTCCTCTTCCAGGGCATCTGAACTGTCCTGCCAATCGAGCTCGGCCTCTCTCTCTTCGTACATGCGCACTCAAGGTGAGTCATGAATAATATCGTAGGGCAGCACAGCCTCTGCGCCATACACCATGAAGAAGGGTGTGTGTCCGGTAGTGCGATTTGGCATGGTCCGCAGCCCCCAGAGTACGGAGTCAAGCTCCTCAACCCAGTGCGTGTCTGATTCTTTTCAGGATCGCACTAGTCTAGGTTTGATGCCGCTCATAATAAGACCATTGGCTCGTTCGAGTTGACCGTTTGTTTGAGGGTGATAGACGGAGGCGTAATCGATCTTAATGCCCATGTTGCCGCACCAAGTTTTCACCTCATCGGCTGTGAAATTGGAGCCGTTGTTGGTGATGATGCTGTGGGGGACACCATAATGGTGCACAACACCCGATATGAAGTCTATCACGGGTCCGGATTCGGCCGTTTTAACTGGTTTGACTTCTATCCATTTGGTGAATTTATCCACCATGACCAACAAGTATTTTTTTTCTTATGGCTTCCTCCTTTAAGGGGTCCAACCATATCAAGCCCCCAGACCGCAAAATGCCAAGTTATGGGGATTGTTTGTAGGGCGGTGGGTGGCATATGGCTTTGGTTGGCAAAAATCTGGCATCCGACGCAATGTTGGACAAGGTCTTGTGCGTCTGCTCAGGCCGTCGGCTAGTAGAAACCTGTACGGAAGGCCTAGCTTACAAGGGCTCGAGCTGCGGCGTGGTGACCGCCGAGGCCGGCATGAATTTCAGCCAAGAGCTGCCGCCCTTCCTCCTCGGAGATACATCTTTGAAGTACCCCGGTAGTGCTTTTCTTATAAAGCTCTCCCTCATGGACTTTGTAGGCTTTAGAGCGCCGCACAATGCAGCGTGCCTCGTTTTGATCCTCGGGGAGTTCGTGCCTGTTAAGGTAGGCCAAGAAGGGTTCGGTCCATGGGGCAATAACAACGATGATGAGATGGGATGAAAGTGTTATTTCGGTGACAGAGCCTTCGATTATGTCAGTGTGTTCGGAATATGGGGTTGTGGTAGGATCTGGACTGATGTTGCCGGTCTCCCCTTGCCACACCTCGGATGGCTTGAAAAGCCTGTCCCGAAAGATGTTAGGTGGGACGGGGTCGCGCTTAGCACCGATGCGGGCGAGGACATCCGCCGCTTGATTGGTTTCTCGAACCACATGATGAAATTCGAGCCCCTCGAACTGAGCTGACATCTTAAGGATGGCATTACGATAGGCCGCCATTTTCGGATCTTTGGCATCGAAGTCTCCATTTATTTGAGATATTGCGAGGTTTGAATCCCCACGCACTTCTAGGCGCTGAATGCCCATGGAGACGGCCATCCGAAGACCATGTAACAGAGCCTCATATTTGGCTGTATTGTTGGAGTCTATGTATAATATTTGGAGTACGTATTGGACTGTATCTCCAGTGGGGGATGTGAGGACAACACCTGCTCCCAGACCTGCCAGCATTTTAGAGCCGTCGAAGTGCATGATCTAGTTGGAGTATGTGTCGTACTCTATAGGGAGTTCGGCCTCTGTCCATTCGGCGACGAAGTCCGCCAGTACTTGGGATTTAATGGCTCGCTGTGGTTTATATGTGATGTCGAATGGGAGGAGCTCGATGGCCCACTTGGCAATCTGGCCCATGGCATCGCGGTTTTTTATTATGTCATTGAGTGGTACTTTAGAGGCCACCGTGATTGAACACTCTTGAAAGTAGTGTCATAGTTTTCGGGATGCCATGAAGACCGCATATGCTATTTTATGATAATGTGGGTACCGGGATTTGCATGGTGTGAGGACAGTAGATACGTAGTGTACCGGCTTCTAAACCAGAAATTTGTGTCTGTCCTCCTCTCATTCGACGACGAGCACCGCACTCACAACTTGGTGTGTTGCAACTATGTATAACAACATGGGTTCACCAACGTTCGGCGCGGCCAGGATTGGGTTGCTTGCTAAAAGAGCCTTTATTCCCTCCAGTCCGGCCGTCGCCACGTCCGTCCACTGGAAGTGTTCGGTTCATCAAAGAAGGCGATAAAGTGGCAATGCCTTTTCTCCCAATCTGGAGATAAAGCGGCTTAAAGCTGCCACGCATCCAGTTAGTTTCTGGATTTGTTTGAGATCTGTTGGGGTAGCCAACTGTGACAAAGCTCAGATTTTAGCTAGGTTTGCTTCAATTCCTCTATTGGAAACGATGAAGCCCAGCAGCTTTCCGGCAGGAACGCTAAAAACACATTTTTCCGGATTGAGCTTAATGTCATATGTTCGGAGGTTATCGAACGTGAGCCTTAGATCGTCTATTAAAGATTTGGCATGTCTGGTCTTGATGACTACGTCGTCGACATATGCTTCAACTGTTTTGCCAATTTGTTTCTCTAGGCATGTTTGAATCATGCGTTGGTATGTGGCACCAGTGTTTTTAGCCCGAAAGGCATAGTGTTAAAGAAGAAAGGCCCGTATGGGGTGATAACTGCCGTTGCGTCTTGTTCGGACTCCGTCATCTTGATTTGATGGTATCCGGAGTATGCGTCGAGGAAACACAATGAGTCATGTCCCGCGGTAGCATTGATAATCTAATCGATGCGCGGGAGAGGGAAGGGATCCTTAGGGCAAGCCTTGTTGAGGTCTTTGAAATCGACACATAGGCGCCAGGATTTATCCTTGTTTGGTACCATCACGAGGTTTGCTAGCCAATCCGGGTGTTTTATTTCTCTGATGAATTCGGCTCCCAGTAATTTGGCTAGTTCCTCTCCCATAGCTTGTCGTTTGGGTTCTGAAAAGCGTTGTAGTGTTTGCTTGACTGGCTTATATCCCTTCAGTCTGTTGAGACTGTGTTCGGCCAGCCTGCGTGAGTTCCCCGGCATATCGGAAGGGAGCCAGGCGAAGATATCCCAGTTCTCGCGTAGGAACGCCCGCAGTGCGGCGTCGATTGTGGGGTCCAGCTGTGCCCCGATGGATACTATCTTTGTGGAGTCCCTAGGGTGGACTTGGAATTTGACTATTTCTTCCGCTGGTTTAAAGGAGGTGGACTTGTATCTCTTATCGAGTATCATTGCATCCTTATCCACTGTGGAGCGTAATGCAGTTAATTCTTCGGCCGCAAGGGCTTCAGATGATGCTTCTAGGGCCGAGGCGGCCGTTTTATTTTCAAAGCGGAGTGCTATGTCTGGATCACTGCAAGAGTGATAATTCCATTGGGCCTGGGCATCTTGAGCTTCATGTAACCGTAATGGGGTATAGCTTGAAAGCTCACAAATGCATCCCGCCCTAACAAGGCATGATATCCACTAGTGAAAGGGGCCACCTGAAAGGTTGTCTCTTCAGACCGATAATTCTCCGGCATGCCGAATACCACATCGAGTGTGATTTTTCCCGCACATCGTGACTCCCGGCTGGGAATAATTCCTCGGAAGGTTGTGCTACTTTGCTCAATGCGGCTCCTGTCTATTTCCATTTTGTTGAGAGCTTCCTCGTAAATGAGGTTTAGTCTGCTACCGCCGTCCATGAGCACTTTGGTAAGCCGGAAGCCGTCCATGATTGGACTGTGGACCAAAGCGACTGGTGCCCGGACTGTTCTGAATTGCGGTTCGTCACTGGCACTGAAAGTTATGGCCGTGTCGTTCCAGGGGTTTATTGCTACAACTTGGTAGACTTCGGCAAGGCCGCGAAGTGCTCTCTTGCGCCTGCTACCCGAGGCGAAA
Organism: Aegilops speltoides; assembly: GCA_021437245.1. NCBI lineage: Eukaryota > Viridiplantae > Streptophyta > Magnoliopsida > Poales > Poaceae > Aegilops > Aegilops speltoides. The sequence continues at coordinate 420,762,494 of CM038142.1, read as the reverse complement.
GTCCCGAAGACTGTCAATACTGTAGTGTTGTGTTCTGTGGGATGTTGCTCTGCGGTGTTTTTTATGAGGAGAACCTCGCCGCTCTTGGCCACCTGCCGAAGTATCCAACATGCTCTAAGGTTGTGTGTTGGTACAGTATCCGGTGTGGTGTGTATTTTGCATGGCTTATCGAGCCACCCCTCCAAAACGGTTGCGCGCCCTGTAGTGGGCTTCGATTTCTTCGTGATTGGATCGGGCGACCTACGAGGGTACACCCTTTTTGTTCGGACGAGGGGTGTAGCGAGAGCCAGTGGATCCCAAAAGGCTGCCTGAGTTTTCCAGGCGCTTTCCATCACGCAGTACTTCTGTACTATGATTGCCAAGTCATCGAAGCATGATACATGACGGTGATTTATGGCATTAAGGAGTCCCTTGTCCGTGCAATTTTTGCAGAATAATGAGATTGTGTCTTCATCACAACAGTCTTTGACCTTGTCCTTGACAAGGAGGAATCTGGCCCAAAAGTGATGTACCGTCTCTTGGGACTGTTGTCTGATGCGGGAAAGATCGCTTGAGTCTGGGTGGGTGGGTGGATTTAAGTCCGAACCCTGATCCGATCTGTGACCCAGAGCTTGAGGAGTTTCCGAGCTTAATAGTTCGTGTTCCAGGATGTCAACCAATTTTTCTGGCCCACAATCCGATTCTAAGTTCGGAGTTCGGGGCACGTCTTCCTGCGTGCAGGTATCCGGTTCGGTGAGCTCAGAAATCCGGACATATTTCGTCCTCAATATAGGGGAAGAGTCGTTGCATTGCTCTTCCATGATACGTCCATTTTGCATCATGCTTTTATATCAATATTTATTGCATTATGGGCTGTTATTACACATTATATATCAATACTTATGGCTATTCTCTCTTATTTTACAAGGTTTACCATGAAGAGGGGGAATGCCGGCAGCTGGAATTCTGGCTGGAAAAGGAGCAAACATTGGAAACCTATTCTGCACTGTTCCAAAAATCCTCAAACTCCACGAAACTTAAATTTGGAATTAATAAGAATTATTGAGCGGAAGAAACACCTCAGGGGTCCCACACCCTGGCCAGGAGGGTGGGGCGCGCCACCCCACGGGCGCGCCTGCCTCCTAGGCCCCCTGGTGGCCCTCCGCTGTCCATCTTCTGCTATATGAAGGCTTTTACCCTGGAAAAAATCATGGGAAAGCTTACGAGACGAAACTCCTCCGCCACGAGGCGGAACCTTGGCGGAACCAATCTAGAGCTCCGACAGAGCTATTCTGCCGGGGAACTTCCCTCCGGGAGGGGTAAATCATCACCATCGTCATCACAAACGATCCTCCGATCGGGAGAGGGTCAATCTCCATCAACATGTTCACCAGCACCATCTCCTCTCAAAACCCTAGTTCATCTCTTGTATCCAATCTTATATCCAAACCACAAATTGTTACCTGTGGGTTGATAGTAGTGTTGCTTACTCCTTGTAGTTGATGCTAATTGGTTTACTTGGTGGAAGGTCATATGTTCAGATCCTTAATGCATATTATTACTCCTCTGATTATGAACATGAATATGCTTTGTGAGTAGTTACGTTTGTTCCTGAGGACATGGGTGAAGTCTTGCTATTAGTAGTCATGTGAATTTGGTATTCGTTCGATATTTTGATGAGATGTATGTTGTCTTTTCCTCTAGTGGTGTTATGTGAACGTCGAATACATGACACTTCACCATTATTTGGGCCTAGAGGAAGGCATTGGGAAGTAATAAGTAGATGATGGGTTGCTAGAGTGACAGAAGCTTCAACCCTAGTTTATGCGTTGCTTCATTAGGGGCTGATTTGGATCCATATGTCTAATGCTGTGGTTAGGTTTACCTTAATACTTCTTTTGTAGTTGCAAATGCTTGGAATAGGGGTTAATCATAAGTGGGATGCTTGTCCAAGTAAGGGCAGTACCCAAGCACCGGTCCACCCACATATGAAATTATCAAAGTACCGAACGCGGATCATATGAGCGTGATGGAAACTAGCTTGACGATAATTCCCATGTGTCCTCGGGAGCTGTTTTCTCATTATAAGAAATTGTCTAGGCTTATCCTTTGCTACAAAAAGGATTGGGCCACCTTTCTGCACTTTATTTACTTTCATTGCTTGTTACTCGTTACAATTTATCTCTTCACAAAACTATCTGTTACCTACAATTTGAGTGCTTGCAGAGAAAACCTTACTGAAAACCGCTTATCATTTCCTTCCGCTTCTCGTTGGGTTCGACACTCTTACTTATCGAAAGGACTACGATAGACCCCCTACACTTGTGGGTCATCAAGACTCTTTTCTGGCGCCGTTGCCGGGGAGTGTAGCGCTTTTGGTGAGTGGAACTTGATAAGGAAACATTTATATAGTGTGCTGAAATTTTCTGTTACTTGTTACTATGGAAACTAATCCTTTGAGGGGCTTGTTCGGGGTATCTTCACCGCGACCAGAAGAGCAAAGAGTTGCTCCTCAACCTACTGAACTTATTGAAAATATTTACTTTGAGATTCCTTCGGGTATGATAGAGAAACTGCTAGCTAATCCATTTGCAGGAGATGGAACATTGCATCCCGATTTACACCTTATCTTTGTGGATGAAGTTTGTGGATTATTTAAGCTTGCAGGTATTCTCGATGATGTTTTCAAAAGGAAGGTCTTCCCTTTATCTTTGAAGGGAGATGCATTGACATGGTATAGGCTATGTGATGATACGGGATCTTGGAATTATAAACGATTGAAGTTGGAATTTCAATAGAAGTTCTATCCTATGCATCTTGTTCATCGTGATCATATTTACACATATAATTTCTGGCCTCGCGAAGGAGAAAGCATCGCTCAAGCTTGGGGGAGGCTTAAGTCAATGTTATATTCGTGCCCCAATCATGAGCTCTCCAGAGAAATGATTATTGAAAAATTTTGTGCTCGGCTTTCTCTCAATGATCGCAACATGCTCGATACTTCGTGTGCTGGTTCTTATATGCTGAAGACTATTGGATTCAAATGGGACTTATTGGAAAGAATTAAATGCAACTCTGAAGATTGGGGTTCCGACGATGGTTAGGAGTCAGGTATGACACCTAAGTTTGATTGTGTTAAATATTTTATGGATACCGATGCTTTTTGTGGATTTAGCGCTAAATATGGACTTGACTCTGAGATAGTAGCTTCTTTCTGTGAATCTTTTGCTACCCACGTTGATCTCCCTAAGGAGAAGTTGTTTAAATATAATCCTCCCATTGAAGTAAAAATAGTTGCACCTATTACAGTTGAAGAAAAGACTGTCACTTATAGTGATCCTATTGTTCCTACTACTTATGTTGAGAAACCTCCTTTTCCTGTTAGGATAAAGGATTATGCTAAAACTTCGACTGTTGTTCGTAAGACTAATACTAGGACTTATACACCTCCTGAGCAAATCAAAGTTGAACCTAGTATTTCTATGGTTAAAGATCTCTTGGATGATGATTTAGATGGGCATGTTATTTATTTATGTGGTGAAACTGCAAATATTGCTAGACCCGATACTAAGATACATAGACCTGTTGTAGGCATGCCTGTTATTTCTGTTAAAATAGGAGATCATTGTTATCATGGCTTATGCGATATGGGTGCTAGTGCTAGTGCAATACCTATTTCCTTATACAATGAGATTATGCATGATATTGCACCCGCAGAGTTAGAAGATATTGATGTCACTATTAAGCTTGCCAATACAGATACTATCACACCATTTGGGATTGTTAGAGATGTTGAAGTCTTGTGTGGGAAAGTTAAATATCCTGCTGATTTTCTTTTTCTAGGTTCCACAAGATGACTTTTGTCCCATTATTTTTGGTAGACCCTTCTTGAACACTGTTAATGCTAAGATTGATTGCGAAAAGGATATTGTTGAAATTGGCTTAGGGGATATGAAACATGAGTTTAATTTTGCTAAGTTTCGTAGACAACCTCGTGATAGAGAATCACCTAGTAAGGATGAGATTATTGGTCTTGCTTCTATTGTCGTGCCTCCTACTGATCCGTTAGAACAATATTTGCTTGACCATGAAAATGATATGTTTATGAAGGAAAGAAGGGAAATAGATGAAGTGTTCCTTAAACAGGAACCTATGATGAAACATAACCTTCCCATTGAAATTCTTGGGGATCCCTCTCCACCCAAGGGTGATCCCGTGTTTGAACTCAAACCATTACCTGATAATCTTAAGTAGGCTTATATTGATGAAAAGAAAATATATCCTATTATTATTAGTGCTAACCTTTCAGAACAACAAGAAGAAAGATTATTGAAAACTCTGAAGAAGCACCGAGCTGCTATTGGATATACTCTGGATGATCTTAGGGGCATTAGTCCCACTCTATGCCAACACAAAATAAATGTGGAGAAAGATGCCAAACCAGTTAGAGATCCTCAACGACGACTGAATCCCAAAATGAAAGAAGTGGTAAGAAAGGAGAAACTAAAGCTCCTTGAGGCAGGTATAATTTATCCCGTTGCTGATAGTGATTGGGTAAGCCCTATCCATTGTGTTCCCAAAAAGGGAGGTATTATTGTCGTTCCTAATGATAATGATGAATTGATCCCGCAAAGAATTATTACAGGTTATAGGATGGTAATTGATTTCCGTAAATTAAATAAGGCTACTAAGAAAGATCATTACCCTTTACTTTTTATTGATCAAATGCTAGAAAGACTATCCAAACACACACATTTCTGCTTTCTAGATGGTTATTATGGTTTCTCTCAAATACCTGTGTTAGCGGGGGATCAATCAAAAACTACTTTTACTTGCCCTTTTGGTACTTTTGCTTATAGACGTATACCTTTTGGTTTATGTAATGCACCTGCTACCTTTCAAAGATGCATGATGGTTATATTCTCTAACTTTTCTGAAAAGATTTGTGAGATATTCATGGATGATTTCTCCGTCTATGGATCTTCTTTTGATGATTGCTTGAGCAACCTTGATCGAGTTTTGCAGAGATGTGAAGACACTAGCCTCGTGTTGAATTGGGAAAAGTGCCACTTTATGGTTAATGAAGGCATTGTCTTAGGGCATAAGATTTCCGAGAGAGGTATTGAAGTTGATAAGGCTAAAGTTGATGCTATTGAAAAGATGCCATGTCCCAAGGACATAAAAGGTATAAGAAGTTTCCTTGGTCATGCTGGCTCTTATAGGAGGTTCATTAAGGACTTTTCTAAAATCTCTAGGCCTCTGACTAATTTATTGCAAAAAGATATTCCTTTTGTCTTTGATGATGATTGTGTAGAAGCATTTGAAATACTTAAGAAAGCTTTGATCACTGCACCTATTTTGTTCAGCCACCTGATTGGAATTTACCCTTTGAAATTATGTGTGATGCTAGTGATTATGCTGTAGGTGCTGTTCTAGGGCAAAGAGTTGATAAGAAATTGAATGTTATCCAGTATGCTAGTAAGACTCTTGATACTGCCCAGAAATTATGCTACTACTGAAAAAGAATTCTTAGCAGTTGTGTTTGCATGTGATAAGTTTAGAACTTATATTGTTGATTCTAAAGTTACTATTCACACTGATCATGCTGCTATTAAATATCTTATGGAAAAGAAAGATGCTAAGCCTAGACTCATTAGATGGGTTCTCTTGCTCCAAGAATTTGATTTGCATATTATTGATAGAAAGGGAGCTGAGAACCCCGTTGCAGACAACTTGTCTAGGTTAGAGAATGTTCTTGATGACCCACTGCCTATTGATGATAGCTTTTCCGATGAACAATTAGCGGTCATTAATACTTCTCGTACTGCTCCTTGGTATGCTGATTATGCTAATTACATTGTTGCTAAATTTATACCACCTAGTTTCACATACCAGCAAAAGAAAAAGTTTTATATGATTTAAGACATTACTTCTGGGATGACCCACACCTTTATAAAGAAGGAGTAGATGGTGTTATTAGACGTTGTGTACCTGAGCATGAACAGGAACATATCCTACACAAGTGTCACTCTGAATCATATGGAGGACACCACGCTGGAGATAGAACTGCACACAAGGTATTGCAATCCGATTTTTATTGGCTTACTCTCTTCAAAGATGCTCGTAAGTTTGTCTTATCTTGTGACGAATGTCAAAGAATTGGTAACATTAGTAGACATCAAGAAATGCCTATGAATTATTCTCTTGTTATTGAACCGTTTGATGTTTGGGGCTTTGATTATATGGGACCTTTTCCTGCCTCTAATGGTTACACACATATTTTAGTTGCTGTTGATTATGTTACTAAGTGGGTAGAAGCTATTCCAACTAGTAGTGCTGATCATAACACTTGTATTAAAATTCTTAAAGAAGCTATTTCCCCGAGGTTTGGAGTCTCTAGATATCTTATGACTGATGGTGGTTCACATTTTATTCATGGTGCTTTCCGTAAGATGCTTGCTAAGTATGATGTTAATCATAGAATCGCATCTCCTTATCATCCGCAGTCTAGTCGTCAAGTAGAGTTGAGTAATAGAGAGCTCAAATTAATTTTGCAAAAGACTGTCAATAGATCTAGAAAGAACTGGTCCAAAAAACTTGATGATGCATTATGGGCCTATAGAACTGCATATAAAAATCCTATGGGAATGTCTTCGTATAAGATGGTTTATGGAAAAGCATGTCATTTACCTCTAGAACTTGAACATAAAGCATATTGGGCTATTAAAGAGCTCAACTATGACTTCAAACTTGCCGGTGAGAAGAGGTTATTTGATATTATCTCACTTCATGAATGGAGAACCCAAGCCTATGAGAATGCCAAGCTATTCAAAGAAAAATTCAAACGCTGGCATGACAAAAGGATACAAAAGCGTGAGTTTAATGTAGGTGATTATGTGTTATTATTCAACTCTCGTTTAAGATTTTTTGCAGGAAAACTTCTCTCTAAATGAGAAGGTCCTTACGTTATCGAGGAGGTCTATCGTTCTGGTGCCATAAAAATTAACAACTTCGAAGGCACAAGTCCGAGGGTGGTGAACGGTCAAAGAATCAAACATTATATCTCAGGTAATCCTATCAATGTTGAAACTAATATTATTGAAACCGTAACCCCGGAGGAATACATAAGGGACACTTTCCAGAACGTTCCAAACTCCGAAAAGGAATAGGTATGTGGTACGGTAAGTAAACCGACTCCAAAACAATTCTAATGGCATTTTTATCAGTTTTGGAATATTTAAGAATATTAGGAAGAAAGAAGTAGTCCGGGAAAGACACAAGGCCTCCACGAGGGTGGAGGGCGCGCCCACCCTTACTGGGCGCGCCCCTATCTCGTGGCCACCTCGTGTGCCTCCCGGACTCCGTTTTCTTGCACGTTACGTATTTTGCTCGGTAAAAATTCATTATATAAACTCCCAAAGGTTTTGACCACCGTATCACGCAAATATCCTTTGTTTTCGTTTCGAGCTATTTCTGTTTCAGATCTAGAGCATCATGACGTCTCCAAGCGCTCCCAAGGACAAGTTTTTCGTGAGGGTCATCAACCCCTATCTCACGGAGGTGCTGCAACACCCTCAAACCATTGAGATGCGTGAGGGGGTGCTGCACATCCGCGATGTGGAGGGACCAAAGCGTACCGGAAGCATGGAGACAAAACTCGAAGCCGTGGAGCAGCAAGTTTTTGAAGTGCCAAGGGATGGTGGAGCATGGACTCAACGCCAACCAGATGATGATCACGGAGTTTGCCAACAACCACAAGCTAGATGCCAAAGTCATTGGGGAAACCATCTTCAAGCTTCAAGAGAAAATCGAGCACCTCCAAGCCCAGATCTATGACCTGCAAAACCAGAACTGTGAGTATGAATATAGATTCAAGAGGATGAGTTTGGCTACAGATTTAAGGATCTCGGAGACTCGATCATCCTTCTATGATGGTGAGCCTATGCCTTGGAAGATGGACGACAAGCCTACATCATCAACAACTCCTACTTCACCACCTCTGAAGACATAATCATATGGGTATGAGCACTCCCCTTGGCAACTGCCAAGCTTGGGGGAGGTGCCCCAGTATCGTATCACCATCACACTCCTATCTTTACCATTTTATTTAGTTCGATCCTTTCAGTAGTATCCTGATCTAGTAGATTGAAGTTTTGATATCAAGTAGTTTTGAGTTTTGCTTTGTGATCTCTTTATGTAATTGAGTCCGTGAGATATCTATAATAAAGTTTAGTGTTGAGTCAAGGGCTGTGCTATCTTGCTATGATCTTGGGAAATTAGAAAGAATAAAAGAGTTCATATTGATCTTATGGTTAGTGATGACTTCACACATAGAAAGTATGAGGCATAAAAGTTGTTGAGAGTTGATAAACATAGTTTTGGTCATCGTTGCAATTAATAGGAAGTAATAAGGAAAGAGAGGTTCACATGCAAATATATTATCATGGACATCTTTTATGATTGGGAGCACTCATTAAGTATGACATGCTAAAAGAGTTGATGTTGGACAAGGAAGACAACGTAATGGTTTATGTTTTCTCACATCTTAGTTAAAGTATATTGTCATTGACCTTCCAGACATGTTGAGCTTGCCTTTCCCCCTCATGCTAGCCAAACTCCTTGTACCAAGTAGAGATACTACTTGTGCTTCCAAATATCCTTAAACCCAGTTTTGCCATGAGAGTCCACCATACCTACCTATGGATTGAGTAAGATCCTTCCAGTAAGTTGTCATGTTGCAGGCAATAAAAATTGCTATCTAAATATGTATGACTTATTAGTGCAGAGAAAATAAGCTTTATATGATCTTGTTATGGAAGCAATAAAAGCGACGGACTGCATAATAAAGGTCCATATACAAGTGGCAATATAAACTGATGTTCTTTTGCATTAAGATTTTATGCATCCAACCCTAAACGCACATGACAACCTCTGCTTCCCTTTGCGAAGGGCCTATCTTTTACTTTATGTTTTTACTTTATGCTTGAGTCAAGGTGATCTTCACCTTTCCCTTTTTCATTTTATCCTTTGGCAAGCTCGTCGTGTTTGAAAGATCATAATACATATATCCAATTGAGTGTAAGTTAGCATGGACTATTCTTGCTGACATCACCTAAAGGTGAATACGTTGGGAGGCAACACAATAAGCCCCTATCTTTCTCAGTGTCCGGCTGAAACTCCATAACCACAAGTATTGCATGAGTGTTAGCAATTATAGAAGACTACATGATAGTTGAGTATGTGGACTTGCTGAAAAGCTCTATTCTTGACTCTTTCTGATGTTATGATAAATTGCAGTTGCTACAATGACTGAGATTATAGTTTGTTATCTTCCAATGAAGTTTCTGAACCATGCTTGACATTGTGAATTGATCGTTACTTGATCATAAGAATTCATATGATAAAATCTATATATGTTGCTGTTATAAGAATGATCATGATGCCCCCATGTCCGTATTTTATTTTTATCGACACCTCTATCTCTAAATATGTGGACATATTTTTCGATTTCGGCTTCTGCTTGAGGACAAGCGAGGTCTAAGCTTGGGGGAGTTGAAACGTCCATTTTGCATCATGCTTTTATATCAATATTTATTGCATTATGGGTTGTTATTACACATTATATATCAATACTTATGGCTATTCTCTCTTATTTTACAAGGTTTGCCATGAAGAGGGGGAATGCCGGCAATGGAATTCGGTGGAAAAGGAGCAAACATTGAAACCTATTCAGACTTGCCCAAAAATCCTGAAACTCCACGAAACTTATTTTTGGAATTAATAAGAATTATTGAGCGGAAGAAACACCTCAGGGGGCCCACACCCTGGCCAGGAGGGTGGGGGCGCGCCCACCCCCACTGGGGACGCCCCCTGTCTCCTGGGCCCCCTGGTGGCCCTCCTCTGTCCATCTTCTGCTATATGAAGGCTTTTACCCTGGAAACAAATCGTGGGCAAGCTTACGGGACGAAACTCCGCCGCCAGGAGGTGGAACCTTGGCGGAACCAATCTAGAGCTCCGGCAGAGCTGTTCTACCGGGGAAATTTCCCTTCGGAAGGAGGAAATCATCACCATCATCATCACCTACGATCCTCCCATCGGGAGAGGGTCAATCTCCATCAACATCTTCACCATCACCATCTCCTCTCAAAACCCTAGTTCATCTCTTGTATCCAATCTTGTATCCAAACCACAAATTGGTACCTGTGGGTTGCTAGTAGTGTTGATTACTCCTTGTAGTTGATGCTAATTGGTTTACTTGGTGGAAGATCATATGTTCATATCCTTAATGCATATTATTACTGCTCTGATTATGAACATGAATATGCTTTGTGAGTAGTTACGTTTGTTCCTGAGGACATGGGTGAAGTCTTGCTATTAGTAGTCATGTGAATTTGGTATTCGTTTGATATTTTGATGAGATGTATGTTGTCTTTTCCTCTAGTGGTGTTATGTGAACATCGACTACATGACACTTCACCATTATTTGGGCCTAGAGGAAGGCATTGGGAAGTAATAAGTAGATGATGGGTTGCTAGAGTGACAGAAGCTTAAATCCTAGTTTATGCGTTGCTTCATTAGGGGCTGATTTGGATCCATATGTCTAATGCTGTGGTTAGGTTTACCTTAATACTTCTTTTGTAGTTGCGGATGCTTGCAATAGGGGTTAGTCATAAGTGGGATGCTTGTCCAAGTAAGGGCAGTACCCAAGCACCGGTCCACCCACATATCAAATGATCAAAGTACCGAACGCGAATCATATGAGCGTGATGAAAACTAGCTTGACGATAATTCCCATGTGTCCTCGAGAGATCTTTTCTCATTATAAGAAATTGTCCAGGCTTATCCTTTGCTACAAAAAGGATTGGGTCACCTTGCTGCACTTTATTTACTTTCATTGCTTGTTACTCGTTACAATTTGTCTTATCACAAAACTATCTGTTACCTACAATTTCAATGCTTGCAGAGAAAACCTTACTGAAAACCGCTTATCATTTCCTTCTGCTTCTTGTTGGGTTCGACACTCTTACTTATCAAAAGGACTATGATAGATCCCCTACACTTGTGGGTCATCACCCCACCACCGCTATCTGATGGGTGATCGGCGGACATTCAATCTCTCTTTGATCGGGTTTAAGCCAAATCCAATCATAGTCCGAAGCGACTCCCAAAGTGGCAATGCGATCCAGGAGCCCGTTTGGAGACGATAACTACGTTGGATCCATCTGCTCGGCGTATTCCGAGCTGACGTGGAGACGATTTTTTATGACCCGAGAAGTCATTGTTGGCCCGATGGCCGAACGGGCGATCAAGACGAAGCCGCCCAGCCGGAGGGTTTGGCCTTAGGCCAGCGCTCCCCCGAAGGTGATGTTGTCCTTGATAACAAGGTGAGCCATGAACCCTATATTCGACATCACAGTGGAACTCTCAATGAAAGCACCAATGTCGGTGTCAAAACCGGCGGATCTCGGGTAAGGGGTCCCGAACTGTGCGTCTAAGGCTAATGGTAACAGGAGGTGGGGGACACAATGTTTACCCAGGTTCGGGCCCTCTCGATGGAGGTAATACCCTACTTCCTACTTGATTGATCTTGATGATATGAGCATTACAAGAGTTGATCTACCACGAGATCGTAGAGGCTAAACCCTAGAAGCTAGCCTATGATTATGATTGTTCTTGTCCTATGGACTAAACCCTCCGGTTTATATAGAGACCGGAGGGGGCTAGGGTTACACAGAGTCGGTTATAGAGAAAGGAATCTTCATATCCGAATCGCCAAGCTCGCCTTCCACGCAAAGGAGAGTCCCATCCGGACACGGGACGAAGTCTTCTATCTTGTATCTTCATAGTCCAATAGTCCGGCATATGCATATAGTCCGGTTGTCCAAGGACCCCTTAATGCAGGACTCCCTCAGCGGCCGTCCTTCTCTCGTGGCCATGGAAGCTCCTGGACACCTGGCGAATGGAGCCGGGGGCGTCCTCCTCGTCGGACTCTGGCTCGCCGGCACTCCGCCCCGTCAAGCCGGAGTCGGAAGAAACGCCGCTTCGACGCCTCACCTGCAGCGACGCCCTTGTCATCAACGAGGGTGCCAACCCCTCCCCGCGCTCCCTCCGCCTGGTCCGGCTGAAGCCCGAGCCGGGGCTACTCCCCGTGAATTCGGAGCACATGGACATGGTGGCCCCCGACGACGCGGCCGCCCTCAAGTGGGCGAGGGAGGACTAAGTCTGCGAGCAGCTGCTCTGCCAGCGTCGGGCGTACGCGGAGCTCCAGGCCCGGCACCACAAACGTGAGGAGGGTGGCGTCATCATCCTCGATAGCGACGAGGAGGACGAGGCCGGCCCATCCAACCCCCACCGCACGTCAGTGACCTTGGCCAGGGGTGCAGTAGGGACAGTAGCGGCTCCGGCGTGGCGCGCGACGACGATAACTTCGGCGGCGGTGGCGGCGACTACACCCGTTTCTACAGGCTTCTCGACATGTAGATGGCGGGCGGTGGCCACGGCGTAGCAGGGATAGGCGTAATGTGGTGTAGTTGTAGGCGTACTTGTAGGCATAGTTTGCATGTTATCTGTTTTTGTACAAATTTTAATGAAGTATCGCCGAGTTTGTGCCAGATCGCCGAGTTTGTACAAATTTGGATAAATATTGCCGAGTTCGCGCGATTTTGATGGTGACCTGGGAGTGTCGACTGGGAACGCAGTCGCCCCCATGTGCCAAGGAAGCACCGATTCGGCCACAGGCGACTCTTTTTCGGCGTCCTGGGGGGCCGAATGGCTGGAGATGCTCTAAGGTGGTCGTTCCGTTGGATAAGAATGACCGGCCTTGGATGGCCGTCGAGGGTGTGGCAATCTTCCCCCGCTTCCATTCCCCTGATCAAAGATGATGCAAGGCAATCTATAATAATAGGGAAAATTGTTGTTGGATAACTTTCTTTTCACATTACAACAAAACAAATAGTAGCGGCATAAAATATCAGAGAAGCATCATTTAATAGTAGTAGAATCACAATTCTTCTTCTCATTTCTCATTTTTCTTCAAAAGCGAAGCTCATCCCAAATCAGGAGAGTATCATATAGTGGCCGCCGCCCTGCTGTTACACATCCCCAAATGAGTAAAATGCAAGCGCGATCCTAATTCTTTTCTGCAAGTGTCACTTGGGTCCTAATTCTTTCAAAATGCATATTTGAGTCCCATATCTTTTTAAGTTGTTCATCCGAGGTCCTAATCTCGTCTGACCACCACTGACCAGTGCCACGTCGACACCATAGGGCCCAGGTGGGGTAACGACCGGCCGCGTATATTTGCAGAATAACCCTCTAACCCTAAATCACTTTCACTCGCGGTCCCTCTTTCTCTTGCCCACCTCTCGCCCTCTCCTTGTCTGGCGAAAACAGGGGATTGACGACGGCGGCTCTGCTCCAGTGAGAAGAGGGCGCCGTTGCCGCCGCCGGCGGCGGCTGTAGTTCGGCGACGGCGGCGCTAGGATGGCGCCACATCTACAGCGACCCGGAGATCCTCCTCCGCGATATGGTAAGTGCTCATAACCCTAATCCCAATCTCTCCCCTGTTAGGTGCTCGTAACCCTAATCAGTAACCGAATCCTTTGCAATCTAGGACCACAAGAGGAGCTTTTCAGTGTAGAAATCAATTATGATGTTTTATTTTTGCAGATTTGGCAAGTCGAAGTCATATGTTGATGGCAAAGAGGCTGTGTTTGATGGATGTGAAGTAGATACATGGTCTCCTCTCTGGCTCATTGATTTTATGCAACAATTAGGATATAATGACCAATCAACATTCATTTTGTATTGGTTGCTTCCTGGAAAAAATCTAGCTGATGGTCTCCGGATTGTGGACTGCAACACTGACACATTGCACATGACAATAGTTATCCCAAAATTTTAGTATTTTCAGTTGTTTGTGGACCATAAAGATATGACATTTGACAATGCAATTGGTGACATTCATGTTAGTGGTACACCTGATCTTTCTACTGTACTAAGCCCTAAGTCTCCTCAATTTAATACTGGAATTAGGGGCAGTCCTAGGTTTAATGTTAAAGCTCAGAAAGGCAATCCGAACCAGTGTCATGGAGGTAGTAACAATGTAGGCAGTAGCAGTGTTCCACCAATGGCACAAAGTATTGGCCATGAGTTTAGAAGAAGTAGGAGAAAGCTTGTGGTAGAAGAAGAAATTTGCAATGAAAAAGACAGTGGCAGTGATGACAGTGAGTGGGATTCAGACTGGGTTGACTCTGACAATGAAGTAGGTAAAGATGATGATGATCTTTATGAAGAATGGGTGGATGACAAATTTGAGCAGAAGAAAAATAAGAAATCCAAATTGGAGCAGGACAGTGATTATGAATCTGATGAGCTGCAAGATTGAGAGCTTGAAGAGAGTGATTCAGCAGAAGAAGTGGAAGTACTTGATGCTCAAGGAAGGAAAACAAGGAAGAAGAAAGTGAAGCTCAAAAGGTGGAGGCCAGAGAACATGAAAGAAGTGAATTTTCACATAGGCATGGTGTTCTTGACAGTGACTGAACTAAGGGTAGCAATTCAAGAGTACATTGTGAAACAAAGAGTGCAAATACGATACATTAAAAATGATAAGCAGAGGGTTAGGGCTGGTTGTGTTTGTGATTGTCCCTGGTTCTTATTTGCTGCACCTGATAGCAGGACAAAATCTTGGGTTGTGAAGAAGTATGTGGGATAGCATACATGTGAAAGAGAGTGGGCACGGAAGCAATTCACAGCATATCTAGCTGCCAGGTATGTGGAGACATTCAGAGCAGATGAGAAGATGTCCTTGCAGAACTTTGCAAGGCTTGTTCAGTTGGACTACAATATGCTTCCTACTAGAAGCAAGCTAGCAAGAGCAAGAAGATTTGCACTGAAGCAAATGCATGGAGATGAACTGGAACAGTACAATTTACTTTGGGACTTTGTAGCTAAAGTTAGAAGGTCCAATCCTTGCAGTACAATGTTTGTGAATGCAAAATATGGAGTTTTTGAGAACTGTTACATGTCATTGGATGTATGTAAGAGAGGTTTCTTACTTGCTTGCAGGCCAATTATATGCATTGATGGGTGCCACATTAAGAACAAGTATGGTGGAGTGGTGTTGACAGCTGTTGGAGTTGATCCCAATGATTGTATCTTTCCCATTGCTATTGCCATAGTTGAAGTAGAAGACATTGTTACATGGAAGTGGTTTCTAAACATATTGAAGGAGGATCTAAACATACAAAACACAGCAGGATGGACATTTATGAGTGATAGGCAGAAGGTATCATTTCATACTCTAGCATTTCATATATCACACTGTACCATTTCTTTTGTCATATTGTAGCATTTCATATATCACACTGTACCATTTCTTTTGTCAAACTGTAGCATTTCATATATAGCATTTCATTTGTTTTCTATACTCTGTGTATGTAGGGGTTGATCAATGCTGTCAATGTACTGTTTCTTGATGCACAACATAGATTTTGTGTGAGGCACCTGCATCAAAACTTTGCAAAGAACTGGAAATGCGATGTTTTCAAGAATAAGTTGTGGCAAATTGCAAGAGCTATACATGAGGCAGACTGGAAGAAATACATGCAAGAGATGAAAGAGATGGATCAGGGGGCATTTGAGTACTTGGATGCAATTGACCCAAAACAGTGGTGCAAGGCCTATTTCCAAGAACTCCCAAAATGTGATTTGCTTCTGAATAATAGTTGTGAAGTGTTTAACAAGTGAGTACTAACTATAGCATCCCATTTCTCTAAAATATAGCACCTTTATTTTATTAACAGTAGCATTTTATTTGTTGCCACTGTAGATACATACTTGATGCTAGAGAACTGCCCATTGTGAGTGCTCTTAAGAAGATCAAGGACCAGCTAATGACTAGGTTTTATAGCAAAAATGCGGAAGTTGAGGAGATGTGTGGTTCTATTTGTCCCAAAATTAGAAAGAATACAAAAACATTGACATGTCCAACAACTACACAGCTTTGCCTGCTGGGCAACATATCTTTCATGTCAAGGGCATGATTGGGGAATATGAGGTGAACATACGGAAGGAAGAGTGCTCATGTAGGGCCTGACAGCTCTCTGGAATTCCATGTAGACATGGAGCAGCATGTTTAAGATATGAAAGAATTAAACCAGAGGCTGTTGTCAACAAGTGCTACAACATTGATGCTTTCAAAGCAGCTTATGGCAAATTCATAATGCCATGTAGTGATCCTAGGGTGTGGCCTAAAACTAATGTCCCTCCAGTGGCACCACCCAAATATGAGAAGCAAGTTGGGAGGACTGGGAAAAAAATGGAAGAAGAACCCACGAGAGGAAGAGAATGGTACTAGGATGAGCAGACATGGCATTGTGGGGCATTGTAGTGTGTGCCAGCAGCCAGGGCACAACAAAAGAAAATGCTCTGAACTTGGTAGGGGCCCAGCAGCACAAGTTGCACCAGAAGCAGCAGCAGGAGATGCAGCACAAGGAGCAGGAGATGCAGCAAAAGTTGCACCAGAAGCAGCAGCAGGAGATGCAACACAAGGAGCAGGAGATGCACCAGTAGGGGATGAAGCAGCAGGAGTTGCACAAGCAGAACAGGCACAACCTGAACCTATTCAGGTTATTCTTCCTGAAGACGTAGCAACACTGCCAGCACCTAGCCAGAGAAAGAAATTGCCAATAAAAAGGCCTACTTACAAGGTGTTCATTTTTTCAACATTTATGCATTTGTACATTCTTTCAACATTTATGCATTTTTACAATGTAGTTCCTACTATGCAGAAAAAGTCATGCCCACAACTCTCAAGTAGAGCATCCAGTTTGGTTTCACCTTCAATGACTTATGATCTTGCTTCATCTACTGTCATGGAAATCCTGCAAGACCAAGTGAGTGTTAATTACTTTCTTGTACTGTGTATTTTCCTGATAATTACTAAGTGTTGCAAATGCTTCAATTGTAGGTTATAGCTACACAACAATCACAAACATCATTGCCAGCTCCTCTTCCACAAAGCCAGTTCCTTGCAGCATGTAGAGATGCCCTGCCCCCTCCAAGAGTGCAAACTACTGCAACACTTGGCTTGAAGAGAAGGAAGAAAGTGAGAAAAACTAAGGAGAACAATGCCCCAGGAACTCAGAACTGAAGAGCTACAAGATTGACACATTTTGGACACAGTTTGGACATATTCTGGAAAGAAGTAGTGTAGGATGTTGTCTTTTTTTGGTTAGGAAACAAGATGGTTTGTAATGAAACCTGATGCTGGGATGTGCCTCTGGGTTTCACATAAACCATGGAAAAGAGTACTCCCATGGAAATGTAATGCTATTTCCTACTTTTGTTGCACAACTTCAAGACTTTGTAATGTTGAACCCATGTATCTATCTTTCAAACTACTTCTAAGTTCAACCACTGTTTATTTGTGTTGTCAATGCTATTGAAAAAATGCTGCCACAATACAAAAAAACAAATAAAATGCTGCCAAATTTTACTTCAATTTCATAACCACAATACATGATCAAGATCTAGATAAATCAACAATGCATACATCAACACTGGATACATCATACTACCACATCACTTCTTAAAACCTACATACACCACTACTGCAATCAGTACAACAAGTGCACTGTGAATACTCTTACAAAGAAAAATGAGCTCATTCATCTTCTTCACTACATCTGCACTCACCATAGTTTCAACAGTGCTCTGCATTGCTCCTGCACATTCCTCTTGCACCTCTATTTCTTCACTTGCAATGACACCACCCGAATCAAAACTGCTATATCCATGGCTGATGTAACCACCTTTCACCAAAAAATCAAAATAGTTGTCTAGTCCATCTTCCAAATAATAATGTTGGCTAGGATTTGGTGGAATCCGACACAAATTGAGTAACAAAATTCAGCAAAAAAATAACACAGAACACACAAACATCAAACCGATTGGGGCACTTGTAGAGAATCTTACATGATGATTGGGACACTTGTAGAAAATCCTGCCAGGATTTGCCTCCGATTTTGACACAGGATGAATTGTAGATCAAATGCGGCAGCTAGGGCAAAGTACCAACACCAGCATCCCCGCCGACGGCTGCACTGAATGAGCTAGTATACTCGGTGGAGATGCCGGCGATGGAGATAGCGCTGCCAAGGCCATGGATGCCCGCAATGGACCAAGCAACTTCCTCCCATGGCGCTTCACCACAGAGGAACTAGCGGCGGCGGACATGGCACTGGGCGGCGGCAGAACGAGCAGAGCGGGGTGGAGGAGACCTAGGGATGGGGGAATGGGAAGGATGGATTAATCAGGGGCCAAATCGCATATAAGCCCAACCGCCAAGGGCGGGAAAACTCCTGCCTGGGCCCTCTGGTGTCGACGTGGCACTGGTCAGCGGCGGTCGGCCGAGATTAGGACCTCGGATGAACAACTTAAAAAGATATGGGACTCAAATATGCATTTTGAAAGAATTAGGACTCAAGTGACACTTTCAGAAAATAATTAGGACCGCGCTTGCATTTTACTCTCCCCAAATCAACCATAGCACATCAGCCCCAGGCACTTCATCTGTCAGGGTTGTTCACAAATTATTAAGATTGCTCTGAGCTCCAATACACAATGAAAATATTGTAGAACTGTGTTTGCATAGCAGGTGTTGCCAGATTTAGAATACCAACAAGTATTTGTTGGCCTCGAACTTCCACAGAGCTATATCAATGTGGATACACCTCTCACATTCAGCCTTGAGCTTGTCGAGCACCCAGGCGTACTTGAATGACCTCTTGTTCATCTCAGCGGCTTCCTTCTCGAACCTCTCGATCACACACTTGTCAATACTTCCAAGCTTGTAGATGAGGTGGCCAGTCGTGGTTGACTTGCCAGAGTTAACATGACCGATGACCAAAATACTAATGTGGATAATAATATTTTGGCCATGGCTGCTTAACTACCTGCATAGATCAAATTAGGGGTGGTGAAACAGGTTCAAATACTTCGATACTACAGTTTAAACTTCCAAAGCAAATGAATGAATGATAGTAATAATTTGGAACTATACAGAGTAACAAAATTAAACCTTAAAAAACTAGACTTGAAACTACATAACAGCTAAAAATGGACTAAGCCATGTACAGTAATTCTTAACAGTAACCTTTTTTTTGCGGGTAAATAGTAACCTTTATTTCTTTCTGTTTGGCCCTCTGAAACCTTTTGTGGGTCATCTGATATGACACCATCAATGTATTTCCATGCAACAGTAAGAGTAGTAAAATCTAAATTACAAATGTGTTAATCGTCTTGATCAAATCATATTTACCTAGAAATCATCATTCTGCCCTTCATGCTCAAAAGAAGAGTGTTACATATTTTCTATGCATAAAGTTTTGCACTTCATTAGGAATTTCATTATTAAGGCTAACTCTGTTGTCCAACTGCTCATCCATCTTACCATCCGATGGTAACTTCTCTCCATTCTTTGACATGTTAAACTGTAACAAAATTCTGATATGTTATTCTCTCCCAGGCCACTTGTTAAAAGGATATCTAGCTTATCAGTGATGGGACCTTGCCAATTGAGATGTACCGGCATGTCTTCTATGTAAACCTTGATGAGCATGGCTTTGTCCTATGAAACTGGTAGAAACTAGGGTTCTACCGGGTCTAGGCCGGAGGTTGTAGGGGAAGGAGGGAGCTGGTCTTGGATGAACTCGTGGCCGCCGGCGGCTGGGCGTCATCGTGCGCGAGGAGGCGGGGCTGAGAGGGAGATGGCGCAGGGGAGGAGGCGGCTAGGGTTAGGTCTCCCGACTCCCTAAGGAAGCTGAGCAAATATGATTGTTTCTTGCTTAATTCCAAAACGGATCCTTACACGAGTTTATATAATCCTCCTACTAAGATAATTGGGCTAAACCCCTAATAACGATAAGATAGACTGGGCGACAACTAACTGGACTAAGTCCCTAATATGTCGGCCATAAAATTTCTCCCCGCCTACACAAACAGCTCGTCCTCGAGCCGGAAGGCGGGGAAGTGCTTGCGGAACTCCCCGAGGTGATCAAACGTCACCAAACACCTCCGCGGCAGCTGGGGTGGGCAGGTCGCTGACCCCGGTGGCGGCGTCCTCCTCAACATAGTCCATAGCCTCCAGGTAGAAGAGTCGTGGGCAGCATGGCCGGGCATGTAGGGCTCGTCACAGTTGAAGCACAACTCTTGGCGGTGATGCTCGAGTTGCTCGGTCGGGGTGAGCCGGCGGAACGGGCGCACCACGGTCGCGGTGAGGGGTGCCGCAGAAGCCTGAGCAGGCTGACCCTGCGCGGGAACGTCTGGCCAGGGTGGCGGCCCAGCGGCCTAGGATGGTGATGCCTGCTGGATGGCCACGCGCGGCGCTCGAATGCGCGGGCATAGTACATGGCCGCCTGGAGGTCCTGGGGTCCCCGCAGCTCCACGTCCATGCGGATATGATCTGGCAGACCACCGACGAAGAGCTTGGCCCGTTGGCGAGCCGTCACACCGGGCGTGTGGCATGCTAGGGCCTGAAAGCGGTCGGTGAAGTCCTGCACCGCAGAGGTGAAGGGGAGACGGCCCAACTCCGCCAGCCGGCTCCCGCGTATCGGCGGCCCGAAGCGAAGGAGGCAGAGCTCGCGAAAATGCTCCCATGGAGGTATGCCACCCTCATCCCGCTCGAGAGCGTAATACCAAGTCTGTGCGGCGCCTCGGAGGTGATATGAAGCAAGCCAGGTGCAGTCCGACGCGAGCATGCGTTGCCCTCGGAAGAACTGGTCACACTGATTAAGCCAGTTGTGGGGGTCCTTGGTGCCGTCATAGGTGGCGAAGGTGAGCTTGGCGAAGCGCGACGCCGTCTGGGTACGGCCATCGTGGAGGTACACCTCAGCGGTGTGGAGCAGCGGTGCCGGGTCGGTGATCACAGGGGGCCCCCGTGGAACGGCGGCGCGTCGAGACAACATAGGGGCCCTCAGAGCTGGATGACCCGCCGTACTGCACCTGCTGTGACGGCATGTGCGGCGGTCCTACGGCCATAGTGTAGACTGACTGAGATGACGACTCGGTCAACCAAGCCGGTAGCGGGGACGGAGAAGGCGGGAACCGGACCTTGTGGATCGGGTCTCCCACTGGCGCGGTCGATGTGGGGACGGAGCTGACCGGCGGTGGCTGCTGCAGCTACAACAGCTGCTGTGATGTCGCGCCGGGTAGCGGGAGCGGCTACTGCGGCGGAGCGTCGAGCGTGGCGGAGGCCGCCAGGAGCGTCGGCTACCACTGCAGCCAGGGTGGGGCGATGGTGGCAGTGGATGGCAGCTGCAGCGGCCCGGCGAGCGCGGTGGAGGCCGCGGGGTGCGGCGGCTGCCACGGCAGCCACGGCGGCGCGATGTCGCCAATGGGCAGCGCAGCCGGGTGTGTCCCATAGGACCCGCCCAAGAACATGCAGATCTCCTGGACTGCCAAGGTTAGGTCCCGCAGCGCCCGGGCACCTCTTCCGGGGTGAGGACAGTGGGGGCGAGCGCGACGGAGGAGCCCGGCATGGGCAGGAGCAGGGCGACAGTCGTGGTGGTCGCCGGAGGTGACGAGGTGACCGGCAGTGGGAGAGACAGGTTGGGCGGCGGGAAAGACATGATCAAAACGAAGCTAGCTGATACCAAACTGGTAGAAACTAGGGTTTTACCAGGTCTAGGCCGGAGTTTGTAGGGGACGGAGGGAGCTGGTCGTGGACGAACTTGCGGCCGGTGGCGGCTGGGTGCTGCTACCTCTTGAGCCCTGCGTTGGATTTCCCCGAAGAGGAGAGGATGATGCAGTAAAGTAGGGTAAGTATTTCCCTCCGTTTTTGAGAACCAAGGTATCAATCCTGTAGGAGACCACGCACAAGTCCCTCGTACCTACACAAAATGATAGCTACTCGCAACCAACTCGATTAGGGGTTGTCAATCCCTTCACGGTCACTTACGAGGGTGAGATCTGATAGAGATGATAAATAATATTTTTGGTATTTTTGATAGATAGATGCAAAGTGAAAAGTACACTAGTAGAAAACCACCCATTAGACCCGGTTCGTAAGGGCCTTTAGTCCCGGTTCATGAACTGGGACTAATGGGTCGTTACTAATGCCTCCACCCATTAGTCCCGGTTCAAACACGAACCGGGACCAATGTGCCTCCACGTGGCCCTGTGCGCCGAGCCCAGTCAGGGGGCCTTTGGTCTAAATATCACCAAAATTAAAATTCTATGAACAAAATTAATTACACAATCTAAATATCACCAAAAAAATCTATTAACAATAATATCACCAAACATGCATATTCAATAATAATATCACCAAAAAAAACTATTAACAAAAAAAATCTAACATAATATGAACAAATTAATTACCACACATATCTAATTAACAAAAAAAATCTAATTAATCAAACAAAAGAATCTAACATAATATGAACAAATTAATTACTACACATGTAATCTAACAAAAAAATCTAATCTAATAAAAAATCTATGAACTACATATCTAAATTACTACACATCTAACCTAACAAAAAATCTATGAACTACAAAAAGAATCTAAAAAAATCTAACAAAATAAAAAATGCTCACGTCGGCCGAGGCGGCAGGGGGGCGACGACAGGCTCAGGCGGCAGGGCAGGGGGCGACGAGGACAGCGGGCTCGGGCGGCGATGGGGACGGCGGGCTCGAGGCGGTGTGGGCAGGGGCTACAGTGGAGAGCCACGCTGTGGCGGCAACGTCGAGGCGGCGCGACTTGGGCGGCGGGGGCGGCGACGACGGTGGGCTCGGGCAGCGACAGGACGACGGGCTCGGGGCGGCGCGGGGCAGGGCTCGGCAGCAACGACAACGAGGAGTAGAGGCGTCAGGGCGAGAAAGAGATGAGTTTTGGCGAAAACTGCTACGCCCAAATATATATAGCAAGACATTGGTCGGTTGGTGGCTCCAACGACTATCTTTTAGTCGGTTTGTGCCACTAACGGGACCAAAGGCCTCTTTTCAGCAGCCCAAAGGGCGGAAATGAAGACCTTTGGTCCTGGTTGGTGGCTTCAACCGACTAAAGATGAGATTCGTCGGTTGGTCCAACCAACGGGACCAAAGAGTGGCATTGGTACGGTTGGTGCCATGAACCGTACCAATGGACTGTGTAACTACTTTTTATTTTACGCACCTATTTTTTGTTGATTCTTCCTGCAGCTGTTTTTTAGTCCCACCGCCAAGCGAGAGGCACTCGCTGCTGTTTATAAGCCCCGAGTGCAGAGACGATGTGAAGAGGCTCAATGCTCAAGACGTTGGTTAGCTTCAAGCCTTGAGGAATACGGTAGACCGCGCGAGCTATGTGCGGTGCGGTGGAGACTATTCCAAAAGGCTTGAAGCAAATTAACGAGCATTGCGCCTCTTTTTATTTTTAATGACTTATTACAACTCGAAATAAAAATGTAGCGAGAAAAGAAAAAAAACTATATAAAAACCACTCGAAATAAATAGAAGAAAAATAATTTTGATTAACTTAACTAAAAAATAGCATCGATCGATCTGTTCGACCGCTGTACCGGGCGATGGTGGTCATCTCTTCCGTCGAGGTGGTCGGCCCGAGGCTAGGTGTTGGATCTCGGGATCCGCTAACCGGCACCACCGCGAAGTCGGGAGACGAGTTGCGGTGAAAACCGAATGACGGGCGATGGCGGCATTCCATGTCGTTACCATGATGAAGGCATTGTCGTGTGACTACTGTTGACCCACTCGATTGTTCGGGAAACCCTAGGATCCGTGTTCCGGATCGGATGATGGCGGCACCTGCGGTGTTGTTTCTCTATTGGGAGCATTGTTTTGTGGAGCAGCGCTGGAAGTCAGAGGAAGGAGGTGGAGCGGCTTCATCTTGCACGGAGCTTTGGTGGAGCTGTCAAGTCATGCCTGGCCGACAGGTGCATGCTTGGTCATGCCTCGTCGGAGGTGCTACGCACGACAGATCCACCAAGGGCTTCAAGCTGTGTCGACTGGTGGTACTTGGCAGCATGGCGCTGAGGTGTATCAGTGGCGACCGTGACGTGTTCAGCTGTTTGCGCGGGACTAAAGATGAGCATTCGTCCCGGTTGGTCCAACCAACCGGGACCAAAGAGTGGCATTGGTACCGGTTGGTGCCATGAACCGGGACCAATGGACCCGTGTAACTACTTTTTTATTTTCTGCAGCTGTTTTTTTAGTCCCACCTCGCCAAGCGAGAGGCACTCGCAGCTGTTTATAAGCCCTGAGTGCAGAGACGATGACGAAGAGGCTCAATGCTCTTGCACGTTGGTTAGCTTCAAGCCTTGAGGAATACGGTAGACTGCACAGAGCTATGTGCAGTGCAGTTGACACTTTTCCGAAAGGCTTGAAGCAAATTAACGAGCATTGCGCCTCTTTTTTATTTTTAATGACTTATTACAACTCAGAAATAAAAAGAAAAAAATAAATGTAGCAGAAAAGAAAAAAACTATATAAAAACCACTCGTAAATAAAAAGAAGGAAAAATAATTTTGATTAACTTTACTAAAAAATAGCATAGATGCTTATTTTTAATGACTTATTACAACTCGTAAATAAAAACAAAAGAAAAATATAACAGAAAAGAAAAAATATAGAAAACTACTCAGAAATGAATAGAAGCAAAAAATAGTTGTGATTAATCTGTACTAAAAAGGAGCATATATGCTTATTTTTAATGGCTTATTACAACTCGAAATAAAAAGAAAAAAAAATATAGCAGAAAAAGAAAAAAAAATATATAAAAAACTACTCAGAAATGAGCAGAGATGCACTTATAGAGGAAATTCAACTTAATTCATAACGAATTTCAAGAGAAATCCGTATGAATTTATGCTAAATTCCCTATATAAAGGCATCTATTTTCATTTTCAAAGGAGCTCAATAAGGTAGAGAGGGAGGGGCTTATAAACCGTTCTGATTCCCCTTCGGTTGGCGAGGTGGGACTAAACTCTGGTCGCAACGAGGACCAACCCTTTAGTCCCGGTTGATGGCACGAACCGGGACTAATGGGCAGCCTTTTGTCCCGGTTCAAGCCACCAACCAGGACCAATGGTGTTGGGCCAGGAGCGAGGCCCATTGGTCCCGGTTCGTCCCACCAACCGGGACCAATAGGTCCAGACAAACCGGGACCAATGGCCCACGTGGCCCGGCCGGCCCCCGGGGCTCACGAACCGGGTCCGATGCCCCCGTTGGTCCCGGTTCTGGATTGAACCAGGACTAATGGGCTGGACCGGCCTGGACCATTGGCCCCTTTTCTACTAGTGGTAAAAGGCAAAGTAAAAACAAAGCAGGTAAATAAAGCGATAGAGATTGATATAATGAGAATAGACCCGGGGGCCATAGGTTTCACTAGTGGCTTCTCTCAAGAGCATAAGTATTCTACGTTGGGTGAGAAAATTACTGTTGAGCAATTCACAGAATTGAGCATAGTTATGAGCATATCTAGGCAATGATCATGTATATAGGCATAATGTCCGAGACAAGTAGATCGAAACGATTCTGCATCTACTACTATTACTCCACTCATCGAACGCTATCTAGCATGCATCTAGAGTATTAAGTTAAAAACAAACTAACGCCTTAAGCAAGATGACATGATGTAGAGGGATAAATTCATGCAATATGATAAAAACCCCATCTGGTTATCCTCGATGGCAACAACACAATACATGCCTTGCAACCCTTTCTGTCACTGGGTAAGGACACCACAAGATTGAACCCAAAGCTAAGCACTTCTCCCATTGCAAGAACTAGCAATCTAGTTGGCCAAACCAAAAAGGATAATTCGAAGAGACTTGCAAAGATAACTCAATCATACATAAAAGAGTTCAGAGAAGATTCAAATATTTTCCATAGATAATATTGGATCATAAACCCACAATTCATCGGTCTCAACAAACACACCGCAAAAAGAAGATTACATCGAATAGTTCTCCACAAGAGAGGGGGAGAACATTGTATTGAGATCCAAAAAGAGAGAAGAAGCCATCTAGCTACTAGCTGTGGACCCGAAGGTCTGAAGTAAACTACTCACACTTCATCGGAGGGGCTATGGTGTTGATGTAGAAGCCCTCCGTGGTGGTTGCCCTCTCCGGAGGAGCTCCGGAACAGGCCCCAAGATGGGATCTCGTGGATACAGAAGGTTGCGGCGGTGGAATTAGGTTTTTGGCTCCGTATCTAATCTGTCGGGGGTACGTAGGCATATATAGGAGGAAGGAGTACGTCGGTGGAGCAGCAGGGGGGCCACGAGGTAGGGGGGCGCGCCCAGGGGGAGGGGGGCGCCCTCCACCCTCGTGACTGCCTCTTTTGTTCCTTGGAGCGGGGTCCAAGTCTCCTGGATCACGTTCGGTGAGAAAATCACGTTCCCGAAGGTTTCATTCCATTTGGACTCCATTTGATATTCCGTTTCTTCGAAATACTGAAATAGGCAAAAACAACAATTCTGGGCTGGGCCTCCGGTTAATAGGTTAGTCCCAAAAATAATATAAAAGTGGAAAACAAAGCCCAATATAGTCCAAAACAGAAGTAGCATGGAGCAATAAAAAATTATAGATACGTTGGAGACGTATCAGGCATCCCCAAGCTTAATTCCTGCTCGTCCTCGAGTAGGTAAATGATAAAAAAAGAATTTTTGATGCGGAGTGATACTTTGGCATAATTTCAATATAAATCTTATTAATTGTGATATGAATATTCAGATCCGTAAGATTCAAGACAAAAGTTCATATTGACACAAAAATAATAATACTTCAAGCATACTAATCAAAGCAATCATGTCTCCTCAAAATAGCATGGCAAAAGAAAGTTCATCCCTACAAAATCATATAGTTAGGCTATGCTTCATTTTCGTCACACAAAGATGTTCCCAACTTCTATACCCCCGATGACAAGCCAAGCAATTGTTTCATACTCGAATAATCTCAAACTCTTTCAACCTTCACGCAATACATGAGCGCGAGCCATGGATATAGCACTATGGGTGGAATAGAATATGATGACGGGGATTGTGTGGAGAAGACAAAAAAAGGATAAAGTCTCACATTGATGAGGATAATCAACGGGCTATGGAGATGCCCATCAATTGATGTCAACATGAGGAGTAGGGATTGCCATGCAATGGATGCACTAGAGCTATGAATGCTCAACAAAATAAAACTAGTGGGTGTGCATCCAACTCGCTTGCTCATGAAGACCTAGGGCATTTGAGGAAGCCCATCGTAGGAATATACAAGCGAAGTTCTATAATGAGAAATTCCCACTAGTATAAAAAAGACAACTTATGAGACTCACTACATGAAGAACAAGGTGCTACTTTGAAGCACAATATATAAGACTCACTACATGAGGAACAAGGTGCTACTTTGAAGTACAAGTGTGGAAAAAGAGATAGTAGCATTGCCTTTTTTCTTTTCTCTTTTTTTTCTCTCTTTTTTTGGGCCTTTCTTTTTTTTGGCCTTTTTTTTTCTTTCTCTCTTTTTCTTTTGTTTTTGGGCAATGCTCTAACAATGATGATCATCACACTTTTATTGATTACAACATAAGGATTACAACTCGAAATTTAGAACAAGATATGACTCTATATGAATGCCTCCGGCGGTGTACCGGGATGGTGCAATGAATCAAGAGTGACATGTATGAAAAAATAATGCATGGTGGCTTTGCCACAAATACGATGTCAACTACATGATCATGCAATGGCAATATGACAAAAGTAATGTATGTCATGATGATGATGATGGAAGTTGCATGGTAATATATCTCGGAATGGCTATGGAAATGCCATGATAGGTAGGTATGGTGGCTGTTTTGAGGAAGATATAAGGAGGTTTATGTGTGATAGAGCGTATCGTATCACGGGGTTTGGATGCACCGGCGAAGTTTGCACCAACTCTCAAGGTGAGAAAGGGCAATGCACGGTACCGAAGAGGCTAGCAAAGGCGGAAATATGAGAGTGCCTATAATCCATGGACTCAACATTAGTCAAAAGAACTCATATACTTATTGCAAAAATTTAGAAGCCATCAAAAATCAAGTACTACGCGCATGCTCTAGGGGGATAGATTGGTAGGAAAAGACCATCACTCGTCCCTGACTGCCACTCATACGGATGCACAAGCCAGGTACACTTCATGTTTCAAATTTGTTACACAACTTTAACCATATGTGCATGCTACGGGACTTGCAAACTTCAACACAAGCATTTATCAAATTCACAATCACCCAACTAGCATGACTTTGATATTATCACCTCCATATCTCAAAACAATTATCAGGCATCAAACTTATCTTAGTATTCAATTTACTCAAAAGAAAGTTTCACATATCTTGAACACTAAGTATATTAACATTAAGCAAACTACCATGCTATTAATGACTCTCAAAATAATCTAAGTGAAGCATGAGAGATCAATAGTTTCTTTAGAACAAATCCACCACCGTGCTCTAAAAGATATAAGTGAAGCACTAGAGCAAAAATTATCACGCTCAAAAGATATAAGTGAAGCACTATGAGCAAAATTATCAAGCTCAAAAGATATAAGTGAAGGACATAGAGTATTCTAACAAATGCCAAATCATGTATGGCTCTCTCAAAAGGTGTGTAAAGCAAGGATGATTTTGGTAGACTAACAAGAAAAGACACAAATGATACAAGACGCTCCAAGCAAAACACATAACATGTGGTGAATAAAAATATAGCTCCAAGTAAATTACCGATGGAAGTGGACGAAAGAGGGGATGCCTTCTGGGGCATCCCCAAGCTTTGATTTTTTTGGTGTCCTTGGATTATCTTGGGGGTGCCATGGGAATCCCCAATCTTAGGCTCTTGCCACTCCTTGTTCCATAATCCATCAAAAGAATTCACCCAAAACTTGAAAACTTCACAACACAAAACTCAACAGAAATCTCGTGAGCTCCGTTAGAGAAAGAAAACAAAGAACTACTTAAGGTACTGTAATGAACTCATTAATTATTTATATTGGTGTTAAACCTACTGTATTCCAACTTCTCTATGGATTATAAACTATTTTACTAGCCATAGATTCATCAAAATAAGCAAACAACACACATAAAACAGAATCTATCAAAAACAGAACAGTCTGTAGCAATCTGTAACTAACGCAAACTTCTGGAACTCTAAAAATTCTACAAAAATAGGATGTCCTGGAAAATTTGTTTATTGAACAGAAGCAAAAATAATCAATGCAAAATCACGTTCCTGCGATTTAACAAAATTATATTCGTGCGCGCAAAGTTTCTGTTTTTCAGCAGAATCAAATCAACTATCATCGTAGGTTATCCTATAGGTTCTACTTGGCACAAACACTAATTAAAAGATAAAACCACATCAAAACAGAGGCTAGATGGATTATTTATTCCTAAACATAAGCAAAAACAAAGAACACAAAATAAAATTGGGTTGCCTCCCAACAAGCGCTATCGTTTAACGCCTCTAGCTAGGCATAAAAGCAATGATAGATCTAGGTATTGCCATCTTTGGTAGGCAATTCTTCAATGAGGCATCTACCTCCTTTAGAATTTTCTTTGTTTCTAGTAATTGTCAAATTTTCAGGCAAAAGATCGAAAAATTCATCCATAGCAAAAGGTTCCTTAATGATGGTAAAAAGATTGGGATGAACACTTATAGATTTAAGATCCGCAGTTTCCTTACTAGATGATTCACCCTTATTCTTAGGAACATAAATGAGCTTAGTATTTTTAGTAGATGAACTTGCAGTGTTTTGAACAGAAGAAAAAGCGGTTCCCAAGTTGGTAATGATACCCTCAAGTTTATCGATTCTTGTGGAATCTAGATTTATTTTCTCATTAACTATGGGTTCCTTTTCTTTAATATTTTTCAAAGTCATTCCAACCTTAGATCCATAATGGGTAATTTGATTGTGGATCTTTTTATCAAGATTTTTAATCGATTCAATGGTAGCAACTTTATTCTCAATAATTTCAAGTCTTTGCATAACATGCTCCAAAGTTAACGTAGTTCCATTAATCAAAAGAGGTGGTGAGCCAAATAAATCTATTAAAGCATTATAAGAATCGAAAGTATGGCTACCCAAGAAATTCCCTCCGGTAATGGTATCAAGGATATATCTATACCAAGGATTAGCACCTACGTAAAAATTACGAAGAAGAACTGAAGTAGATTGCTTCCTGGTAGATCTATTTTGAGCATTGCAAATTTTATACCAAGCGTCTTTCAGATTTTCTCCCTCCCTTTGCTTAAAATTTAGAAATTCATTCTCGAGAGATAACGGAGAAGATAAGAGACTAGTCATAACAACAAGCAAGCAAACTAGCACACGACCAAATAGAAAGGCAACGGGAAAAAGGCAAACGGGAAAGAGAGGAGGAGATTGGGAAAGAGAGGGCGAATAAAACGACAAGCGTGAAGTGGGGGAGAGGAAAACGAGAGGCAAATAATGTAATGCGAGAGATAGGGATTGTGATGGGTACTTGGTATGGTTGACTTGCTTGCGTGAGCCTCCCCGGCAACGGCGCCATAAATTCTTCTTGCTACCTCTTGAGCACTGCGTTGGATTTCCCCGAAGAGGAGAGGATGATGCAGTAAAGTAGCGTAAGTATTTCCCTCAGTTTTTGAGAACCAAGGTATCAATCCAGTAGGAGACCACGCACAAGTCCCTCGTACCTACACAAAATGATAGCTACTCGCAACCAACGCGATTAGGGGTTGTCAATCCCTTCACGGTCACTTACGAGGGTGAGATCTGATAGAGATGATAAATAATATTTTTGGTATTTTTGATAGATAGATGCAAAGTGAAAAGTAAAAGGCAAAGTAAAAACAAAGCAAGTAAATAAAGCGATAGGGATTGATATAATGAGAATAGACCTGGGGCCATAGGTTTCACTAGTGGCTTCTCTCAAGAGCATAAGTATTCTACGGTGGGTGAGCAAATAACTATTGAGCAATTGACACAATTGAGCATAGTTATGAGCATATCTAGGCAATGATCATGTATATAGGCATCACGTCCGAGACAAGTAGATCGAAACGATTCTGCATCTACTATTATTACTCCACTCATCGACCGCTATCTAGCATGCATATAGAGTATTAAGTTAAAAACAGAGTAACGCCTTAAGCAAGATGACATGATGTAGAGGGATAAATTCATGCAATATGATAAAAAACCCCATCTTGTTATCCTCGATGGCAACAATACAATACGTGCCTTGCAACCCTTTCTATCACTGGGTAAGGGCACCGCAAGATTGAACCCAAAGCTAAGCACTTCTCCCATTGCAAGAACTACCAATCTAGTTGGCCAAACCAAAAAGGATAATTCGAAGAGACTTGCAAAGATAACTCAATCATACATAAACGAATTCAGAAAAGATTCAAATATTTTCCATAGATAATATTGGATCATAAACCCACAATTCATCGGTCTCAACAAACACACCGCAAAAATAAGATTACATTGAATAGTTCTCCACAAAAGAGGGGGAGAACATTGTATTGGGATCCAAAAAGAGAGAAGAAGCAATCTAGCTACTAGCTGTGGACCCGAAGGTCTAAAGTAAACTACTCACACTTCATCGGAGGGGCTATGGTGTTGATGTACAAGCCCTCCATGGTGGATGCCCTCTCCGGCGGAGCTCCAGAACAGGCCCCAAGATGGGATCTCGTGGATACAAAAGGTTGCGGCGGTGGAATTAGGTTTTTGGCTCCGTATCAGATCTGTCGGGGGTACATAGTCATATATAGGAGGAAGGAGTATGTCGGTGGAGCAGCAGGGGGCCCACGAGGTAGGGGGCGTGCCCAGGGGTGCGCCCTCCACCCTCGTGACCGCCTCTTTTGTTCCTTGGAGCAGGGTCCAAGTCTCCTGGATCACGTTCGGTGAGAAAATCACGTTCCCGAAGGTTTCATTCCGTTTGGACTCCGTTTGATATTCCGTTTCTTTGAAATAATGAAATAGGCATAAAAACAACAATTCTGGGCTGGGCCTCCGGTTAATAGGTTAGTCCCAAAAATAATATAAAAGTGGAAAATAAAGCCCAATATAGTCCAAAACAGTAGATAAAGTAGCATGGAGCAATCAAAAATTATAGATACGTTGGAGACGTATCAGGCACCGTCGTGCGCGAGGAGGCGGGGTTGAGAGGGAGATGGCGCAGTGGAGGAGGCGGCTAGGGTTAGGTCTCCCGGCTCCCTAAGGAAGCCGAGCAAATATGATTGCTTCTTGCTTAATTCCAAAACGGATCCTTACACGAGTTTATATAATCCTCCTACTAAGATAATTGAGCTAAGCCGCTAATAACGATAAGATAGACTGGGCCACAACTAACTGGGCTAAGCCCCTAATATGTCGGTCATAACAGAAACACGCGGATATCTTCGATAATTTCAAACCATCCTTAACTTCTGGTCCGGAATATTCACCACTGGAACCCTCTGGCTCATGCATTGCCATCTGTCCTCTTTTCATGTTTGCCCATTTGTCTAGGGTTAGATCTAGCTTTACGGCTGATGCCTTATCACTACGGTCAACCCAATCATTGGCTTTATCAACAAGTTCTCGGCCGACCGTGATGCCTCTTAAACAATTGCTGACCTTCCAGACTCGGGCATATGCAGGATAACTGCATTGTCGGCTTCTGTTACTCGTTACTATGAGGTATAGGTTGTATGCCCTCTGTATTTATGCATAGAAAAAAGGCATTAACCAACGCCATGTAACCAAGATGACATTCAGAAGCCCTTATGTAAGAACCGGCCCAAGGAACTTTGCGAGCATCTTCATACTTTGGTACCTTGGCCATTATAGAATTCTCTAGCATTCTAATATCCTTAGCGGCGCTTCTTGTAATATACCCAACAAGATACCCGGTACAACCATCTATCATAGTCACAAGACATATCCATCTTTTCTTGAAATGCATATATACCAAGAAATGTCCACGCTCTGGTAGCTTACAACTTTGCCTCCTCACATCATCAAAGCATTAATACTCCGAACTCATGTTGAAACACCACAACCAAAACTGAAGA
This sequence comes from Aegilops speltoides, assembly GCA_021437245.1. NCBI lineage: Eukaryota > Viridiplantae > Streptophyta > Magnoliopsida > Poales > Poaceae > Aegilops > Aegilops speltoides. Next base: position 420,729,454 of record CM038142.1, on the reverse strand, counting down.
AGAATTGACTGATAGCTCTACCTTGCCACTTTTGGTTCATTAAGGTTTAGGAGAGAATAGTTTCATTGACAGAACACAACACAATTAGCATCATAATTTTTTGAAATATCTTTCTATTTCCAGAAGAGAATGTAATCTATATTAAATTATCACCAAGTCAGAAATTAGAGAAGAGTAATAGTTAAGCAAACAACCTAAATACATGAGGGATTCATTTATGCACATCCCCAGAAAGTACCATGTAGGCATATAATCCATCTATGCACACCCAATCAATCAAAACCAACAATAGAATAATCCGAACATGAGATATAGAGTAGATCACCACAAAAGTCGTGGTTACCTCTTCCGGAAGCCTCATATGTGCCCCTTTATTGGGTTCTAAACCTCAACCTTTTGGTTGCAAGTGTATGCAACTAACCTGTTCACTCATCAGTCTGAATCCATGGAAATGGCTAGACAATCTAGATATTCACTTCAACGCCCCTTCTCACATGTGACACGAAGAGTCAACACGTGAATAGACTCATGTATGGGTCAAGAGGCCTATACTTATACATAGAAGGGGCAGGATCAATTTTTAGATAAATTGTTAAAGACAGAAGTTGAACTCAAGACCTTAGGCCCTGATACCATGTTAAGCTTCATGCACTAGCCAACACAACCAAAAGTATGAACTGATGGAAAGGGCTAGGAAATCGACATATACACTTCAACACCCCTCTCACATGTGACGCGGGAGTCAACACATGGATAGACTCAGAGGTATGGCTCAAGAGGCCTATACATGGTCAAAGGGGACATCAGTAATTTCTGGATCAATTGCGAAAGGCAATACTTGAACTCAAGACCTTAGACTATGATACCATGTTAAGCTTCATGCACTAGCCAACACAACCACAAGTCCGAACTAATGGAAACGGCTAGTTATCCACATATACACTCCAACACCATCCTCCTGTGTACTCTTTTTTGACGCCCCCAAGGCCGATGTCGATGTGGTCGCCTCCCTCACCTCTCTAGCTCCCCTTACCACCTAAGCGGATAATGATGAGGAAAATTGAGATGGAATCTATTCAACCTATTGTAAACCCACTATATAAAAGTATAAAAGCACAAACACCTTGACTGGGACTTGCAACTTATAATTATCAAAAGAAATTTTCACATACATAAACTAATCAGACCATGAGACACTCATTTTTTAGTGAACAAAACACTCACGTTAATCGACTAATAGTTTCCCATTATATCTATGATATAACAGAATAAACAAACAAAAGAAAAGCTATATATTATTACTAAGAATGATGGTCTAAATGTAAATTAGATGGAGCTAAATTCTGAACCTACTTCTTGTGGCTACCTCACCTAACAGTGGAATATGAGTAGCACTTATTTGTATGCACAACCTTATTGTAGTAGCTAAAGGGACATGTCCCCCTCATCCCCTCGCCCTCATGTCATCAACTATCAATAGTTATTACCTAGTTATCCATTTATAGAACAGGGTAAATACAGAGAGAAGAGATGGATTAATTCCTGATCGGTGATATGTATGTTCTTAGCATTACTAAAAAAGTAGGATACCTGATCGATGACATGTATCCTCTATGAATTACTCAAAATCAAGTTCACTTTCAAATACCCCAAGATCTGAGTTAGAACTTTATATCCCTAATTATCCTCTACTCAAAAAGCATTTCAATTACTTGCAAAACCTACGATCACCAAGATTTCAACACTTAGCAATAGAGAATGGTGCCCCCATGTGAGGTTTTGGTAATTCATGACATTCTCAATGGACTAATGATTGCCTTGAGTTATATTCGTAGGATTTGTCCATAGACACTTCTTGAAGTCCATGTGTTGGTTTCAAGGAGTTTATGTGGTGACCAAGGTGCTATAGAGAAGACATGATACAAGGTTAATCATGACTAAGTCAAAGAATGAATCAAGTTGATCAACACACAAAGCATACAAGATGTACCGAGAGGGATTAAGTGATCCCATGGACTTGTGACAAAGCACTGTGCATTGTGGTGGCAATGTACTTGTGAAGATATGCCGAAGAGTGGCTCACTCGTAATAGAGTATGGGGGAACAATCAACTAGTCTTCATCGAGCCAACGCAATCAAGAAAGGTGGTCCAACTTGAGGAAGTCAAGATCGTCATCATCTAGCTCAAGTGGACTATGTGCAAGGCAACGGTTTGCCCTTGATAGGTTTTCTATTTTACCGGTCTCATGGTGGTAGTTGGGAGACCAGGTTATAGGATTGATTGTCAAGGGGGGCTCTCAAGTTAGTAGCTTGATCGTATCGTTCGTAGAGAGATCAAACCATTACATCCTTGCATTATCTTTCTTGGTTCTTGTTTGATATTTCTCTATGTGAGTTCCAGAGCTTATGGTCATCTTCATGACAAGCTCGAGTGCGTCGAAAACGGAGTTCATATATGCATCTTCTATGATGTTTTCGATGTTGGAGTTTTTGTCGGTTCTTCATTCATAGAGGTTTCACATATCAACACCTTAGGCATACTCTCGTTGTTGGATAGTATTTGTCGTGATCTATCCAACAAGCTTGAGTTTGCTCAATTTGGAGCTCATTTGCAAGTTGTGGCAGTTCAGGCTTTATTGTATCCTTTGTTTTCTCTGCTTGTGTCTTGAAGGCCTCAAGCGGCTGTATCACTCTGGGCAGCGGTAGTACCATCATCCAGTTTCGCGCCTATTACCGCTGCTTCTGGGGACTCGACTTTTCGTGTCGGGTTTGCACGATAGTGGAATGCTAGTACGAGCGGTTGCACCGCTTATAAGCAGTATTATGGCCCGCCCACTACCGCTCCACTTCTGCTTTCTTCTGGACTAGTTACGCTCGCAGCAGTGGTAGGGCGGCATTGGGTGCACGATAGTATGGCTTATAAGCTATAGTACCGCTCTCTTGAGTGGTAGTACCGCTGTTGTGATACTATATCTCTCCTCTTTTCCTGCTCCGCCTCCCTGGGCTCCTGAGCTGCTATCGCTCACTACAAAAAAAGACACATCCATGACATTTTGGGCTGAACGAATTTTTTTTCTGTCATACTTATGACACTTCTATGACGATAATGTTGACAAAACCCGGTATGACCATAGATGTGGTGGGCTCCTACTTCTATGACAAAAAATCAAGTCAGAAATTGGGCTCTTCGTCCTAGGTGGGCCGGAGACGCAGCCTAATGACATTCTTTGGGCCGTCCATGATGGAAAAAACCATGGTAGAAGTGAGGGCGAGGAAAATTTTGGGGAGTTCCCGGTTACGGTGGTGGTCGGGGGCCGAGCGATGCGCGTTTCTCTCGTACACGTACACACGTGTATGCGAGGCGTTGGCTCTAACTGAACCCGAGCGAGGCGTTGGGCTCTAACTGAACCCAAGCGATTGCACTGCAGGCTACGCATTACTGAACCCGAGCGATCGATCGATGCCTGTTAACTGAACCCGATCAAGCGATTCCTTCGCTACTGCTGCTAACTAAAGCCGATTGATGCTGCCTCTGGATGAACAGTGAGCGTTGCGGGGGGAAGGGGGGTTTGGATGAACAGTGAGCGGTGCGGGTGGATGAACAGGACCCCATGGGGTTGCCTCTGGATGAACAGGACCCCGATCGATCGAGCCAGTTGGGGCTGGATGAACAGGACCCCGTGGAGGGCTGGATGAATAGTATGACCCCGTGGAGGGCTGGATGAACAGTAGACGGTGGAGGGGTGCCCATGGAGGGGTGGTTGAACAGTAGCCCATGGAGTAGCGCGCGGTGGAGTCTGGATGAACAAGAGCTCGTGGAGGCCGGAGGAGGTCGACGGTGGATGAATAGTAGCCCGTGAGGCTGGAGGAGGTCGATGGTGGAGATGAACAGTATCCTGCGGAGTCCCGTTTTGCTGTACGCCACACCCCTCCCAATGAACAGGACCCCCGTTTCGACCGTAGCGCTCCAACACAAGTCCGTTTTCTCCATTTTGCGGTACGCCACACCCCTCCCGATCAACATGACCCCCGTTTCGACCGTAGGAGGTCTGTTTCCTCCGCTTTGCAGTATGCCAGACCCCTCCTGATGAACAGGATCCCGTTTCGAACATGGCCGGTCGAACACAAGGCCATTTCCTCCGTTCTGCGGTACGCCAGGCCTCGTTTCCATCGCCTGTTCCGTCCAAGCCCTCCCGATGAACACGATGACACATTCCGTTCTGACCCAGCCGGTTGGCTCCCCATGAACACGACGACGACGTTGTTTCTCCGTTCTGACCCAGCCATGTACACGAGCCCTCGTCATATGTATGCGCGAGTAGGCGTTCGAGACCCCACCCGTATGTACACATACGTGGCCGTATTTTCTTTCTTCTACACTGGCCGCTGTACGTATGTGTACATGCTATGTGTGCGCCTCTACTATGACACGTGCGCGCCTCTACATCGACCAGTATATATGTACGTACATGTTTGCGACCAGAATGACAAAGCTACGTACGCTTTGACCAAGTGGGTCCCGACTGTCATGCACTTTCTTGTGTGCGAAGATGTAGCTGGCAGGTCCCAGCAGTCAGGGGGCGAATCCTTTTTTTTGCCTAGATGCACTTACTTGCGTGCGAAGATGTAGCTAGTGGGTCCCAGCAGTCAAGGGGAAACATTTTTTTCGTGAAATACGGTGGCCCGTCCGGTGGGTCCCCGTTGTCAGGTGGAGGAATAATTATTTTGCGCGTAATAAGGATGCACTTCCTTGCTGTGGCCATGGACCTAGCTATTAGCCTCTCCACATACAGCCCACGTCTGATGGAAGCCGTTCCTTGACCATGTTGACCACGCCGCACCGAGAGCACCACGGCAGTGGACGACGGCGAGGCCTAGGAAGGGGACGACGCGGAGCCGGGGAAGACGCGGCAGTGGATGCCCACGCGACGAGGAGTATGAGGGTCCACTGGTTCGGCTGCGGTGTGAGGCTGCCGTCGCCGCAGAATAAGAAGGGGGTGTGGGTGAGTAGAGGGATGGCCTGGCCAGCAGTGGGAGTAGTAGGAGGCGATGAGGCCTCCGCGGCATCACAGCCGGCCACGGGAGGCAGGAGCATGCGGCATGACCGGCGCTGCTTTGGGCGACTGGAGAAAGAAGACCAGAGATTGCAGAAGCAGTACGGCCGTTGGATGGACATCGTACGGTCACTGGAGCTAGAATCGTTCATATTGACTAGAGTTGACAAAGGCCTCCATCCCAGTCAACTTAGTAGGCCCACAACTCAGCCTCCCACCATGGTGGGTCCCAGCTAGTAGGGGGAGTATTCATTTTTTGTGTGTAATAAGGAGGCAATTCCGGTGGGTCCGAGCTGATAATGGGGGGAACTTTTTTTCTTGCGAAATACGATGACCTGTCCGATGGGTCCCAGCAGTCAGGGGGAAATGTTTTTTTCGTGAAATACGGTGGCCCGTCCGGTGGGTCCCAGCAGTCAGGGGGAAACGTTTTTTTTCGCGAAATACTGGTGGCCTGTCCAGTGGGTCCCTGCTGTCAGGTGGAGGTATAATTATTTTCCGCATAATAATGACGCACTTCCTTGCGGCTGCCGTGGACCCAACTGTCAGCGTCTCCACGTACAGTACTCTTCCGATGGAATTCGTTCGTTGACCACATGGACCACGCCGCGCCAAGAGCACCACGGCGGTGGATGATGGCGAGGCCTAGGAAGGGGACGACACGGAGCCGGGGAAGACGCGGTAGTGGATGCCCACCCGGAGAGGGGTACGAGGGTTCACTGGTTCGGCTGCGCTGCCATCGCTGTAGAATAACAGGGGTGTGGGTGAGTGGAGTGGAGGGATGGCTTGGCCAGCGGTGGGAGTAGTATGGGGGCGGTGAGGCCTCCGCGGCAGCATAGCTAGCCACGGGAGGCAGGAGCAGGCGGCACAACTGGCGCTGCTTTGGGTGGCTGGAGCAAGAAGACCAGAGGTTGAAGAAGCACTACAGCCGTTGGATGGACATTGTACGGTCAGTCGAGCTAGAATTGTGCATATTGACTAAGTTGAAAAAGCCTTCTATCCTGGTCAACTTAGTAGGCCCACTATACTGGGTCCCAGCTAGCAGGGGTTTTGTGCGTAATAAGGAGGCACTTCCTTGCGTGCGAAGATATAGCTGGTGGGTCTGAGATGTCAGCTGCAGTAACGTTTTTTCTTGAAATACAGAGGCCCTTTCGGTGGGTCCCAGATGTCAGGTGGAGGAATCATTATTTTGCACGAAATAAGGAGGCATTTCCTTGCGTGCGGCCGTGGACCCAGCTGTCCGCCTCTCCACGTACAGTCCACTTCAGATGCATGTCGGTCGTTGATCATGTTGACCATGCCACACCGAGAGCACCAGGGCGGTGAACGATGATGAGGCCTAGGAAGGGAATGACACCAAGTCAGGGAAGACTCGGCAGTTGTTTCCCACGTGGAGGGGAGTACGCCAGTACGAGGGGTTACTGGTTCGTCTGCCGTCGCCGGAGAATAACATCAAGTGTGGGTGAGTAGAGGGATGGCTAGGCCAGCAATGGGAGTACGGTGGGGCGGCGAGGCCTGCATGGTAGCACAGTCGGCCGTGGGGAGCAGGGAGCAGGTAGTCCCGCCGGTGCTTGTTTGAGCGGCTGGAGCAGGAAGAGCAGAGATTGAAGAAGCACGAGGCCGTTGGATGGACATCCAACAGTCACTGCTTGTGCGTCGACCTTTTTTTAGGAAAGCCTCAAATCTATGGAAAACAACATACATGCCATCTGCCATTATTTCTAATAATTTACAGCCCATTTGCTAATTCGTATAGTTTTTTTGGAGCCCATATTCTTTTTGTTAGCATTACAGCCCATATTGTGGCCACGGTTAAAAAATTATACGAAAATTTTCATATGTCTGTGCGGTCTGAACTGTTTTTAATCCCGAAATTTCGAGTCACATTCCGACTGATTTTAAAAATAAATGTATATCAATATAAAATCCAATAAATTGTCCACGGATAAAAATCAATGCAATTTAAAATCTCGAAATGAAAAAAAGATATTTGAAACTAATTGCCGGTTTGATGTGTTTTAAAAATGTACAACCCATTTCTCATTATTGATAGGCCATTTTCTCGGCTAGCCGAATGAAGCTCTCCTCGTCTTGAAAGATTTACAGCCCAACAGGCCTGATAAAGCGATTTACTTGACAAATCACAAAAAATCTGGGCTAGCCATTTTCAAAAAAAAAACTATTGGGCTGGTCTGTGGTAAACATAAAAGAAAAGGCTGACTAGACAGGCCAGAGTGTCCCGCACAGCCCAGTTGACACCCTGCTTCCGTCTCAAAAACAAATTAGATAAATGCCACTCCAATTATGGCGATTCATAAAAATGCCACTACAATTTCCAAACTTTGAAAAATGCCACTGCAATTTTTGCAAACTTTGAAAAACAACACTGCAGTTTGCAAACTTTGAAAAATGAAAGTCCAGACTTCGAAAAATGCCACTAGAAATGGCATGAAATGGCATTTTTCAAAGTTTGGAAATTGCAGTGGCATTTCTCGGAAACACCAGATTTGGAGTGGCATTTATCAAATTAACCCAAAACAAAAATAACCGGGTGAGCTGCTGGGTCCCTCGTGTCAGCCGCTCGTTGTGCAATTCTCTCATTTATTGACTACGTTGACAATGGCATGGGACCCAGATGTCAGAAATCCACTAGGAGGAGCCATTTTTTTATTGGCTTGAAATAAGGCGGCACTTGCTTGTGTACTGCCATGACCTTGGCGGGTCCCTGCTGTCATCCTCTCCACGTACAATCATCTCCTTGTTTTGTACGCGTAAACTTGGTAGGCCCACAAGTCAGCCTCTAAACCCGTGGAGGACAAATACAACCCATTTAAAAAAATAACAGCCCATTCCATACGTTCAAATGGAAAGTTCAACATTCAGAGCAAAGTAACAGGTCTGATCCACATATAGAGTACTGAACTTCCATATTGACAACCATCATAGCCAAGTTAACTATCTACTCCCACTAATACTCTAGTAGCGTACAAGTACTAACTTACTCTTAGCTAACTAGATGATGCCGGCCACCATCTGCGGTACACACTAAACACCGGCACCGGCATCCTGCGCCTCACCTCGGACTTGCAAGAGGTGTGATAGGGCACGTTGCTCGCGCGCGTTGGCCCTTTCCATGCCGGCGTGGTGCACCGAAGCTTTGGCTTCTAAGCGGGAAACCCACTTGACGAGCTAGTAATCAAAATCGGTGTCGCGAACGCGTGCATGCCCGACAGCCTCCAGGGCTATTTGCCGGGCGCCGGCCTCCATGTAGTCGGCCCGGGCGCTCTGCTCGTGACTCAGAGTGTCGGTGCGCTGCTGCTCCATGTCCCGGCGATACGCTGCTCCTCCGCCAGGCGGTCGCGCTCCAACAACTCCTGCTCCTCCGCCAGGCGGTCGCGCTCCAACAACTCCTTGATCTCCGCATTGCCATCTAAAGATAGATAGAATGCCTCCTCCCTCCGTCCGCCTTCCGGTGACCGCCTCCGACGTCGCCTACCATGGACGGGCGGTGGCGTGGCGGACATTGCGGGCAACGTCGGGCCGGTGGGGGCTTATGAAGATATGGCGAGTTGGGTCACGGTGCCACCGGAGAAGACCGGGAAACAGTACTTATCGGCGGAAGGTAGCGCGACGGTCATCGGAATTCAATGCATAAGCAGGCATGGCTTAGCACGCCAGCTTGCCGTGGAAAACTAGAGAAAATGAAATTATGACTGTGTCGTCCCGTCCCGTCTGGGTCGCACGCCGGCATGGCGGTCAAACGAGTGCACTCGAATCATCTTCCTCCTTGTTAATAATGATTCCACGGATTTAAAAAGCCCGCAACAATTAAAGTACATAATTTTTCGCATCAGTTAGCTGCCTTAATTATGGCCGGCTGCATGCAGCACTCGAATCGCCGTAGCGAGATACGAGCAAAGATGCAACGAGTCGCAGCCGAGGGCACGCATGCAGCCACTTAAATCGCTAGAATTAATTAGGCTTAAACTTCTGCATGCCGTTAATTATTGCCATGCCTTGGTCTTGCTGCTTTGCTCACGGGACTAATAAACCCGGACAGAGGGAGTACCTTGGATGGTGAGAGGTTTGAATTAAGCCCCGCAAACCGGAAAGGAGGTACTAGTACGTGCGTGATCCTCTATTTATTCGTGTAGGATCTAGTAGGTCGTTTCTTGAATTGAGCCTTGCAAACTAGAAAGGAGGTAGTACATGCGTGATCTGCTATTTATCCGTGTAGGATCGAGTAGGTAGGATAGTGTAGCTTGTCAGTTTCTTCAGAGGAAAGCATTTTTATTCAAAAAACTGCCACCTCGGATCTTGCATCGCAAATAAAACAGCCAGGAGCGCATTAGTAGGCTAGCTAGTGATCGATCAAGAATTTGTAAACACCGAGTTTAACAGAAATAAATGCTCATAATGCATCTCAATGATTCACAGATCATATACAAATATGTAGCTTTAAAAGCAAAGATCAGCCACTTCGGATCTTGCATCGCAACTAAAACTAACTAGTATGATTCCCATACATAAGATCAACATGTTAATGCATCTCAATGATTCACAGATCATATACAAATATGTAGCTCCAAAAGCAAAGATCTAGAAAAAACATTTGCTCTTCGTACTAGCATGGATGCTTCTCTTGGCCAACATTCAGTACAGACTGAAAGAAAAATTTGTTTGTGAAGTCTACAATTCCTCTTGCAAACGTAAGTGGTTTCACCAACAGCTGGAACCGTGAGAATGAACCATACATGATGGAGGAACATCTAGTGCAGTATGATTTGGTCTTCTCTCGATCACACTGAGGGAGTCCTGGACTAGGGGGTGTCCGGACAACCGGACTATCATCGTCCGCCGGACTCCAAGACTATGAAGATACAAGATTGAAGACTTCGTCCCGTGTCCGGATGGGACTTTCCTTGGCGTGGAAGGCAAGCTTGGCAATACGGATATGTAGATCTCCTACCATTGTAACCGACTCTGTGTAACCCTAGCCCTCTCCGGTGTCTATATAAACCAGAGGGCTTTAGTCTGTAGGACACAACATCCATTACAACAATCATACCATAGGCTAGCTTCTAGGGTTTAGCCTCCTTGATCTCGTGGTAGATCCACTCTTGTACTACCCATATCATCAATATTAATCAAGCGGGACGAGGGTTTTACCTCCATCAAGAGGGCCCAACTCGGTAAAACATCGTGTCCCTTGTCTCCTGTTACCATCCGCCTAGACGCACAGTTCGGGACCCCCTACCCGAGATCCGCCGGTTTTGACACCGACATTGGTGCTTTCATTGAGAGTTCCTCTGTGTCGTCACCGATAGGCTTGATGGCTCCTCCAATCAACAACGACGCCGTCCAGGGTGAGACTTTTCTCCCCGGACAGATCTTCGTATTCGACGGCTTCGCACTACGGTCCAATTCACTTGGCCATCTGGAGCAGATCGAAAGCTACGCCCCTGGCCATCAGGTCAGGTTCGGAAGCCTAAACTTCACGGACGACATCCGCGGGGACTTGATCTTCGATGGACTCGAGCCACAGCCGAGCGTGCCGCGTTGTCACGATGGGCATGATTTAGCTCTGCCGCCGGACAGTGCCTTGGTGGCCGCACACGAACCCGCTCCGGCCCTTAGTCCGGAGCCGATCGCGCAGATCGAGGACCGATGGCTAGACACCGCCTCGGGGGCTGCAACTTCCACGGTGGTGGAGCCGAACACTAACCTTGTCCCTTGCAAAGCTTGTGACTCCGAGGTGCCGGACTCCCTGCCAGACTCCGAACCTCCCGCTCCCCTGCCAATCAAATATGATTGGGCGCCGGTCATGGAGTTCACCGCCGCGGACATCTTCCAATACTCACCCTTTGGCGATATCCTAAATTCGCTAAAGCATCTCTCGCTATCCGGGGAGCCCTGGCCGGATTACGGCCAGGATGGTTGGGATGCGGACGACGAAGAAATTCAAAACCCACCCACCACCCACTTTGTAGCCACTGTCGACGATCTAACCGACATGCCAGACTATGACTCGGCGACATCGACGGTATGGACGACGATGCCGGAGACGAACAAGAGCCAGCACCTACAGGGCACTGGAAGTCCACCTCGTCATATGACATATACGTGGTGGACACCCCAAAAGATGGGGACGGCGAAGAAGCAGCGAAGGTAGATTCCTTAAAGAAACAGCCCAAGCACCAACGTCAGCGATGCCGCTCTAAATCTCGCCACAGCAAGAATGGAGATTCCGGCACAGGAGATAATAACACCCCAGAAAGTGCCGAAGACAATCCCCTCCAGCGAGATTCAGCGTAGGAGGATGCAGAAGCAAGCCCTCACGAGAGAGAGGCAGACGAAGAGGTCGAGGATGATAATTACATACCTCCCTCCGGAGACGAGGCAAGCCTGAACGACGACGAATTCATCGTGCCAGAGGATCCTGTCGAACAAGAGCGTTTTCAACGCAGGCTTATCGCCACGGCAAATAGCCTAAAGAAAAAGCAGCAGCAGCTTCAAGCTGATCAAGACCTGCTGGCCGACAGATGGACTGAGGTCCTCGCGGCCAAAGAGTTTGAACTCGAACGTCCCTCCAAGAGTTACCCAAAACGCAAGTTGCTCCCCCGATTAGAGGAGGAAGCATACATACCTTCATCACCAGCGCATAATACGGCCGACCGACCACCCCGTGGTCGCGACAGAGAGGCATCCAGGCCCTCCACCAAAACCGTACCCCGACACCGCTCCAAAAGCGCGAAGCCAAGAGGGAACGCGCCGGACTTGCGAGATATATTGGAGGACAAAGCAAGGCAATCCAGATCCATCTATGGATCACGTGGGCGCCCCACGACCCACGATGAATACCGTCGCGCCGGATACAACAACTCCGGCCGGGCCGAACACAGCAGACAACGCTCCCTTGAGCTACGCCGTGATATTGCTCAATACAGAGGCGCCGCACACCTGCTATGCTTCACTGACGAAGTAATGGATCATCAAATCCATGAAGGGTTTAAACCCGTAAACATTGAATCCTACGATGGCATGACAGACCCCGCGGTTTGGATCGAAGATTATCTACTTCACATCCATATGGCCCGCGGCGACGATCTCCATGCCATCAAGTATCTCCCACTCAAGCTTAAAGGACCAGCTCGGCATTAGCTTAACAGCTTGCCCGCAGAGTCAATTGGGTGTTGGGAAGACCTGGGAGCCGCATTCCTCGACAACTTCTAGGGCACATATGTGCGACCACCAGACGTTGATGACCTAAGCCACATAATTCAGCAGCCAGACGAATCGGCCAGATAGTTCTGGACACGGTTCTTAACAAAGGAAAATCAAATCGTCGGCTGTCCGGATGCAGAGGCCCTCGCAGCCTTCAAACATAACATCCGCGACGAGTGGCTAGCCCGACACCTGGGACAGGAAAAGCCGAAATCCATGGCAGCCCTCACATCTCTAATGACCCGCTTCTGTGCGGGAGAGGACAGCTGGCTAGCTCGCAGCAACAACCTCAGTAAATATTCTGGCTTTCCGGATAACAAGGACCACAATGGCAGGTCGCGTCGAAGCAAAAATAAATGCCGCGTTAACGGCGACGACAAGGAGGATACGGCAGTCAACGCCGGATTCCGAGGCTCTAAACCCGGTCAGCGGAAGAAGCCATTTAAAAGAACAACTCCGGGTCCGTCCAATTTGGACCGAATACTCGACTGCCCATGCCAGATACATGGCACCCCCGAAAAGCCAGCTAACCACACCAACAGAGATTGTTGGGTATTCAAGCAGGCAGGCAAATTAATTGCCGAAAGCAGTGACAAGGGGCTGCACATCGACGATGAGGAAGAGACTCGTCCGTCTAATAGTAGAGGACAGAAGGGTTTTCCCCCACAAGTGCGGACGGTGAACATGATATACGCAACCCACATACCCAAGAGGGAGCGGAAGCGTGCACTAAGGGACTTATATGCGATGGAGCCAGTCGCCCCGAAGTTCAATCCATGGTCCTCTTGCCCGATCACTTTCGATCGAAGAGACCATCCGACCAGCATCCGCCATGGCGTATTTGCCACATTGGTTTTAGACCCAATCGTCGATGGATATCACCTCACGAGAGTTCTGATGGACGGCGGCAGTAGCCTGAACCTGCTTTATCAGGATACAGTGCGCAAGATGGGCATAGACCCCTCAAGGATTAAACCTACAAAGACGACCTTCAAAGGCGTCATACTAGGTGTTGAGGCCAATTGTACAGGCTCAGTCACGCTGGAAGTGGTCTTCGGATCCCCAGATAATTTCCGGAGCGAGGAGTTAATCTTTAACATAGTCCCGTTCCGCAGCGGCTATCACGCTCTGCTCGGACGAACCGCGTTTGCAAAGCTCATCGCGGTGCCGCATTATGCATACCTCAAGCTCAAGATGCCAGGCCCTCGTGGAGTCATTACGGTCAATGGAAATACGGAACGCTCCCTCCGAACGGAGGAACATACAGCGGCTCTCGCGGCAGAAGTGCAGAGCAGCCTTCTAAGACAATTTTCGAGTCCGGCCGTTAAACGGCCGGACACGGCCAAACGTGCCCGGATCAACATCAACCAAGACCAGCTGGCACGTTCCGAGCACGCGTAGCAATGCGGCCCCAACCCCAGCCCTCGCATGATTGCAAGACGAACCCTCCGCGTATATCATTACGCTCTAGAGATACCATGGGCATAGGGAGAGGGGCATGACCACAACAGACCCAGAGTATGGCTCGACCACATCAGGGGCTCCCAAGTGTGTCACTCTTTTTATTTTCATTTTCCTTCTTTTATATGCAGGACTCTGTTTACCAGAGGCCCTGTCCGGCGGCGAACCCGCCGAACTCATGATGCGACAGCCAGGGAGGGAAAAGGTTGCATTTAACACTGTGTGGTCTCCATTACGAGAATTAAATTTGATTATACACACCAGTCCGCAGCCCACCCTCGAGGGGGACATGTTTAATTAGTCCAATCCCTTGCTTACGCGAATATTTGTATCATTCCGCACTCATAGCAGAATTCCTTAAATAAATAATGCAACATTTTTGCCTCGTAATTGCATTACTTTACATATATGTTCACTAATGACATCTTGCACCCAGTATATTTTGGTACGGCCAATACACCAGGGCTTATGTTCCCTGCATTATGGTGTGATAAGTCCAACACTTTCACAACTGCGGCACCTCGAACTTATAGCATTATATGAATCGGCTCGAATCATGTCTTGGGTCAATAGTTGGGTTTGCCGGCTCCCATGTTTTGGTGCCTTACGTTCCGCTCGCCGGATAAGGTGGCACTGGGAGAACCATTGCGATTGCGCCCCGGTTGAGCTGGGCGAGCGCCTCAGTGGAGAAAGCTAAAACTGACTGGCATGATAAGGCGAGAGACTGGACGATGTTCGAGAGGTCTTTTCGAGTCCCTAAAGACTTACGCCGCTTCGAGCGAAGAACCGGATAATGTCCGATGAAGGCGTGGATAGCGCCCCGAATTTGGTCTTCCGAATACTAGGGGCTTCGCCGAAATTTAAAATTATAGAATTCTATGGCTAAGTGAGAGTGTTCAAGCATTATAAGTCCGTTGCCTTGTTCGTTGTGTTGAGCGCCTCCTAGATGGACCCAAAAATGGGAACAAGAGTGCTCAAATTTATCCGAACACCCCAAAGACTAGTGGCATGGGGGCTGAAGCCGACGACTTGCCATCTCTCAGATTTTATAAACGGCCGCACAGAAGGTAATATTTTAAATTAAACAAGTGTTGCTTAGCGCATATGAACAAAGTTTTCAGCGCACATGATAATACATAGCGAGTTTACTCAAAAATTACATCTCTGGGGCACTCATCCGCAATCTTGCGGGCACCCTTCAGGACAGTCCTATAGTACATCTCGGGCGTACGATACTACTTGCCCGCTGGCGGCGCGTCAGTAAGAAGCCTCTCCGCATCCAGCCTGCCCAGTGCACCTTTGCGCGGGCAAGGGCCCGACGAGCATCTTCAATACAGGCGGAGCGCTTGATGACCTCCACCCAGGGGCACACATCCACCAGCCGCCGCTCGAGGCCGAAGTAGCTCCCAGGCATGGCCTCTCCAGGCCACAGCCGAACTATGAGGCCCTTCATGGCTTCCTCAGCTACCTTGTGGAGTTCGACCAGCTGCTTCAGTTGGTCACTAGGGGGCACCGGATGGCCGGACTCAGCGTACTGAGACCAGAAGACCTTCTCCGTTGAGCTCCCCTCCTCGCCACGGTAGAATGCGACGGCATCGGATACACTGCGAGGCAGATCTGCAAACGCCTCGAGAGCTCCGACCGGGTAAGTGTCGTAGTTTACATTAACATGCTTGCTTTGCATGAAAAATGCCTTACCCCCGCTATTTTCTTCACATCTTCAACCTCTGAAGGGCCTTACGGGCCTCGGCCTTGGCGGACTTGGCACTTTCGAGAGCCGAGGCGAGCTCGGACTCGAGTCTTTGAGTCGCCTCCAAACTCTCATGCTTCTCCATGAGAGCCTGGAGCTCTTGCCGCACCTCCGCCACCCGCGCCTCCTGCTTCTCCCGCTCTGCCCATTCCATGTCAGATTATGTTCTCGTCATGACACAGCCTCCTTCAGGGTTGCCACCTCGTTCATGGCCCCTCCAGTACCCATGTTATCCTTGTTATTCTTTTATTGCAACCTAAATCCTTTTCTGTATGGTAAATATTCAAAGTGGTGTTAATCACCTTCTTTGTCCTCGAGCTGCTTCTTGGCACGGCCGAGCTCTTGCTCGGACCGCTCGAGATCCTGCTTCAATGCACCAACCTCTGCAGTCAGTGCGGCAGAGGTCAGCAGCACAGCCTGCAAACCCATATTGACATACTTTTTAGCAACCTCTGTATATCTTTTTAGATCCTCATCCGCTTTTCTTTCCGAACACCGAACCGAGCATCGAGGCTCTTGTCTATGCGGTATTACATTACATAATTTTAACTTCTTACCTCAAAGCCTGTTAGAAGGGTACTGCAGGCTTCGGCCAGCCCGCTCTTGGCGAGCCGAACCTTCTGAATCACCGCACTCGTAACAGTGCGGTGTTCTTCCTCGATGGAAGCGCCTTTGAGCGCCTCTAGCAAGTTGTCCAGCGCCTGCGGTTGGACGGAGGCCGCCGGCGTCACGGTCTTGCCCTTCTTGCGAAGGGCGCTGCGGACCAAACCATCATGGTTCCGGTGGAGTCCGGCGCAAAGTCCGGAGGCTACTTTATGGCGCCCGAGCCTCCTCCTGATGGGTCCCTTCCTGGGATCCCACCTCGGCGTCCTCCGCGGCGCGAGGGGTGGAGGCAGTCGGGATGGAATCCACATCTGACGGAGCCAACGACCCGCTCGATGAAGCAGGGAGATCATCATCGGCCGGACTGCAGGCAGTATGCGACATTAGAAGGACACTATGTGACACAAAAAAGAAATTATGAATCATTCAGGAATCCGGATACTTACGATCTCGCTGGAGGCCTGGCCCTTGAAGGCCACTCTTCGTCGCCAACGTCGGTGTTGGCAGAGCTATCCGGGGGAATAGTTCTTCCCCTCTTGGACCCTTCGGCCTCCCCTGTTGGGGAAGCCTTCCTCTTCCTCTCTCCCTCCTCTGGGAGAGAGTTCTCTTCCTCCTCCTCATCTTCGGGGGAGGAGTCCGCCTCGGATTCGTTGGAGACCTGAAAACGGGAACTCTTTCGAGTACCCGTGGCCACCTTCTTGGCCTTCTTCTCCGGCACCACATGCGGTGCCGGAACCAGCAGCCCCACTAGACGGGCGTCTACTGGGTTTTCTGGCATGGGAGCCGGGCAGACGAGCTGCTCCGCCTTCTTCATCCAGTCCTGTCAAAGGAAAAGGGAGATTGAAACCCGCTCAGAATCAAACTATTAACAACAAGTGTCCCGTAAAGGGGTAGAATCACTTACCTCGTCAGCTGGACGCTGCGAGTGAAATCCGCGATCTTCCGTCGCGGATGCGGGGGCTTCGGTGCCCTTAAACAGCACCCTCCAGGCGCCTTCGTACGTCGTGTCGAAGAGCCCGCTCAACGCCTAGTGCTGTTCCGGATCAAACTCCCACAGATTGAATGCCCGTTCTTGGCATGGGAGAATCCGGCGGACGAGCATGATCTGGACCACGTTAACCAGCCTGAGCTTCTTGTTCACCAGCTTCTGGATACAGGCTTGGAGTCCCGTCAGCTCCTTCGAATTACCCCACAGCAAGCCCTTCTCTTTCCAGGAGGTGAGCTGCGTAGGGATGCCAGATCTGAACTCGGGGGCCGCCGCCCATGTAGGGTCGCGCGGCTCGGTGATATAGAACCACCCCGACAGCCACCCCTTGACGGATTCCACGAAGGCCCCTTCGAACCAATGGATGTTGGGCATCTTTCCCAACATGGCGCCTCCGCACTCCGCTTGAGTGCCCTTCACTACCTTCGTCTTGACATTGAAGGTCTTGAGCCACAAGCCGAAGTGGGGCTGGATGCAGAGGAAGGCCTCGCACACGACGATAAACGCCCAGTTGTTGAGGATGAAGTTCGGCGCCAGATCATGGAAATCCAGGCCGTAGTAGAACCTGAGCCCCCGGACAAAGGGGTGAAGTGGAAAGCCCAGTCTGCGGAGGAAGTGGGGAAGGAAAAACGACCCTCTCATGGGGCCTGGGGTGGGGATGACCTACCCCTCGTCGGGCAGCCGGTGCGCGATGTCGCCGGAAAGGTATCCGGCGCTGCGCAACTTTGCGATGTGCTCCTCCTTAACGGTGGAGGCCAACCACTTGCCTCCCGCTTCGGACATGGTCGGAGAAGGTTGAGACGAGATGCGCGAACTTGGGCGCTGGAGCTCGAGTGCGCGGAGATGGATAAGCAAAGGAGGAAGAAGGTGTAGGTGAAAAGGTGAATCCTTATCCCTTATATAGGCGGACGAAGACTATGCGTCCCCACTAGCCTGGTAAAACTCACTTATCTCCCAAGCGCCACCATCAATGGCGCGGTTGGGTTACCCACGTCCGTATTGATGAGAATCCCGGAATAAGGGGAACACGATCTCTGCTTCGACAAGACGTGCCAAGGAAACCGCTTCGCTAAACGCGCTGAGGTGGTATAATAAAAAACGACTCAAGTAAAGTCTTGGTAGTGGCGTGACGTCATGTCGCGAAACACGTCAACGGATTGAACTTGTGTACATTTTATTCTCTCTACGGTGGAATGTGGAATTTATTTTGCAGAGCCGGACACTATCCTGGTGTTCACAATCTTCTATGGATTATTTGGAGGAGGAACCAGCCTTGCAATGCCGAACATTATGTGTGCCGGACTCATCGTCATTGAAGCCAGGTTCAGGGGCTACTGAGGGAGTCCTGGACTAGGGGGTGTCCGGACAGCCGGACTATCATCGTCCGCCGGACTCCAAGACTATGAAGATACAAGATTGAAGACTTCGTCCCGTGTCCGGATGGGACTTTCCTTGGCGTGGAAGGCAAGCTTGGCAATACGGATATGTAGATATCCTACCATTGTAACCGACTCTGTGTAACCCTAGCCCTCTCCGGTGTCTATATAAACCGGAGGGCTTTAGTCCGTAGGACACAACATCCATTACAACAATCATACCATGGGCTAGCTTCTAGGGTTTAGCCTCCTTGATCTCGTGGTAGATCCACTCTTGTACTACCCATATCATCAATATTAATCAAGCAGGACGTAGGGTTTTACCTCCATCAAGAGGGCCCGAACCTGGGTAAAACATCGTGTCCCTTGTCTCCTGTTACCATCCGCATAGACGCACAGTTCGGGACCCCCTACCCGAGATCCGCCAGTTTTTGACACCGACACACACCGCGAGACTATTTTCGGAATACAAACTTTAACTTAGGCAAAATGATGCCCATTGTATAATCAGACCAAAGCAATGAAGCACCTAGTGTTGGCCAATAAATAGTACAGTACTATTTTTCTGCAGTCCACGAAGTTACCATCCAATCTTTCTGTGTTTATTTTCAAATGGCACTGCATGCAGTGACTATACTATTCTCTTGTGTAGTTCAACCAAAATTGCGAACACTTTGTTTGTTTGCCAAATAGCAACGGGCAGACATCTCTGTCTGCACAAATATCAAGTAGCTAGTAAACATATACCACACCTTGTATTTTCGGTTTAAACATGTCTCTTCCGCTTCACATCTGTCATCTTCTGCACTGGACAATCTGATACAATTATGTTTTGCCCTGGACAATTTCATACTGAATTGATTTGCTGGTTCAGAGCAGAAATATAGCGCCTATTCTTCATCAGACCAAGGATATCCATGTTCGTAGTGATGGAAGAGGTGAAATCGATACAACCGAAATTGAGCGTCCAATCATTGAATCCTGTCCTGCACCTCCAATGTAGGTCCACCCTGCCAATAAATTCACATGCAAACCACTAGTATTACTATCTAATGACAGTACAAAAGAGTAGCAAGATAGTAGCAAACCATGTACCTTTGTAATGAACAGCTCATAGTGCCACCAATTGGATATAAATGTTGGGAAAAAACATGCTCCTAATGTTGAACCACTTGGACTTTTTGTGCAGTTCCACTAAAATCGAGCATCCCTGTTTGCATAGATATTGAAAGTGTGATTACTGTAAAAACGACACTAGTTGAAGCATAGACTCACAAATATAAGCATTCCAATTTCTTAATGGAAAAGGTAGCAAGACTGTTTCTAACCACCTGTTTGAAGGAATAAATAAGGCAACATCGGCTGATGTTAGAAAGGCATATATAGTTCTTTTTGAAAGAATGATCGACTCCTGACCTTTCCTCTTCTTTTAAGCATATTTTGTGCAGTTCAACTAAAATAAAATGCCATCATTGCCTTGACAATTCAGTGACACTGTACAAAAGGAAATGACTTAACATTACATAATGATGTTAGGTATGTAGTCGATAGGCATTAGAGACAAACATACAGACCTCCTCCGATAACATAATGAACATTAATTTTAACAAAGGTGTGACTAGCTTTACCGGGATAATTTGAGTGCACTCTACACCCTTTGTTCCTTAATATAAGATGTTTTCGCGGTTCAATTTAAAGTACCCAAACGTCTAGTATTAAGAAAAACAGGTAGTAGTTTTCTTGAGCACATATCTGGGAAAGCTTGCCACACTTTATTTATGTCCATACGCTAATGCAACACCATTCAAATACTACAAATATACACTAATCCAGTGGCTAGTGCAACAATAGAGTAGTTAGTTTATTACAGGGTACAGTACAATGGTTTTACTGACCAGATTTCAATTAACTCTAGCACTGGAAGATTTCTATAAGAATTAACAATACAAAATGTAAAGGTAACAAGTTTCTACATTGGTATACTAGCTGTGCATGAGCATTAAACCAAATACAGAAGTCTGAAGGTAACTAGCATTATTAACTAATGACAGTATAAAAAAATTGCAAACCATGTACCTCCAAGGTAAATATCATTTCGAACTCGGGGGGACCTTAAAAATTGCTATCCCAATCTTGATAATCGGTCAAACATAAAAACTTGATCGAACGAATCAAGAGAACAGCCGGAGGAGGAGGTGCCCACTCTTGACCTTTCCTCTTGTCTTCATAATTTTTTGTGCAGTTTAACCAAAATAAAATGACATTAGCGCCTTGGCATTTTGGTGACACTGTACAAAAAATTAACTCATCTCATGAAAGTGAGGTATGTAATCTATAAGCATTAACAATGCGAAAATCTGAAGGTAGTAACAAGTTTCAACGTTGGTATACTGGTTGTGTTAACAGCATTAAAATGCCTTAGCTGAAAAATCTTTAATACATCCACAATCAACAGCTAACCCTGAAATAATCCAGTGACATTAAATGGTATAGCTTAAATTTATCGGTGGCATTAGACTGAGAGCAGCATTAGTTAAATGTGGCATCACTTTAGCAGTAGCATTGCTTGACTTTACTACTGGCGTTATACTAACAGCAAAAAAGTGTCAATAAGAGCATGGAGGCCCATTCGGACAGTGGGCGCACCAGTACGATGTACCTCCAGGGACGCAGAGTGGTGAGGGAGGTATGGTTGCCCATAGCAACAAATATCCAGGCAACATATGTGGATTACGTCCAATTTTTGTTCTCTTTAGCCACCTTTTTCCTATGTGAGGACAAAAAACCGATCGACCTGGTCATTCTCTATTGCGTTGTCATGCCTTTCTACCCTTCTTCAACTAAGAGACACGAGACTCATTCCTTAGCTACTGATTTTCCCCTTTTCAACCTAGATGCGGGTTCGATGCCTACTCTCATAGACAGTACATCCTCCCTTCCTTTCCTTATTCAACCCAGACATGGATTAGTCTGCATGAAGTAGGGTTTCCTTTAATAGTGCAAATTATGGTTTTCGTTTGCGTGGCCAGCAGAGCAGAGGATAGCAAATTGGGAAGATGGTGTAGTGGAAAAAGATCCACATGCAACAACGTGGCAGATGGGGCAATAGAACAAGGGTATGGTTCAAAAAGAGGTTGCATACCTGAGGGTCAGCGGGAAGTGGCTTCGCTCGTGGTCGTCGTCCTCCGCACACACTACAGCAGCGAGCTTGGGGACGGAGGCCATTGTCGGTGTCAAAACCGGCGATCTCGGGTAGGGAGTCCCGAGCTGTGCGTCTAAGGCTAATGGTAACAGGAGGCGGGGACACAATGTTTACCCAGGTTCGGGGCCTCTCAAAGGAGGTAATACCCTACTTCCTGCTTGATTGATCTTGATGATATGAGTATTACAAGAGTTGATCTACCACGAGATCATTGAGGCTAAACCCTAAAAGCTAGCCTATGATTATGATTGTTGTTGTCCTAC
This sequence comes from Aegilops speltoides, assembly GCA_021437245.1. Lineage (NCBI taxonomy): Eukaryota > Viridiplantae > Streptophyta > Magnoliopsida > Poales > Poaceae > Aegilops > Aegilops speltoides. Next base: position 420,707,539 of record CM038142.1, on the reverse strand, counting down.
GGACTAAACCCTCTAGTTTATATAGACACCGGAGGGGGCTAAGGTTACACAGAGTCGGTTACAGAGAAGCAATCTACATATCTGAATTGCCAAGCTTGCCTTCCACGCAAAGGAGAGTCCCTTCCGGACACGGGATGAAGTCTTCAATCTTGTATCTTCATAGTCCAACAGTCCGGCACAAGTACATAGTCCGGCTGTCCGAGGACCCCTTAATCCCGGACTCCCTCAGTTGCCCCCGAACCAGGCTTTGATGACGATGAGTCCGGCGTGCAGATTGTCTTCGGCATTGCAAGGCGGGTTCTTCACCAAATTCTCCAGAGTACCTATTGTAATGAGCTATATCCGACTTTCCATTAATGTTACACTACTCGGCTTCTGTGCTTTAATAATGGCAGTCTCCACGTCTCGAGTGAATGCGAGAAGTCGGGGCATTTTTACATTTGCCACCCTGACCATGCAAGTAAATCGTCTATTTAAAGAGACGGGGATCCTCAGATGCAAATCACACCATTCTTCCCCAGCGGGTATTCATCAGAACGCGCCCGGAAGAAATCATCCCATCATGGCCGGCCGTCACAGCTCCTCCTCTCGCTCCTGTAGCACTAGGCCAGGTGATTGGGGGAAATGTTCTGTCCCCCACAGCCGACTAGTAGAGTTGCAGACCCAGGGGTTTCTCCCGCCTGTGTACATGGTGCCCGTCTGAGCTGGACTAGCCACATATAATGGTGGGGAGCAAGCGAAGAGTTCTCCAAACCCATCCAAGGGGGAGCGGGTATGCTTTGTCCCCTATTTGCTGAGGGGACTCGGATTTCCAATCCATCCTTTCCTCCGCGGGCTCTTGGAGTTCTACGGCCTCCAGCTACATAACTTTACCCCAGCCTCCATACTGCATATCGCAGGCTATGTCGCCTTCTGCGAGCTAGTTCTGGGTTGTAAAGCTCATTTCAAGCTGTGGAAGAGGCTATTCTGCCTCGTACCCCACACTCAGGAGGGGTCGGTATATCACGTGGGCGGAGCCGAAATATGGCACATCACCGGGACCGGATACCTGTCCGGTACCCCGAAGAAGACATCTAAAGACTGGCCTTCGGAGTGGTTCTACATGGAGGACGTCCTTCTTCCGGACCCTATTCGGAAGGGCCTTACCGAGTTTGTAAATGCCCCGTTGAATAAACGCTACAGTTGGCGCCCCTGGAGCCCCCAGGAGGAAGATAACAGAGAGATCCTTTTCCTGATGGACAGGATAAAGATGCTGGCCAAATCAGGACTGGCAATAATTGAGGTTATGTCAATATGTATAATGCGGGGAGTGCAACCACTTCAATATCGGGGGAAACCCATGTGGCACTTCAATGGAGAAGACGATGCCACCCACTACGGCCGTAAAGGTTCGGACTCCGCCGCCACTCTGGCAAAGATACTGCCCGATTCGTACAAAGGAGAAGAAGAGGAGTTCATCTGTATCAAGCCACGGGATGGATTCTCCCTGTACAACCCCCCAAGCTGGGTGAGCTACTATCTTTTATTCCAGTCTTTCCCGCATTTTTAGCACAAATGTTTACCTTGTCAATTCATAGCAGGAACTGCGAAGAGCTATGAGGGAGGTTCATAGCCTGTCTCCACAGCCAGAGGACCCCAACCAGGCCCTCGACCCCGGACTCAAAGAAGATTCGGACACATTTATGGAGCTCGTCGACATGACATTTTATCAGTTAAGCCGTGATAGTGCGTTAGTGGCCATCATAGCTGATTATCCTGGCCTACTCCCTGTATCACATGTAACTAAAACCGGAGTCCCAACTTCTAAAAAGGTTTCCCTCCTTGCGCCTTACCCACTGCACATGTATTGCGTTTTACAGGGAAGGCCATCGGGACGCAATGCCGAACCCGCGGTGACTTGTCAACAAGGGGCACCGAAGCCGGGTAGGCTTAAGAGGAAGGCGGTCAGGACCGAGACACCATTGCAAAGGTATGTTTAAAAACCTGCCACGTAATTATCATCGTTAAAATATAACAATGTCCATTGTCTCCTGGCAGAAAAAGCGCTCGCCGGACTATATCCGGGGAGCCTGCCGGCCACGCCTCCACCAGCCGGACTCCGAGGCCGGACTCAAGGGCGGAGGTCAACGTGGGGACAATGCCGGACGATCCTCTGACAGAGGATGCGGATAGATTCTCCGCTACAAACTTTGAAGTGGAGAGCGCCATGAATCATAGGCGCCGACGGGCCACACTACGCGACCCTAATTTCTCTGAAGAGGCGTTCAATGCCTTCAACTCAGGAGACGCGTACATCCAGGCTGCTCAAGATGGCCTCGCCAGAGCCACGGACCAGTATGTAAGGGATATACGGGTAAGAAAATTTGATAAGTATGTATATCAGTAGCCCCTGAGACTTGAAATAGTTGGCACAACTGATTTAAGGATCCTCGTATGCATAGGTTGTGACAGAGAAGAATACCCAGCTATCTAAAGAGCTGGAGGAGTGCAAAGCCCAGCTGCGGGTCGCAGTTGCTGGAATGGAGGAGTCCAAGAAGGCCCCATCTGGTAATACTTGTTTTGATCGAAGAGAATGTAATGGCATATACCAGTTAGTATTCGGCATGAATGCAAATCTAACAATAGATTCTGCAGACAATCCCGGAGACAATCCGGAGATCATACCAGAGGATGAGCAATATGCTCAACGACAGCTGAAGGCTGGCGAGCGTGTGCTTACAAAGGTTATACGGGAGAAAAATAATCTCCAGGACGCGAACAACCGACTGGACGTCGAATTAAAGGATGTTCGGGCCCAGCTTGCGGACTCCCTGAAGGAGAATAAGAGGCTTCGACGTGGCATTTTTAGTAAGTGCTCTAACAAACCCCTATAAAGTTTGGCGAAGAAGCGGGCTAACAGAATTATGAATGTAGGTATGTTGACAGGTCATCCCGAAGAGGAAATGCCTGGATCTATAGACGATCTTCTGCAGGAGCTCTCACAACTGCACGAACAATTTCGGCAGGTGATGCAGGGCATTGCCCAGGCCTTGTGGCCATCCGCCTCCCTGCCAGGAGGCATGGGGGAACTTGTGGAGATGCTCAAGGGAGCGCGACGGCGCTTCCAATTATGGAAGACATCGGCCTGCCGATAAGGTGCAAGGGAAGCCTGGGCCATGGTGAAGACGCGATACACCAAGGCTGACCTGAACCACATGGCCGAGGTCGGACCTGTAGGGTCAGATGGGAATCCCTGTAAGTCTGGTATATGACCAGGTAGCATTAGCCGCTAAGTATTCCCAACAGGATTGTAGGCTAGACAGCCTGTTGGATGGTATAGAAGAAGAATTTAGTCAGTCTAAGCGACTTTGTACTTCGAAGGACATATTTTGTCCCTAGCCGGATTGTAAATCATTTGTCTTGGCGGACCTGTTCGCTTCAACCTCTGGACCCGACAGTCCAGAGTGTATCCGAATACTTGCTCAGTTATGTGAAAACCGAGGCACGCATGGAAACCAGGCGTAGGGGTCATAAGTGCTTGAACAGACAAGTACCCAACTAGCTATGTTATATTACATGGGTAGTAAGAAACATCTTCCAGGGAGAATAGTTCCGTTAAGGTTTCCTTTCCCTGTGTGTGCACGCATTAATGTGCATGTCTGAACTGCGAAAAATGACGTAGGATATAAGCGTCTTGGGGCATGTTTTGCAATAATTAAAGGACATCTTTCTTCACCGAATTCCCTTAAGAACGCTAGCTTTCGGGTTCACCCAGTCTGAGGTACACATCCGGCTGACCCGACAGTAGCAATCGCAGAGGTGCTCCCCTTATGCCCTAGCCGAGTTAATGGGAACGTAGGGCATAAACACAAGAGCCAGGCAACCCAGCTTGGCCAAAACTTAAGTCATATTGATGCATATAATGGTGAAAAAAAGGTACATATGGAGGAATGGCGCATATGTGGTTGGCATAAAGCCCAGAAGATAATTATATTAAGCTTCTGTATAAGAAGCCCCCAGGTATATTGAGCGCGCATAACGCGGCAGGAGTGTGCGGTCGAAGCATACTTGAAGCTTTTAAGGCTATATAAAAAAAGAAAAAGAGAGAGGATATAACTTAAAAAAGAAAGGCGGAGGTTAGGGGACGAACACAGAGTTCAACACTAGGCGTAGAATCTTCGGAGTCTGGCCACGTTCCATGGGTTCGACTCGAGTCGATTCTCTGATGCATCACGCAGACGATACGCTCCCCAAGTGAGAACTTTATCGATGATGAAGGGACCCTCCCACTTGGGCTTGAGCTTGTCCTTTTTCTTCTCTGTTAGGCATAGAACGAGCTTGCCAATGTTATAAGTTTTGGCCCTTACTTCTCTGCTTTGATACCTTTGAGCCTGCTGTTGATAGAATGCGGAACGGGCCTTTGAGACGTCACGCTCCTCCTCGAGGGCATCTAAGCTGTCCTACCAATCCATCTCGGCTTCTCTCTCTTCATACATGCGCACTCTAGGTGAGTCATGGATGATATCGCAGGGTAGCACTGCCGCCATACACCATAAAAACTGGTGTGTATCCGGTTGTGCGATATGGCATGGTCCGCAGCCCCCATTGTACGGAGTCGAGCTCCTCGACCCAGTGCGTATCTGATTCCTTCAAGTATCGCACTAGTCTGGGTTTAATGCCGCTCATAATAAGACCATTCGCTCGCTTGACTTGAGCGTTTGTTTGGGGGTGATAGATGGAGGCATAATCAAGTTTTATGCCCATTTTTCTGCACCAGGTTTTCACCTCGTCGGCTGTGAAGTTTGAGCCGTTATCGGTGATGATGCTATGGGGGATGCCGTAATGGTGTATGACCCCCGATATGAAGTCTATCACTGGTCCAGACTCAGCCATTTTAACTGGTTTGGCTTCTATCCATTTGGTGAATTTATCGACCATGACCAACAAGTATTTCCTCTTATGGCTTCCTTCTTTAAGGGGTCCAACCATATCGAGCCCCCAGACCGCAAAGGGCCAAGTTATGGGGATTGTTTAGAGAGCGCTAGGTGGCATATGGCTTTGATTTGCAAAAAGCTGGCAACCAACACAATGTTGGACAAGGTCCTCTGCGTCTGCCCATGCTGTTGGCCAGTAGAAACCTGTACGGAAGGCCTTGCTTATGAGCGCCCAGGCTGCGGCAAGGTGGCAGCCGAGTCCGGCATGAATTTCGGCCAAGAGCTGCCACCCTTCCTCTTCGGAGATGCACCTTTGGAGCGCTCCAGTCGCGCTTTTCTTATAAAGCTCTCCCTCGTGGACTTTGTAGGCTTTAGAGCGCCGCACAATGCAACATGCCTCATTTTGGTCCTCAGGGGGTTCTTGCCTATTTAAGTAGGCTAAGAAGGGTTCTGTCAACGGGGCAATGATAGCCATAATCGCGTGGGCCGAAGGTGTTATTTCGGTGGCGGAGCCTCTGATTACGTCAGAGTGTTCGGGATCTGGGGTTGTGTGCGGATCCGGACTGGTATTGCCGGTCTCTCCTTTACACACCACGGATGGCTTGAACAGCCTTTCCAAAAAGATATTAGGTGGCACGGGGTCGCGTTTAGCACCGATGCGGGCAAGAATATCCGTCGCTTGGTTGTTTTCTCGGACCACATGGTGGAATTCGAGCCCCTCGAACCGAGCTGACATTTTGAGGATGGCATTGCGGTAGGCCGCCATTTTTGGGTCCTTGGCGTCAAAGTCTCCATTTATTTGAGATATTGCAAGGTTTGAATCCCCCACGCACTTCTAGGCATTGAATGCCCATGGAGACTGCCATCCGAAGACCATGCAACAGGGCCTCATATTCGGCTGCATTGTTCGAATATGTGTATAGTATTTGGAGTACGTATTGGACTGTATCTCTGGTGGGGGATGTCAGGACAATGCCTGCCCCTAGACTAGCTAGCATCTTAGAGCCGTCAAAGTGCATGATCCAATTGGAGTACGTGTCATACTCTTTAGGAGTTAAACTTCATCCATTCGGTGTGAAGTCAGCCAAGATGCTGCGACTTAATGGCTCGCCGTGGTTTGTATGTTATGTCGAACGGGAGGAGCTCGATAGCCCATTTAGCAATCCGGCCCGTGGCATCGCGGTTATTTATTATGTCATTAAGTGGTACTTCGGAGGCCACCGTGATTGAACACTCTTGAAAGTAGTGTCGTAGTTTTCGAGATGCCATGAAGACCGTGTATGCTATCTTTTGATAATGTGGGTACCGTGACTTGCATGGAGTGAGGATAGTGGATACGTAGTATACCGGCTTTTAAAGTGGGAACTTATGTCCATCTGTCTCTCGTTCGACTACGAGCACTGCTCTTACAACCTGGTGTATTGCAGCTATATATAGCAGCATGGGTTCGCTGACATTTGGCGCAGCCAGGATTGGATTGGTGGCCAAGAGGGCTTTTATTTCCTCCAGTCCGGCCGTAGCCGCATCCGTCTACTCGAAGTGTTCGGTGTATCGAAGAAGGTGATAAAGAGGTAGTGCCTTTTCTCCAAATCGGGAGATAAAGCGGCTTAAGGCGGCCACACATCCAGTTAATTTCTGGATTTGCTTGAGGTCTGTTGGGGTAGCCAACTGTGACAGAGCTTGGATTTTAGTCGGGTTTGCTTCGATTCCTCTATTGGAAATGATAAAGCCCAAGAGCTTTTCGGCAGGTATGCCGAAAACACATTTTTCCGGGTTGAGCTTGATGTTGTATGTTCGGAGATTGTCGAACGTAAGCCTCAGGTCATCTATTAAAGATTCCACGTGTCTGGTTTTGATGACCACATCGTCTACGTATGCCTCCACTGTTCTGTCGATCTGTGTTTCCAGGCATGTCTGAATCATGCGTTGATAGGTTGCACCGGCGTTTTCGAGCCTGAAAGGCATGGTGTTAAAACAGAAGGGACCGTATGGAGTGATAAATGCCGTTGCGGCTTGATCGGACTCCGCCATCTTGATTTGATGGTATCCGGAGTATGCATCGGGGAAACACAATGAGTCATGTCCTGCGGTAGCATCGATGATTTGATCGATGCGGGGGAGGGGGAATGGATGCTTGGGGCAAGCCTTATTGAGGTCTGATATGTCTCCAACGTATCTATAATTTTTGATTGTTCCATGCTATTATATTACCCCTTTTGGATGTTTATGGGCTTTATTTTACACATTTATATCATTTTTGGGACTAACCTACTAACCGGAGGCCCAGCCCATATTGCTGTTTTTTTTACCTATTTCAGTATTTCGAAGAAAAGGAATATCAAACGGAGTCCAAACGGAATGAAACCTTCGGGAGCGTGATTTTTGGAACGAACGTGATCCAGAGGAATTGGAGTGCAAGTCAAGAAACGATTGAGGCGGCTAGGAGATAGGAGGGCGTGCCCACCCCTATAGGGCGGCCCCTATCTCCTGGGCCCCTCAGGCGGCCACCGACGTACTTCTTCCTCCTATATATACCCACGTACCCCGAAAACATCCACGAAGCCACCGAAACACAATTTCCACCAACATAACCTTCTGTATCTGTGAGATCCCATCTTGGTGCATTCGCCGGTGCTCCGCCGGAGGAGGAATCGACCATGGAGGGATTCTACATCAACACCATAGCCCTTTTGATGAGTTGTGAGTAGTTTACCACAGACCTTTGGGTCCATAGTTATTAGCTAGTTGGCTTCTTCTCTCCTTTTGGATCTCAATACCATGTTCTCCCCCTCTCTTGTGGAGATCTATTCGATGTAACTCTTTTTGTGGTGTGTTTATCGAGATCCGATGAATTGTGGGTTTATGATCAAGTTTATCTATGAGAAATATTTGAATCTCCTCTGAATTCTTTTATGTATAATTGAGTTATCTTTGCAAGTCTCTTCGAATTATCAGTTTGGTTTGGCCTACTAGATTGATCTTTCTTGCAATGGGAGAAGTGCTTAGCTTTGGTTTCAATCTTGCGGTGTCCTTTCCAAAGGATGTTAGGGCAGCAAGGCACGTATTGTATTGTTGCCATCGCGGATAAAAAGATGGGGTTTATATCATATTGCATGAGTTTATCCCTCTACATCATGCCATCTTTCTTAATGTGTTACTCTGTTCTTATGAACTTAATACTCTAGATGCATGCTGGATAGCGGTCGATGTGTGGAGTAATAGTAGTAGATGCAGGCAGGAGTAAGTCTACTTGTCGCGGACGCGATGCCTATATACATGATCATGCCTAGATAATCTCATAATTATTCGCTTTTCTATCAATTGCTCGACAGTAATTTGTTCACCCACTGTAATACTTATGCTATCTTGAGAGAAGCCACTAGTGAAACCTATGGCCCCCGGGTCTATCTTTTATCATATAAGATTTCAATCTACTTTTATTTGCATCTTTACTTTTCCAATCTATATTATAAAATACCAAAAATATATTTATCTTATCATACTATCTCTATCAGATCTCACTTTTGCAAGTGGTCGTGAAGGGATTGACAACCCCTTTATCGCGTTGGTTGCGAGTTCTTTGTTTGTTTGTGTAGGTGCGTGGGACTTTTGAGGAGCCTCCTACTGGATTGATACCTTGGTTCTCAAAAACTGAGGGAAATACTTACGCTACTATTGCTGCATCACCATTTCCTCTTCAAGGAAAACCAATGCAAGCTCAAGACGTAGCAAGAAGGATTTCTGGCACCGTTGCCTGGGAGGTCTTCGCTCAAGTCAAAACATACCATTTACATTATTTTCCATTTGCCTCTCGTTTTCCTCTCCCCCACTTCACCCTTGTCGTTTTATTCGCCCTCTCTTTCCCAATCTTCTCCTCTCTCTTTTCGCTTGCCTTTTTCTGTTTGCTTGTGTGTTGGATTACTTGTTGCCATGGCACAAGATAATACCAAATTGTGTGATTTCTCAAATACCAATAATAATGGTTTCCTTAGTACTCCGATTGCTCCTCTTAATGATGTTGAGTCTTGTGAAATCAATACTGCTTTGCTGAATCTTGTTATGAAAGATCAATTCGCCGGCCTTCCTAGTGAAGATGCCGCTACTCATCTTAACAACTTTGTTGATTTGTGTGATATGCAAAAGAAGAAAGATACTGATAATGATATTGTTAAATTAAAGTTATTTCTGTTTTCACTTAGAGATCGTGCTAAAGTTTGGTTTTCATCTTTGCCTAAAAATAGTATTAATTCTTGGAACAAGTGCAAAGATGCTTTTATCTCTAAGTATTTTCCTCCCGCTAAGATTATCACTCTTAGGAACGATATTCTGAATTTTAAATAACTTGATCATGAGCATGTTGCCCAATCTTGGGAAACAATGAAATTGATGATTCGCAATTGCCCTACTCATGTTTTGAATTTATGGATGATCATACAAAATTTTTATGTCGGTTTGAACTTTGCTTCTAGAAATCTTTTAGATTCGGCCGCGGGAGGCACGTTTATGGAAATCACTTTAGGAGATGCTACAAAACTTCTTGATAATATTATGGCTAATTATTCTCAATGGCACACCGAAAGATCTACTAGTAAAAAAGTGCATGCTATAGAAGAAATTAATGTTTTGAGTGGAAAGATGGATGAACTTATGAAGTTGTTTGCTACTAAAAACACTACTCTTGATCCCAATGATATGCTTTTATCTACTTTGATTGAGAATAATAATGAATCTATGGATGTGAATTTTGTTGGTAGGAATAGTTTTGGAAATAATGCTTATAGAGGAAATTTAATCCTAGGCCGTTCCCTAGTAATTCCTCTATTAATTATGAAAATTCCTACAATAATTCTTATGGTAATTTTAATAAGATGCCCTCTGATTTTGAGAATAGTGTGAAAGAATTTATGATCTCTCAAAAGAATCTTAATGCTTTGCTTGAAGAAAAATTGCTCAAAGTTGATGATTTGGCTAGGAACGTTGATAGCCTTTCACTTGATGTTGATTCTCTCAAACTTAAATCTACTCCTCCCAAGCATGATATCAATGAGGCCCTCAAAGCAATGAGAAGTTCCATTGACGAATGCAAAGAGAGAACCACTAGATTGCGTGCTAAGAAAGATTGCTTTGTAAAAGTGTGTTCTTCTAGTTTCCATGAAAATAATGATGATGATCTTAAAGTTATTGATGTGTCCCCTATTAGGTATTTGTTTTGCAATATGAATCTTAATAATAATGGGACTGGAGATGAGTCAACTTTAGTTAAAAGACGTCCCAATAATTCAGAGTTTTTTGATCTTGATGCTAAATTTGGTAAAAGTGGGATTGGAGAGGTCATGACTTTAAATAGCATTGAACCCACTATCTCGGATTTCAAGGAATTTGATTATGATAATTCTTCTTTAGAAAGTTTTATTTCCTTGTTGCAATCCGTTGTTAATTCTCCTCATGCTTATAGTCAAAATAAAGCTTTTACCAAACATATCGTTGATGCCTTGATGCAATCTTTTGATGAAAAGCTTAATTTGGAAGTTTCTATACCTAGAAAACTTAATGATGAGTGGGAACCCACTATAAAGATTAAAATTAAAGATCATGAGTGTTTTGCTTTGTGTGATTTGGGTGCTAGTGTTTCCATGATTCCGAAAACTTTATGTGATATTCTAGGTTTCCATGATCTTGATGATTGCTCTTTAAATTTGCACCTTGCGGAATCCACCATTAAAAAGCCAATGGGAAGGATCAATGATGTTCTCATTGTTGCAAATAGAAATTTGGTGCCCATAGATTTTATCGTTATTGATATTGATTGAATCTTTCTTGCCCTATTATACTTGGTAGACCTTTTCTTAGAACGATTGGCGCGATTATTGATATGAAGGAAGGGAATATTAGATTCCAATTTCCGTTAAGGAAGGGCGTGGAGAACTTTCCAAGAAAGAAAATTAAAGTACCTTATGAATCTATCATGCGAGCTACCTATGAATCAAGTGCCAAAGATGGCACTACTTAGATCTATCTTCGCTTTTATGCCTAGCTAGGGGCATTAAATGATAACGCTAGTTGGGAGGTAACCCAATTTTCTTTGTGTTTTTTGTTTTTGTTCCTGTTTAGTAATAAATTTTGCATCTACTTTTTGTTTAGATGTGTTTTCATGCTTTAATTAGTGTTTGTGCCAAGTAGAACCTATAGGATAACCAATGATGATAGTTAACTTGATTCTGCAGAAAAACAGAAACTTTACGCTCACGAGAAAAAATTCAATAAATCACAAAAATGTCTTTTGCATTGATTCTTTTTTATGCTGATCAAGAAAAAAATTGTCCAGGACGTCCTATTTTGGTAGGAGTTTTTAGAATTCCAGAAGTTTGCGTTAGTTACAGCTTGCTACAGACTGTTCTGTTTTTGACAGATTCTGCCTTTCGTGTGTTGTTTGTTTATTTTGATGCATCTATGGCTAGTATTAAGTGGTATGAACCATAGAGAACTTGGAATACAGTAGGTTTAACACCAATATAAATAAAGAATGAGTTCATTACAGTACCTTATGTGGTGGTTTTGCTTTCTTTCACTAACGGAGCTTATGAGATTTCCTGTTGAGTTTTGTGTTGTGAAGTTTTCAAGTTTTGGGTAAAGATTTGATGGACTATGGAATAAGGACTGGCAAAAGCCTAAGCTTGGGGATGCCCATGGCACCCCAAGATATTCAAGGGTAGCCGAAAGCATAAGCTTGGGGATGCCCCCGGAAGGCATCCCCTCTTTCGTCTTCGTTCATTGGTAACTTTACTTGGAGCTATATTTTTATTCGCCACATGATATGTGTTTTGCTTGGAGCGTCGTGTATGATATTATTTTTTGCTTTTTAGTTTACCACAATCATCCTTGATGTACACACCTTTAAGGATAAGCCTACTTGATTAGAATTTATTAGAATACTCTATGTGCTTCACTTATATCTTTTGAGCTAGATAGTTTTTGCTCTAGTGCTTCACTTATATCTTTTAGAGCACGGCGGTGGCTTAATTTTAGAGAAATTGCTAGTCTCTCATGATTCACTTATATTATTTTGAGAGTCTCTTAGAACAGCATGGTATTTTCTATGGTTATTAATTTGGTCCTAGAATGATGAGCATCCAAGTTGGGTATAATAAAAACTATCATAGAAAGTGCATTAAACACTAGGATCAATTTGATGCTTGATAATTGTTTTGAGATATAAAGGTAGTAATGTTAGAGTCGTGCTAGTGGGTGATTATTAAATTGAGAAATACTTGTGTTGAAGTTGGCAAGTCCCATAGCATGCACGTATGGTAAAAGTTGTGTGACAGATTTGTTTTATGAGGTGCTCTTTTGATTGTCTTCCTTATGAGTGGCAGTCGGGGACGAGCGATGGTATTTTCCTACAAATCGATCCCTCTAGGGGCATGCGTAGTACTACTTTGCTTCGAGGGCAAAGTAGAATTTTGCAATAAGTATATGAGTTCTTTATGACTAATGTGAGTCCATGGATATACGCACACTCATCCTTCCATTTAGCTAACCTCTATTATTCCACGCAACTTTCGCCGGTATCATGCACCCATTATTTACCTTCCTCAAAACAGCCACCATACCTACCTATTATGGCATTTCCATAGCCATTCCGAGATATATTTCCATGCAACTTTCCACCGTTCTGTTTATTATGACACGCTCCATCATTGTCATATTGCTCTTTGCATGATCATGTAGTTGACATCGTATTTGTGGCAAAGCCACCTTCATAATTTTCATACATGTCCATCTTGGTTCATTGCATATCCCGGTACACCGAGGCATTCATATAGTTCATATCTTGTTCTAGCTTTGAGTTGTAAATCAATAAAAGTGTGATGATCTTCATTGTTAGAGCATTGTCCAAGTGAGGAAAGGATGATGAAGACTATGATTCCCCCACAAGTCGGGATGAGACTTCGGACTTTACAAAGAAAGAAGAAAGAGAAAAAAAAGAGAAAGGCCAAAAAAAAGGCCAAGAAAAAAGGAAAAAGAAAAAAAAAGAAAAAAAGGGAAATAATAATAATAATAAAATGAGAGAAAAAGAGAGAAGGGACAATTGCTACTATCTCTTTTCCACACTTGTGCTTCAAAATAGCACCATAATCTTCATGATATATAGAGAGCCTCCTATGCTGTCACTTTCATATACTAGTGGGAATTTTTCATTATAGAACTTGGCTTGTATATTCCAATGATGGGCTTCCTCAAAATGCCCTAGGTCTTCGTGAGCAAGCAAGTTGGATGCACACCAACTTAGTTTCTTTTGTTGAGCTTTCATACATTTATAGCTCTAGTGCATCCGTTGCATGGCAATCCCTACTCAGTCACATTGATATCTATTAATGGGCATCTTCATAGCCCGTTGATACGCCTAGTTCATGTGGGACTATCTCCTCCCTTTTTGTCCTTACAACCACCACCATATACCACCATAGTGCTATGTCCATGGATTGCGCTCATGTATTGTGTAAGAGTTGAAAAAAAGCTGAAGCGCGTTAAAAAGTATGAACCAATTGCTCATCTTGTCATCAGGGTTGTACATGATGGGAGTATTTTGGGTAATGAAAATGAAGCATGGCCTAACTATATGATTTTGTAGGGATAAGCTTTCTTTGGCTATGCTATTTTGATAGGACATGATTATTTGTTAGTATGCTTCGAAGTATTATTATTTTTATGTTTTATAAGCTTTTATATTGAATCATTTGGATTTGAACAATCATGCCATAATAAAGAAAATTACATTGAGAATTATGCTAGGTAGCATTCCACATCAAAAATTCTGTTTTTATCATTTACCTACTCGAGGATGAGCAGGAATTGAGCTTGGGGATGCTTGATACGTCTCCAATGTATCTATAATTTTTGATTGTTCCATGCTATTATATTACCCCTTTTGGATGTTTATGGGCTTTATTTTACACATTTATATCATTTTTGGGACTAACCTACTAACCGGAGGCCCGGCCCGTATTTCTTTTTTTTGCCTATTTCAGATTTCAAGAAAAGGAATATCAAACGGAGTCCAAACGGAATGAAACCTTCGGGAGCACGATTTTTGGAACGAACGTGATCCAGAGGACTTGGAGTGCAAGTCAAGAACCGATCGACGCGGCCAGGAGATAGGAGGGCGGGCCCACCCTACTGTGGCGCGCCTATCTCCTGGGCCCTCGGTGCCACCGACGTATTTTTCCTCCTATATATACCCACGCACTCGAAAACATCCAGGAGCCACGAAACACAATTTCCACCGCTGTAACCTTACAGATCCATGAGATCCCATCTTGGAGCCTTCGCGGCGCTCCACGAGGGGAATCGACCATGGAGGGCTTCTACATCAACACCATAGCCCTTCCTATGAGTTGTGAGTAGTTTACCACAGACCTTCGGGTCCATAGTTATTAGCCAGTTGGCTTCTTCTCCCTTTTTGGATCTCAATACCATGTTCTCCCGATCTCTTGTGGAGATCTATTCGATGTAACTCTTTTTGCGGTGTGTTTGTCGAGATCAGATGAATTGTGGGTTTATGATCAAGTTTATCTATGAGAAATATTTGAATCTCCTCTGAATTCTTTTATGTATGATTGAGTTATCTTTGCAAGTCTCTTCGAATAATCAGTTTGCTTTGTCCTACTAGATTGATCTTTCTTGCAATGGGAGAAGTGCTTAGCTTTGGGTTCAATCTTGTGGTGTCCTTTCCCAGTGACAGCAGGGGCAGCAAGGCACGTATTGTATTGTTGCCATCGAGGATAAAAAGATGGGGTTTATATCATATTGCATGAGTTTATCCCTCTACATCATGTCATCTTTCTTAATGCGTTACTCTGTTCTTATGAACTTAATACTCTAGATGCATGTTGGATAGCGGTTGATGTGTGGAGTAATAGTAGTAGATGCAGACAGGAGTCGGTCTACTTGTCGCGGACGTGATGCCTATATACATGATCATGCCTAGATAATCTCATAATTATTCGCTTTTCTATCAATTGCTCGGCAGTAATTTATTCACCCACCGTAATACTGATGCTATCTTGAGAGAAGCCACTAGTGAAAGCTATGGCCCCCGGGTCTATCTTTTATCATATAAGCTTTCAATCTACTTTTATTTGCATCTTTACTTTTCCAATCTATATCATAAAATACCAAAAATATATTTATCTTATCATACTATCTCTATCGATCTCACTTTCATGAAGTGGCCGTGAAGGGATTGACAACCCCTTTATTGCGTTGGTTGCGAGTTCTTTGTTTGTTTGTGTAGGTGCGTGGGACTTTTGAGGAGCCTCCTACTGGATTGATACCTTGGTTCTCAAAAACTGAGGGAAATACTTATGCTACTATTGCTGCATCACCCTTTCCTCTTCAAGGAAAACCAATGCAAGCTCAAGACGTAGCAAGGTCCTTGAAATTGACGCATAGGCGCCAGGATTTGTCCTTCTTTGGTACCATCACTAGGTTTGCTAGCCAGTCTGGATGTTTTATATCTCTGATGAATCCGGCTTCGAGTAGCTTGGCTAGCTCTTCTTCCACGGCTTGTCGCTTGGGTTCTGAAAAGCGCCGAAGAGTTTGTTTGACCAGCTTGTATCCCTTTAGTATATTTAGGCTATGCTCGGCCAGCCTGCGTGGGATACCTGGCATGTCTGAAGGATGCCAGGCGAAGATGTCCCAAATTTCGCGTAAGAACTCTCGTAGTGCGGCGTCTATTGTGGGGTTCAGGTGTGCCCCTATTGATGCAGTTTTTGTAGGGTCCATTGTGTGGACCTGGAATTTCACTATTTTTTCTGCCGGTTTAAAAGAGGTGGACTTGGGTCTTTTGTCGAGTATCACGTTGTCCCTGTCCACTGTGGAGCACAATGCAGTTAACTCTTCGGCCGCGAGGGCTTCGGATAATGCCTCCAGGGCTAGTGCGGCAATTTTATTTTTGGCGTGGAGTGCTATGTCCGGGTCGCTAGCTAGAGTGATAATTCCATTGGGCCCAGGCATCTTGAGCTTCATGTACCCATAATGGGGTATAGCTTGGAAGCTAGTGAATGCATCCCACCCTAAAAGGGCGTGGTATCCACTACTGAACGGGGCCACTTGGAATGTGATTTCTTCAGACCTGTAATTCTCCAGAGTGATGAATACCACGTCCAGCGTAATTTTTCCCGTGCATCGTGCCTCCCGACTAGGGATAATTCCTCTGAAGGTCATGCTGCTTTGCTCAATGCGGCTTGTCGGTGTCAAAACCGGCGGATCTCGGGTAGGGGGTCCCGAACTGTGCGTCTAGGCGGATGGTAACAGGAGACAAGGGACACGATGTTTTACCCATGTTCGGGCCCTCTTGGTGGAGGTAAAACCCTACGTCCTGCTTGATTAATATTGATGATATGGGTAGTACAAGAGTGGATCTACCACGAGATCAAGGAGGCTAAACCCTAGAAGCTAGCCTATGGTGTGATTATTGTAATGGATGTTGTGTCCTACGGACTAAAGCCCTCCAGTTTATATAGACACCAGAGAGGGCTAGGGTTACACAGAGTCGGTTACAATGGTAGGAGATCTACATATCCGTATTGCCAAGCTTGCCTTCCACGCCAAGGAAAGTCCCATCCGGACACGGGGCGAAGTCTTCAATCTTGTATCTTCATAGTCTTGGAGTCCGGCGGACGATGATAGTCCGGCCGTCTGGACACCCCCTAGTCCAGGACTCCCTCAATAGCCCTTGAACCTGGCTTCAATGACGATGAGTCCAGCGCGCATAATGTTCGGCATTGCAAGGCGGGTTCCTCCTCCGAATAATCCATAGAAGATTGTGAACACCAGGATAGTGTCCGGCTCTGCAAAATAAATTCCACATTCCACCGTAGAGAGAATAAAATGTACACAAGTTCAATCCGCTGACGTGTTTCGCGACATGACATCATGCCACTACCAAGCCTTTACTTGAATCGTTTTTTATTATACCACCTCAGCGCGTTTAGCGAAGCGGTTTCCTTGGCACGTCTTGTCGAAGAAGAGATCGTGTTCCCCTTATTCCGGGATTCTCATCAATACGGACGTGGGTAACCCAACCGCGCCATTGATGGTGGCACTTGGGAGATAAGCGAGTTTTACCAGGCTTGTGGGGACGCATAGTCTTCGTCCGCCTATATATAAGGGATAAGGATTCACCTTTTCACCTACGCCTTCTTCCTCCTTTGCTTATCCATCTCCGCGCACTCGAGTTCCAGCGCCCAAGTTCGCGCATCTCGTCTCAACCTTCTCCGACCATGTCCGGAGCGGGAGGCAAGTGGTTGGCCTCCACCGTTAAGAAGGAGCACATCGCAAAGTTGCGCAGCGCCGGATACCTTTCCGGCGACATCGCGCACCGGCTGCCCGACGAGGGGCAGCTCATCCCCACCCCCAGGCCCCATGAGAGGGTCGTTTTCCTTCCCTACTTCCTCCGCGGACTAGGCTTTCCACTTCACCTCTTTGTCCGGGGGCTCATGTTCTACTACGGCCTGGATTTCCATGATCTGGCTCCGAACTTCATCCTCAACATCTCGGCGTTTATCGTCGTGTGCGAGGCCTTCCTCTGCATCCAGCCCCACTTCGGCTTGTGGCTCAAGACCTTCAATGTCAAGCCGAAGGTAGTGAAGGGCACTCAAGCGGAGTGCGGAGGTGCCATGTTGGGCAAGATGCCCAATGTCCTTTGGTTCGAAGGGGCCTTCGTGGAATCCGTCAAGGGGTGGCAGTCGAGGTGGTTCTATATCACCAAGCCACACGACCCTACATGGGCGGCGGCCTCCGAGTTTAGATCTGGCATCCCTACGCAGCTCACCTCCTGGAAAGAGAAGGGCTTGCTATGGGGTAATTCGAAGGAGCTGACGGGACTCCAAGCCTGTATCCAGAAGCTGGTGAACAAGAAGCTCATGCTGGTTAACATGGTCCAGGTCATGCTCGTCCGCCGGATTCTCCCATGCCAAGAACGGGCATTCAATCTGTGGGAGTTCGATCCGGAACAGCACCAGGCGTTGAGCGGGCTCTTGACCTGACGTCTGGCGCATGGAGGTGCTGTTTAAGGCGCCAAGCCCCGCATCCATGATTTAAAGATCGTGGATTTCACTTGCAGGTCCAGCTGACGAGGTAAGTGATTCTACCTCTTTACGGGACACTTGTTGTTAATAGTTTGATTCTGAGCGGGTTTCAATCTCCCTTTTTCTTTGACAGGACTGGATGAAGAAGGTGGAGCAGCTCGTCTGCCCGGCTCCCATGCAAGAAAACCCAGTAGACGCCCGTCTAGCGGGGCTGCTGGTTCCGGCACCGCATGTGGTGTCGGAGAAGAAGGCCAAGAAGGTGGCCACGGGTACTCGAAAGAGTTCCCGTTTTCAGGTCTCTGACGAATCCGAGGCGGACTCCTCCCCCGAAGATGAGGAGGAGGAAGAGGACTCTCTCCCAGAGGAGGGAGAGAGGAAGAGTAAGGCTTCCCCAACAGGGGAGGCCGAAGGGTCCAAGAGGGGAAGAACTATTCCCCCGGACAGCTCTGCCAACACCGACATTGGCGACGAAGAGTGGCCTTCGAGGGCCAGGCCTCCAGCGAGATCGTAAGTATCCGGATTACTGAATGATTTATAATTTCTTTGTTGTGTCACATAGTGTCCTTCTAATGCCGCATACTGCCTGCAGTCCGGCCGATGATGATCTCCCCGCTTCATCGAGCGGGTCGTTGGCTCCGTCGGATGTGGATTCCATCCCGACTGCCTCCACCCCTCGCGCCGCGGAGGACGCCGAGGTGGGATCCCAGGAAGGGACCCATCAGGAGGAGGCTCCGGAGGCGCCGCAAGGTAGCCTCCCGGACTTTGCGCCGGACTCCACACTGGAACCCGCAGTGGTTCCGGAGTCCGGCAGGCGGCCCCTTCGCAAGAAGGGCAAGACCGTGATGCTGGCGGCCTTCGTCCAACCGGAGGCGCCGGACAACTTGCTGGAGGCGCTCAAAGGCGCTTCCATCGAGGAAGAACACCGCACTATTATGAGTGCGGTGATTCAGAAGGTTCAGCTCGCCAAGAGCGGGCTGACCGAAGCCTGCAGTAGCCTTCTAACAGGCTTTGAGGTAAGAAGTTAAAATTATGTAATGTAATACCGCATAGACAGTAGCTCATGATGCTCAGTACGGTGTTCGGAAAGAAAAGCCGGACTGAGGATCTAAAAAGATATACACAGGGTTGCTAAAAAGTATGTCAATATGGGTTTGCAGGCTGTGCTGCTGACCTCTGCCGAACTGACTACGGAGGTTGGTGCATTGAAGCAGGATCTCGAGCGGTCCGAGCAAGAGCTCAGCCGTGCCAAGAAGCAGCTCATGGACAAAGAAGGTGAGTAACACCACTTTGAATAGTTACCTTACAGAAAAGGATTTAGGTTGCAATAAAAGAATAACAAGGATAACATGGGTACTGCAGGGGCCACGAACAAGGTGGCAACCCTGAAGGAGGCTGTGTCCATGACGAACGCAATGCGGCCATGAACGGGCAGAGCGGGAGAAGCAGGAGGCGCGGGTGGCGGAGGTGCGGCAAGAGCTCCAGGCTCTCATGGAGAAGCATGAGAGTTTGGAGCGCGACTCAAAGACTCGAGAGTCCGAGCTCGCCTCGGCTCTCGAAAGTGCCAAGTCCGCCAAGGCCGAGGCCCGTAAGGCCCTTCAGGAGGTTGAAGATGTGAAGAAAATAGCGGCGGGTAAGGCATTTTTCATGCAAAGCAAGCATGTTAATGTAAACTACCTGACACTTACCCGAATTCGGAGCTCTCCAGGGGCGTTTGCAGATCTGCCTCGCAGTGTATCCGATGCCGTCGCATTCTACCGTGGCGAGGAGGGGAGCTCAATGGAGAAGGTCTTCTGGTCTCACTACGCTGAGTTCGGCCATCCGGTGCCCCCTAGCGACCAGCTGAAGCAGCTGGTCGAACTCCACAAGGTAGCTGAGGAAGCCATGAAGGGCCTCATAGTCCGGCTGTGGCCTGGAGAGGCCATGCCTGGGAGCTACTTCGGCCTCGTGCGGCGGCTGGTGGATGCGTGCCCCTGGGTGGAGGTCATCAAGCGCTCTGCCTGTATTGAAGGTGCTCGTCGGGCCCTTGCCCGCGCAAAGGTGCACTGGGGCAGGCTGGATGCGGAGAGGCTTCTTACTGACGCGCCGCCAGCGGGCAAGGAGTATCGTACGCCCGAGATGTACTATAAGACTGTCCTGAAGGGTGCCCGCAAGATTGCGGATGAGTGCCCCAGAGATGTAATTTTTGAGTAAACTCGCTATGTATTATCCTGTGCGCTGAAAACTTTGTTCATATGCGCTAAGCAATGCTTGTTTAATTTAAAATATTACGTTCTGTGCGGCCGTTTATAAAATCTGGGAGATGGCAAGTTGTCGGCTTCAGCCCCCATGCCACTAGTGCTGGGGTGTTCGGGATAAATTTGAGCACTCTTGTTCCGATTTTTGGGTCCATCTAGGGAGGTGCTCAACACAACGAACAAGGCAACCGGACTTATAATGCTTGAACACTCTCACTTAGCCATAGAATTCTATAATTTTAAATTTCGGCGAAGCCCCTAGTATTCGGAAGACTGAATTCGGGGCGCTATCCACGCCTTCATCGGACATTATCCGGTTCTTCGCTCGAAGCGGCGTAAGTCTTTAGGGACTCGAAAAGACCTCTCGAACAGCGACCAGTCTCTCGCCTTATCATGCCAGTCAGTTTTAGCTTTGTCCACTGAGGCGCTTGCCCAGCTCAACCGGGGCGCAATCGCAGTGGTTCGCCCAGTGCCACCTTAGCCGACAGAACGGAACATAAGGCACCAAAACGTGGGGAGCAGGCAAACCCAACTATTGACCCAAGACATGATTCGGAGCCGATTCATATAATGCTATAAGTTCGGGGTGCCGCACTTGTGAAAGTGTTCGGACTTATCACACCATAATGCGAGGAACATAAGCCCCTGGTGTATTCGGCCGTACCAAAATATACGGGTGCAAGATGTCATTAGTGAACATATATGTAAAGTAATGCAATTACAGGCAAAAAATGTTGCATTATTTATTTAAGGAGTTCTGCTATGAGTGCGGAATGATACAAATATTGCGGTAAGCAAGGGATTGCACTAATTAAACATGTCCCCCTCCAGGGGTGGGCTGCGGACTGGTGTGTATAATCAAATTTAATGCTCGTAATGGAGACCACCTGAGTGTTCGTCGCAACCTTTTTCCCTCCCTGGCTGTTGCATCATGAGTTCGGCGGGTTCGCCGCAGGACAGGGCCTCTGGTAAACGGAGTCCTGCATATAAAATAAGGAAAATGAAAATAAAAAGAGTGACACACTTGGGAGCCCCTGACGTGGTCGAGCCGCACTCTGGGTCTGTTGTAGTCGTGCCCCTCCCCCTATGCCCATGGTATCTCCAGAGCGTAATGATGTACGCGGAGGGTTGGTCTTGCAATCATGCAAGGGCTGGGGTTGGGGCCTCATTGCTACGCGTGCTCGGAACGTGCCAGGTGGTCTTGGTTGATGTTGCTCCGGGCACGTCTGGCCGTGTCCGGCCGTTTAACGGCCGGACTCGAAAATTGCCTTAGAAGGCTGCTCTGTACTTCTGCCGCGAGAGCCGTTGTATGTTCCTCCATTTGGAGGGAGCCTTCCGTATTCCCGTTGACCGTAATGACTCCACGAGGGCCTGGCATCTTGAGCTTGAGGTATGCATAATGCGGCACCGCGTTGAACTTTGCAAACGCGGTTCGTCCGAGCAGAGCGTGATAGCTGCTGTGGAACGGGACTATGTCGAAGATTAACTCCTCGCTCCGGAAATTATCCGGGGATCCGAAGACCACTTCAGCGGATCGAGCACTGTACAATTGGCACGAACACGGTATGACGCCTTTGAAGGTCGTCTTTGTAGGTTTAATCCTTGAGGGTCTATGCCCATCTTGCGCCTTTGTATCCGATAAAGCAGGTTCAGCTCTGCCGCCAATCCATCGGGACTCTCGTGAGGTGAAATCCATCGACGATTGGGTCTAAAACCAATGCGGCGATTCCGCCATGGCGGATGCTGGTCGGATGGTCTCTTGATCGAAAGTGATCGGGCAAGAGGACCATGGATTGAACTTCGGGCGATCGCTCCATCGCATATCGTCCATTAGTGCACGCTTCCGCTCCCTCTTGGGTATGTGGGTTGCGTATATCATGTTCACCGTCCGCACTTGTGGGGGAAAACCCTTCTGTCCTCTATTGTTCGGCGGCCGAGTCTCTTCCTCGTCGTCGCTATGCAGCCCCTTGTCACTGCTTTCGAGAATTAATTTGCCTGCCTGCTTGAATACCCAACAATCTCTGTTGGTGTGGTTAGCTGGCTTTTCGGGGGTGCCATGTATCTGGCATGGGCGGTCGAGTATTCGGTCCAAATTGGACGGACCCGGAGTTTTTCTTTTAAATGGCTTCTTCCGCTGACCGGGTTTAGAGCCTCGGAATCCGGCGTTGACTGCCGTATCCTCCTTGTCGTCGCCGTTAACATGGCGTTTATTTTTGCTTCGGCGCGACCTGCCATTGTGGTCCTTGTTATCCGGGCTGCCAGAATTTTTACTGAGGTTGTTGCTGCGAGCTAGCGAGCTGTCCTCTCCCGCACAGAAGCGGGTCATTAGAGATGTGAGGGCTGCCATGGATTTTGGCTTTTCCTGTCCTAGGTGCCGGGCTAGCCACTCGTCGCGGATGTTATGTTTGAAGGCTGCGAGGGCCTCTGCATCTGGACAGTCGATGATTTGATTTTTCTTTGTTAAGAACCGTGTCGTAATCTATCGCCGATTCGTCTGCTGCTGAATTATGTGGCTTAGGTCATCGGTCTGGTGGTCACACATATGTCCCCTGGAAGTTGTCGAGGAATGCGGCTTCCAGGTCTTCCCAACACCCAATTGACTCTGCGGGCAAGCTGTTAAGCCAATGCCGAGCTGGTCCTTTAAGCTTAAGTGGGAGATACTTGATGGCATGGAGATCGTCGCCGCGGGCCATATGGATGTGAAGTAGATAATCTTCGATCCAAACCGCGGGGTCTGTCGTGCCATCGTAGGATTCAATGTTTACGGGTTTAAATGCTTCAGGGATTTGATGATCCATTACTTCGTCAGTGAAGCATAGCGGGTGTGCGGCGCCTCTGTATTGAGCAATATCACGGCGTAGCTCAAGGGAGCGTTTGTCTGCTGTGTTCGGCCCGGCCGGAGTTGTTGTATCCGCGCGACGGTATTAAATGCGTGGTCGTGGGGCGCCCACGTGATCCATAGATGGATCTGGATTGCCTTGCTTTGTCCTCCAATATATCTCGCAAGTCCGGCGCGTTCCCTCTTGGCTTCGCGCTTTTGGAGCGGTGCCGGGGTACGGTTTTGGTGGAGGGCCTGGATGCCTCTCTGTCGCGACCACGGGGTGGTCGGTCGGCCGTATTATGCGCTGGTGATGAAGGTATGTATGCTTCCTCCTCTAATCGAGGGAGCAAGTTGCATTTTGGGTAACTCTTGGAGGGACGTTCAAGTTCAAACTCTTCGGCCGCGAGGACCTCAGTCCATCTGTCGGCCAGCAGGTCTTGATCAGCTTGAAGCTGCTGCTGCTTTTTCTTTAGGCTATTTGCCGTGGCGATAAGCCTGCGTTTAAAACGCTCTTGTTCGACCGGATCCTCCGGCACGATGAATTCGTCGTCGTTGAGGCTTGCCTCGTCTCTGGAGGGAGGTATGTAATTATCATCCTCGACCTCTTTGTCTGCCTCTCTCTCGTGAGGGCTTGCTTCTGCATCCTTCTGCGCTGAATCTCGCTGGAGGGGATTGTCTTCGGCACTTTCTGGGGTGTTATTATCTCCTGTGCCGGAATCTCCATTCTTGCTGTGGCGAGATTTAGAGCGGCGCCGCTGACGTTGGTGCTTGGGTTGTTTCTTTAAGGAATCTGCCTCCGCTGCTTCTTCGCCGTCCCCATCTTTTCGGGTGTCCGCCATGTATATGTCATATGACGAGGTGGGCTTCCAGTGCCCTGTAGGTGCTGGCTCTTGTTCGTCTCCGGCATCGTCATCCATACCGTCGATGTCATCGGAGTCATAGTCTAGCATGTCGGTTAGATAAATCGACAGTGGCTACAAAGTGGGTGGTGGGTGGGTTTGAATTTCTTCGTCGTCCGCATCCCAACCATCCTGGCCGTAATCCGGCCAGGGCTCTCCGGATAGCGAGAGATGCTTTAGCTAATTTAGGATATCGCCAAAGGGTGAGTATTGGAAGATGTCGCGCGGTGAACTCCATGACCGCGCCCAATCGATTCGATTAGCGGCGCGGGAGGTTGAGTCCGGCGAGGACTCCGGCACCTCGAGTCAAAAGCTTTGCAAGGACAAGGTTAGTGTTCGGCTCCATCGCCGTGGAAGTTGCAGCCCCGAGGTGGTGTCCAGCCACGGTCCTCGATCTGCTTGATCGGCTCCGGACTAAGGGCGGGCGGGTTCGTAGGCGACCACCAAGGCCTTGTCCGTGGCGAGCTAAATCATGCCCATCGTGACAGCGCAGCACGCCGGCCGTGGCTCGAGTCCATCGAAGATTAAGTCCCGCGGATGTCGGCCGTGAAGTTTAGGCTTCGAACCTGACTGATGGCGGGCGTAGCTTCGATCTGCTCGGATGGCCAAGTAACTTGCCCGCGAAAGGCGGCCGCCCGAATCTGAAGATCTGTCCGGGGAGAAAAGTCTTACCCTGGACGGCGTCGTTGTTGATTGAAGGAGCCATCAAGCCTATCGGTGACGACACAGAGGAACTCTCAATGAAAGCACCAATGTCGGTGTCAAAACCGGCGGATCTCGGGTAGGGGTCCCAAAGCGTGCGTCTAGGCGGATGGTAACAGGAGACAAGGGACACGATGTTTTACCCAGGTTCGGGCCCTCTTGATGGAGGTAAAACCCTACGTCCTGCTTGGTTCATATTGATGATATGGGTAGTACAAGAGTGGATCTACCACGAGATCAAGGAGGCTAAACCCTAGAAGCTAGCCTATGGTATGATTGTTGTAATGGATGTTGTGTCCTACGGACTAAAGCCCTCCGGTTTATATAGACACCGGAGAGGGCTAGGGTTACACAGAGTCGGTTACAATGGTAGGAGATCTACATATCTGTATTGCCAAGCTTGCCTTCCACGCCAAGGAAGGTCCGATACAGACACGGGACGAAGTCTTCAATCTTGTATCTTCATAGTCTTGGAGTCCGGCGGACGATGATAGTCCGGCTGTCCGGACACCCCCTAGTCCAGGACTCCCTCACGGCTCTTATCTATTTCCATTTTGTTAAGAGTTTCCTCATAGATGAGGTTTAATCCGCTACCGCCGTCCATGAGCACTTTAGTAAGACGGAAGCCGTCCACAATTGGACTAAGGACCAAAGCGGCTGGTGCACAGACTGTTCGGAATTGAGGTTCGTCTATGGCATTGAAGGTTATGGCCGTGTCGTTCGACTGATTTTTTGCTGCAACGTGGCAGACTTCAGCGAGGTTGCGGAGTGCTTGCTTGCCCCTATTATTTTAGGCAAAAGTCTCGAAGACTGTCAGTACTATATTGTTATTCTCTGTGGGATGGTGATCTACGGTATTGTTGATGAGAAGGTCCTCGCCGTTGTTGGCCACCTGCCGGAGTATCCAACATGCTCTAAGGCTGTGTGTTGGTGTGATGCCTGGTGTGCTATGAATTTTGCATGGCCTGTTGAGCCATCCCTCCAGTACGGTTTCATGCCCTGTAAAGGGCTTTGGCTTGTTTGTAGATGGATTGGGTGACTTGCGAGAGCGCACCCTTTTAGTTTGGACGAGGGGTTTAGTGAGAGCCGGAGGTTCCCAGAATTTTGTTTGGGTTTTCCAGGCGCTTTCCATCGCACAGTACTTCTGTACTATGGCCGCCAAGTCGGCGAAGTGTGCTATGTCACGGCGACTAATGGCGTTGAGAATTCCCTTGTCCGTGCAATTTTTGCAAAAGAATGAGATTGCATCTTCCTCGCGACAGTCCTTAACCTTGCTCATTACAAGTAGGAATCTGGCCCAGAAGTGATGTACTCTCTCTTGGGGCTCTTGTCTAATGTGGGAAAGATCACTTGTGTCTGGGTAGGTGGGCAGACTTAATCCCAAACCCTGATCCGATCTGAGACCCAGGGGCAAAGGAGCTCCCGAGCTTGTCAGCTCAGGCTCCAAGATGTTGCCCAATATTTGTGGCCCGTTACCCGATTCTAAGTTCGGAGCTTGGGCCATGTCCTCCCGTAGACGGGTATCCGGCTCGGAGAGCTCAGGAATCTGGACATAGTTCATCCTCAAAATAGAGGAAGAATCGCTGTTTTGATCCTCCACCACCGCTATCTGATGGGTGACCGGCGGAGAGTTAATCTCCCTTTGGTCAGGTTTAAGCCCGATCCGATCATAGTCCATAGCGACTCCCAGGGTGGCGATGCGATCCAAGAGCTCGTTCATGGAGGAGAGCTCCATTGGATCCATCTGCTCGGTGAATTCCGAGCTGATGCGGAGGTGTTCTTGATGACCTGATAAGTCATCGTTGGCGTGGCAGCCGAATGGGTGGCCATGACGAAACCGCCCAGCCAGAGAGTCTGGCCTACAGCTAGGGTTCCTCCAGAGGTGATGTTGTCCTTGACGACAAGGTGAGCCATCAAGCCTTATCGGGACGGCACAGTGGAACTCTCAATGAGAGCACCAATGTCGGTGTCAAAACCGGTGGATGTCGGGTAGGGGGTCCCGAACTGTGCGTCTAGGCTAATGGTAACAGGAGGTGGGGGACACAATGTTTACCCAGGTTCGGGCCCTCTCGATGGAGGTAATACCCTACTTCCTGCTTGATTGATCTTCATGATATGAGTATTACAAGAGTTGATCTACCACGAGATCGTAGAGGCTAAACCCTAAAAGCTAGCCTCTGATTATGATTGTTGTTGTCCTATGGACTAAGCGCTCCAGTTTATATAGACACCAGAGGGGGCTAGGATTACACAGAGTCGGTTACAGAGAAGGAGATCTACGTATCCGAATTGCCAAGCTTGCCTTCCACGCAAAGGAGGGTCCCTTCCGGACACGGGACGAAGTCTTCAATCTTGTATCTTCATAGTCCAACAGTCCGGCACAAGTACATAGTCCGGCTGTCCGAGGACCCCTTAATCCCGGACTCCCTCAGGCATCCCGCGCGGGCGCTAGGTCTGAGAGGACGGCCTTGTCGTCAGTGCGTGACCTTGCTCGCTGACGACGAGTGCGTCAACGTTGCACGTCCTTTTCTTCCCCTCCGGATCTGTGACCACCGGTGAGGAGGGAGAGAGAGGCCATGTTTTTTAGATCTGGAGAGAGGGTGATAGTGTGAGAAGCAAGTGGGCAGCCCTTAGCAAGAAAGCGCTGAAGCTCCAGCCTATATATCTTTTTGTATACTACTAGTACTGGAGGTGGAGTAGTGGTAGAGTACTTTATATTTTCTCTGCATACAGTACGAGTTAGTCGTGCTTCAAAACTGAACGACAGGCCATTAAAAAAATAAAGGTCGATAACTAATGTGGCACCTTGGGCCAATGCGGCCAGATCGCATTTTGCACGAGAAATTACACACCATGTTTCGTTGACATGTGGTCCCGTTCCAACATATCAGTGAGACGACGACGAGTCCTTTTCTACTAGTATTTCTGAACGAACGTGTAGGCAGGGGTGAGGGAGTCCTGGATAAGGGGGTATCCGGACAGCCGGACTATATTCATCGTCCGAACTATAGAAGCGTCAAGATACAAGACTCAAGACTTCGGCTCGTGTCCGGATGGGACTCTCCTTTGCGTGGTAGACAAGCTTGGCGATTCGGATATTATGTTTCCTTCCTTGTAACCGACTCCATGTAAACCCTAGCTCTCCGGTGTCTATATAAACCGGAGAGCATGGTCCTTAGAAGGCCGATCACATTTACAATCATACCATCATAGGCTAGCTCTTAGGGTTTAGCCTCTACGATCTCGTGGTAGATCTAGTCTTGTATTCCACATGTCTTCAATATTAATCAAGCAGGAAGTAGGGTTTTACCTCCATCGAGAGGGCCCGAACCTGGGTAAACATTGTGTCCCTTGCTTCCTGTTACCATTAGCCTAAGATGCACAGATCGGGACCCCCTACCCGAGATCTGCCGTTTTTGACACCGACATTGGTGCTTTCATTGAGAGTTCCTCTATGTCGTCGCTTCAAGGATTGATGGCGTCTTCAATCGTCAACGACACAGTCCAGGGTGAGATTTTTTCCCCGGACAGATCTTTGTGTTCGGCGGCTTCGCACTGCGGGCCAATTCGCTTGGCCAGTTGGAGCAGATTGATAGCTTCGCCCCTGGCCACCAGATTAGGTCTAGAAACTTGATCCACATGGAAGATATTCGCGAAGACTTGATCTTCGGCGGATTCGAGCCTGCGCCAGGAATGCCGGACAGTCACGACGAGCACGGCCTAGACCTGCAGTCGGACAATACTCGGGACATCATCCCCGAAGCAGCCCTGGATCTACATCCAGGGCAGGTTGCGTTGCCTATGGACGGAGGGCTGGACCCCGCCCCGCGGGCCGCGCACTTATCGGCGGTGGAGCCGAACACGGGTCTCACCTCCGTGGAGGCCTATAACCCTGGGCCCCCGGACTCATATCCGGCCGTCGGCCCTGGTCCGCACACTCTCGAGCCAGTCGAGCTAGGTTGGGCTCCGGTGATGGAGTTTATCGCTGCGGACATCTCTCAACACTCGCTTTTTGGCGACATGTTGAACTCATTAAAGTCTCTCTCTCTGTCAGGAGGCTCTGAGCCGAACTATGTCCGACTTGAGTTGGAAGCAGGCGACGAAGGAATTCGCTGCCCACCCACCACCCACTTTGTCGCCACGATCGATGACTCAACCGATGTGCTCGACTTTGACTTTGACGACATCGACGGTATGGACGACGATGCAAGAAACCAATGGACAGCCACCTCTTCAAACAAAATATACACGGTGGACACTCCGAAAGAAACCAATGGCGACATGGCAGTGGAGGACAACCCCTCGGGAGGAAAAGCAAAACACGGGTGTCTCAGACGCCACTCCAAACCCGGCCACATCAATACCGGTCCCGGAGATGATCCGGATAGTACCGAAGAGGAATACAGTCCTGATCAGCTGACCATCAAGCAGGCCGCACAGGGCACGGTGGGATACTTTGAGAGGGACAATTATACACCCCCTCCGAAGACGAGGTAAGCCTTGACAATGACAAATTCGGCGTGCCTGAAGACCCAGTGGAACAAGTTCGCTTTTGGCGACGACTCATAGCCACTGCAAAGAGTCTGCAAAGGAAGTGAGAGCAGCTTAAGGCCGAACAGGATTTGCTCATAGAACGGTGGACCAAGATCCTGGCCACTAAGAAGTACGGACTCGACCGCCCTAACAAAGGACACACACGGCACAACTGGCTACCTCAACCTAAGCAGGAAAACCAAAGGCGCATAACCCGATGTCCGCACACCACTACGGTCCAAACCAGCAAGAAGGATACACGAAGAAGCAGCCTCAAGCCTCGGCGCAACGGTCATAAACGGCAAATCAGGGAAGCTGGTATCAAGTTAAGAAAATCCCAGTATGGTCAACGGACAAAGAACAGCTCAAGCCTATTCGGCCCAAGCCACGAACTCGGTCAGCCGTGCGAAATTCATAGTACTCCCAAAAGAACGGCAAAACATACTAATAGAGAATGCCGGATCTCCAAATTAAAGCAACGGGGTGTGTGCCGGAAACATTGAGGGGAGGCGCTTAGTCAAAAGCCCCCCCAGAGCACAACAGCACGGCCGACCGCCCCCTATCATACAAACCACAACAATTCAATTGCAAACCCCCAGACCTAACAGTCCAGGGGCTCCTTAAACAATAAAGCCCAAGCGGGCATGCAAATAGCACCTTCTACATGGTATCAGGCACAAAGGCCAGGTTAATTGGCCCGCCGCCCCAACGGTTGTTTTCAGATAACCAACTAAAGTCATGCCATCGGCGCGTTCCCCCTATACGGTATCACACCGTATGCTAACAGGATGAACCACGTTGGCTAGATTCCACATGGTAAATCATCAGGCCAGCACCAGTAATACACTCACGCCTGCGTGCCGAGCCAAACCCCGCCCTTAAAAGCGGAGATCATACAGCCGCCCGAGTAGCAAGTTGCGCATGCTTGTTAATATTTTGATACGACATCCAACTATCCAGACACCAACTGATGAGTCCGGGCTACTTCTCGAATAGCGGCTGGGGTCACCAAGGTCCGGTCAGGAACCTTTGGACCAACCACAGGGGGACGTTCGGCGGCCTCCACGCACTTACCTTCACAAACTAACTTTTATGCAGAACAGGTTTGGCGGCGTGAAGTTGGCTCGGACACACAAGGAAAGGACCATGCAGGTAGATGACAGTTTGGATTCACCTTCGATCCAATCACAGCCCCCTCTAGTCCGGCCACCACAGGTTCCGCCAGAAAACCATCTCTTCTTCATAATCATAAATCGCATTCATATAAATGGACATATCATATTACTGCAATGCGTAGGCTTAACTAAACATGCACCTGTCGTCGTTCATCATTGACGCCTCTTTGCCATAAAAATGGCAGCCACGGTTTGTGTTACGCCCGGTTATGCCAGGCTCCCTGTCTGGCAATAAAGTCCGACCACCTTCTCGGTCGCTTGGCACCCCGAACTTATAGCACTATATGCATCAGCTCCGAATCATGACTTGGGTCATTGGTTGGGTTTGCCCGGCTCCCATGTTTTGGTACCTTACGTTCCGTTCCGTCGGCTAAGGTAGCACTGGGAGAACTACTGCGATTGTGTCCCGGATCTGCTGGACGAGCACCTCAGTAGAGAAAGCCGAAAACCGACTGTCATCATGCGGCGAGAGCTGGTCAGCTGTTCGAGAGGTTGCAAAATCCTTAAAGATTTATTCTGCATAATGCCACTATAAAATGCAGATTGTGACGGATTGGTCTACCAATCAGGCGCCAATAGAGCCCCTAGTCCAGCCATCCGGGCACTAGGGGTTGCGCCGATCATACTCGAGTTCCTATGGCTAGGTGAGAGTAGTAAAGCCCTATAGTCTGATTGCCTGGTTCGTGGTGAGAAATGCCTCCTTATAAGGACCCAACCATGGGATAAAGAGCGTTCAGAAATACCCCAAACACCCCCATACTTCTCACGTGAGGGCTGAAGCCGACGACTGGCCAACTCTTAGAAGTTACATACAATAAACAGCCGCAAAGGAAGAACATATGTTCAAACCAAACAGGCAACATATAATAAAGGTGCCATTATCCCATATTACAAACGTTGGCAAAAATGCCCTCAGGGAAATATAATGTCTTTGGTGCACTTATCTGCCGCTAGGTGGGCACCCTTCATTACACCTTCATAATACAGTTCCGGCTTGCGATGCTCCTTACCCTCTAGTGGCCCCTCAGTTATCAGCTTATCCGCGTCAAGCTTCCCCCAATGCACTTTTGCATGGGCAAGAGCCATTCACGCACCTTCTATACATACTGATCGCTTGATAATATCAAGCCGAGGATAAAACCCACAATCCGCAGCGAGTCGAAAAACCTGGGAATTGGCTCTGCAGGCCACAGCCGGATGATCAAGTCCTTCATGGCTAGTTCGGCCACCTGGTGCAGTTCGACCAGCTGCTTTAGCTGATCGATAAACGGCACCGGATAGTTCAACGCTAGATACTGCGACCAGAAGTTCCTCCCCGCAGACTCACCCTCCTCGGACCGGTAAAATTGGGTAGCATCTGATATACTACGAGGCAGATCCGCAAACGCCCCTGTAAAATCAAGAATTTAGTTTGCCGCTTAGAGTTCTCCGCATTATAACATCATAACGGCCATACATACAACAGGCCTTACCAGCCGCAACTTTCCGGGCCTCCTGAATGTCGTCTGACACCTCGGGCTTCTTCGAGCATCTTCATGACTTGGAGAGCTTGGCGAGTTCAGATTCTTTCCCTACTAGACTCTGCTCCAAGCTCTCGCTTTTCGTCACAGCATCCTGAAGCTCCCGCTCAGCTATGACGACCCTGGCCTCGTGTTTTTCACGCAGAGCCTGTTCGGCGGCAGCCTTCTCTTGGGCACCAGCCGCTGCCTTCTTCAGCGCCTCATATTCGGCATTCGCTCCTAGGGCGTATTACATAAATGCTTTTCAATAGGCACACTTATTCATTTGTACCCAATGCAAGACAATGTTCGAACATACCTTGCTTGTCCTCCAATTGTTTCTTCACATGGCGAAGTTCTTCTTCGGCCCGTTCTAGGCTCTGCTTCAGTTCGAACACTTCCGCATCATGAGCGGCCGTCCTCTCCGTAGAAGCCTGTTTTAAAACAAATGGCTATACACCAGTAAATAAAGGTTCCCAGTACAATAGAGGGTTTGATCCCCTGTCCGGCTTACTTTCGCCGGACAGTGTATCAGGGGCTACTCCTCATATCATACTATTTCTTTAAAGGTTCCTTAGAAACCATACCTCAAAGGCCTCTATAAGGCCAAGACAGGACTCATTCAGCCCGCTTTCGGCAGCCTGAATCTTTCCAACCACCGCACCCATAAGGGTCCGATGTTCATCAACGACGGACACGTTCTTTAACACTGACAACAGACTGCCCGACATCTCAGCATATGCTGAGGTGGCCGCCGGAGTAGGCAAACCTCCCTCCATGGAGGATGGCCGCTTGCCCGATCCCGGAGCCTTAGGGGCATCAAGAACTTTATCCGGCCCCGTATCTCTTTGAGACGAAACCTCGGTGTTGCGCCCGGACTTCGGAAAAGGAATCCCCGGAGGCGTCTCGCTCACCACAGCATTCGAGCTCAACGAATCCTCCGATGAGGATTGTCCGGCGGGAGACCTTGCCGGGCTGTATGAGATGTGGCGTCAGTTAAAGTTACTATACCCGAACAACCCTGGATACATAGACGTATTCGGATTTCGGTTACTTACGATTTTCCCAGGGGCTGGGCCTCGGGATCCCACTCCGGGCTGTTATCAGCGGCTGGGGTGGATGCCTCTGGAGGAGAACCTCGCTCTCTCGTTGTCGACTCGGCCTCCAGGGACGGGGAAGCCGCACGCTTCTTCCCGACTGCAGAGCGAGGCTCGTCCTCCTTTGCCTCCTCCACTTCGTCTTCAGAAGAAGGAGCATCGCTGGAGCCTTCGGACCTGGTATCCGGAGCCTCGCGATAATGTAGGCCACTCCGGGTCTTCTTGACCTGCATGGAGGCCTCCTTCTTGGGCGCCTTGTAAGGTGCAGGGACCAGCATCTTCGTGAGAAGAGGTCCGGCCGGTTCCTCCGGCAGCGGGGCCTGACATTGTATCCGCTCCACCCTTTTTATCCATCCCTAAAGCCACAATGAAACAAAATTAAGACGTCCCCCTCATGATATGCCAACTGAAGCCTAGAGGGACATGACGTGGTTGTAACTTACTAGGCTTGCAGAATGGGATAATTGATACCCCCGGTCCTCGGAAGAGCCCGGCCATGATTTGCTGGGCTTAAAGAGCACCTTCCAGATATCCTCGTGGGAGGAATCATAGAGCTCCTGGAGGGTTTGGTGCTCGGTCGGGTCAAATTCCCATAAAGTATAGGCTCGACGCTGGCAAGGGAGAACCAGGCGAACTAGCATCACCTGGACCACGTCAACAAGCTTGACGTCCTTGTCGACCATACTTCGAACACGCGTCAGGAGCAGTGACAGCTCATCAGACGAGCACCAGTTCGGGCCCTTCTTGGGCCAGGATGTTAGCCGCAGTGGAGCTCCGGACCTGAACTCGGGAGCTGCTGCCCATTTTTCGCCGCGTGGTTCAGTGATATAAAACCACTGCTGCTGCCACTCCTTGACGGAGTCGTTGAAAGTGCCCTTCGGCGAAACAACCTTGGGCATCTTGCTCACCATGGCGCCGCCACACTCGGCGTGTTCGCAGCTCACCACCTTGGGCTTTACATTGAAAATCTTCAGCCACAGGCCGAAATGAGGCTTGATGCGGAGGAAAGCCTCACATACGACGATGAACGCCGAAATGTTGAGGATGAAGTTCGGAGCTAGATCATGAAAGTCTAGCCCGTAGTAGAACATGAGCCCGCGGACGAAGGGGTGGAGTGGAAACCCCAGTCCACGGACGAAGTGGGCCAGGAACACGACCCTCTCGTGGGGTCCTGGAGTTGGAATGACCTGCCCCTTGTCTGGTAGCCGGTGTGCTATATCTGCGGCCAAGTATCCGGCCGCCCGGAGATTTTTGATCTTCTTCTCCGTCACGGTGGAAGCCACCCACTTGCCTCCTGCTCCGGACATGACTAACTATCCAGAGAAAACCTGGGCTAGGGCGCTGGAGCTCGAGGGGGCAAGATTATGCGAGGGAGGAAGAAGGCGTGGGTAAGAATAGGGGACTCTTATCCCTTTATAGAGGTGACGAAAGCGGTGCGCCTCCCCACTAGCCTGTTGAGAATCGCTTACTTCCCAAGCGCCACGATTGATGGCACGTGGGGATTACCCATACCCGTATTGATGAGAATCCCGTGATAAGGGGACACGATCTTCTCTTCGACAGGACGTGCTAAGGAAACCGCCTCGTAGTATACGCTGTGGCTGGTAGTGGGAAAAACGGTTCGATCTGACCGAAAGGGGATGCCACATCGTCTAAAAATTGTCAGCTGAAGTATCATTTTCTCTACGGTGGTATGTGAGGATCATTTTGCAGATCCAGACACGACCTACATGTTCGATAATAACCTTGGAGTATTCGGACAAGGAACCCGCCTTGCAATGCCGAAGACAAGACTGCGCGCTGGATTCATCGTCATTGAAGCCTGGTTCAGGGGCTACTGAGGGAGTCCTGGATAAGGGGGTATCCAGACAGCCGGACTATATTCATCGTCCGAACTATAGAAGCGTCAAGATACAAGACTCAAGACTTCGGCTCGTGTCCGGATGGGAGTCTCCTTTGCGTGGTAGACAAGCTTGGCGATCCGGATATTATGTTTCCTTCCTTGTAACCGACTCCATGTAAACCCTAGCTCTCCGATGTCTATATAAACCGGAGAGCATGGTCCTTAGAAGGCCGATCACATTTACAATCATACCATCATAGGCTAGCTCTTAGGGTTTAGCCTCTACGATCTCGTGGTAGATCTATTCTTGTATTCCACATGTCTTCAATATTAATAGCAGGAAGTAGGGTTTTACCTCCATCGAGAGGGCCCGAATCTGGGTAAACATTGTGTCCCTTGCTTCCTATTACCATCGGCCTAAGACGCACAGATCGGGACCCCCTACCCGAGATCCGCCGGTTTTGACACCGACACGGGGCGCCTCTTCGTGAACCGTGGAAAACTGTCAACCGTCCACCGACTGTTCGCCTTTCCCTCTCGATTTGGAACTGCTGTCGCACGCTGTTCCTATCCCTCCTCCATTTTCCTTCAACCCTTCACCCTTCCTTCTACCGTTGTTCGATCGTCTTCTCCATGGAGGGAACAGGCCGGAAACGACCCCGTTATTCTTGCCCCGATCTGAAAGATGACGTGGTGGAGGAACTCATTGATCGGTGCGACGTCATCACCTCGGCTAGCATGGCAGGTTCGTACAAGACCATTCTCGGCTCAACTAATAACATCATTACAAGGAACCCAAGAGTCAAGGAGCGGTTTGATCTCCCCTATCTTCTTTGCCATGACCCTGATGACTGGCGCGGGGACGATGGAGGCCTCGCCTTGTGCAAGTTGATGCCGCTTGATAATGATACGTATGATGTTAAGATGCCATCGCTTGAGGGTAAGGCTTGGGCAGGCGCAAATGTAGATTGGGTTGTTTACATTGGGTCCAACTATGAGTGGGAACTTGTGAATGTGTACACTCGTGATCGGGTTCCACTTCCAAAAATCTCAGCAGACTGCCGGAGGTTGAGCACACGGTATTATGCGACGTTCAAATCGATCATGGTGACTATCTTCTATGGAAGATAGCAATTTGTCGGGTTCCCAACCACTCTTGGAATTACAAGAACTATGAAGTTGTTGCTATCTTGACAAGCTTATTGCCGTCGCCGTGGTTATTTGGATGGATATTACTCAAAAATCAGTTTCTATACACGGATGAGTACTATGATGCAATTCAATACGAGGGTCTTGTGTTTGCTGCCACCACTCGTGGCACTGTTTTCGCATGGAATCCTTATTCTTTCAGTACGTTTGTCTTCCACCGTAATTATAATTGTTTCATCCACATGCATGCGGGTTAGCAAGTTTCCCTTTACTAATTAACCTTCTTCTTGTGTTTCCAAGGTCCTGTGAACATCCCACCACCTATACTTGAAAATTTTTATAACCAAGGGGGAGATGATGATGGTGATGATCACGAGCATGAGGACGAGCAGCGCCCATATACTTTGTGGCGCCTGGCAACTAATTCCAATGGATCACCTCTTCTTGTGTGTATACAGCCCACTGATGATGTTACTACTAAGGAAGCAGGTGTAGTGTCCCATGGTCGCTTAGGGAGTCCTGGACTAGGGGCTGTCCGGACAGCCGGACTATCATCGTCCGCCGGACTCCAAGACTACGAAGATACAAGATTGAAGACTCCGTCCCATGTCCGGATGGGACTTTCCTTGGCGTGGAAGGCAAGCTTGGCAATACGGATATGTAGATCTCCTACCATTGTAACCGACTCTGTGCAACCCTAGCCCTCTCCGGTGTCTATATAAACCGGAGGGCTCTAGTCCGTAGGACAACATACATTACAACAATCATACCATAGGCTAGCTTCTAGGGTTTAGCCTCCTTGATCTCGTGGTAGATCTACTCTTCTACTACCCATATCACCAATATTAATCAAGCAAGATGTAGGGTTATACCTCCATCGAGAGGGCCCGAACCTGGGTAAAAACATCGTGTCCCACGTCTCCTGTTACCATCTGCCTAGACGCACAGTTCAGGACCCCCTACCCGAGATCTGCCGGTTTTGACACCGACATTGGTGCTTTCATTGAGAGTTCCTCTATGTCGTCACCGATAGAGCAGATGCCTCCACCCGTCTTCAAAGACGGTGTTTTCGCCGGAGGGGCCTTGGCCGCCGGCCAAACTATCCGGCTTGGTGGTTTTCTCATGACCGCCTGTCCGGCCGCCGCTTCGGCAATGACTTCTCAAGTCGTCGGAAGCAATCTTCGCGTCAGCCCTAAAGCTGCCAAACAGTTGGATCCAATAGAGCTCTCATCTGTTAACGAGCTCTTGGATCGCATCGCCGCCCTGGTAGTCACTACGGACTACAACCAGATTGGGCTTAAAACCGATCTGAGAGAGATTAACTCTCCCCAGGCCACCCACCACCTCACAGTGGTAGAGGAAGCGTCTGGCAATTCTTTGCTCAGATCTTGAGAACTATTCGCGTCCGGATTCCCGAACCCTCCATGCGGATTCCAGCGGAGGGGCGGACTTCGATCGAGCATTGAACTTAAAATCATGCATCGCCCGGACTCTGGATTGTGTCCAGCAAACCAAGCTTCCGAATTCGGAAACCCCTCGGCCTTCGAGCCCCAAGATGGGAAGGAATCCGGATTTTAGTCCACCCACCCGCCCAGACATATGTGATCTATCTCTAATATGGCAAGAGCCTTCAGAAACAGTACATCATTACTGGGCCAGATTCCTCCTCGTTATGGACGGGATAAAGGACTGCCGAGAGGAAAACGCATAATCTCAATCTTACGCAATAGCTGCGGACAAGGAATCCTAAGCGCCATTGATCGTCGCAGAATTACGCGCTTCACCGATCTGGCGTCCATAATACGAAAATCTTGTGCGATGGAGTTCGGAAAACTGAAAATCAATTTTGGGATAATCCGCCCCAAACCCAGTCCATGATAAAAGGCGCCTTACACTCAGGCCCCAGATGCAAAAACAAAAAAACAGAAACCCAATAAGGGAAATGGAACCGTACTGGAGGGATGGCTCAATGGACCCTGTAAACTTCATAGTGCAGAGGGAGCCGTCCCAACACATAGCCTTCGAGCATGTTGGATATTACGGCAGGTGGCCAAAAGTGGCGAGGAACTTCTAGCTCCGGGAAACCACTCCAACAATACCAGCACGGTATCAACAGTCTTCGAGACCTTCGCATCAAACAATATGCGAAAGCGAACAATCCGCGGACTCGCCGAAGTCTACCAAGTAGCAACAACAAATCCATGGAGTGACACAGCTATTACCTTCAACGCCAGCGATGAGCCTAAATTCGAACAACGAGCACCGGCTGCCTGGTACTTAGTCCCATAGTGGGCGGCTTCGGTGACAAAAGTCCTCATGGATGGCGGCGGCGGACTAAACCTCATTCTGAGGAAACTCTGCGAAAAATGGAAATCGATTGGAGCCGTATTGAGCGAAGCAGCACAACCTTTAGAGGAATAATCCCTAGCCGAAGCGCGCTGCACGGAAAAATCACACTCGATGTGGTGTTGGCTCTCCGGACAATTCTGAGATCCGAAGAAGTGCGTTCGGGTGGCCCCGTTCAAGAGCGGGTATCACGCCATATTAGGACGAGAGGCATTCACAATTTTTCAAGCAGTACCTCATTACGGGTACATGAAGCTCAAAATGCCTGGGCCCAGCAGAGTAATCACTCTCGCTAGTGATCCGGACATAGCACTCCGCGCCGAAAACAAGACAGCCGCACTAGCCCTCGAGGCACTATCCGAAGCCTTAGCGGCAGAAGAACTCACCGCGCTGCGCTCTACGGTGAACAGGGACGACGTGATACTCGATAAAAGATCCAAGTCCACCTCCTTCAAACCAGCAGATGAAATAATAAAATTCCAGGTCCATCCAACGGACCCAACAAAGACGGCCACCATTGGGGCACAATTGAACCCCGAAGTAGACGCCGCACTGCGCGAATTCCTTCGGGAAAATTGGGATATCTTCGCCTGGCATCCTTCGGACATGCCCGGAATCCCACGCAGGTTGGCAGAACACAGCCTAAACATCCTAAAAGGATTTAAGCCAGTCAAACAGGCTCTTCGACGATTTTCGAACCCAAAAGACGAGCAATGGGAGAAGAGCTAGCCAAACTCTTGGAAGCGGATTAGTTAGAGATATCAAACATCGGTGGCTAGCAAATCTGGTGATGGTACCAAGAAGGATAAATCCTGGCGCCTTTGTGTCGATTTTAAAGACCTTAATATGGCTTGCCCAAAGGATCCTTCCTCTCCCGCATCGATCAAATTATCGATGCTACTGCGAACACGATTCATTGTGCTTCACGGGCGCATACTCGGCTATCATCAAATCAAGATGGCGAGCGAATCAAGCATAGCGGCATTCATCACTCCATATGGACTATTGCGCTTCAACACGATGCCCTTCGGACTTAAAAATGCGGCGCAACATATCGGCGCATGATTCAAACATGTCGGCCACCCGGATCGGCAAAAGCGATCGAGGCATACATAGGCGGCGTGGTCGTTAAAACAAAACAGGTCGAAACTCTAGTAGGCGATTTGAAGCTCACATTCGACAACCTCGGAGCATATGACATCAAGCTCAATCCGGAAAAATCGTTTTCGGCGTACCACCGGAAAGCTCTTTGGGCTTCATTGTATCCGGTAGAGGAATTGAAGCAAATCCGGCTAAAATCGAGCTCATCACAGTTGGATATTCCAAAGACCTCAAACAAATACAAAATTAACGGGATGCGTGGCAGCCTTAAGCGCTTTATCTCCGTCTAGGAGAAAAGGCGTTGCCACTCTATCGCCTCCTCGGCGCACCAACACCGAGTGGGCGGATGCTGCCAACGCGGACTCGAAGAAATAAAGGCCATATTGGCAGCGAATCCGGTCCTGGCTCGCCCACTCTGGCGAACCAATGTTGTTATACATCGCAGCAACGCATCAAGTCGTAAAGCGGTCCTCGTCGTCGAGCGAGCGACGAAGGGCATAAATTCCCTCTTCAAAAACCGATGTATTATTTATCCTTTGTGTTAACCCCTGCAAATCCGTTACCCGCACTATCAGAAGATAGCATATGCGATGTTCATGGCGTCCCGAAAGCTCCGGCACTACTTTCAAGAGTGTTCGATAGCAGTGGCCTCTGAAGTACCACTCAATGACATTATAAATAACCGCGACGCAACGGGCAGGATTGCAAAATGGGCCATTGAGCTCTTACCATTTGACATAACTTACAAACCTTGACGAGCTATAAAGTCACAAGTTTTGGCTGACTTCATCGCCGAATGGACCGAAGCCGAACTCCCTAAAGAGTACGGCGCATACTCCAACTGGACTATGCATTTCGACGGCTCCAAAATGTTGGCCGGACTAGGGGCTGGCGTCGTACTGATGTCCCCAACCGGAGATATAGTCCAGTATGTACTTCAAATAATGTACACAGACTCCAACAATGCAGCCGAATACGAGGCCCTATTACATGGTCTCCGGATGGCAGTCTCCATGGGCATTCAACGCCTAGAGGTGCGCGGGGATTCAAACCTTGCAATATCCCAAATAAACGGAGACTTTGACGCCAAGGATCCGAAAATGGCAGCATATCGCAACGCTGTCCTAAAAATGTCAGCTCGATTTGAAGGACTGGAATTCCATCACATAACTCGAGATAATAACCAAGCGGCCGACGTACTGGCACGCATCGGTGCGAAACGTGATGCTGTCCCTCAAATATCTTCTGGAGCGGCTCTTCAAGCCATCCGTACTATGGGAAGAGGAGCCGGTAGTGACAAACTGGAAAAACCGCACCAACCGGTGATTGGCAGATGACATAACACCTTCATTACGTCATAATGGCGATAATCGCTGCGTGGACAGAACCTTTCTAGCCTACTTACTTAGGCAAGAACTTCCGAAGACCAAAAGCGAGGCCCGCTGCATAGTCCGCGATCGAAAGCCTACAAGGTCCATGAGGAGAACTTTATAAGAAAAGTACAACCGAGTCCTTTAGAGGTGTTTCTCCGAAGAGGAAGGCGAAATCTCTGGCTGAAATTCATGCGGACTAGGCGGACACCACGCAGCAGCACGGGCCCTTGTAGGAAAGGCATTCCGTCAGGATTTTATTGGCCGACGCGCAGGACTTGGTCAGCGATCGTCGGTTGTCGACTCTTTGCTAATCGAGCCATATGCCACCCACCCCTCAAAACTATACCCATTAACCGGCCGTTCGCGGTGCGGGGCTTGACATGGTTGGACCCCTTAAAGGGGAACCCACAAGCAAAGGTACCTATTGGTCATGGTGGATAAATTCACCAAATGGATAGAGGCCAAACCGGTCAAAAGCGGCGAGTCCGGACCAGTGATAGACTTTATATCGGGGTGGTACACCATTACGAGTCCCCACAGCATCATCACCGACAACGGCACGAACTTCACAGCCGACGAGGTTAAGTCATGGTGCAAAAATATGGGCATCAAGCTCGACTACGCGTCAGTCTATCACCCTCAAACCAACGGTCAAGTGGAAAGAGCAAATGGTCTAATAATGAGCGGCATTAAACCCAGACTAGTGAGGTCACTTACTGAATCCGACACACAATGGGTCGAGGAGCTCGACTCCGTACTCTGGGGGCTGCGGACAACGCCTAACCGTACTACCAGATTCACACCATTTTTTATGGTATACGGCGCAGAGGAAGTCTTGCCCTGTGACATTATTCATGACTCACCTCGAGTGCGCATGTATGAGGAAAGAGAGGCTGAGCTTGATCGGCAGGATAGCTTGGACACATTGGAGGAAGAAAGTGACGTCGCGAAGGCTCGTTCCGCATTTTATCAGCAGCAGGCCCGAAGATATCAAAGCAGAGAAGTACGGGCCAAGACTTACAACGTTGGTGAACTAGTTCTCGCTTGCGGACAAGAAAGGGACAAGCTCAAGCCCAAATGGGAGGGCCCTTCATTATCGATCAAGTCTGACGGCGGAGCATACCGTCTGAAATCGTCGGATAACCGACTCGAGCCGAACCCATGGTATGCAGCCCGCCTCCGACGATTCTATGCCTAGCGCCGGACTAAGAGTTCGTCCCCTTCCCCCGTCCAAACTTTTACACTTCGGCTGTCTTTTGTTTCTCTTTTTATCCTTTTTATTTAAAAGCCCTTACGGGCCTATTTTCGCATTCTTTGCATATGCATGATGTGCCATCCGCACTCAATATTCCTGGGGGCTTCTTTTACAGAAGCCCAAATTACACGGGTTTCATACCCAGCACATGTGTCAAGCTTCCACATGTACCTTTTACTCACCATTATATGCATCGATATGACTTAAGTTTTGGCCAAGCTGGGTTGCTCGGCTCTGTGCTTACCCCTCGTTCCCGATTGTTCGGCTAGGAGGTAAAGGAGCACCTCTGCGATTATTCTGCCGGGTCGGCGGATGTGTAACTCAGGTAGGTGAAGCCGAAAGCTAAGCGTTCTTAAGGGAATATTTGGTCGGTGACTTAAAGATGACTTTTACCTATTTTATCTATCTACCCCGGATGTTTTATTGCTTTCTTTGCAGTCCGACATGCACTTTAGGGCATGCCTCGAGAAAGGAACCCTTAACGGAACTATTCTCCTGGAAGATGTTTCTTACTAACCATGTAATATAACATAACTAGTTGGGCACTTGTCTGATAAAGCACTAATGACCCCTACGCCTGGGCTCCATGCATACCACGGTTGTTTCTCAACCAAAGAGGTATTCGGACACACTCCAGACTCTAGGATCCCGAGGTTGAAGCGAAAAGGTTGGCAAAGACAAACGATCTACAATCCGGCTAGAAGGCATTTCACATGTCACTTTAAAGGATAACATACATTGTCAAACTTACTGATTGTATTCCTCCTCAATCCCGTCTAACAGGCTGTCTAGTTCTGATCCCGTTGGGAAAATTTAGCAGCCAACTCTACTTGGCTGTACACTAAACTCACAGGGATCTCCTTCCCATCGGGCCCCACCGGTCCAACTTCGGCCATGTGGTTGGGATCCGCCTTCTTGTACCACGTCTTCACCATGGCCCAAGCCTCCCTAGCACCTTGACGGCAAGCCGAAATCTTCCACAAAAGGAAGCGCTGCCGCACTCCCTGCAGCTTCTCCGCAAGCTCCCCGAGGCCCTCGGGTAGGGTGAGGGCTGGCCATAAGGCCTGAACGACGCCACTCATTGCCTGCCAAACTCGTTCGAGTAGCTGCAACAGTTCGGGAAGTTGATCACCCGTTGATACGGGCATCTCCTCTGCAGGATGACCCGTGAGTATACCTACAAGACATATCATGTCAAAACACTTCCTCGCCGAACTCTTCTTCTCAAAAGAGTCCGCTCAAGCACTTACTATAAATTCCGCGACGAAGCCGCTGATTCTCCTTAACGGAGCTGGACAACTCGGCCCGAGCGCCTTTCAGCTCTTCTCCGAGCTTGGCGTTGGCATCCTGGAGCTTGTTCCTTTCCTGCTGAACCCTATTCAGCACACTCTCGCCGACCTTTAGTGGCGCAACAATCTTGTCTGTCCGGATCTTGTCGGCGGTACTGCAATGTCATTATTAGCCTCATGGCGCACGCCGCCTGGCGCTTATATTTATTAATAAGAATGTGTTACTGGGGAGGGTCTTTCCATCTCCTCTTGCGGCGCAACAAGTGCGGCCTCGATTGGGCCTTGCAATCTTGCAGCTCCGGGATAGCTGGGAGTTCTTCTCGGTAAAGCTCTGCGTTTCAAATGATCCTTAAATCAGTTAGCATAACTACTTTAAGTCTCGGGGGCTACTGGTATATACAACCACTAAAATTCCCTTACCCGTATGTCTTTCACATACTGCTCTGTGGCTCTGGTAAAACCATCTTGAGCGGCACGGAGATGCGCGTCCCCTGCTTTAAAGGCATCCCATGCCTCCGGGAAAAAGCACGCTTCACGAAATACTGTCCGGCGGTGCCTATGGTTCATGGCGCTCTCCACCTCAGACTTGGTGGCGGACAGTCTGTCGGTGTCCTCCATTGGAGAAGGATCCGGCCCGCGTCTTGCGCTTGCCTCCCCCTCGGGCCGAGGCTGGAGCTGGCGATGTAGGTTGGATCGGAAACTTCTGCGCCCGCAGTTCGGCGAGCGCTTTTTCGCCTATAAAGATCATGAGCACTCAGGCGTTCTCTCCGAACGTTGCTCTAAAAAATCAAATACGAGCTATACCTTTGCGGCGACGTTTCCGCCCGCACCGTGCTCCTTTTCCGCCTGCTGGTCCGGACTGGCCTCTGTTGGTCAGCCGCCGCGGGCTCGGCTTCCTGCCGTAAAGGCGCTTCCTGCAAAATACCATCATTCGCGAAGGTTAGAAATGGGCAAGGAAGAGATAATGGTGTCCGGGCTTCGGACGCGGTCACCTGGGAAGCCGGACTTAGTCCGGGGTAGTCCGCTGTAATGGCAACCAATGCATTGTCTATGCTGAGCTGGTGAAATACCCCGTCGATCAGCTCCACCTTGATGTCCGGGTCCTCTTCGGAGGCCGGATCCAGGGATCTTTCTGGATCCTCGGGTTGCGGAGCAGGACTCACCATGTCCTCCACAGTCCGGCGTAGATCCTGCGCCGAAGACATAATGTGAGAAACTTAAACTTCGAAAGCACGGGTTGAGCCCTTCAAGGTGTTCAACTTACCCATCCCCTAGGGTTGGTCATGGAAAACCCATTCAAAGGGTTCGTCCGAAGGAAGTCCACCTTCTCCCCCTTGTACAGGCTGGATAGGATCTCCACCAGATCCTCGGTCGAATCCGGCCCTTTGCGGCCATGCCGGGTGGCATCGTCCTCCCCGTTGAAATCCCACATGGGGTGGCCTCTGTATTGCAATGGTTGTACCCCCCGCTTGATGCATGTCACCATAACTCCGATCATGGTCAAGCCAGAATGGGCCAATAATCTTATTCGCCCATCAAGTAATGGACGCTCTTGTCTTCCTCAATCGGGGCTCATGAGCGCCGGTGAGGCGTTCTTCAAGGGAGCAGCACTAAACTCCGGGAGGCCGATCCGGACTGGGTC
Source organism: Aegilops speltoides (assembly GCA_021437245.1). NCBI lineage: Eukaryota > Viridiplantae > Streptophyta > Magnoliopsida > Poales > Poaceae > Aegilops > Aegilops speltoides. The sequence continues at coordinate 420,662,577 of CM038142.1, read as the reverse complement.
TGGTAGTGGAGCGTCTCCTATATAAAACCACTCCGAGGGCCAGTCTTCGGACGCCTTCTTGGGAGTACCGGATAGGTATCCGGTCCCGGCGATGTGCCATATTTCGGCACCGCCCACTTGATATGTGGACCCCTCGTGAGAACGGGGTACGAGGCAAAACAGCCTCTTCCACAATGCGAAATGGGGCTCAATGCCCAGGAATAGCTCACAAAGAGCTCGTAGCCCGTGATATGCAGCATGAGGCGGGCGTGAGGTGGTGGAGCTGGAGTCCGTAGAACCCGAGAGCCAGCGGAGGAATGGATGTATTGGGAATCCGAGTCCCTTATCGAGATAGGGGCCGAAGCATACTCGCTCCCCTTATTGTGGCTTGGAGTGTCCTCCTTTGCCTCCCACCTTGATAAGTAACCAGTCCGGCCCGGATGGGAATATGAAATTTGGAGGAGAAATCCCCCGTTTGGAGCTTCACTAGCTCGTTGTGCGACCTGAGCACCTCCTCCAATTCCCGGCGGTGGGCTGGGAGCGTGAAGAAGAGCGCGACGGCGATCCATGATGGAATGGATTTCTAGGTCAAAGGCGCTCGATGGGGTATTCAGCGGGAGGAAGGCGGTGCGGTTTGGATCTGGATTCTTGCCTCTTTTATAGGCGGACGACTCGCACAACTAGGGGGTGGAATGTAAAAGACACCCTGGCTTTTCGCATTCGTGCGACGCGTGGAAGAGGGCCATTATTTGGCATAGAAGCCGAGGAACACAGTGTTCAAGATGAAGCCGGACTTTGTTCAAAAGGTACATGGAATTTGAAGGGAGAACCCGCCTTGCAATGCCGAAGACTATAAACGTGCTGGACTTATCGTCATTGAAGCCTGGTTCGGGGGCTACTGAGGGAGTCCTGGACTAGGGGGTGTCCGGACAGCCGGACTATCATCGTCCGCCGGACTCCAAGACTACGAAGATACAAGATTGAAGACTCCGTCCCGTGTCCGGATGGGACTTTCCTTGGCGTGGAAGGCAAGCTTGGCAATACGGATATGTAGATCTCCTACCCTTGTAACCGACTCTGTGTAACCCTAGCCCTCTCCGGTGTCTATATAAACCGGAGGGCTCTAGTCCATAGGACAACATACATTACAACAATCATACCATAGGCTAGCTTCTAGGGTTTAGCCTCCTTGATCTCGTGGTAGATCTACTCTTGTACTACCCATATCATCAATATTAATCAAGCAGGACGTAGGGTTTTACCTCCATCGAGAGGGCCCGACTCTGGGTAAAAACATCGTGTCCCACGTCTCCAGTTACCATCCGCCTAGACGCACAGTTCGGGACCCCCTACCCGAGATCCGCCGGTTTTGACACCGACAGTCGCACTCTCTGGCCTATTCCAACACCTGTTGCATGGTATTCAGGATGGATACTAGTGTGCTAGCACCAACACCTTCTCCCTGGAACAGAATTGATAGTCTTGGAGAAAACTCTCGCTTCCTTGGACAAAACTATCCAATGATGGTGAAAGGCGATCCAACTGCTGTTGACACAATGTTACTACGATTTATGAGAAGCAAATGTGTCTATACCTCAGACATTTGGGTGGTTACCTACCCTGGTACCGATATAGTAGGCCGCTTTAGCCTGGATGATAGGTCCTGCGTTGGTCTCGAGATCGATAATGGATGGCCCGTCCCAGAGAATCACTTGTGGTTCAAAGCGTTTCCAACACCGAGGAATGGTTGAGTTGAAGTTCATTTCATTGCTTGTTATTTGTTGTGTGATGAAAACTTTAGTATTTCTAATGTATCCTCGTTGTCGATGTGGGTTGATAACCTGTTGTATGTAATAAAATGATATGCTTGTCATAAACTTACTAAATTTATAAATGGCTTTCGAGTCGCTTCTCTGAGTGAGTGGTGCGACGAGGCAATTTTTTCCCGAATACATAATTGTACATGCATTGCAACAGGTTATCGGATGAAGCCAATCAACAATAGTAGTACACTATTTGTACTAGCTTCACATGCTTCGCGCGTCGGGCGGGTGTTTTTACTATAGCCATATGTTAATGTGTTCGTTGTACGTAACCAGCACCTCGAATCCTCGATACTAGTACTATATAAGTAGTAGGAGTTGTATGTTGGCATGGGCCAGAACAAGCATTCACGTCTAGGAGTACGGCACACGCCACCACCACGACATCCATCTAACACCATATTATTTCTTGGAGTCTGTGCTAGAGCAATATCTTCAACCTCATCGTTTCTCTAACTTCAGCCGTCGCGCGGCGGGCGAGGTGGGGGTTTGCCGATAGTCGGTTTCCTCAACTGCGGTCCTACTTGTAAGGCCAACTCCAACGCAAGACCCCAAACGGACCTCCGCTTTGCATGAAATCTAACGATAATTTTGACTAGAAAAGCAATACCAAAGAAAACAAGAACCACAAGAATACATTTTACTAGAAGATATCCAACTTCCATAATTGCTCCTGTAAGTTTGATTAGTGCCTTCTCGATGGATTCATTGTTGATCTGCGGAGGCTCGATCTTGCATGCTTCTTTCTTCTTCGAGTGTAAAGAAGTAGACGTTGCTTCCTCGCATCTAGTCTCATGTCTAGCCTCTATTCTAGTAGGAGTATCAACAAGTGCACTAGTCTCATCTCTAGCCTCTATGCTAGCTAGAAGTGCTAGAACATCTACTAAATTGCGCTCTATCAATATATCGATGTACTCTTCTTCCCAATACAAAAACTTGCATCCATTCTACTCCCTCTGTTCCACAATACATGCCTTCTATTTGTCAAAATATAGATGTATCTAGACATGTTTTGGTATATAGGTACATCCATTTTTGGACAAATGGAAGTCAAGTATTTTGGAACGGAGGGAGTACACAATAATTTTTTTTAAGTTAGCACAACTAGCCTAATCCGAGAGCACAACCGAAGATTTGATCAGGTTCTTCCTCCTTTTGCTGACATGTGGGACATCCAGCATCCAGGTCATGTCATGCAAGAAAATAGAGTGGTAGTTGAAGCCACGTGATGCGCATCTTGGGTTAAACTGTAAATAGAATCTTACTACTCTTGAGTAACTCCAAAAGCGGCCACCAAAGATTTTATTGGATTTGTTTTTCATTACCATCACGTAGAGGTGAATGATGTGCAGGTTCAGTGGGTCCTCTTGCGATTTCACTGACATGTGGGACCGCATGTGAGCAAACAGACAATGGGCTCCGTGCGTCCGCTGGCTGGCTGAGAAGAGAGATAGAGGAGGGCCGAGCATGGACTCCAGGAAATTTGTTCAACGTACCTCGATATAGGCTCGATATAGTGGGGTGGCATGGGCCATAACTAGCATTCACGTCTAGCAGTATGGCACACGCCACCAACACGAGTCCCATCTGACACCAATTTTCTTGGAGTCCATGCTACAGCCATCTCTTCTCCCTCCTGTTTTCTCAGCCATCGCGCGGTGGGCAGGGTGGAGGTTTGCCGATAGTCGGTTTGCTCAACTGCGGTCCCACTTGTAAGTGAAAATGCAACACCGCACACATTCCCCCTTGAGGGGCATGTCAGACCAACCGTGTGGGGGTGTGATGCGAACACGGCAGGCTTTTCCTTTTGAACTCGTAAATGGTAAAATTTGGTTTTGCTCCATGGCGCGACTGATAGATAGAAAATAACGATTTTGCCTAGACTAATGAGAAGTTTGGTTCTGGCGCCGTTCATGCATGGAGTACGTACGGAACTTATGAAGTTGATGCAAAAGGTAAGATAATTACTAGTAGTACCATATACTACTACATGGATTTGACGGAAAGATAAAAATACATACGGATCCATCAACGACATCCTCACGCCCTAGTGCGTCGGGTCACCAACCGACGTGTGAGGAGCAGCCGCGTTGGTGGCGAGCTCAACGTGCTTCTGAACAATGCCATCCAAGGTTGCCCTGCGGTCCAAGAAGGCCATCATTCTATCGTCCTCCTCTTGCATGTAGTAGTCCTTGTGGACGATTTGCGCATAGACGTGGGTGATTATGCCAATGGTGTCTTGCCGCGCCAACGCTGCGCGGCGAGAGCGACCTCAAGGTGGACATTCTCCGGTGCGACGGCGGGCAGTCGCAGGGCCACCAGTGCGTCCAAGAGGTTGTCACCATAGTGGCCATTGAGGGTGGCAGGCATCACAGAGCCTGGGCGCGCCGGCTGGAGGCGTACGTCAAGGTCGTCCGCGAGCTTCTTGACGATGGTGAACTTGTCGAGGAAACCAACGAGGACCTCATCGAACAAGGAGACGATACTGTCGTCCAAGCGGCCCCTCGCCCTGGCGGCCTCAAGCAATACCTGGAGACATTCCTCGGTGCTGGGCCGCAGGCCGGCGTCATGGACCATCTGGCACAGCCGGCTGATGCTCGCGCTCATCGCCTCCATGGGTCTAGCTTAGCTTCTAGTCAACTGATCTTGCGATTCAAGTGATCACTCTTGCCCTTGGTTAGTGTGCGTAGGTGTGTAGGATTTTGTACTACTCCTCGGCCCTCTACTGCACCTGCCTTTGGCTGTATGATAGGTGGGCCAGCCACCCCTTGGGCCCACGTGTCATTCACCCAAATGCAGTTGCAGTAAGTCAATGAAGCTGAATGTAATCCTATTAGTTAGCAAAAAGACATTAAGTTCTCTTGCCGATAGGAATAAAACAACACACCATGTATTTATTTACAGAGGGAGTAGTACATTTTTTGTGACATGCATTACTAGATATTGCAAGTCAAATACTAAAATCCAGATGGATGTGGTAGTACTCCTAAATCCTGACGGTGGTGCTATTAGTACTAGTAGTAGTACTACCAATGTAGTAGGAGTACTAGCACTGTACTACCCGTTGGTCCAATTATTACATGATCCTCCTCACAGTGAAGTGATAAGACCCTACGCCGAAGATGACACCTCAATATAGGCGCCGTGTTCGGCATACCATAGTCGGCCTCACCGTCTACAGTCACTATCATCATGGCTGTAGAGCTAGCCTGCTTACAACTAGCCCCGTTCGACATAATTTCCCGTGCGTAGATGCCCATGCATTGCATGGAACACCAAGATTGGGGGTAGACGGCGCCGGCAGCGGCCATCGCGCCAGATTTTGCCACGACCTTCTAGATGTGGTAGGGAGGAGATAAGGCTGATTGTGAGAGACAAGGAGTTGTTTGTAAATAGGGAACAAGTGTGGGCATCTTTTTGCAAAAATGGAGAAGTTCGGTTTGTATGCGTCAGATCTAGATCTGACGGCTATTGGTGAAACATGGGAGGCACAACATCATCACCAACTCAGGACCTGTTTGATTCACGGGATTTTGAAAACGCAGGAATAGGACACGGCAATATTACAAGTTTCAAACTGATATTACAAATGTTAGGAGTAATGTTGCACCTACGAGGAGGGAATTACTAGGAAGTTTACGTAAGAACTTTCGCTACTTTAGGTGGATGCAGCATTATCCTACAAACTAAAATCCACCGCCCTGACAAGTCACTAATGGGCAAATAAGTTTTCGAGTCTCTGTCCACTTGATGTTTCAAAATCAAATTCAGCTTCTGTGGAGACTTTGTCATTTAGGTTTAGAAACTTGCGGGGATCAGCATGCAATTCATTGTTGTGCCAGAGAACGCCAAACCTCATTACCTTGAGCACACTTGCCTCCAGAACAAAGAACCTGGCCAATTTAATCTCAGATGTGCTGCCTCGGTAGTCGATCAAATCAATTTCTGTAAGATGGAGATCAAGGCATTCGATGAGATTGTTATAGTGCAGCACATTTTTCACTTTCGGGTCTTTTTTATCTGCAAAAGAAGAGAACATATTAGAGTAGCTGGCTGTATAAGATTGCCATGTCATCAAGAGGTACCAATATCATTCGCTAATACGATAGGGTTGGCTGGCTAGTGATATTTTTTCACTCTCTCTCTCTCTCTCTCTATCTATCTCTCTCTCTCTCTTTCTGTTTCCTCTCATTTTAACTAGGAGCACGTGAAGAGCTTGGGCATTTGATGCCTTCCACTATGTGGCCGATGCCATATTTCGCAAAAGTATGCCACATAATACGCATCGATGTCAAATCAAAAGATTTTGGCACCGCTCTCGCGATGTGAGAGAGTTGGCACCGCTGTGCACACAGACCCACATGTATAAACAAATCAATCAAACCAACTACACCAGCCTCTCACTCTCCCAAACAAGTGTTTTTTATTGCCTCAGTCCTCTCTCTCTCCCATGCAGTGTTTTTTCATTGTGTGAGTTAATTTGTCACAGGAGCAAAGTAGGTGATCCAGACTGGGGCACCAGGTGAGCAATGGAGGGGCATCGATGCCAAATGCATCACAAGTGAATTTGGCACGTGTTTTGGCCTACATAGCCCACTTTTGTGCTCCCTCCGTCCCAAAATTCTTGTCTTAAATTTGTCTACATACGGATGTATCTAGTTACATTTTAGTGTTAGATACATCCGTATCTAAACAAATGTAAGACAAGAATTTTGGGACGGAGGGAATACTGCCTCATATTTAGTATAAAATTTTGACCATAGATTTACCTAAGAAAATGCCAATGCATGTCACTAAAAATACCATTTGAAATTATGTTCAAATACGAATCCAATGATATAGTTCTTAGTGACGTGCATTAACATTTTGTCAGTTAAATCTATGGTCAAATTTTGATACTACAAAATTGGAAGAGTAAACCAGGACGGAGGCAGTACTTGCTCTTAGGGTAAGCATAGAGTTACTAGAGTAGTCTAAGTTACTTTCCACTATGACTAGCCTAGGCTACTATAGTAGTACAACATAAAAACGATGCAGGTGATCACGTGAGAAAAAAATACCAAAAACATTTCTTTCGGTGCAGTGCGTAGATGCAGTTTTGAACACGACACTTGTCATCATAATTTGGGAAAATTATGAAAAAATTGAGCTACGTGGTGATTACCGTTTACTAATAGGAAAGAAGTTTCACCTCGATGAGTAGCTTCTCCGTGCACAAAAAGCATGTAAGGAATCCAACAACTTGATCCAGATTGGGGCCGATAGATTTTAGTGCCAAGATCTTCACTGTGCGCATGGACTGGGTCAAGCTTGTAGGAATCATTTTCTGGAAGACGATCGTAAATACATCAAGAAGAAATTTAAAAATGTGAATTTCAAGAAGACAGAGAAGAAGATGAGTGTTGTACCTGAACAATTACGGATCCACTAAAGAGTTTGGAGAATTTGGCAGACGAGTACACCAACGTTGGTAATTTCGGCGTGTCAATGACCCTGATTTTTGTTGGACCTTCTAGATCCAATACAAGAAATCTCTCAAGGAAAGGCACATTCTCAATGACCATAACGTGGAACAGCTGGAGTGATCTCTTCCCAATTGATGTCTTGTTGCGGGGCCAGGAAGACACATAAATCCATCGGAGATTCGTTGAGGTGATGTGGAGGCTAATGAACCCGTGGATCTGCTCGAGACGAAGGTACTCGAGTGCAGTACAGCTGCGGAGCAGGTGCTCCATAGCCTTCTTCGAGATGACAACGTCGAAGACGTCGAGATGCTTGAGTTGAGGGAGAAGATAATCCGGGGAAGATAACAGGAGCTGAAGCTGGCGCGACACAGCGTTGGGGTGAGGCGGAGCGTGGACGGCGGTAGAGAGCGACATCGTCCAGCTTCAAAGCTGAGCTCCTCGAGCTGATCTAGGGTGGGGGATAAGAACCAATCGTCGAACTTGGGTTGGACCTTGTAGTTGGTACTGAACAAGTGGATGTCAAGGCGTCTGGCTGGCCAAGGGTGCGATGAAAGGATCTTGGAGACTGCGGCCATGCGTTTGCAATCCCCGTCGTAGAGGCAGCTGTCGACGGCGAGGTTGAGGGAGACACGGCGCCAGAGGGGGCGCCACCACCGAGAGAGCAGGGCGGTCCGCACGACAGATTTGGTGGGGAGGAGGACGATGATGACAAGCAGCATGTCGTCGGGGAGGCTGCTGATGAAGTCCAGGCTCACCGGCTGCGGTTTTGGCTCGAGCCGCCTCTGCTTGTTGGCTGCCTCGCCGTCCATCTCAACCGGCGGCGACGCCGGTGTACATGTGTGCTGGTGTGTGTTGTGTGCTGGGTGTGCGCGAGTGCCTCCTTCTGTGCATGCTGCCGCACAGTGGTGAATTGTGTGCGAGTGCATCCTTCACATGCAAGAAGTGTGTCCTCACTGCGCCCTCAATTTACTAGCGTGCGGGGTGCTACCCCGAGTGGTTTCAACTTTGTTTACTTCACCGCGTGTCAGATGGGACTCTAGTTTACTTATTTTCACCCACTGCCACATGGGCGAGCACACGAAGATATAGAACACGAGCTGACAAGGCAGCATGTGGACTGGTTGACCAGTCAACTTAACAATATCTGAACAATCTGACTGACGGTGGCGTATAATCTGTCGGTATAGAGAGTTCGAGTGAGAGGGGAGGCCCGTGAGAGATAGCAGAGAGAGAGAGAGAAAGAGCTACTCCCTCCGTTCGATAATGTAGTTCCAACATTTTTTTAAAGTCAAACTTTTAAAACTTTGACCAAGTTTATAAAGAAATTACTTATATCTACAATACCAGAGATAAATGATAGTATGAAGTAAGTACATGTTGCGATGAATCTAATGATTGTTCCAGATGTAAATGTTTTTCTCCACATATACCTGGTCAAACTTTTCTGAGGTTTGACTTTTCAAAACATCCATATGCTTATGGACGTGACAGAGTCCCTAACTAGAGAGAGAGAGAGAGATAGAAAGAGCGAATGAAAAAGTGTGTGCACGTGTGAAAGAGACATGGACAACACACGACAAAAGTAGAGAAAAAGCATGCGTGTCTTATGCAAACATATCACACATGCATCTTTGACATCGGAGGCAAGGTGAGGAGATAGTGTGTGGTTGTTTGGAACCGAGAGAGCAAGACCCCTGGCACGTGGCCAAGAGGGGTCTGACAAACAAGGGAGAGAGGTCGAGAGAGACGTACGGAGAAAATGTAGACATGGGAAGGAGAGAGTGTATGTTTGTCATAGAGAGATCCCCTGGAGATCGTGATGGGACTACATGGGTGGGAGATCGAGTGACAAGGTGTGTGCGCGATAGAAGATACCCCGAGAGATATCGAGATAGACGTATGGATGGAAGAAGACAATACATGTCTTCCTGATGGCTAGTAAGAGATAATCATACTAAGGAGGGGGGAGTGCTTGCGCCTATGATGGAGTGAGGGATTATGGTACTTAGGGGGGGGTGTCACATGGAGAGAGAACAAGGGCGAAGAGTGTTGGATGGGTCTATATTTATCGCGAGCGGGACATGTGTATGTGTGAACCAGGGAGATATAAGGTCAGTTTGGCTTGCGTCTGAGCATCTTTTGCCCGGCCCGGGTTGTGGCTGGATTTCATGCACGCTTGTTTGGTTGCTACCTGTGAAAAAGAAAGCCCGCTGGCCTGGATTCCTTGCACTTTAATTAGCTGGCTGGACTCCAGACATCGCCAAGAGCTTTGCCCAGCGACCAATTTCAACGCTGGCCGTGCTCGGTCATGCGCCACGAGGCTAATAAACAACTGGATGGATATTAGCATTAAATAATTGCTGCATGGATTGATTGATGGGACGTTGATGCTTTGCCTGGCCCATGCATGAACCAAACGCTTCAGCACCACACAAGCCTGGCCAGGCAGAATTATTTTACATCTCATGTCCACACCAGGAAGTACTGGCCATCAAGGCGTGAGGGTCAGGTCACGAACCAAACTAACCAATAAAGTTTGAGAGAGATTGAGGAGCCCCGATAAGGCTGAGTGGTGCGTCAGATAGCTGAGAGGGGGAAAGAGATATTCCATCCTCTCGATAATGCAGTGCATGTAAATTTTTTAGAAGTCAAACTTTGGAAACTTTGACCAGGTTTACACAAATGTTATTTATATCTACAATACCAAAGATACATCATACAAAACTAAATATCATGGTGAATCTAATGGTATATGTTTGTCGTTCTAGATGTACTTTTTTTTCTCCACGTACATGGTCAAACTTTGTGATGTTTGACTTTTCAATAAATCTATATGCTATGGACCGAGGAGAGTGCCTAAGTCGAGACAGATCAAGTGCGTGTGAAGGAGAATGAGTAAGTGTGCAAAAAGAGTATGTGTGTGAAAGAGAAAGTGACAACAAACGATAAATTAGAGAGAGTGTGTGTTTTTTCGTTTCTTATGCGAACATATCACGCATGCATCTCCGAGATAGAAAAGCGAGGCAAGGATATACACGAAGATAGATAGTGTGTGATTGTTTGCAACAGAGAGAGACACCCCTGTAGCACATGTCCAATAGAGGTCTGGCCGACAAGGAACAAAGGTCGAGAGGGACACATGGAGAACATGGACGCATGGGGAGGGAGAGAGGGTGTGTTTGTGATAGAGATCCCTCGAGATCGTGAGGGACTATATGGGTGGGAGATCGAGGGAGGTGCGTGCGCGATAGAAAGATGCCCCGAGAGAAATCGATATAGACCATGCACATGTTTGTGTTGGAGACTAAGATTAGCTAGTCATATACATATAGGGGGACTGCGCGTGCCTACAATTGAGTGAGAGACCATCATACTTGGCTAGCTAGGCATGAGATTGTTTGTGTGTGTGTGTGTGCGTGTGAGGTGGAGAGAGAATGAGGGAGAGAGATAGAGTTTTAGATGGGCCTATCGAGTGCGAGTGAGATATGCATGTGTATGTGTGACCCAGGTGTATGGAGAGTTTGAGAGGGGGGGAGAGCTCCGAGACAACAGAGTGGTGCGTGAGAGAGTTACGGGCAACGAGCAAAGGAATTTGTGTGCGTACGATGAGTGCACCCAAGATATCTATCTTGGACTAGCTAGAGTATCATACATAGTGTGCGAGAGAGACCTATAGATGGTGTATATGTGCATGCGAACTAGAAAGCCCCCCCGCCCCACACACACAAAGAGAGAAAGAGAGAGAGAGAGAGAGAGAGAGAGAGAGAGATAGAGATGGAGAGGGACCAACAAGGTTTTTGTGTCGGATGCGTGCGACGGAATTGAAGATTGTCAGAGAGAGAGAGAGAGAGAGAGAGAGGGAGAGAGGGTGTGTTTGTGATAGAGAGATCCCCTCGAGATCGTGAGGGGACTATATGGGTGGGAGATCGAGGGAGGTGCGTGCGCAATAGAAAGATGCCCCGAGAGAAATCGATATAGACCATGCACATGTTTGTGTTGGAGACTAAGATTAGCTAGTCATATACATATAGGGGGGACTGCGCGTGCCTACAATTGAGTGAGAGACCATCATACTTGGCTAGCTAGGCATGAGATTGTGTGTGTGTGTGTGTGTGCATGTGAGGTGGAGAGAGAATGAGGGAGAGAGATAGAGTTTTAGATGGGCCTATCGAGTGCGAGTGAGATATGCATGTGTATGTGTGACCCAGGTGTATGGAGAGTTTGAGAGGGGGGGGAGAGCTCCGAGACAACAGAGTGGTGCGTGAGAGAGTTACGGGCAACGAGCAAAGGAATTTGTGTGCGTACGATGAGTGCACCCAAGATATCTATCTTGGACTAGCTAGAGTATCATACATAGTGTGCGAGAGAGACCTATAGATGGTGTATATGTGCATGCGAACTAAGCCCCCCCCCCACACACACAAAGTGAGAGAGAGAGAGAGAGAGAGAGAGAGAGATGGAGAGGGACCAACAAGGTTTTTGTGTCGGATGCGTGCGACGGAATTGAAGATTGTCAGAGAGAGAGAGAGAGAGAGAGAGAGAGAGAGAGAGAGAGAGAGAGAGAGAGAGAGAGAGAGAGAGAGAGAACAGGAGTCCGGGAGAGGGGGAGGTCATGTTTTATGCATCAAAGACTGATATAAACCATGTTTTGATATAAACTTGCATTCCAATATTTAAATTGAAGAACATGTTGTGTGCAATCCACACATGAACTGATATATGCGTATATCAAACAATTTCATTAATTTAACTTTCAACATGTTCATGGAGTACTATAATACTGCACAACATGCTACTCGATTGAGGTGTTCAATTTTGGATTTAATTCACTATTTTGACCTAGTGAACGAGCTATTTCATTGAATCGAGATATTTCATTTTGGGTCTGATTCACATTTTTGAGTGGGTCAACTATTTGTCATATAGTAAATCGCTAGCAACGAGCATGTAAAAACACATTGCTCCCGAGCATCATCTCTCCAACTAAAAAAGAATTGGCAAGCTAATATTTCAAAATTTGATTCGAACCGACTTGGTAAGGTAGACTTGGATGCTTGTTCTCCCAAAATTTGAACGAACCGTTAAACATCCTCTGCTCGGTGGAATTCGCCCGAGCAAATAAATGGGAGACGCGAAATTACCGTCCTATGTGGGACACGCATCAATTGGCCTGTTGTACATCGAGGGTAGGTTCGTAACTAAATCCAAGTGTGCCTTCTCCTCGGCCGAAATGACATTTGCCGAATAATTCATAAACCATGGTCGGCAAAACACGCTCTCCTCGCCTAAAATAGCTCACGTCCACTATTTCAAAACACACTCTCCTCACCCTAAATCGCTCGCGCCCACTATAGTTCAAAACACGCCCTCCTCGCCCGAAATCGCTCCCGCCCACTATTTGGGGAGAAGCAAAGTTACTCTACTATCCACGACCCTCAGTACACAGACCCAAGTGGAGAATCCTAAAGGCAGGGGTAGAACTGTGACTCCCCCTCACATTTCAGACAAATGCGTCCGTAAGACATGGTTCCACTCCCCGCCCAATCCCCCCCATTCATACCTCGTGGGCGCCAAATCACCTTCTCCCCGGGAAGCTCCCTTCTCCCGAGCCGCGAACCTCAGCCCCTCCTCCATGGCGCCCCCACCGCACCAATTTCACAGTCGCCCTCCTCCCTAATGCCGGAGATGCTATCCATTTGCCGTCGTGCACTGGGCCGTGTGCCTCTTACTCCGTGCTGCTGGAGCTGCCTCGACGACGGACGCATGAACCGTACCGGAGCCGATTCACCCCCGCCATTGTTCACGGTGCGGGAGCAAGATCCAACTTCGGGTCCGTCCAAAGTCCCGGCGCTGCTTCCCCGTAGCCATCGACCATCGCGGCATCGCTATTTCCCTGCCGCCGGTCGCCACCGCAACGGCGCCGGCCTCACCGACTCGGCAGCTGGACCTGCCTACTTCACCATGTCGCCAGATAGGCCGCACCCTCATCTCAAATCACTTTATTTAGGCGTCAGTTGTCTGAATTTTTATTCTGGGCCAATCGATTCCCAATGGGAAGCAGCACCCCTCGAGGCGGCAGAGCTCCTAGGCTGCCGGTTGGCTGTTGTCTAACGTAAGGGTGCAGGGCTGCAAGTTTGCCGCGGAAGCAGCACTTAGATGGCTATCTTTTAGAGTTGCGTGGGTTGAAGGTACTACTGCCGCCGGATCTGGATGACGGGGAGTCTTTGTGGATTGGCCCGGGGGCGGCGCAACCATGGCAGTGCGGTGGGGCGGGGAGCGGGGTTTTGGTCGGGGCCACGGACAGCGGAGGCAGGCTGCTCCGCCGTTGGTCGCTAGCTCTTCGGGGAAGATTCCGAACAGTGCGCACAAGACGGCCATCAAGCAATCCAGCGTAGATCGGACAATACCAAAATAAAATAAAATCATGTGACCCCAATTTAGTCTTCAGTCAACAGACGTGTGACCACTCTCGTACCTTGCTATTGATCTCTTAGTGTATTTCTTCAGATCAAAGAGATATCGTTCTTGACATTATGCATTATCTGCATCTTCAGACACACCGTCTTCCGACTCACCGCAGCTGCTCCAACAAGGGAAGCATACACTAGAAGGGAGCTATAGTCCCCACTGAATAGTTCCTTGCATTGAATGCGCGTGCCCGACATGGACAGCCACAACAACTGCAAGGCCACAGACAAGTCAGCACATGATGCTCACTCCTATGGATGGCAGCCAGATAGGTTGTACCCTCATCTTACTTGTGTGCAACATTTATGGCTTTGTTATTCATCTAAGCATGGAAAATAGATCAACACATTTCACTGTATATTCATGCTGATCTCTTACGGGTCTTGTTTAGGAGTTAACGTCGTTCCATAGTTCAGCTAAGATACTTGTTCTTTAGGTAACGCTTGTCGGATTTCGGGTTCCGGCAGACCCTTGAGATTCGAACACCGGGGTGCGCACGGAGATTTCGCCCTCTATCTACCTACTCCTCGCCGAATCGCTAGGATCTAAATTACGAAAGGAACAACACAAGAGACATGGGGTTTATACTAGTTCAGGCCACCATTGTGGTGTAATACCCTACTCCAGTGTGTGGTGTGGTGGATTGCCTCTTGGGCTGATGATGAACAATACAAGGAGGAACAGCCTCGCGAGGGTCTGTTCTTGGCTGGTGCGATGAACTGCTAGGAGGAGTTCAGTCGCTCTATCTACTGGTTTCTTGGTAAGGATCCAAATGCCACTATCATGGGGGTGGCTAGTCCTATTTATAGGCAAAGGCCCTGGGCCTCTCCCCAAATATTGAGCGGGAAGGGCGCCAACAATTGGCCATTTTGAATGGGAACAACGGGTACACCTATCCTGGCTAAAGTTGGTGTGGGTGTCAAAACCGGCGGATCTCGGGTAGGGGGTCCCGAACTGTGCGTCTAGACGGATGGTAACAGGAGAGAAGGGACACGATGTTTTTACCCAGGTTCGGGCCCTCTCGATGGAGGTAAAACTCTACTCCTGCTTGATTGATATTGATGATATGGGTAGTACAAGAGTGGATCTACCACGAGATCAAGGAGGCTAAACCCTAGAAGCTAGCCTATGGTATGATTGTTGTAATGGTTGTGTCCTACGGACTAAAACCCTCCGGTTTATATAGGCACCGGAGAGGGCTAGGGTTACACAGAGGCGGTTACAATGGTAGGAGATCTACATATCCGTATCGCCAAGCTTGCCTTCCACGCCAAGGAAAGTCCCATCGGGACACGGGGACGAAGTCTTCAATCTTGTATCTTCATAGTCTTGGAGTCCGCCGATGATGATAGTCGGCTATCCGGACACCCCTAGTCCAGACTCCTCAAGTAGCCCCGAACCAGGCTTCAATGGCGCATGTGTCCAATAAGATGTATAGTCTTCGGCGTTGCACGGCGGGTTCTCCTCCAAATTCCATGTGCTTGCCGAATAGTGTCCGGCTTCCTTACAAATGTTGCGCTCCTTGGCTTCCACGCCCAATAATGGCCCTCTTCCACGCGTCACACGAATGCAAAAAGCCAGGGTATCTTTCATGTTTTACCCCCTAGCTGCGCAAATAATCTGCCTATAAGAGAGATAAGAATCCAGATCCAAATCACACCATCCTCATTCCGCGAGTACTCATCAGAGCGCTTCTGACCTAAAACCCGTTCCATCATGGACCGTCGACGCGGCTCCTCCTCTCGCGCTCCCAGCCCTCCGCCAGGAGATTGGAGGAGATGTTCCATTCCGCACAACGAGCTGGGGAAGCTTCAAGCGGAGGGATATCTTCCTCCGGCCTTCACGGTCCCGGTTCGAGCTGGGCTGGCCACCTACAAAGGTGGGAAGCAAGCGGAGGCCACCCCTAGCCCCTCTAAAGGAGAGCGGGTGTGTTTGGTCCCTTATCTAATAAGGGGGCTGTGATTTCCCGTACATCCATTCCTCCGCGGGCTTCTGGAGTTTTCTGGACTCTAGCTCCATCACCTCACGCCCGCCTCTATTCTGCATATCGCGGGTTTCGTAGCCCTTTGCGAGCTATTCCTAGGCGTCGATACCCATTTTGCGCTATGGAAGAGGCTATTCTACCTTGTACCCCGTTCTCACGAGGAGTCAATATATCAAGTGGGCGGTGCCGAAATATGGCGCATCGCCGGGACCGGATATCCATCCGGAACCCCAAAGAAGGCGTCCGAAGACTGGCCTTCGGAATGGTTCTATGTAGAGGACGCTCCACTGCCGGATCCAGTTCGGATCGGCCTCCCAGAGTTCAGTAGGGCTCCTCTGAAGAAACGCCTAAGCTGGCGCCCGCGGAGCCCTCAACTGGAGGAAGACAAGGGTGTCCATTATTTGATGGGCCGGATAAGATTGCTGGCCCATTCCGGATTGACCATCATTGGAGTCATGGCCACGTGCATAATGCGGGGGGTGCAACCACTTCGATACGAGGGCCACCACATGTGGGATTTCAACGGGGGAAACGATGCCACCCGTCACGACTGCAAAGGGCCGGAATCGGCCGAAGATCTGGTGAAGATTCTGTCCGGCCAATACAAGGGGGAGAAGGAGGACTTCCTCCAGACGAGCCCATTGAACAGGTTCTCCATGAATAACCCTCGGCGCTGGGTAAGCGGACATTTTATTTATCCGACCCATGCCTTCAAAGTTTAAGTACCTTACTTTACGATTTCGATGCAGGAGCTGCGTCGGGATTTGGAGGGCATACATAGTCCGGCTCCACAACCCGAGGATCCAGGAAGATCCCTTGATCCAGCCTCCGAAGAGGATCCGGACATAAAGGTGGAGCTAATCGACGGGGTGTTCCACCAACTCAGCATGGACAATGCTCTAGTCGCCATTACGGCTGACTACCCTAGTTTGTTACCGGCTTCCCAGGTACTTATGACCGAAGTCCTCACACCATTATTTTATCCTTGCGCATTCCTGACCACTGTATACAACGGTGTCTTGCAGGAGGTGCCTTCAAGGCGGGAAGCCGAACCCGCGGCGGCTAACCAACAAAGGTTAGTTCGACCCCGCAGGTGGAAGAGAGGTGAAGTGTGAATTGAGGCGTCACCGCAACGGTATAACTTGCGACCGTTATTTAGGAAAAGATTCCTAGGGGGTGTATTAATGCTCATGACTTTTTCAGGAGAAAGAGCGCTCGCCGGACTGTGCCCGGCAAGGTTGCCACCCAAGCCTCCGCCAGCCAGGCTCCACCACCTGGTCCGGAGGGGGAGGCGAGCGCAAGGCGCGAGCCGGATACTCCTCCAATGGAGGATGCCGACAGGTTGTCCGCCACCAGGTCTGAGGTGGAAAGCACCATGAACCATAGGCGCCGCCGGACAGTTTTTCGTGACGCGTGTCTCTCCCTTGAGGCGTTGAATGCCTTTAACGCGGGAGATGCGCACCTCCGTGCTGCTCAAGATGGTTTGACCAAAGCCACGGAGCAGTATGTAAAAGACATACGGGTAAGGGATTATAATAGCGGTATATGCCAGTAGCCCCCGAGACTTAAAGTAGTTAAAATAACTGATTTAAGGATCTTTTAATGTGCAGGATCTTACATAGAAGAATACCCAATTGTCCCAGGAGCTACAAGAGTGCAAGGCCCAACTTGTGGCCGCACTCGCTGCCGTAGGAGGAGACACAGAGACCCCTCCTGGTAACACATTATTTCAAAAAGATAAGTGGTGTGCGGAGTGCGTGTAAGTCTGACAATGATATTGCAGATGTCGCCGGACAGGATCCGGACAAGCAACACCTACTGCGCCAGCTGAAGGCCAGCAAGAGGGTGCTTATGAAGGTGCAGCAGGAGAGGAACAAACTCCAGGATGCCCACACCCAGCTTGGGGAAGAGTTGAAAGGTGTTCGGGCCGAGCTGTCTGGCTCCGTGAAGGAGAATCAGCGGTTTCGTCGCGGCATCTATGGTAAGTGCATGAGCAAATTCTTTTGAAAAGAAGAGTTCGGCGAGGAAGCCTATTGACAGAAATATTTCTGTAGTTGCGCTCACAGGTCGCCCTGCGGAGGAAATGCCCGTTTCGATGGGTGACCAACTTTCCGAGCTGGTGCAACTGCTCGAACGTGTTCGGCAGGCAATGAGTGGCGTCGTCCAGGCCCTGTGGCCATCCGTCTCCCTCCCCGAGGGCCTTGGAGAGCTTGCGGAGAAGCTTCAGGGAGCACGGCAGCGCTTCCGCTTATGGAAGATCTCGGCCTGCCGTCAAGGTGCCAGGGAGGCCTGGGCCATGGTGAAGACGCGGTACAAGAAGGCGGATCCAAACCACATGGCCGAGGTCGGACCTGTGGGGCCCGATGGGAAGGAGATCCCTGTGAGCTTAGTGTACGGCCAAGTAGAGTTGGCTGCTAAGTATTCCCAACGGGACTATAAATTAGACAGCCTGTTAGACGATGTATTTAAAATAACATGTAAAATGCCTTCTAGCCGGATTGTAGATCGTTTGTCTTTGCCGACCTTTTCGCTTCGACCTCGGGACCCTAGAGTCCGGAGTGTGTCCGAATACCTTCTCGGTTATGACAAAACCGGGGCATGCATGGAGACCAGGCGTAGGGGTCATGAGTGCTTTATCAGACAAGTGCCCAACTAGTTATGTTATATTACATGGTTAGTAAGAAACATCTTCCGTGGAGAATAGTTCCGTTAAGGGTTCCTTTCTGGGAGGCATGCCCTAAAGTGCATGTCCGGACCAACTAAAAGCAGGAAAACATCCGGGGCAGATAGATAAATGTTTAAAAATCGTCTTTCAAGTCACCGATCGAATATTCTCTTAAGAACGCTAGCTTTCGGCTTCACCCACCGAGGTACACATCCGGTGACCCGACAATAATAATCGCAGAGGTGCTCCTTTACCTCCTAGCCGAACAATCGGGAGCGAGGGGTAAGCACAGAGCCAGTAACCCAGCTTGGCCAAAACTTAAGTCATATCGATGCATATAATGGTGAATAAAAGGTACATGTGGAAGTTTGACACATGTGCTGGGCATGAAGCCCTTATAAGTAAGCTTCTGTTAGAGAAGCCCCCAGGTATAATGAGTGCGGGTAGCACATCAGGTTTGTGCGAACAATGCGCAAATAGGCCCTCAAGGGCTTTTATAAAAAAGGTAGGAGAAGGGAGAGAAACAAAAGACAGCTGAATTGTGAAAATGTGGAGGAAGGGGACGAACTCTTAGTCCGGCGCTAGGCGTAGAATCTTCGGAGGCGGGTTGCGTTCCATGGGTTCGGCTCGAGTCGGTTATCCGATGCATTCCGCAGACGGTATGCTCCACCGGTCAGGACTTGGTCGATGATGAAGGGAGCTTCCCATTTGGGCTTGAGTTTGTCCTTTTTCTTGTCCAGCAGGCGTAGAACTAGTTCGCCAACATTGTAAGTTTTAGCTCGTACTTCTCTACTTTGATATCTTCGAGCCTGCTGCTGATAGAATGCGGAACGGGCCTTTGCCATGTCGCGTTCCTACTCCAATGCGTCCAAGCTGTCCTGCGGATCCAGCTCGGCTTCTCTTTCTTCGTACATGCGCACTCGAGGTGAGTCATCAATTATGTCGCAGGGCAAAACTGCCTCTGCGCCGTATACCATGAAGAATGGTGTGAAACTGGTAGTACGGTTTGGCATGGTCCGCAGCCCCCAGAGCACGGAGTCAAGCTCCTCTACCCAGTGCGTGTTAGATTCTGTAAGGGACCGCACTAGTCTGGGCTTGATGCCGCTCATTATCAGACCATTTGCTCGCTCAACTTGACCGTTGGTTTGAGGGTGATAGACTGAAGCGTAATCGAGCTTGATGACCATATTTTTGCACCAGAGTTTGACCTCGTCGGCCGTGAAGTTCGTGCCGTTATCGGTGATGATGCAATGGGGGACGCCATAATGGTGTACTACCCCGGATATGAAGTCTATCACTGGTCCGGACTCTGCCGTTTTAACTGGCTTGGTCTCTATCCATTTGGTGAATTTGTCCACCATGACCAATAGGTACCTTTGCTTGTGGGTTCCCCCTTTAAGGGGTCCAACCATGTCAAGCCCCTGGACATGACGCCGTGTAATGAGTATAGTTTTGAGGGCGGTGGGTGGCATGTGGCTCTGATTAGCAAAGAGCTGACAACCAACGCATCTTTGGACTAAGTCCTGAGCATCTGCCCGGGCCGTCGGCCAATAAAATCCTGTACGGAAGGCCTTACCTACAAGGGCCCGGGATGCAGCGTGGTGTCCGCCTAGTCCGACGTGAATTTCAGCCAGAAGATTTCGCCCTTCCTCTTCGGAGATGCACCTTTGAAGGACTCCAGTTGTGCTTTTCTTGTAAAGTTCTCCCTCATGGACCTTGTAGGCTTTAGATCGCCGAACTATGCAGCGAGCCTCGTTTTGGTCTTCGGGAAGTTCTTGCCTAATCAAGTAGGCTAGGAATGGTTCTGTCCACGGGGCAATTACTGCCATTATTTCGTGGGCTGAAGGTGTTATTTCATCGGCTGAACCGCCGATTATGTCAGACTGTTCTGTGTTGGGTGGTGCGGTTGCTTCCGGGTTGTTATTTCCGGACTCCTCTTCCCATAGTACGGATGGCTTAAAGAGCCGTTCCAGGAAGATTTTTGGAGGGACAGCGTCGCGTTTCGCGCTGATGCGTGCCAATACATCGGCTGCTTGGTTATTATCCCGGGCTACATGGTGGAATTCGAGTCCTTCGAACCGAGCTGACATTTTAGGACAGCATTACGATAGGCTGCCATTTTCGGATCCTTGGCGTCAAAGTCTCCATTTACTTGGGATATTGCAAGGTTTGAATCCCCGCGCACCTCTAGGCGTTGAATGCCCATGGAGATTGCCATCCGGAGGCCATGTAGGAGGGCCTCGTATTCGGCAGCATTGTTGGAGTCTGTGTACATTATCTGAAGTACGTATTGGACTGTATCTCCGGTTGGGACGTTAATACGACGCCAGCCCCCAAGCCGGCCAACATTTTGGAGCCGTCGAAATGCATAATACAATTGGAGTATGCGCCGTACTCTTTAGGGAGTTCGGCTTCAGTCCATTCGGCGACAAAGTCAGCCAAGACTTGCGACTTTATAGCTCGCTGAGGTTTGTAAGTTATATCGAATGGTAAGAGCTCAATGGCCCATTTTGCAATCCTGCCCGTCGCGTTGCGGTTGTTTATAAAGTCGTTGAGGGGCACTTCGGAGGCCACTGTTATCGAACACTCTTGAAAGTAGTGTCGAAGCTTCCGGGATGCCATGAACACCACGTACGCTATCTTTTGATAATGCGGTACCGGACTTGCAGGAGTTAAGGCGGTGGATCGTAGTAAATGGTTTTTGAAGAGGGAATTTATGCCCTTCTATTTCTCGTTCGACGACGAGCACTGCGCTTACAACTTGATGTGTTGCCGCGATATATAACAACATTTGCTCGCCCAGGTTAGGCGCGCCCAGGACCGGATTTGTTGCCAATACGGCCTTTATTTCTTCGAGTCTGACAGTGGAGGCATCCGTCCACTCGAAGTGTTCGGTGCGCTTAAGGAGGAGATAGAGGGGCAATGCCTTCTCTCCCAGACGGGAGATGAAGCGGCTTAGAGCCTCCACACATCCAGTCAATTTTTGTATTTGTTTGAGGTCTTTTGGAATACCCAGCTGTGACAAAGCTCGGATCTTGGCTGGGTTTGCTTCAATTCCTCTACCGGATACAATGAAGCCGAGAGCTTTCCGCTGATGCGCCAAAACGCATTTTTCCGGATTCAGCTTAATGTCGTATGCTCGGAGGTTATCGAATGTGAGCCTCAAATCGTCTACTAGAGTTTCGACGTGTTTGGTTTTGACGACTACGTCGTCTACGTATGCCTCTACTGTTTTGCCGATTTGGGTAGCCAGACATGTATGAATCATGCGCTGATATGTTGTGCCGGCGTTTTTGAGTTCGAAGGGCATCGTGTTGAAGCAGAATGGTCCATGTGGAGTAATGAATGCCGTTGCGGCTTGGTCCGCCTCCGCCATCTTAATTTGATGGTAGCCGGAGTATGCGTCAAGGAAGCACAATGAATCGTGTTTCGCAAAGAGCATCGATTATTTGGTCGATGCGGGGAAGGGGGAAGGGATCCTTTGGGCAGGCCTTGTTGAGGTCTTTAAAATCGACACATAGGCGCCAGGATTTATCCTTGTTTGGTACCATTACCAGGTTTGCTAGCCAGTCCGGATGTTTAATGTCTCTGATGAATCCGGCTTCCAGTAGTTTGGCCAGCTCTTCTCCCATTGCCTGTCTTTTGGGTTTCGAAAATCGCCGAAGAGCCTGTTTGACTGGCTTGAATCCTTTTAGGATGTTTATGCTGTGTTCTGCCAGTCTGCGTGGGATTCCTGGCATATCTGAAGGGTGCCAGGCAAAGATGTCCCAATTTTCCCGAAGGAATTCTTGTAGTGCGGCGTCTACATCAGGGTTCAACTGTGCCCCGATGGAGGCCGTCTTTGTTGGGTCTGTTGGATGGACCTGAATTTGACTATTTCGTCAGCTGGTTTAAAGGAGGTGGACTTGGATCTCTTATCGAGTATCACATCATCCCTATTCACCGTAGAGCGCAGCGCGGTGAGTTCCTCTGCAGCTAGGGCTTCGAATAGTGCCTCCAAGGCTAATGCAGCTGTCTTGTTTTCGGCACGGAGTGCTGTGTCCGGATCACTAATGAGAGTGATTATTCCGCCGGGCCCGGGCTTTTTAAGCTTCATGTACCCGTAATGGGGTATGGCTTGAAAAATTGTGAATGCCTCCCGTCCAAATATAGCGTGATATCCTTTGCTGAGCACGGGCCACTTGGGGCGTGACCTCTTGGACTGTAATTGTCCGTGAGCGAACACCACATCAAGTGTGATTTTTCTGTGCAACGCTTCTCAGCTAGGGATTATTCCTCTAAAGGTTGTGCTGCTTCGCTCAATGCGGCTCCAGTCTATTTCCATTTTTTGAAGAGTTTCCTCGTAGATGAGGTTTAATCCGCTGCCGCCATCCATGAGTACCTTGGTAAGGAGAAAGCCGTCCACTATTGGACTGAGGACCAATGCGGCTGGTGCTCGGGCTGTTCGGAATTTAGGTTCGTCGCTGGCGTTGAAGGTGATGGCCGTGTTGCTCCATGGATTTGTTGTTGCTACTTGGTAGACTTCGGCGAGGCTGCGGATTGTTCGTTTCTGCATATTATTTGATGCGAAAGTCTCGAAGACTGTTGACACCGTACTGGTATTGCTGGAGTGGCTCTCCGAGGCTAGAAGCTCTTCGCCACTTTTGGCCACCTGCCGCAGTATCCAACATGCTCGAAGGCTATGTGTTGGAGTGGCGCCTTCTGTACTGTGAATTTTACAGGGTCCGCTAAGCCAACCCTCCAGTACGGTTCCATGCCCTTTATGGGGTTTTTGCTTTTTGGTTTTTGTACCTGGTGCCTGAGTGTGATGCAACCTTTTGTTTCGGACTAGAGTTGTATTCGGGGGCCGGATTGTCCCAAAACTAGTTTCAGTTTTCCGGAAACTCTCCATCGCACAGTACTTTCGTACTATGGACGCCAGATCGGCGAAGCGTGTAATTTTGCGACGACTAACGGCGTTCAAGATTCCCTCGTCCGTGCAATTATTGCAGAAAATTGAAATTGTGTTTTCCTCTCAGCAGTCCTTTATCCTGTCCATAACCAGGAGGAATCTGGCCCAGTAATGATGTACCGTTTCAGCAGGCTCTTGCCGGATTTCAGATAGATCGCATATGTCTGGGTGGGTGGGTGGAATTAAGTCCGGAACCCTACCCATCTCGAGGCTCAAGGGCCGAAAAGTTTCCGAATTTGGAAGCTTGGATTGCTGGACGTTGTCCAACGAGTCCGGTCCGATGCCTGACTTTAGGTTCAGTGCTCGATCGAAGTCCATCACTCCGCGGGAATCCGGCATGGAGGGTTCGGGAGTCCGGACATGACTAGTTTTCAATACAGGAGAAGAGTCGACGCGTCGTTCCTCTACCACCGCAACGTGGTGGGTAACCTGGGGAGAGTTAATCTCTCTCAGATCGGTTTTAAGCCCAATCTGATTGTAGTCTGTAGCGACTCCCAGGGCGGCGATGCGATCCAAGAGCTCGTTTATGGACGAGAGCTCTATTGGATCCAGCTGCTCGGCGAATTCCGACTTGACGTGAATATTGCTTTTGATGACCCGAGAGGTCGTTGTTGAAGCGGTGGCCGAACAGGTGGTCATAAGAAAACCACCTAGCCGGATAGTTTGGCCAGCGGCCAAAGCTCCTTTGGGGATGGTTTCGTTTTTAAAGACGGGAAGAGGCATCATTCCTGATCGCGACGGCACAGAGGAACTCTCAATGAAAGCACTAATGTCGGTGTCAAAACCGGCGGATCTCGGGTAGGGGGTCCCGAACTGTGCGTCTAGGCGGATGGTACCAGGAGACAAGGGACACGATGTTTTTAACCAGGTTCGGGCCCTCTCGATGGAGGTAAAACCCTACTCCTGCTTGATTGATATTGATGATATGGGTAGTACAAGAGTGGATCTACCACGAGATCAAGGAGGCTAAACCCTAGAAGCTAGCCTATGGTATGATTGTTGTAATGGTTGTGTCCTACGGACTAAAACCCTCCGGTTTATATAGGCACCGGAGAGGGCTAGGGTTACACAGAGTCGTCTACAATGGTAGGAGATCTACATATCCGTATCGCCAAGCTTGCCTTCCACGCAAAGGAAAGTCCCATCCGGACACGGGACGAAGTCTTCAATCTTGTATCTTCATAGTCTTGGAGTCCGGCCGATGATGATAGTCCAGCTATCCGGACACCCCCTAGTCCAGGACTCCCTCAGTTGGTCCTTGCCTGCCAAAGGCTCTGGTGGTGACGCCCGCTTGGGCTCCACAATGACTTCCTCCCTGCCGTTGGGCTGGTCTTGGTCTTGTTGCACCGAAATGGATGCCTTTGCTTGATGCTCTCGCCTGCGCTTGCTCCCTTTGCACCGAAGAGGAAAGGAGGACACTGCGCGAGCTGGTGCCCAACTGGCACCCTTGGTCGTCATGGCTTGCGTCATGGGCACCTCGCGAGGTACCCCGCCTTGAACTCTCCGCCTCCTCGCGAGCCAGCCTGATGAGGCCGTGCCTGAAGAAGCTCCTTGTCATCCGCCTCGCGATGCTTGGTCCCTCGCGAGGGTCTTGAGCTTGTGTTGATGAAGATGGGCTGTGCTGGGCCCTCCTTTGAGCCACGCCGCAGGCCGCAAGTAGGCAAGTCTGGGGACCCCCGTTCCCAGAACGCCAACAGTAGCCCCCGGGCCCACGGCGCGCCCGGACTTGGCCGAGCAGGGAAGCGAAAGGGCAAGTGCGAAGCGTCGCGGGCCCTATCAGCCTGCGGCCTTGGGCGCCGCGTGGCGGTTGATTGGACGTGGGTGCCTTCGCTTCCCCACGACACCTCGGCAACTGCATGGATTCGACAAGTCCCCGCATGCAAATCGGGTCATGATTACCTGCGATCATGGTGGGTTGGCCTTCGCCGGCTATAAGTACGGAACGGCGCGCGCCCTTCCAGTCTATCTCTCTTGCTTCTCCTTCTTCTTCATGGCTCCGCCCAGGAAGTTCTCGGCCGCATAAAAAGGGAAGGCTCGCCAGGTCGAGTCTACCTCTCCTCCGCCCAAGCGCGGTCGAGGTCGCCCTCGCAAACATCCTGTGGCCTCAACGGCAGCCCCTCGCGGTCGCGGAGGTGGCTCTCTGTGCGGCGACGAGCGGCTGGCCATGGCCGGGGGGCACGCTCCGGCCGTGCGACCCCCGAGGCCGCACTTCCACACTGCGGAGGTGCTGCCGGAGTTCATTGTGTGGGTGGCGGAGCCAACCAGCGCCCGACTTCAGCTTCCTTGCTTCCTCCTAGGTGAGCTCCCAATTGGCGCCTTGGGCGGCCTCTGGCTCCAGGCGGATGGCTACTGCAGCCGGGCTTCGTGGGCTTCGCTGGAGGTCTCCGCAGCCGGTAGCCTGGCCTTGACCCGCGGCTGGCAGACGTTCGCCCGCGCACGTGGCCTGAGCCGCCGGTGCACTCTACACTTCAAGTTCGACGGCGACACCACCCTTTATGTGAGGGTGTTTGGGGAAGATGGTCGCCGCGCGGGGTGTTGCCCTGAAGACAACGACGTGGCCGGGGACTCAGCCCCGGAGAGGACAGCGCACACGTGGCTGGCGGCGCCCGAGACTCCTCAAGCTTCACCAGCTCTTCTTCGGGTAGCGATTCTTCTAGCAACGGCCGCGGTCAGCCTCCACGCCGTCGCGCCTCCTTGGAGGGCGGCAGCGGGTCTGCCCGTCGTCGCGCCCCGGTGAAGCGCGAGAGGGAGTCCGCCTGAGCTTCGGAGGCGGCCCGAGTCTTCCCTGAGGGCCGGCGTGGGGCAAGCTTCGCGTGCTTTGTTCTTTCCTTTCTTTTCTCCTGCGCAAAAAAGACAGTAGTGTGGGGCCCCGTAGGGGCGTGTTTGGGTTGTCGTCGTCAATCATCGTACTGTTTCTGTTATTTCGGTATTGTTCCTTTCTGTCGCATG
The DNA here is from genome assembly GCA_021437245.1 of Aegilops speltoides. Classification (NCBI taxonomy): domain Eukaryota; kingdom Viridiplantae; phylum Streptophyta; class Magnoliopsida; order Poales; family Poaceae; genus Aegilops; species Aegilops speltoides. The sequence continues at coordinate 420,636,293 of CM038142.1, read as the reverse complement.
CCCGCGCTTAGGTATTCTCTAGCCCCAGCCGTGGGGGCGACCGACCCAGGCCCTGTATTTGTGCCATGGTGCCCGTGAGGCATGGACTGGAGGGGCGCTCCTGTAGTGGACCCGAGCCGTGAAACCTTGAGCGATAGGGGCAGGAACACTCGCGAGGGCTCCCGGGGCTTCCACCTCGCGAGCCCTTACGCAAGAGAAATCGAGGCAGGGGAGCGAAAAAGTCGAGGAACCACAAGTCAAAAGGCGGCGATGGTTTCGATAAAACTCCAAATGAGAATGAACTAGCCAACTGCAGAAAGCAAATGAAAAAGCCACGTCGGCACCTAGTCTAGTCTTCGACGTCTTCTCACCAGCGCGGAGCTAAGTGCTGCCACTAGGCGTGGGAGGGAGCCCCAAGGCCTGAGGCCGGCACCCCTGAGACTCCGGGGAGTGTACAGCCCCAACTCATTATTACGTGAGAGTGTCACGGGCGGCGAGCTTCACAGGCGTTGGCCTTCTTCACAGGCTCCGGGCCTTTCTTCGGGGATACAGGCTTCACGGTCATTGGCCCTCTTCAGAGGCTCCGGGCCTTTTCCAAAACGCGGCAGCTTCACAGGCGTTCGCCTTCCTCACAGGATCTGGGCCTTTTCCAAAAAGATGAGCTTCACAGGCATTCGCCTTCTTCGCAGGCTCTGGGCCTTATCCAAAAAGATGAGCTTCACAGGCATTCGCCTTCTTCACAGGCTCTGGGCCTTATCCAAAGAGATGAGTTTCACAGGCATTCGCCTTCTTCACAGGCTCTGGGCCTTATCCAAAAAGATGAGCTTCACAGGCATTCGCCTTCTTCACAGGCTCTGGGCCTTATCCAAAGAGATGAGCTTCACAGGCATTCGCCTTCTTCACAGGCTCTGGGCCTTTTTAGGGGTAAAACCTTCGGAGGTGCTGGATGTTCCACGCGTTCTAGACAGGTACTCCCTCTTGAGTCTCCAAGCGCGCGGAGCCGGGCCTGGAAACATGAACAACCTTGAACGGGCCCTCCCACATGGGAGAGAGCATATGCAGTCCCTCCCTGGAGAGGACCCGATGGAGCACAAGGTCCCCTACCTCGAGAGTTCTGGGGCGGATGGTGCGGCAGTGGTATCGCCGCAGCGCTTGCCGGTACCTTGCCGCTTGTAGCGCAGCTTCTCGACGACGCTCCTCCCCCAGTACGAGGTCCATCCCCCGCATGGCGTCCTGCAGGGTCTCATCGAACGCCAGGACCCGCGCGGAACGACGTCTGACCTCGTGAGGGAGGACGGCTTCGCCTTCGTAGACCAGGAAGAAGGGGGTCTCCCCAGTCGGCTTGGTCGCGGTTGTGTGGATAGACCACAACACAGACTGAAGCTCGTCGTACCAACCTCTGTCGCAGGCCTCTAGTTTCTTCTTGAACGTCCTGGTCTTGAGGCCCCTCAGGACTTCTGTGTTGGCCCGCTCGGCCTGGCCATTGCTTCGGGGGTGCGCCACCGAAGCGTAGCATATCTGTGTTCCAAGGTTAGCATAGTACGTTTTGAAGAGGTTACTGGTGAACTGTGAACCGTTGTTGGTGATGATGCGGTTTGGCACCCCGAACTGGCTCATGATGCCCTTGATGAACTTGACCGCAGAACCAGCGGGGATGGTGCGGACGGCCTCGACTTCAGCCCATTTGGTGAACTTGTCCACGGCGACATAGAGGTAGCGATAGCCCCCTGGCGCCCGAGGAAACGGGCCCAGGATATCCAGCCCCCAGACTGCAAATGGCCACGTGAGGGGTATGGTTTGTAGACCTCCTACCGGCTGATGGATCTGCTTGGCATGGAACTGGCAAGCCTCGCAAGCCTTCACTAGTTCGACAGCGTCACTGAGCGCTGTAGGCCAATAGAAACCGCTGCGGAACGCCTTGCCGACGAGGGTCCATGACGACGAATGATGCCCACAGTCTCCACCATGTATATCTGCCAGCAGTTCCTTCCCTTGCTCCCTGGTGATGCAACGCAGGGACACATCGCCGGTAGAGCTCTCCATCCCTGATGCAGTACGCTGTAGCTTGCCACGCCACACGCTCTGCTTCCTCCTCCTTCTCCGGCAGGGTCCCTTGCGTTAAGTAGCTCCGGAGCTCTATGATCCAGCACCCCTCCTGAGGCTCCATCGTCAGGAGCAGGCGCGCTCCTGAGGCCGGGCCACAGGCTGGGGCTCCCGAGGCAGGTGGCTAGGGAAGCTCCACCCGAGGCTGCACTGTGTTCGATAATGAAGGCAGGGCTGAGGGCTTGAAGAGCCGTTCCTCGAAGACGCCCGGCTCCTGGGGCAGCCGCCTAGAGGCTCGTTTGGCGATGTCGTCGGCCTCTTGATTAGTGCCGCGGGGCACATGCTGTAGCTCCAACCCCCAGAACTGCTTCTCCATCCTGCGGACCACCTCAAGGTAGGCCTCCATGTGCTCATCTCTTGGCTCGTATACCTTGTTGGAGAAATTGACGAGGAGCTGTGAATTGCCCTTGATAGTAAGGCGCTTCACCCCTAGGGCAGTGGCGGCCTTCAAGCCCGCTATCAGTCCTTCGTACTCCGCTATATTGTTGGAGACCTTTTCACCCTGCTGGAAACAGAGCTGCACGGCGTAGTAAAGCTTGTCTTGAGTCGGAGATATGAGCACCGCCCCAGCCCCTGTGCCATGCCTGGAGAACGCTCCGTCGAAGTACATGACCCAGCCTTCTGGCGCCTCGCTTCCTGGGGAGAGGGATCGGTCCTCGTCGGCCTCGTCCATCTATTCAGCCACGAAATCTGCAAGCGCGGCTCCCTTGATGACCCTGGTCGTGCTGAATTCGAGCTGAAACGCTTGCAGTTCAATGTTCCACTCGGCGACCCTTCCGGCCGAGTTAGGGTTCCTGAGCACCCTTTCCAAGGGGTATGCTGAGACAACCTTGATCGGGTGACCCTGGAAGTAGTGTCGCACCTTGCGCGAGGCCACCAGTAGGGCGAGGAGGAGCTTCTGTGACATGGGGTACCATGCCCTTGCATCCCGCAATACCGTGCTGACGAAGTACACCGGGTGCTCTACGAGGCATGGAGTGTCGGTGCTGGTGGCGTCCCCCGGAGGCCGTGGCGCTTGTCGAGGCAGTGGGGCCTCCGGAAGCTGGTTGCCTGGGGGAGGGGCCTCCTACGTCCCCAGCACGCTCCCCTGCGGCGGCTGATCCTCCTCAGCCGTGGTAGCGATCTTTGCGAGTCCTTTTTGGTCCTGCTTTGCCTTGACACGGGTAGCAGCCGTGGATTTGGTTCGATGTTCCTCCCTAACTGCCACCGAAGCCGCGCTGGCGGAGTAAGGAGTGGCGGCAAGGTAGAGTACCAAGGTCTCTTGGGGGCGTGGGGCCACCATCACCGGAGGGCTGGTTAAGTATCTCTTGAGATCTTGGAACGCCCTGTCGGCCTCTTCAGTCCATTCAAAGGGCCCCTTTTTCTTCATCAGCTGGAAGAAAGGCAGCGCTCGCTCCCCTAACCTGGAGATGAAGTGCCCCAGTGCAGTCACGTGCCCCGTGAGCTTCTGCATTTCTCTGAGGGTATTTGATGGGCTCATGTCCTCGACTGCCTTGACCTTTTCTGGGTTGGCCTCGATGCCCCGGTGGGACACGAGGAAGCCCAAGAGCTTGCCAGAGGGGACTCCAAACACACACTTCTCCGGGTTTAGCCGCAGGCTCACTGCTTTGAGACTCGCGAAGGTTTCCTCCAGGTCTTGTATCAGGGTCTTGGCCTCACGAGACTTCACTACGATGTCGTCAACGTAAGCCTCCACATTCTTCCCGAGCCGCGGGCCCAAGGTGATGTGCATGAGCCACTGAAAGGTTGCCCCCGCGTTGCGCAGTCCAAACGGCATGCATGTATAGCAGTACACCCCACACGGGGTCAGGAAGGCCGTCTTCTCCACGTCTTCCACTGCCATCTTGATCTGGTGATACCTGGAGAAGGCATCCAAGAAGCATAACAGGTCACACTCAGCAGTGGAACCAACGATCTGATCGATGCGAGGGAGCGGGAACGGATCTTGCGGGCATGCTCTGTTGAGGTTGGTGAAGTCGACACACATGAGCTCCTTCCCTCCCTTCTTGGGCACAACCACGGGGTTGGCCAACCAATCTGGATATCGGACCTTGCGAATAACCCCCGCGGCTTCTAGTTTGCGGGTCTCCTGGACGATGAAGGCCTGCTTTTCAGTGGACTGCCTCCTCGCCTTCTGCTTCACGGGGCGCACGTTGGGGCACACGTTGAGGAGGTGCTCGATTACGCTCGTGGGATCCCTGCCAACTGATCGGGCTCCCAGGCGAACACCTTCTTGTTTGTGCGCAGGAACTTGACCAGGCTTCCTCCCGCCGGGCCGAGGTTGGCGCCTATGGTGAAATTGGCGTCAGTGGACCCGTCCTCGTCGACAGGTATCTGCTTGGTCTCCGCCTTGTCTTGGGTGAACAACTGCTTCTTCTTGGTCGGCGCAGCCCCCTTGGGCTTGGGGGTTTCTGCATCGGTAGGCCGTGCCACCGCCGCCGTCTTGAGGGCGAGCTTGAGTACTCGCAGCGCATCTCCGGTGTCCCCGGGCACGGTGAGGATGTCGTTGCTCCCGGGCATCTTCATGAGGTTGTACGCCGGGTGAGTCGCGGCCATGAATTTGGCCAGTGCTGGATAGCCGAGGATGGCGTTGTAGGGGAGGCCGATGGGGGCGATGTCGAAATCGACCAGCTCTGTACGGAAATTGTCGTAGGTGCCAAAAGTTACCGGGAGACAGATCTGCCCCAAGGAGCTGGACGACCCGCCTCCGACGCCCGAGAAAGGCCGGCTGGGTTCCAGCCGCTCCCGGGGTATGCAGAGGAGGTTGAAGGCCTCAACTGAGAGCACGCTGAGGCCCGCACCACCGTCGATGAGAGTCCTGGTGACAGCCACCTGGCAGATGGTGGGCGTGCAGAGCATGGGGAGCGCACCCGAGCAGGCCGAGTTGGAGGGGTGATCCTCAGAGCTGAAGGCCAGCCCGGCCAATGGCTCCGACCGGCCCGGGGGAGCCCCCTGCCGCGTAGAGGCGGCGCCGACTCGGCAAACAAATGGCTTGACGCGGTGGCTGGAGGGCGGCGCCTGCGAGCCGCCCAGGAGGGCCGCGACGACCGAGGGAGCCGGCGCGACGGGGTGGGTGAGGAAGAGGCCGCGTGGCTCTTCCCAAGAGGCCACGGGGGGATGCTGGAACGATGCTTGCTGCCCGTTCCCCACCGGGCCGGTGGTGGTGTTGACGGCAGGTGACGGGGAACGACGAGGACGCCCGCCGACAAGAGCCGTCTGAGCGACGCGGAGGGCGAGGGCGGCTCGGCGCTCGGCACGGGCCCGATGAGCGTCAGACATGAGCGCGATGGTCGGAGAAGAACAGGGCGACGGGAGACGAATTCCGGCCCACCACCTACCTGGCGCGCCAAATGTCAGATTTCGGGTTCCGGCAGACTCTTGAGATTCGAACACTGGGGCGCGCACGGAGATTTCACCCTCTATCTACCTGCTCCTCACCGAATCGCTAGGATCTAAATTACGAAAGGAACAACACAAGAGACACGGGGTTTATACTAGTTCAGGCCACCATTGTGGTGTAATACCCTACTCCAGTGTGTGGTGTGGTGGATTGCCTCTTGGGCTGATCATGAACAATACAAGGAGGAACAGCCTCGCGAGGGTCTATTCTTGGCTGGTGCGATGAACTGCTAGGAGGAGTTCGGTCGCTCTATCTACTGGTTTCTTGGTAAGGATCCAGATGCCTCTATCCTAGGGGTGGCTAGTCCTATTTATAGGCAAAGGACCTGGGCCTCTCCCCAAATATTGAGCGGGAAGGGCGCCAACAATTGGCCATTTTGAAGGGGAACAACGGGTACACCTATCCTGACTAAAGTTGGTCCTCGCCTGCCAAAGGCTCTGGTGGTGACGCCCGCTTGGGCTCCACAATGACTTCCTCCCTGCCGTTGGGCTGGTCTTGGTCTTGTTGCACCAAAATGGATGCCTTTGCTTGATGCTCTCACGTGTGCTTGCTCCCTTTGCACGGAAGAGGAAAGGAGGACACTGCGCGGGCTGGTGCCCGACTGGCACCCTTGGTCGCCATGGCTTGCGTCATGGGCACCTCGCGAGGTACCCCGCCTTGAACTCTCCGCCTCCTCGCGAGCCACCTGATGAGGCCGTGCCTGAAGAAGCTCCTTGTCGTCCGCCCCGCGAGGCTTGGCCCCTCGCGAGGGTCTTGAGCTTGTGTTTATGAAGATGGGCTGTGCTGGGCCCTCCTTTGAGCCACGCCACAGGCCGCAGGCAGGCAAGTCTGGGGACCCCCGTTCCCAGAACGCCGACAACGTTGTTCCATAGTTATCATCCATCAGGCAATGCTATCCCACAGGCTGGTGATTATATTATTATACCACTTCTAGTATTACCTATGTTGTTCTTTAATACATTTGTGTGCCATCTAGTTAATCCCGAGTACAAACGATAAATATTCTGTAGCTTTCATCTATGTTCTCCCTTTAGTTTATGAGACCTATTGTTGCTAGTTAACCCCAGTCCTACTATTTATGTCGTCTCCTACAGGCACTCATTACATAAATCTAAGTACTAGTTGTCTTCCATGCATGTCAAATATAATTGCACACACTGATATATCCACAAGAACCTCACGGAGCAATGTAAAGGCCAATAAACTTGATGTCAATGATACCCAATATGATAGAACATGTAAAGGCAGTTCTTCAGAAGACTTGCAGAAAGATGATGAATCCTCTTCACCCCACAAGTTCCTTTCTCTAACTTGGCCTGTGATATGGGTACAACATGCATATAATGCCCTGGAGTATATCTTCTCTGTTGCAATGCCATGTGCTTAGCATGCTGATCATGAATGTTAATATGTCATGCCTTCCTATTTTTCAGTACCTATTCCATCCATGATAACATGTTTTCAAATTCAAGTACTATCATTCTACTCTATCGCAATGCCATCTGCTTAATTTGGACATCATGCTTCTGAATATCTTATACATTGGTCTTCATACCAGGCTTAGTGGTTGCAGCTGTGCCATATTCCTTTTTGAGCACTTTATTCTTGGAAGTGGCCTCATCCTCAACTGCCACATAGTCTTCATCCTCAGATTCTGAGATTTTCTTCTTTCTGGCCCTAGTGGCAGCTTTGGGCAAGTTGCTTGGGGTGCTCCTGCTGCCATCATTTGAGGTGCTAGAGGGACTAGTGCCCTCACTCATGTGAATCTGCTCCTCTGACTGGTTCTGGCTGTCACTTTGATCAGACATATTGAAAATACTGACTTCAGACCATGTGAATAGATATAGATGAGATAGAGTGGATGAGCTCACAAAATGCAGAGGTTTTTGCAAAAGAATGATTCAAAAACTTAGTTTTAGTTTCCACAGAAAGCATTTTGGATCAACCGATTTGCAAACTCGGTGATACCGAAGCAGCTTTTGGAACCTAAACTAGTGAACTCGGTCGAGACCGAGTCACAGTTGATTGCGGCACCGAGACGCTAGGGTTTCACAAAGTCCTGAACTCGGTCACACCGATTTGCAATTCTCGGTCAGACCGAGAATCACTTGTGCAATGGCCTTATCCGAATCGGTGGAACCGAGTTCTACAACTCGGTGGGTCCGAGATGGTTTCGGCGGAAACCGAACCCTAAATTTTCAATTCACTTCTAATCTAAGGATTGTTTTGACTGGATAGAATCGTTTCAATCGTGGCAAGAATCACGATGAACACAATGTGCTAGGAATCAGATAGGGATAGCACTGTGATTGAGTCCATACCCTAGCTTGGCGATGAACTCGCTACGGCAGCAACGGCGGGGTTGAATTTCATTGACGGCGGCGGAAACCAGCGACTGGAGGCGGCTGGCGACGAACTCGACGATCCGAAGACCCTAGAGGCAGAGCGAGCTATGCGCGGGCGAAGGGGTTTGGAGAAAGTTTTCCAAATTTTTGCCCGTGAGTATATATAGCCCGACCCTGTCGGTGTGACCAAGTGGAACAACTCGGTGGCACCGAGATGCATAACTGTTGACAGTTACAGCAACTCGATGAGACCGAAAAGTTCAAATCGGTTGCACCGAGATTGAAAACCTAGATCGACTTGGTGATCTCGATATGACCAAAATGGAAGAATCGGTCAAACCGAAACGCACAAAGAAGTTTTGGAAGTTTAAGTCTATGACGAATCAGGGACTCCGAGTGCTCCTCACACAGAGTGGTTCGAATCTGACTTGATCAAATTTTGTGATGTAGCATGAATAGAGTTTGAGACAGGAAAAGCAAAGATAGCTTGAGAAGGTTCTTAGGCATTCTTGTTCATCCACTTGGCAAAAGAAAAGAAACCAGTCAATCAAAGCAACAAGTGGATGTCCTCGAATGAGTTAAATATGCAACTAACATGCTCACACAATAAAATGACAAATGAAATATGTGGCAAAGCATGCACTACCAATTCTAGCATCTATCAAACAATTGGCGATGACTAGGTCATCTGTATATGAGTATATTGACTTAGGAGTCAAATGAGAACATTTGATCATAGGTCATACTCATCGTTTAAGCTCAAGTGGGGTTACCACTTTTACATAATGCATTGATGTGTTCTCACCATTAGAGTTGCTTTGACTCAATTTTTAGAGTTAAGCTCCCCGTAGATGTGAGATCCCCCCTTAGTGGGATGAACTAACCTTGGGTTTTGTCGATGATGACTTCATGTAGGTGTTGAAGATGTGGATGCTCAATGTTGATGAAGATCATTTGAAGCAATCCTTTGGAGTGAGTTGCACTTTCAATACCTACACGGGTTAGTCCCACAAGGAACAAACAAGGATATCCATAGACATAGAGTGATGCACACACAAGATGATGTCCATGAATGCATTTGGTTACCTTGTCCCTTGTCTTACCAACAAGAGGGTTTGTGACTCCTTGAACTAGTGCAAGATGTGGAAGTTGATTGCACTTGTTGTTGCCAAAAAAGATATGAGTGAAGTATATTGGCGGAGTCACCCTCAATAACTCTCTAGTTCTTCTTCTTTGGAATCCACATCATCTTGATGGGAATCCTTGGAGTTGTAGTCGTACTTGATGAAGTAGAACTTGCCGTTGTCTTGGGAACCCACTTGACCAAGGCCTTAGGAGCTTCTACAAATGCATCAATCTCCTCTTGAAGCATGTCCTTGCCTTTTTGCTTGTGGTCTTGTGGTGGAAGATCATCTTGAGCTTGTGTTCCATTGAAGGAAGTAGGATCATACTTCTCTTGTTGTGGAACAAACTTCGTCTTGGGATATTGATCTTCTTCCCACTCAACTCCATTGGCATTTAACTTTCGTTCAAAACCAACACCTTGGTTCTTCCGGTGCCTTCCTTGCTTGCGTACAATTCCTCAAATTGGTTACTCCCGGCAAGGCTCTTGTAAACACCTTTCTCTATAATTCCCTTCAATAAGCTATTTTGTTGCTCAAGTATAACTTTGCTAAGAGAATCATTAGTGGAATCAAGAGAACTACTAAAAGCAGCAATATTGGATTACATGATGATTGTTACTACTGGAGGAAGAATCTTTCTTGTTCTTGTTAATAGACTTGACTTGAGGCATGTAAGTAGATAAGAGTAAACGCTTGGCAATGTAAGAAGAACTTTTCTTACGGAGATCATCATTGATTTCCTTTGAGAACTCATGCTCTTGCTCAAGGTTGAGCTTTTCAAAGCGTAACTTCTCATGAGTCCTTAAAAGTTCTCGATGATCTTCTAATATAGTTTCATGAGCTAACTTAAGAGTGTTTAGTTCTTTAGTGAGAAGCTCAATCTTCTTCTTATCATTGTCATTCTTTTTATCTTGATTAGCATGATTAATTGACGTTTCATCATAGTATTCATCACTAGAGTTGTCAACAAGTAAATCATCATCACCTAGCAAGTCATCTTCATCACTATTGAAATCAACATACTCAGGGTGTGTTACCTTAGGGCCTTTAGCCATGAAGCATCTCCCAAGTCCTTCATTTGGTGAATCAAATATGTCGTAGGAGTTGGTTGACACAAGTGCTAGACCGGCAACACCTTCATCTTGAGTATGTTCGGAGTCAGAGTGATAGCTTCTCTCGGAGTGATGTTCAGAGTCAGAACCGGATACCCATTCACCAGCATGAGCTTGATGTCTTCATTTTATGTAGCTCCTTGATGACTTGTCCTTCCTTTCTGAATCCTTGCTTCTCCGGGATGTTCTTCGTTCATAACGATCATCTCTACTCCTCTCTCTTGGCGGTGATTCTTCTCTTCTACTTCTTCTCTTGGGAGAATATTCTCTTCTTTGGTAGGGTGTCGTACACTCATTGGAATAGTGTCCGGATCTCCCACAGTTGTAGCAATTGCACTCTCGACTGGAAGATCTTTTGTCATTGTAGGACATGGACTTAGAGCTTCTCTCTTTGCTTCTACTCTTGTAGAATTTGTTGAAGTTCTTCACCATTAAGCTCAATTCTTCATTGAAGGTTTGTTTCTCACTTGATGATGTAGGGGCTTCACATGAGGCTTTGTAAGCACCACTTGACTTGTTGTGAAGTTCCTCCTTATCCTTGAGTGACATCTCATGAGCAACAATTTGTAACGCCCTCGATGCGGTTATATCTCCCACGTGTCGAAGCACGACTTAGAGGCATAACCGCATTGAAAGCAATGTCGCAAGTGAGGTAATCTTCGCACAATCCATGTAATACATAAGGGAAAAGATACATAGTTGGCTTACAATCGCCACTTCACACAATTACATGAATAAAGCATTACATCATCCAGATACAAACAAGGTCCGACTACGGAACCAAAATAAAAGAAGAACCCCAAATGCGACAAAGGACCCTGATCGACCCCAACTGGGCTCCACTACTGATCAACTGAAATGAAACAACACAATGAACAAGATCTTCATCGAGCTCCTCCTTGAGCTTGATTCGTCACCACCTTTCGGTAACACAGGCACCTGCAAACTGGTTTTGGAAGTATCTGGTGAGCCACGGGGACTCAGCAATCTCGCACCCGCGAGATCAAGACTATTTAAGCTTATGGGTAAGTTAAAGGCATGAGGTGGAGCTGCAGCAAGCGACTAGCATAAATGGTGACTAACATACGCAAATGAGAGCGAGAAGAGAAGGCAAAGCACGGTCGATAAAAGTATGATCAAGAAGTGATCCTATAGCAACCTACGTCAAGCATAACTCCAACACCGTGTTCACTTCCCGGACTCCGCCGGAAAGAGACCATCACGGTAACACACACGGTTGATGTATTTTAATTAAGGTCAACTTCAGGTTTTCTACAACCGGACATTAACAAATTCCCATCTGCCACATAACCGCGGGCACGGCTCTCGAAAGTTTAAACCCTGCAGGGGTGTCCCAACTTAGCCCATGACAAGCTCTCGCGATCAACGAAGGAATAGACCTTCACCCAAGACACTCCGATCAGGCTCGGTATCCCGGTACATCAAGACATTTCGACAATGGTAAAACAAGACCAGCAAAGCCGCCCGAATGTGCCGACAAATCCTGATAGGAGCTGCACATATCTCGTTCTCAGGGCACACCGGATTGTCCAAACTTCCGGTAGGCCAGCCCAGAGTTGCCCCTGGTGGCCACCGGCGGCTGACGGTTTGGACCAACACTCACAACGAGCACTGGCGGGGGTAAATAAAGATGACCCTTGGGCTCCGGAAACCCAAGGGAAAAAAAGGGCTAGGTGAGGCAAATGGTAAAAGGCAATGTTGGGCCTTGCTGGACAAGTTTTATTCAAAGCGAACTGTCAGGGGGGTCCCATAAATCACCCGACCGCGTAAGGGACGCAAAATCCGGGAACATAACACCGGTATGACGGAAACTAGGGCGGCAAGAGTGGAACAAAACACTGCATAAGGCCGAGCCTTCCACCCTTTACCAAATATATAGATGCATTAATAATATAAGAGATATTGTGATATCCCAACAGGTAAACATGTTCCAGCCAGAACAACATCTCCATGTTCAACAAGGAACAAACTTCATCTTCACCGCAACTAACAACGCTATAAGAGGGCTGAGCAAAGCGGTAACATAGCCAAACAACGGTTTGCTAGGAATGGTGTCAAAGGTTAGAGGTTTGACATGGCAATTTGGGAGGCCGACAAGCAAATGGTAGGCATCGTAGCATTGGCATAGCAAAAGAGCGAGCAAACTAGCATAGCAAAGATAGTAGTGATTTCGAGGGTATGATCATCTTGCCGAAATCCGCAAGGAAGAAGAACGAGTCCATGAAGAAGACAAGCGGACGTGAGCGAACGGATCCTCACAACTCCGGAACGAAACCGAAGCTAACGAGAGAAGCAAACCGGAAAGAAGCAAACAATATAGTAAACAACCCTCACATAAACATGGCATGATGCGCAAACAAGTATGATGCATGTCCGGTTTAATGAGGCATGGCATGGCAAAGTGCAACAAACAACACTACAAATTAAGTGGAGCTCAATATGCAACGAGTTGCATATTGATGAAACACCACATCAATTATTTAGTTCTCTCTCGGTTATGAACACAACAATATTAAATGTTGGTTAACATGGCAAGGGGTGAAGAATAAGTAAACTAACAATTTAGGCAAGTTTAAGTGAGGCCGGAAACAACAAATAACAATTCCGGAAAAATCCCCATGCTATTTAGCAATTTAATGCAACAACAATTTTAAGCATTTTAATTGTTGTTATCATGATGCGGATGACATATGCAAGTTTTATGCAATTATTATGAAAAGGTTGACATGAGCATGTTATGAAGCATTTGTCGCCATGGCGGAAGGAAAAAGGTGCCACGGCGGTGAAACGGAAAAGGGTGCCACGGCGGCGAAAATGAAATGGTGCCACGGCAACATTCCGGTCATCCGACAACTCCTCGAGATGTCGGTGCAAAAGAAAGTGTGGGTGGCGTGTGATGCAAGCGATGGTGGGGTGATCCGGATACGGGTTCCCCGTGTCGGTGGCATGGCAAAAGAGGGGCGTCGCAAGGACAATTCGGACACGGTGCAAATGGTGCATCTCATACAACATGCATTCGGTCCACGGCGGTCGTTCCGGGTTATACCTTCGAAGCGTTCAAACGGGACGGTTCGCGTTTCGTAGAGGGAAGTAGTCGTTCACGTGATGTAGTGGAAGTAGTTGTACTCGTGTCGACGGTAGTGGTACATCTCGTAGTGGAAGTAGTTGTTCATGTCCTTGGCGGGTCGTCGTGTAGCCGTACATGATCGTCGTGGTACACCGTTCGAAGTCGTACACGTTTCGTAGATGTTCAAGTCGTCGGTGTCGTGGTACTTGGGGTCTTTGGACTTGGCGGTCTCGATTCTTGCGACGGTAGTGGTACACGTGGTAGATGAACTTGGCGATTCGAAGGGGTACTTGGCGGGTCGTCGAGGTACGCGTTCTTGGAGATCCCGTAGACGCGGTAGGGGTACTGGACGTCCACGGAACTAGCAGCGGAGCGCCCGGGTCTCGGGTCCTGATCTTCAGGAGCAGCGACGACTGCAGGTACATGGGCAGGCTACACCGGGGTAGCATGGTGGAGAGGCAAAACAACAGCAGGAGTCGAGGCAGGGGCAACAGGAGCAGCGGGACGCTGGGTCGCAAGGCTCGATGCGGGAGGAGGCCCGAACGGTGAGGCAGGGGCGCCGGAGATGTTGGGAGCAGGGGCGTCGCTTGGCGGCTCGGGGCTCCAGGGACTTGGCGCGGCGGCCCTGGAAGAAGGCAGCGGCGGCGATCGGACGCTGCCGGGTCGGCACCGCGGGAGATAGCGGCGGCGGGCGCACCGTGTGGCGGGCAGGACGGAGGAGGCGGGCGGCAAGAAGGAGGCGAGCGCCGGGCGAGGAGGTGGAGAGGCGCAGGGCGGCGTGTCATGTGAGGAGGTGGAGAGGCGCGGGTGGAGGAGGCGCGACGGGACGGTGGGTGGCGATGGGAGAAGCGGGCGGGCGGGCTTGCTCTCTCTCGGCTGTGAGGGGAACGAGAGGCGAGGGAGATCGAGCAGAGGGAGAGGGATCGGGCTGAGCGAGCGAGAGGGAGACGAGGTCGAGGTGGCGGTGTGGGAACGAGATGGGGATCGAGAGAGGTAGATGGCGGCGGGCAGAGGGAGCGATGGGGATCGCTGGGCGTCGGGCTAGGGTTAGGGAAGTTGGTGGGCTGCGGGGATGAGTGGGCCGGCCTGGTTGGGAGGCCCAGGCTGGGCTGGACTCTCTTCTCCCTTCCTTCTCTTATAATTTTCTTTATCAGAAAAACAAGAGAAGACAAAGAAAGAAAGTGGGGGGGGGTGGTTAGGACACGAAGTTGGACTCGTGGATAAATATCACGGACTCGTAAAAAAATGTGCACGGTCCACGAAAATAGGAGAGGCAAGATTGCAAGGATTTAATTCAAAGTCATTTGAATTTAGGTTTGAATAAGGGCTAGGAAAAAGATGTGTCCAAAAATGTTCGGAATTTAGGAGGAGCCTCGATAAATGGGAAAAGAAATATTGGCAAAGTTTGGGAACCAAACTTGAAGTAGAAATGGCATGGGAATTTGCAAGTGTGTTACGGTGAATTTCAAAAATGGAATATTTTATAATAGCTCCCTAATAATATTGGGAGTATATGTTTTAAAGAGAAACCACCATGTGGGTTCCCTCGATTTAAATGGACCGAAGATCCATGCAATTTAATTGGTTGAATTTTAAAAATTAATGATATGATGGCATGATGACATGATGCAATGCAAATGGCGCAATGAACAAAACAAATCACACGATTTAAACTCGAATAGCTGGAAGGCATCTGAAGCTCCGGTCTTGAGGCGTTACAACACTCCACCACTATGAGAGGATCTCGCCCCGAGATCTAGGATGGCACCGGAGGAAAAGGAAGAGAAAGAGAAGAGGTAAAACTAAGTTGCTTCTTCGACAAAAGAGTGAAACCAAAGAGCCTTGAGAGGTTGAGCAATTTTAAAAGAAAGAGTACAACTGAGATGAACGAGATTGCAAACAATCCGTTAGAAAAGAGGAACAAGGAGTATTACTTGAATTTGAAGGTTGCAAAGACATGAATCAAGAGTTTAATGGACAAAATAGAATTGAAACCACTCCGGTTAAAACAAGATGAGAGAGGAAGAGTGATATAATTTGGGCGACACTCCATTGAAAGAAGAAGGAAAACTTGATGAGATGAAAAGATATTGAAGAGATGATAGAGCACTCCGGTTAAATGGGTAAGCACGAAAAAACATGGTCCTCACAATTCGAGATGATGAGTGAAGATCACAACATCACAATGCCTCCGTAACGAAAGAATAGAAGATAGATCATTGGAATAATAGAATGGAGAAGAAAATGACATCTTACATCACAAATGAACTTGGAAAGCATCCTTGCAAACAAGAATTGAACGGAGTTGTTGGAAAATCAACAACGAAAAGAATAAGTTTGTAGTGGGCTTATGGAAACATCTCAAAATTATGAGGTGAGCTTCTGCCACCAACGAAAACAAATGATTGGATTGATATCAACAAGGAGACGAGAAACTTATTTCACCGGGAGGACAAATGAAGAACTTGGGTCATTTATAAGCACCATAAATAGCAACAATCCTTAGGGAAAGCTTTAGGTGAAATATAACCCAAGATAACTCCAATGAAAAGATGATGGATTTAAATATCTCATTCTTGACAACATGAATAACCAAGGGAAATTGTCAAGAGTGACATAACACCATCTCAAAAGATAAGGTAGAAAAAAAAATTGCACTTTGGAATGCAAGAAGAAGAATGCTTGAACTCCTCAAAACAAAACAAGTGTTGGGCACCCTATTTAATTTTTGAGTATAGCTTGGCGGATCATAACTTCAAGAGAAATCTTGAAGAACAATTGAAGAGTGAAAAGAATCCTTGAGGAACCACCAAGTAGAGCCTCCATGAAGAACTCCGGTAATAAAAGGATGATACAAAGAAAGAGAAGTTGAAAACACAAGGTGAACCCTTGCAATGATTTAGATGGATCTTCGTGACGATGAGAGCTTGGAACTCCGGGAAAAAGAGAAGATGAAAACAAATGAAACCGAGAATTTGTTCATCATGAACAAACTCCGAAAGAAGGAATTAATCACTTGGATGAAACAAGAACAAGAATTATGTTATGCGTATCCTTCACCAATTTAAATTGATGAGAAGCAACGGATTTGGCATACTACTTATTCTCGTAGAAAGGATTAAAGAGAGATATATCAAAACTTGAGAAGGTCTTGATGGAACCACCGGTGGGATTTAGAAACAACGAATATTTGATATGATGAACAAGGAAGAGAGATCTTGAAAGAACCACCGTAAGAATTGAAAATGATCAAGTAAATGCACAAATTCACGGGAAGAATTGGAAAAGCGAATGAAGATACTTGAGGAATTTAGATACATGAGAATGAAGAGACCATGAACTAATTAGAGGTTATTTGAACGATGCACCGGAAACCTTTGAGAACGAGAGCTGAAATCTTGAATGAATAATACTGAGATGATGGGCTTCAAAGAATGAAACTGAAAAGACTCCTAAAATGCTCCGGATGGGTGAAAAAGATTCTCACAATCGAAAACAATTATGAGAGGATGGCAACAAGCTAGCACCATGAATCT
Organism: Aegilops speltoides; assembly: GCA_021437245.1. Taxonomy (NCBI): domain Eukaryota; kingdom Viridiplantae; phylum Streptophyta; class Magnoliopsida; order Poales; family Poaceae; genus Aegilops; species Aegilops speltoides. Next base: position 420,619,606 of record CM038142.1, on the reverse strand, counting down.
TGAAAAGAATATAGCAAGATTAAAGAGAAACTCTTCTTCGGTCTTCAAATGATGAGAATGACAACGAGAAACACCACCAAGAATTATTGAGGCACACCGGAAGGATCAAAAGCGAAGAGGTTGAGCCAACTATGAAAAGAATTTGAAAGATCTTGGAGAAAAACATTTGGTGATGATAACTCATTCTTACGTCAAACTTGGAGAAGAATTTGAGAATGGCTCCGGAATAATTAGAAGAGTCAGGTAAGATCCTGGGAAAAGACCTGTGGGTTAGGGCCCACTCAAAAGAAACACCGTTGAAAAGATTTAAAAGAGATGTTGCACCGGTTGAATTACATGACTTGAATGAGATACCAATCTCGAAAGAGCTTGAACGAATGCAGAGTGGAAACACGAATCTTCGAGATATCTTGAGCACTCCGGAATAACAAATAGCGAGAAGTAGAATGATAATGAGGTGCACCGGCATGAGAAGACATTGAAATGAGGAAAAAGGTATGATCAACAAAACTTGACTTGAAACCACCGGAGAAGAGAAAGGAAAGAGGAATGACGAACTAGTAGAACATCTTCTTGAGAACCACCATGAATTGCTGAGATACTCCGGGAGAATGAAAAGAGTGAAGAGACTTCACATGAATAAATGGATACTTGATTAAGAAATCTTTGTCCTTGAAGAAAAGGGGTGGGAGGGTGGGAAAACAAAGGCAATTTGGGGAAGATGGAACAAACACCGTTGAGAAGAAATGATAATTGGTCTTGCTGATGGGGAGAATGATGGGATCATCTCGAAGAGAAGCGCACCGGTTGGAAAAGGATTAACATGACAACCTCAATGATCAAAAAGGATTAGTATTCACATAGCAATATGAGAACACCGTTTAGGAAAGGTATGGATTCAACATTTGACTTTGAAGCAACTCGAATACCACGAATAACACAAAACAAAGGATATGGCTTGCAGAATAAGCCGGAACAAACATATGATAGAGATTTCGTCCGAAGTTTTCGTGGTGGGGCCTACACGGGCTCAATCGTACAGCACCATCATGTACAAGGCAGTGCACATGACATACGAAGCGTCCCCGAGTCGGCATAGCCAAGGACTCTTTAAGACACAACGAGACCACTGTAAAACCAACCGTGAATAGGCGGACCACTAGACGTCGAACCCCAATTTCATATCATACATCCGTCGGAAAGATATCCTAAGAGCTACTTGAATTCCCACCTATAAAACTCCGAAACTTTACGGTTATGCAATGCGGTGTTGGGGATACAGGGAGCAATATATCTCACACAAACTAACAATCCCTACATCCAATTGTATCCATCCGTCAACACATAACCAAGAAACCTTCGAAATCATGTACCTCAACCTTGAAAAGCATCCGTTATACGAGTCATGGCAATACTCCGTACTCACCACAAGATCTTTGGGTTAGCGGGTTATCTCACCAACAAGCGCATAAAAGAGATTTTCGATGTCGGCGTACTAAACTCGGTATTCGAATCGCAGCGATAAAATTATGGCGACAACACCTCGGAGCTCAACTCCGGGACACCGCCACAACCCCTAAATGTCGAGGCAACCAAGACAATGTTGTCATCATAAGAATATCGAACGATCCCAAGATACCAGCGTGATCCTAAAAAAAATTTTAGTGAAATTTGAGAAGAGAAGAGTCAAAACTCTATGTCGGGATACCTCACCGTAAGATCGAAGGACTGGGAGTAAAAGAATTCCTAAACTCTCCGATATATATAATCCTAAATGACTCAAAACATTTTCTAGACACAACTCGGCCACTAAAAGCGATCAAGCGGTGGGGGCTCCTAAGGTCGGGATGGCTCGATTACCAACATAGCGCCTCGATGCGGTTATATCTCCCACGTGTCGAAGCACGACTTAGAGGCATAACCGCATTGAAAGCAATGTCGCAAGTGAGGTAATCTTCGCACAATCCATGTAATACATAAGGGAAAAGATACATAGTTGGCTTACAATCGCCACTTCACACAATTACATGAATAAAGCATTACATCATCCAGATACAAACAAGGTCCGACTACGGAACCAAAATAAAAGAAGAACCCCAAATGCGACAAAGGACCCTGATCGACCCCAACTGGGCTCCACTACTGATCAACTGAAATGAAACAACACAATGAACAAGATCTTCATCGAGCTCCTCCTTGAGCTTGATTGCGTCACCTGCTCGGTAACATAGGCACCTGCAAACTGGTTTTGGAAGTATCTGGTGAGCCACGGGGACTCAGCAATCTCGCACCCGCGAGATCAAGACTATTTAAGCTTATGGGTAAGTTAAAGGCATGAGGTGGAGCTGCAGCAAGCGAGTAGCATAAATGGTGACTAACATACGCAAATGAGAGCGAGAAGAGAAGGCAAAGCACGGTCGATAAAAGTATGATCAAGAAGTGATCCTATAGCAACCTACGTCAAGCATAACTCCAACACCGTGTTCACTTCCGGACTCCACGGAAAGAGACCATCACGGTAACACACACGGTTGATGTATTTTAATTAAGGTCAACTTCAGGTTTTCTACAACGGACATTAACAAATTCCCATCGCCACATAACGCATGGCACGGCTCTCGAAAGTTTAAACCTGCAGGGTGTCCCAACAGCCCATGACAAGCTCTCGCGATCAACGAAGGAATAGACCTTCACCCAAGACACTCCGATCAGGCTCGGTATCCGGTACATCAAGACATTTCGACAATGGTAAAACAAGACCAGCAAAGCCGCCCGAATGTGCCGACAAATCCTGATAGGAGCTGCACATATCTCGTTCTCGTGGCACACCGGATTGTCCAAACTTCGGTAGGCCAGCCCGAGTTGCCCTGGTGTACACCGCGGTCGACGGTTTGGACCAACACTCACAACGAGCACTGGCCCGGGGGGGGGGGTAAATAAAGATGACCCTTGGGCTCCGGAAACCCAAGGGAAAAAAGGGCTAGGTGAGGCAAATGGTAAAAGGCAATGTTGGGCCTTGCTGGACAAGTTTTATTCAAAGCGAACTGTCAGGGGGGTCCCATAAATCACCCGTCCGCGTAAGGGACGCAAAATCCGGGAACATAACACCGGTATGACGAAAACTAGGGCGGCAAGAGTGGAACAAAACACCAGGCATAAGGCCGAGCCTTCCACCCTTTACCAAATATATAGATGCATTAATAATATAAGAGATATTGTGATATCCCAACAGTAAACATGTTCCGGCCAGAACAACATCTCCATGTTCAACAAGGAACAAACTTCATCTTCACCGCAACTAACAACGCTATAAGAGGGCTGAGCAAAGCGGTAACATAGCCAAACAACGGTTTGCTAGGAATGGTGTCAAAGGTTAGAGGTTTGACATGGCAATTTGGGAGGCCGACAAGCAAATGGTAGGCATCGTAGCATTGGCATAGCAAAAGAGCGAGCAAACTAGCATAGCAAAGATAGTAGTGATTTCGAGGGTATGATCATCTTGCACGAAATCCCGCAAGGAAGAAGAACGAGTCCATGAAGAAGACAAGCGGACGTGAGCGAGCGGATCCTCACAACTCCGAACGAAACCGAAGCTAACGAGAGAAGCAAACGGAAAGAAGCAAACAATATAGTAAACAACCCTCACATAAACATGGCATGATGCGCAAACAAGTATGATGCATGTCCGGTTTAATGAGGCATGGCATGGCAAAGTGCAACAAACAACACTACAAATTAAGTGGAGCTCAATATGCAACGAGTTGCATATTGATGGCACCACATCAATTATTTAGTTCTCTCTCGGTTATGAACACAACAATATTAAATGTTGGTTAACATGGCAAGGGGTGAAGAATAAGTAAACTAACAATTTAGGCAAGTTTAAGTGAGGCCGGAAACAACAAATAACAATTCCGGAAAAATCCCCATGCTATTTAGCAATTTAATGCAACAACAATTTTAAGCATTTTAATTGTTGTTATCATGATGCGGATGACATATGCAAGTTTTATGCAATTATTATGAAAAGGTTGACATGAGCATGTTATGAAGCATTTGTCGCCATGGCGGAAGGAAAAAGGTGCCACGGCGGTGAAACGGAAAAGGGTGCCACGGCGGTGAAAATGAAATGGTGCCACGGCAACATTCCGGTCATCCGACAACTCCTCGAGATGTCGGTGCAAAAGAAAGTGTGGGTGGCGTGTGATGCAAGCGATGGTGGGGTGATCCGGATACGGGTTCCCACGTGTCGGTGGCATGGCAAAAGAGGGCGTCGCAAGGACAATTCGGACACGGTGCAAATGGTGCATCTCATACAACATGCATTCGGTCCACGGCGGTCGTTCGGGTTATACCTTGAAGCGTTCAAGCGGGACGGTTCGCGTTTAAATGAGGGAAGTAGTCGTTCACGTGATGTAGTGGAAGTAGTTGTACTCGTGTCGACGGTAGTGGTACATCTCGTAGTGGAAGTAGTTGTTCATGTCCTTGGCGGGTCGCCGTGTAGCCGTACATGATCGCCGTGGTACACCGTTCAAGTCGTACACGTTTCGTAGATGTTCAAGTAAATCGGTGTCGTGGTACTTGGGGTCTTTGGACTTGGCGGTCTCGATTCTTGCGACGGTAGTGGTACGTGGTAGATGAACTTGGCGATTCGAAGGGTACTTGGCGGGTCGTCGAGGTGCGCGTTCTTGGAGATCCCGTAAGCGGTAGAAGTCTTGGGCGTCCACGGAACTAGCAGCGGAGCGCCGGGTCTCGAGTCTGATCTTGAGGAGCAGCGACGCTGCAGTACATGGGCGAGCTACACCGGGTAGCATGGTGGAGAGGCAAAACAACAGCAGGAGTCGAGGCAGGGGCAACAGGCAGCCGGCGGGGACGCTGGGTCGCGCTTCGATCTGGGAGGAGGCCCGAACGGTGAGGCAGGGCGCCGGAGATGTTGGGAGCAGGCGTCGCTTGGCGGCTCGGGGCTCGAGGACTTGGCGCGGCGGCCTGAAGAAGAAGGCAGCGCGCTGGGCTGGACGCGCCGGGTCGGCACCGGCGGGAGATAGCGGCGGCGGGCCTGGTGGCGGGCAGGACGGAGACGGAGGCGGCGGCAAGCAGGAGGCGAGCGCCGGGCGAGGAGGTGGGAGAGGCGCAGGCGGCTGGCAGCATGTGAGGAGGTGGAGAGGCGCGGGTGGAGGAGGCTTGACAGGGACGGTGGGTGGCGATGGGAGAAGCGGGCGGGCGGGGCTTGCTCCTCTCTGGCAGCGAGGGGAACGAGAGGCGAGGGAGATCGAGCGGAGGAGAGGGTGTCGGGCTGAGCGAGCGAGAGGGAGACGAGGTCGAGGCTGGCGGCGGTGTGGGAGCGAGATGGGGATCGAGAGAGGTAGATGGCGGCGGCGGAGGGAGCGATGGGGATCATTGGGCGTCGGGCTAGGGTTAGGGAAGTTGGTGGGGCTGCGGGGATGAGTGGGCCGGCCTGGTTGGGAGGCCCAGGCTGGGCTGGACTCTCTTCTCCCTTCCTTCTCTTATAATTTTCTTTATCAGAAAAACAAGAGAAGACAAAGAAAGAAAGTGGGGGGTTAGGACACGAAGTTGGACTCGTGGATAAATATCACGGACTCGTAAAAAAAATGTGCACGGTCCACGAAAATAGGAGAGGCAAGATTGCAAGGATTTAATTCAAAGTCATTTGAATTTAGGTTTGAATAAGGGCTAGGAAAAAGATGTGTCCAAAAATGTTCGGAATTTAGGAGGAGCCTCGATAAATGGGAAAAGAAATATTGGCAAAGTTTGGGAACCAAACTTGAAGTAGAAATGGCATGGGAATTTGCAAGTGTGTTACGGTGAATTTCAAAAATGGAATATTTTATAATAGCTCCCTAATAATATTGGGAGTATATGTTTTAAAGAGAAACCACCATGTGGGTTCCCTCGATTTAAATGGACCGAAGATCCATGCAATTTAATTGGTTGAATTTTAAAAATTAATGATATGATGGCATGATGACATGATGCAATGCAAATGACGCAATGAACAAAACAAATCACACGACGAAACTCGGAATAGCTGGAAGGCATCTGAAGCTCCGGTCTTGGGGCGTTACACAATTCTTCCAATGACCTCCGTTGGCTTGAGATTCTTGTAATTGGGCATCATTTGGATCAATGTGCACACGGTATCATATTTTCCATCCAATGCTCTTAGGATCTTCTTGATGATGATTTTGTCGGTCATCTCTTCACTTCCTAAGCCCGCAATCTCATTTGTGATAAGAGCAAGCCTAGAGTACATTTCAGCGACACCTTCACCATCCTTCATTTTGAACTTGTCAAGTTGACTTTGGAGCACATCCAATTTGGATTCCTTGACGGAGTCTGTACCTTCATGCATATCAATCAAGGTATCCCAAATTTCCTTTGCATTCTCAAGACGGCTGATTTTGTTGAATTCTTCGGGGCACAATCCGTTGAAGAGGATATCACAAGCTTGAGTGTTGTATTGCAGCATCTTCAACTCATCCGCGCTAGCTTTATGGTTCGGTTCTCTCCCATCAAAGAATTCACCTTGCAAGCCAATACACACAATAGCCCAAACGGCGGGGTTATGTCTGAGAATATGCATTTTCATCTTATGCTTCCAACTAGCAAAATTCATACCATCAAACTAAGGACCTCTACGGTGATAATTTCCCTCGCTAGACGCCATACTCTCCTAGGTTGTGAAACCAAGGCTATGACCACCAAGAGCTATGGAAATCAAAGCAAATGGAGACCAAAGCTCTGATACCACTTGTAGGATCAGAAGTATGTCTAGAGGGGGGGTGATTGGACTACTTGACCAATTAAAAACTTAACCTTTTCCCAATTTTAGTCTTTGGTAGATTTTAGCTATCTTAGCACAAGTCAAGCAATCTTCACACAATTGAAGCAAGCATGCAAACAGTATATGAGCAGCGGAAAGTAAAGCACGCAACTTGCAAGAATGTAAAGGGAAGGGTTTGGAGAATTCAAACGCAATTGGAGACACGGATGTTTTTGTCGTGGTTCCGATAGGTGGTGCTATCGTACATCCACGTTGATGGAGACTTCAACCCATGAAGGGTAATGGCTGCGCGAGTCCACGGAGGGCTCCACCTACGAAGGGTCCACGAAGAACCAACCTTGTCTATCCCACCATGGCCGTCGCCCAGGAAGGACTTGCCTCACTAGCGGTAGATCTTCATGAAGTAGGCGATCTCCTTGCCCTTACAAACTCCTTGGTTCAACTCCACAATCTTGTCGGAGGCTCCCAAGTGACACCTAGCCAATCTAGGAGACACCACTCTCCAAGAAGTAACAAATGGTGTGTTGATGATGAACTCCTTGCTCTTGTGTTTCAAATGATAGTCTCCCCAACACTCAACTCTCTCATAGGATTTGGATTTGGTAGAAAGAAGATTTGAGTGGAAAGCAACTTGGGGAAGGCTAGATATCAAGATTCATATGGTAGGAATGGAATATCTTGGCCTCAACACATGAGTAGGTGGTTCTCTCTCAGAAATGGTAAGTTGGAAGTGTAGGCTTGTTTTGATGGCTCTCTCCACGGATGAAGAGGATGTGGAGGGGTATATATAGCCTTCACACAAAATCTAACCGTTACACACAATTTACCAATCTCGGTGGGATCGAATCAACAAACTCGGTCAGACCGATTTAGTAAACCTATTGACCGTTAGGATTTTCGATGGGACCGACATGCAACTCGGTAGGACCGATATGGTTAGGGTTAGGGCATAACGTAATCTCGGTGAGACCGATTACACAAACTTGGTGAGACTGATTTTGGGTAATAATCTAACCAGAGAGTTGGTCAGGTAAACTCGGTGGGACCGGTTCGCTCATTTCGGTGAGACCGAAATGTTACGAAAAGGAAACAGAGAGTTTACATTGCAATCTTGGTGGGACCGATCGCTCATCTCGGTGGTACCAAGCGTTTAAAGGAAATAGAGATTACAATCCCATCTCGGTGAGACCGAGATCCCTATCGGTGAGACCGATTTTCCTAGGGTTTGTGGCAGTGGCTATGACATCTGAACTCGGTGGCGCAGGATAGAAAGAATCGGTGGGGGCGAGTTTGACTTTTGGTTTGGGTCATATGTGGATATGAGAAAGTAGTTGCGGGCTTTTGGAGCATATCACTAAGCACTGTGGAGAAAGAAACTCATTAAGCAACACCTCATCCCTCCTTGATAGTATTGGCTTTTCCTATAGACTCAATGTGATCTTGGATATTTGAGCTTTTGAGCTTGAGCCAATCCTTTTATCCTTAGTATTTTGAGGGATCCACTTTCCTTATCCATGCCATGCCATTCATTGAACTTTTCCTGAAATGTTCATCTTGGAATGATGTTAGCTCAATGAGCTATATGTTGTTAGGAATTACCAAAACCACCTAGGGATAGTTGCACTTTCAGTAGGCCTTTAGCAGGCCGAAAGAGACAGCGGGCTTGTACTGGACCATGAAGAGCATGGGCCGCTAAGAGGCCGAAAGTCAGGTCGTATTGTAAATGGCCCAACTGTGTTGTGGGCCTTTAGCAGGCCGAAAGAGAAACCGGGCTGGTATTGGACCATGAAGGGCATGGGCCGTTAAAAGGCCAAAACTAAGGTCCGACTACAAATGGCCCAACTCATTTATGGTCCGTTAACAGGCCGAAAGGCACACAGGGCCGGGAATTGGCCCAACACTTAAATGGGTCGCTAAAAGGCCAAAACTCAGGTCCGACTACAAATGGCCCAACTGATTTATGGGCCGTCAACAGGCTGAAAGTGACACCGGGCCAGGAAATTGGCCCAACACTTAATCGGGCTGCTAAAGGCGAAACTCAGTCCGACTACAAATGGCCCATCAGATTTATGGGCCGTCAATAGGCTGAAAGACACACCGGGCCGGAAATTAGCCCAACATTTAAATGGGTCGCTAAAAGGCCGAAAGATGTACATCCTGAAAATTGCCCATCCATTGAATGGGCCGTTAACAGGCCGAAATCTCATCGGGCCGATATTGAGCCCAAATATATAGCGGGCTGTTAACGGGCTCGAACTAACGATGGGCTGCAATGGTGTCAAATCTTTAACGGGCCGTTGACGGGCCGAATTGGCACATCTCGTATGGGCCGTGGGCTTAAATGGACCTGACACAAGTAGGCCTTATATGGGCCAACCTGCTAATTTTTACTGGGCCGGCCTTTTTCACCGGAATGGGCCACTGTTGGACCGTGCCATGTGTCGACCTATCATAGGCGCCTCCTGTCCAATGAGTGGATGACATCTGTCCCAACGATGAGCCGACACGTGTTTCCTCCAGCCAATGATGATTTTACACGTGGAAAATCCCCATTGGTCGAGGCTGTTAACGGGTTATCGGATCCAAAACCGGACCCGATAGCTTAACGGCATTCCGTTACGGTGGATGCCACGTGTCGGTCACCCTTGACGAAAGCACTTCTGTGACACGCGATTTATCGTCATGGAAGTGACACTTCCGTGATGATAATTTTGGTAATGTCATGGAACACTTCTATGACAGCACGGGTATGACTATCTTGATTCTGTCATAAAATCGTCATGGATGTACATGCATGACAGAAAATGCGACCTACTGTGACAAACACGTATCGTCACGGAAGTGTATTTTTTTCGTAGTGGCTGGGGCGATTTGTAGTACCGCTCCAGAAGCACAACCACCTCATGGCTCCTCGCCATTGCACTTGTCTGTGGGTACTGTTATCCGAGCGGTAGTACCGCTCTCCTAAGCGGTAGTACCCCTTATGTGCAGGCTGTGAGCATAATAGTTGGATTTGGGAGGGCCTATAAAAGGGGGTTTTCTTCCCCATTGAACCTTATCCTTCTAGCTCATGTTTGCCCCCCATTATTGACCTTCTTCGAGCTTGCTATGTCTCAATCCCTCCAATGATTCTTACTAGTTCTTGAGGGAAAATGGAGAGGAGATCTAGATATATGTTTCCAACAATCACTTTCTCCTCTATGTGAGGGGAACCCCTTGGATCTAGATCTTGGAGTTCTTTGTGTTCTCTTCTTTGTTCTTCCTCTCATTTTCCTCCATAGGCATTAGTTGTTGAAGTGGGATTTAGGAGAGAAGGACTTGGGCAGTCAGTGTTGTTGGGGAGCATAGTAATTTCAAAAAAATTCCTACGCACATGCAAGATCATGGTGATGCATAGCAATGAGCGGGGATAGTGAGTCCTCGTACCCTCGTAGACAGAAAGCAGAAGCATTAGCACAACGTGGTTGATGTAGTCGTAAATCTTCACGATCCGACCGATCCAAGTACCGAACGTACGGCACCTACGAGTTCAGCACACGTTCAGCTCGATGACGTCCCACAAACTCCGATCCAGCGGAGCTTTGTGGGAGAGTTCCGTCAGCACGACGCCGTGATGACGGTGTTGATGATGCTACCGAGCAGGGCTTCTCCTAAGCACCGCTACGATATTACCGAGGTGGAATATGGTGGAGGGGGGCACCGCACACGGCTGGGAGAGATCAACAGATCAACTTGTGTGTCTAGAGGTGCCCCCTGCCCCCGTATATAAAGGAGCAAGGGGGTAGGCCGGCCGGCCCCTGTAGGGCGCGCCAGGAGGAGGAGTCCTCCTCCTAGTAGGAGTAGGACTCCCCTTTCCTACTCCCACTAGGAGGAGGAAAGGAAGGAGGAGGGAGAAGGAAGGAGGAAAGGGGGCCGGCCCCTTAGTCCAATTCGGTTTGGGCTAGGGGGGCCGCACGCCCTGCCTCCTCTCTTCCACCACTTGGCCATGAGGCCCATTACTTCTTCCTCGTATTCCCATAACTCCACGGTACCCTGAAAAATACCCGAATCACTCGAAACCTTTCCGATGTCCGAATATAGTCGTCCAATATATAGATCTTTACGTCTCGACCATTTTGCAACTCCTTGTCATGTCCCCGATCTCATCCGGGACTCCGAACTACCTTCGGTACATAAAATCACATAAACTCATAATACCGATCGTCACCGAACTTTAAGCGTGCGGACCCTACGGGTTCGAGAACTATGTAGACATGACCGAGACACATCTTCGGTCAATAACCAATAGCGAAACCTGGATGCTCATATTGGCTCCCACATATTCTACGAAGATCTTTATCGGTCAAACCGCATAACAACATACGTTGTTCCCTTTGTCATCGGTATGTTACTTGCCCGAGATTCGATCGTGGTATCTCAATACCTAGTTCAATCCTGTTACCGGCAAGTCTCTTTACTCGTTATGCAATGCATCATCCCGCAACTAACTCATTAGTCACATTGCTTGCAAGGCTTATAGTGATGTGCATTACCGAGAGGGCCCAGAGATACCTCTCCGACAATCGGAGTGACAAATCCTAATCTCGAAATACGCCAACTCAACAAGTACCTTTGGAGACACCTGTAGAGCACCTTTATAATCACCCAGTTACGTTGTTACATTTGGTAGCACACAAAGTGTTCCTCCGGTAAACGGGAGTTGCATAATCTCATAGTCATAGGAACATGTATAAGTCATGAAGAAAGCAATAACAACATACTAAATGATCAAGTGCTAAGCTAACGAAATGGGTCAAGTCAATCACATCATTCTCCTAATGATGTGATCCCGTTAATCAAATGACAACTCATGTCTATGGTTAGGAAACTTAACCATGTTTGATTAACGAGCTAGTCAAGTAGAGGCATACTAGTGACACTATGTTTGTCTATGTATTCACACATGTATTATGTTTCCGGTTAATACAATTCTAGCATGAATAATAAACATTTATAATGAAATAATGATATAAATAATAACTTTATTATTGCCTCTAGGGCATATTCCTTCAAGTGTGCCCTTGCCATTGCATATGGTGCATCGGTTTGAGTTCTTCACGGTGATACAAAGGTGAGAAGCTTATTAATCTTGGGTGTTTGAGCACTCTTGAGCTTGTTGCTCTTGGGTGCTTTGGTGCCCTAGACGGTTGGTGTTGTGAAGCTCAGTCATTGTGGTGGATAGCTCCGGGACAAGCTTCGGGGTCTCCAATTAAGTTGTGGAGATTGCCCCAAGCGATTTGTACGGGTTCCAGTGACCGCCCCCAAGGGTTGCCAAAGTGTACGGGTTAAGTGACCGCCCCAAGGGTTGCCATTTGTACAGGTTTGGTGACGTGAGGAGTCTGGACTAGGGGTGTCGGACAGCGGACTATCAATATCCGCGGACTCCCGGACTACGAAGATAGAAGATTGAAGACTCGGCTCGTGTCAGGAAGGTACTTTCCTTGGCGTGGAAGGCAAGCTTGCAATCTGGATATGTAGATCTCCTACCATTGTAACCGACTTTGTGTAACCCTAGCCTCTCCGGTGTCTATATAAACCGGAGGGCCTTAGTCCGTAGGAGGAACATTACATCTCAACAATCATACCATAGGCCAGCTTCTAGGGTTTAGCCTCCTTGATCTCGTGGTAGATCTACTCTTGTACTACCCATATCATCAATATTAATCAAGCAGGACGTAGGGTTTTCCCTCCATCGAGAGCGCCCGAACCTGGGTAAAAACATCGTGTCCCTCGTCTCTTGTTACCATCCACCTAGACGCACAGTTCGGGACCCCCTACCCGAGATCCGCCGGTTTTGACACCGACAACCGCCCTCAAGGGTCCCTTAGTGGAATCATGACATCTTGCATTGTGCAAGGGCGTGAGGAGATTACGGTGGCCCTAGTGTCATTCTGGGGAGCATTGGGCCTCCACACTGCTCCAAATGGAGATTAGCATGCACAAGGGTGTGTGAACTTCGGGATACATCATTGTCTCCGCGTGCCTCGGTTGTCTCTTACCCGAGCCCCTTTACTTATGCACTTTACTTTGTGATAGCCATAGTGTTTCATGTTATATATCTTCCTATCACATAGTTGTTTATCTTGCTTAGCATAAGTTGTTGGTGCACATAGATGAGCCTAGTTGTTTTAGGTTTTGTGCTTGACATATTAAACGCTAGTTTTATTCCGCATTTGTTCAAGCCTAAACCATAATTATTTTAAAGTGCCTATTCACCCCCCCTGTTGGCAACATCCACGATCTTTCAATCGTATATTCCAATAAATATCATCGCCTCATCTCATGTTGCCTAAATCTACATGGACCAATCAAATAATCATATTCTATGAAAGGAAAAACTGATTCAGTTCAAAGAAAGGCAAAGAATCTTCAGGCACTGTACCAACAATGGGAATGCTCCTATTTTCGATAGGATATAGACATGGAAAATATGCAGCAATACTTGGCCAATAACCCCGGTGCCAAACCAAGAAATTGATTTATACTTTATCTCGCTTCAGCTTTTAAAATTTTCATGCAATACTTGAGCATGAGCCAAGGTCTTAGCACTTTGGATGGCAAAGACAATAATGATTGGGCTTTATAAGGGAAGACAAAAGGTATAAGAAAGTCTCACATCAACGCGGCTTGATCGTTAGGCAATGAAGAGGCATTACAATCGATGTTAATGTGGGGAGTAGGGATTGCCATGCAACATATGCACTAGATCTATAAGTGTATGAAAGCTCTCTATATGAAACTAAGTGGGTGTGCATCCAACTTACTCTTGGAAATATGCCCTATAGGAATAATAAAGATGTTATTATCATAGTTCTTTGTTTATAACATATGTTTACTACCCATGGTATAGTTGTATTGACCGAAAACTTAAATACATGTGTTGATATCTTTCCTACTTCTAAAGTTTTCGGTTGAGGGTTGCCCGTTCAATTTCAATGCCCCATTGCCTCCCTCTCGCATTTCATGCTAACAAGTGGGCCGCTCAATTTTCACGTACTAGGCAACAGCTGGACAGGCAACACAACCAAGTGTTAATTTTCTTAAAAAAAGAGCTGACTCCCTAACTATCGAGATCCTTCTTGCCCATCATGTTTGAATGGGCCAGAAGATACAAAATACATGTTGTTTCCGTGTCAGAAGGTGAAAGAGGTTTGGGAGAAACTGGGATTGCATGAGGCCATTATTAAAGCTTGTGCTACCGATCGTGCATGAGAGGCGGTTCTTGAGTTTTTACTTCTTATGCCAGAGCAAGAGCTATCTATAGTGGGTACCCAGAATGCACACGAATTGATCGCCATAACAGCTTGGTATTTATGGTGGGACAGAACGCTTGTTCATCAGGGAAAGTCCCAAGATGCATACTAAACTTCGATGGGAGCCCCTGCTATAGTGGCAAACTATATTAAAGCTCAGTCCCCGAGGGCAACAAATAGAATAGGGGGATGGATAAGACCTCCCATGGGTTCTGTGAAATTGAATGTCGATGCTTCTTTTGATCAGAACATGCTTAGAGGCAGGGGGCTGTCCTTATAGACGAAAAAGGAAGGCTCATTGTTGGTGGGAACTGGAGGATGGACTAGTGTGCATATGTCTTCACATCAGAAGCGTTGGCTCTAAGAATTGGCTTATTACTTGCACAGAAGGCGGGATGCAATCGTCTTGTTGTAAACTTTGACAATATGGATGTAATTGACACAATGAAGAATAGAGGACATTCAGCGGGAGCGGCGGCGGTAGTTTTTGATGATTGTTATTTTACGGCATGCAATTTTCCAGTTACTAGTTTTGAACATTGTAATAGAGAAGCAAATAAAGTTGCTCATGAATTTGCTGGATTAGCTAAATTTTATCTCACAAGGGATTGTTTCGAGGAGCCTATGAATGATATTGTAACGAGTTAATTACACAAAACCACAACTTCAGGATAACTTATAACACTTTACCACAACATTTGAGTTTTTTAACACAAAACCACAACTTCGTGGCAACTTATAACATTTTACCACAACTTTTGAGTTTTTTAACACAAAACCACAACTGCTGGACTAATTCTCAACATTGAGCCCAAATTTATCGGTCAACTTCTTTTAACGGGCAATCTGAATGATTGGGCCCACATGTCAGTCTCTAGGCGACAAGGTCCCTCCTACGTGGCGCTGACTGAATTTGTGTAACATAGCAGTGTGCATACAATATCGTCATCTCCTCGACCACGCGTTCACCTGCAGCTTCTACGCCATCTACCCCTAAAAAAATCCACTGCCTTCACCTTCTTCGTCTGGTGCACTCCGCCCAACATATTGTTGTCTGGACAGCCGCAGCTAGCACATGCACCACGTTGTGCATAGAGAAGGTTGCTGCCTTGTGCCCCACGGTCATAGAGACGCACTCTTCCTCGCGAGGACCTCTCTCTCTAGTTCGCGCCGCCCGCCCGACCATGCCATAGTCCGGACGGGCGCTGCCAGCACATCCGTGCTGCCACGTTGTGCACAATCAGGGTTGCCACCTCGTGCTTCACGACCACTGCAACATGCTCGTCCTCATTGATTACGATGTCGAGATCCTTTGGAACTCCGTCGTCAACGATAGTGACATGCGTGCGCTACTTTGCGGCACTAGGAACCTTGCCATCAAGGACGCTCGGAGTGATCGTCATGTGGCAGAATTTTGACCACCCCCAACAACACCTAGCTCCTTGCTCAATGCATCGGTGGAGTTCATAGCGCCGGTACGGGATGGCAAGAGGAGGAAATGGTAGGCCACATAGGAGATGTGCACGTGTCACCATTTTCCTGCTTACGTCCTAACATGTGTGCCTCATCTGGCGGCGCGGCAGATGGAGGCGTATCGTTCTCCATCATCTCCGGAAGAAGGTCCCCCGAAGATGAACTCATCTGAGAATGTTGCAGATCCGAACTGCGAAATAAATAGTTCGGTTACCTACAAAAGCACAAATGAAGGTACTTCTTTATTAATTAACTTCCTCTTTTATACTTACGGCTCGTTGGAGGGCTGGTCCTTCGGCGATGATTGCGCGTCTGGATTCTCTCCGGACGCCGGACCCCCCGGTGAGGATTTCTTCCCACGCTTAGGGGCTTTGGCCTCCGGATCTTAGGAGGCAGTCCTCTTTTCCCTTTGAAGGGAGGGGTTCTTGGTTCCCTCCTCTTCAGTCGCCCCTTTGGGCAAAGTATTAGCTCCTTTATTTCCCCCGTCGCCCCCCTCTGTGGGCGCAACCTCCAACATTCTGACCAGCACGGGCTCCAGTGCGGTCTCTGGGAGGAGGGCCGGACACCTTATCAGCCTTGATCACGCTACCCATTCCTGTAGAGAACCAAGGGGCCAGGAGACGAACTTTTGAAAGGCATACAAATAAAATGTCCGGACTCTGAGCTAATTACCTGAGTATCCGGGCGATCGCGGCTTAGGACTGCGTCGTCGGCCGAATCCGGACACGCGACCTGCGGTCCGAAGAACAGCTTGTACATCTCCGTGGGTGACGCACCCATAAAATGTTGGAGAATACGAGGTCCCTCGGATAGTACTCCCATAGATGGAAGGGCGGCGTTTGCGAGGCGGAAGATGCACGATTAGCATAACTGCATCACCTTGATCGGTCGATCTCCCTCGTTTGGAGGTCTCGAATCCGGCCCTGCAGTGAAGGCACGTCTTGGACGACCCCAGTTGAGCCCTTGGTTGACCCACGACATCGATTGCCGTGGAGGTCCCGAGGCGGAATGAGGGCGGCGGCTTTTGCTTCTCGCCCCTTGGAGCGATGATGTAAAACCACTCCTACTGCCACAATCCCAGTTCCTCTTGGAAGGAACCTTCGAACCACGGGGCATCGACCTTCTTGCTTATGGTCACCCCGCCGCACTCCGCTTTACGCCCCCCGATCATCTTCGGTTCCACCTTAAAGGTTTTCAGCCATAGGCCGAAGTGGGGGATGACGCGGAGGAAGGCTTCACAGACAATAATAAATGTGGAGATGTGGAGGATGGACTCCGGAGCCAACTCGTGGAAATCCAGCCCGTAGTAGAACAGGAGCCCTCTCATGAAGGGATCCGTCGGGAAGCCCAATCCCCGACGGAGGTGAGATCTGGCAGCGTATTCGCCGGGCTCGGGCAGGCACGGCCTGCCACAGGGCGAGCAACCTGTGCGAAACTTCGTAGGCCAGGTACTTGGCCTCACGCAACTCCAATATGTCCTCCTCCGTGACGGAGGAGGGCATCCACCGGCCCTGGAGGTCGGAGCCGGACATTGTTAAGGATTCTAAGCGCTCGAATCTGGAGCTCTAGGTGTTGGGGCGGGAGCGGAGGAGAGATTCGATCTTGAGGATTGAAGAACAAGGACAGGCCTTGGTCCTCTTATAAAGGGAAGAAATACCAAGGGCCGTCTCCGTGACCGTTTGAGATTCCCTTCGATAGAGGAGGTGTGGCGGCAGGAGCGGTTGGGTTACCCACTTGCGTATTGATGAGGATCTCGGAATAAGGGGAACACGATCTCTGCTTCGACAAGACGTGCCAAGGAAACCGCTTCGCTAAACGTGCTGAGGTGGAATAGTAAAAAAACGATTCAAACAAGGGCTTGGCTGTGGTGTGATGTCACGCCGCATAATACATCAGCAGATTGAGCTAGGTGTATATTTTATTCTCTCTACGTTGGAGTGTGGAATTTATTTTGCAGAGCCGGACACTATCCTGGTGTTCATTACCTTCTGCGGATTATTCAAGGGAGGAACCCGCCTTGCAATGCCGAACATTATGCACGCCGGACTTATCGTCATTGAAGACTGGTTCGAGGGCTCTTGAGGGAGTCTGGACTAGGGGTGTCCGGACAGCCGGACTATCAATATCCGCGAGACTCCCGGACTACGAAGATAGAAGATTGAAGACTCGGCTCGTGTCCGGAAGGTACTTTCCTTGGCGTGGAAGGCAAGCTTGCAATCTGGATATGTAGATGTCCTACCATTGTAACCGACTCTGTGTAACCCTAGCCTCTCCGGTGTCTATATAAACCAGAGGGCCTTAGTCCGTAGGAGGAACATTACATCTCAACAGTCATACCATAGGCTAGCTTCTAGGGTTTAGCCTCCTTGATCTCGTGGTAGATCTACTCTTGTACTACCCATATCATCAATATTAATCAAGCGGGGCGTAGGGTTTTACCTCCATCGAGAGGGCGAAACTGGGTAAAACATCGTGTCCCTCGTCTCTTGTTACCATCCGCCTAGACGCTTGCGTTCGGGACCCCCTACCGAGATCCGCCGGTTTGACACCGACATTGGTGCTTTCATTGAGAGTTCCTCGTGCGCGTCACCGATAGGCTCGATGGCATCTTCAACCATCAACGCTGTCGTGGTAAGATTTTTCTCCCGACAGATCTTCGTGATTCGGCGGCTTTGCTGCGGGCAATTCTCTTGGCCATCCGGAGCAGATTGAAAGCTATGCCCCGCCATCGAGTCGATTCGAAGCTTAAACTTCACGGCCGATGACGCGGAGACTTGATCTTGACGGACTCGAGCCACGACCAGCAGCGCCGCCTTGTGGCGATGGGCATGATCTAGCTCTACCACGGACGGTGCTTTGGTGGCGCTTTTCGGATCCGCTTGCCGATGGCGGCCGATTGCCCTTATCGAGGGTCGGTGGATGAAGCGCCGCCACAGGGCTTCAACATCCACGGCGATGGGCGAATACCAATCTTGTCCCTGCGAAACTTCGTGATCGGCGCGGACTCCTCGCCGGACTCCGAGCCTCCCGCGCCCCTACCAATTAATCCGGAGTGGGCGCCGGTTATGGAATTCACCGCCACGGACATTTTCCAACACTCGCCTTTTGGCGATATTCTGAATTCACTGAAGCATCTCTCGCTATCAGAAGAGTCCTGGCCGGACTGCGGCCAGGATGGTTGGAGTTCGGAGGACGAAGAAATTCAGAGCCCACCCACCACCCACTTTGTAGCCACTGTCGAGGATTTAACCGACATGCTAGACTACGATTCCGAAGACATCGACGCTATGGATGGCGATCTTTGAGAGCGAACAGAACCAGCGCCTCTGAGAACCTTGGAAGGCCACCTCGTCATATAGCGTATACATGGTGGACACCCCAAAAGAAGGGGATGGCGAAGAAGCAGCGGAGGCGACTCTTAAAAAGCAGCCCAAACGCCCGGCGTCAGCGGCGCCACTCTAAATCCCGCCACAGCAAGAATATAGATTCCGCACAGAAACAACAATACCCCGAAAGTGCGAAGACAACCCCTCGGCAAGACTCAAGCAGGAGGATGCGAAGTACAAGCCCTCACGAAAGGGCGGCATTTAAAAGGTTGAGGATCATAACTATATACCTCCCTCCAAAGACGAAACAAGCCTCAATGACGACGAACTCGTCGCGCCCGAGGACCCCGTCGAACAAGAGCTTTTTAAGCGCAGGCTCATCGCCACAGCAAGAAGCCTGAAGAAGGAAAAGCGGAAGCTCAAAACAGCGGAAGACACGCTCCGAATAAGATGGAGCAAAGTACTCAAAACCGCAGGTAAATACGGCAATGACCACAAATCGAAGAGCTACCTGAAACGTAAGCTGCTTCCAGAATTCGACGAGGAGGCTATAGAGCCCCCACCGTCCAATGGCCCAGCCAAGTCCATCTACGAACCCAAAAAGAAAGCCCCAAGAAGCAAAGCAACACGTCAAGTGTCCGACGATAGCAGCACATACAAGTACAGGGGCGCCGCACACCCACTATATTTCACCGACGAGGTGCTGGATCATGAATTCCCAGCAGGGTTTAAACCCATAAACATAGAGGCCTACGACCCATAAACATAGAGGCCGACGATGGAACAACAGACCCCGGAGTCTGGATAGAAGATTACATACTGCATATACATATGGCCAGAGGAGACGATCTCCACGCCATAAAATATCTACCCCTCAAGCTCAAAGGGCCAGCCCGTCATTGGCTCAAAAGCCTCCCAGAAAACACTGTTGGAAGTTGGGAAGAGCTCGAAGAAGCGTTTAGAGCAAATTTTCAAGGGACTTATGTCCGTCCTCCGGATGAAGATGATTTAAGTCATATAACTCAACAGCCCGGAGAGTCAGCGCGGAAATTCTGGAACAGGTTTCTTACCAAAAAGAACCAAATAGTCGACTGTCCGGACGCTGAAGCCTTAGCAGCTTTCAAGCACAATGTCCGAGACGAATGGCTTGCCAGGCACCTCGGTCAAGAGAAACCGAGGACAATGACCGCATTAACAAGCCTCATGACCCACTTCTGTGCGGGAGAGGATAGCTGGCTAGCAAGAAGCAGCACTAGCGACCCAAGTACATCCGAGATAAGAGATGGAAACGGAAAATCACGGCGCGAAAGGAGCAGCGCCGAATAAAGAGAAAAGCTAAAAAGCACGGCGATTAACGCGGATTCAAAAGCTCATGGCCCAATCATAAAACTCAGCCCCTCAAGGATAGCAAAGGTGAACTGTCTAACCTACATAAAATTTCAGGTCGGATATGTCAAATCCACAGTACCCCGGAAGGCCCATAAATCACACCCACGAGGATTGTTGGGTTTTCAAACAGTCCAGCCGGTTAAGCGCCGAACACAAGGGGCTCGGACGCGTCAGCGAAGAAGATAAACCCCGCCGGCATAGGCACGGAAAACAAAAGACTTTCCCACAAGGGGTCAAAGCGATAAACTCACTTCATGTGAGGACACGGAAAAACAGTGCGGCACTTTCTAAAAAGAACTTCGCACGGTCCAACCCAGCAAACCATAGAGATTGGATATCAAAATCAATCACTTTCGACCACCGACTACTCGAAGCGTTGAAGCAGGGACGGACTCTCCTGATATTGAATCCGATCATAGACGGATTACAATTCACAAAGCGTCCTAATGGGCGAGGCGGTGACTTAAACCTGCTATATTCAAACACAATCCGTCGGATGGGGATAGACCATACCAAAATTCGACACAGCCGCACTTCCTTTAAAGGAGTGCGCGCCAGCCCTTACGCCAAGTGCACAGGCTCGATATTACTAGAAGTCGTGTTGGATCACGAACAACTTTCGACGCGAAAAATTAATTTTCTATATCGTCCCATTTAAAAGTGAATATCAAGCCATTGTTGGGGCGAAAGGATTTTGTCGCTTCAATGCCATACCGCATTATCGTCTCTTACACTCAAGATGCCCGATCCACATGGCGCCATTTCAAAGTCGCGAGGTCACTTAAAGACCCGGACTCGGATAGCGAATCCGGACCCGGCGGGCTAGGGCTCCCTAGCCGCATACCCTTTCACAAGGGCTGCGCGCAACCGACCGCGGTTTCATATAAACCTTGCTTTAATTATTTATATTTATTCTTTTGCATATTTTTTGCACGAACTGTTTCTAAAACTAAGCGTTCCTCTTTTCTCTGAGATGAACAACGTGCTTACCGTCCCGGATAATGGCGCAGCGGAGACATAGGCGCAGAGCGTGCGGTAAGGACCCATTGCAAGGATTCTTTTGATTAAGACCTGCGTAGACCTTTTTATCACTGTCTCTTGTTGTTACTCTCCCTTGGCTTCTTCCTATAGCCAAAGCGAAGCCTGACGCTTTGGCATCGGCCGCGTCAGAAGACCATGCCCATACCTAGACACTAGGGGCTTAGGGCATAATTCGCCCATTATTATAAAGTCCGAACACCTTCGGGAGTGTTGGCGTCTCGAGTTAGGCATTATATGCATCAGCTCGAATCATGTCTTTGGTCAAATGCTGGGTTTGCCCGGCTCTGTGTTTTGCTGCCTTACGTTCCGTATCATCGGCTAACGGCACCGGAGAACTCTGCGATTGTGCCCCGGTTAATTTGGCGAGCACCTCGATGAAAGCCAAAACCGATTGTCATGATATAGCGAGAGTCTGGTCACCACTCGATCGACTATCGGAATGTTTAGAATTCCCGCTTTGACGAAGGACCGTTTCGGTCAGCACATCGCACCGAGTCCGGAGATGTGCGGTGTCATCGGGGCTATATCGTAGCCCACCCTCGACTCCATTGGCTAAGTGAAAGAGATAAAGCATTATAGTCCGGATTGCCTCGTTAGCTCGCTACCACCTCCTTATAACAGACCGAGGCGTCGGATTAAGTGTGAAAGCGCTACTTTGCGAACACCCGGCACCTTGTGCGAGGGGTGAAGCCAAAGCGCATCTTCGAGTTATACACGGTATCGTGAGCGGCCGACAGAGAAGTTTTACTACTTGGAAGCACAAGTATAAAAAGCATTCATACTATAATCATTGATCTACAAGTTAATGCATTCAATTGAGCGTTACATTTTTGAGCACTGCGACTCTATTACCGAGCGCCACGCATAACTTCCCGAAATAATGCTCGGCAGAAGCGGTTTCCATCGAACCTGGCGCAACAGCGGTGGCTCTCCATCTCCGGACCTGCGCCTTCACACGGGCCAGAGCCATCCGCGCGCCCTCGATCCAGGCCGACCGTTTCATCTCCTTGATATGTGGCACCACCCCAAGGAATTGCTGCAGTAGGCCTAAGTAGCTCGTCGCCTTGGGCCTCTCTGGCCAGACATGAGCCACGATGTCAGTCATGGCCAGTCCGGACAATCTATTTAGTTCGGCCCATTCGGCCAACCTGTCCGTCAGCGGAAGTGGGCGATCCGGACTGTGGAATTGAGACCAATATAACTCTTCCGTCTCATGATCCCCGGCTCGGAAGTGCTTGCGGCATCAGCCCTTTTCGCAGCTAAGTCCATATACGGATCCTCCGAACTCCACAGCCACTCAAATTGAGCGTACTTGTCATCCATAAACCGGCCACGCATCAGAAAAGGCTTGCCAGCCGCTATTTCTCCGGCTTGGCGCAGCTCCTCCTTCATAGCCCGCATTGCAGAGCGGGCATCCTTGGCTTCGGTGGTGGCCTTCTTCAGGTCTTCCCGCTCCGATAACCGCTCCTTTTCAAGAGCCTCATTGCGGTCGGTAGCATCCTTTATTTTCGCGGCCAATTCGGCCACCTCCGCCCTGCTTAGGCAGTGCGCCGCCTTTTCGGCTTTCAACTCCTCGGCCGCCCTCGAGGCAGCCGCGTCACTCCTTTGGGCTTGCTCCTTAGCTAGAGCAAGTTCAACCCGAAGGTTCTTCACAGCAGCAGCACTGTCTGTATAAACAGCATACAACGTATCAGAGGCGGGCTTTGACCCACTCGATAAAACGGCTGCGGAGAACTATTTTACCTTGCGACTCGTCAAGTCACCTGTTGACAAGTGCGATGTCCTCATCGCCACGTCAAGTTGCCGAGCTAGCTCGGCAAACTCACTAGTCCGCTAGCCCGGACCATCCGCCACCGCATAGGAGCAGCGGACTTCAATACATTATATTTCGATCCTCGATGGTATCGTTGCGAAAACCTACCGAGTCTCGGGGCTACTATCTATCTGAGCGCATTTTTTATGCAAAACTGTTAAAGGACAAAGGGTGCACCATTTTCGCATACCTCAAATCCCGCATGACAAGCTCATGGCGGCATTACATAATCTGCTTTGATGGACTAAATCCTTCCAATCACCATACGCATTAACGCACGGTGATCTTACGAAATGGGCGCCCTCTCAAGCGAGACTCTTTAGTTCTCGGGCCGGACTCGGTGGGTGCGAACTCTCGGCCCCTCCGGACTCGGGGCGCCCTCCGTGGCGACACTTGAGCTCTTTGCCTCATCTGGCTTGGCGAGATGGGGCGTGTCGCTCTCCATCATCTCCGGAAGAAGGTCCCCGAAGATGAACTCATCGAGAAGGTTGCAGATCGAACTGCGAAATAAATAGTTCGTTACCTCTGAAGCACAAATGAAGGTACTTCTTTATTAATTAACTTCCTCTTTTATACTTACGGCTCGTTGGAGGCTGGTCCTTGGCGATGATTGCGCGTCGGATTCTCTCGGACGCCGGACCAGTGAGGATTTCTTCCCACGCTTAGGGCTTTGGCCTCCGGATCTTTGAGGCGGTCCTCTTCCCTTTGAAGGAGGGTTCTTGGTTCCCTCCTCTTGATCGCCTTCGGGCAAAGTATTAGCTCCTTTATTTCCCGGTCGCCCCCTCTCGTGGCGCAACCTCCAACATTCGACCAGCCACGAGCTCCAGTGCGGTCTCTGGGAGGGGGGCCGGACACCTTATCAGCCTTGATCACGCTACCCATTCCTGTAGAGAACCAAGGGGCCAGGAGACGGACTTTTGAAAGGCATACAAATAAAATGTCCGGACTCTGAGCTAATTACCTGAGTATCCGGGCGATCGCGGCTTAGGCCTGCGTCCTCGGCCGAATCCGGACACGCGACCTGCGGTCCGAAGAACAGCTTGTACATCTCCGTGGGTGACGCACCCATAAAATGTTGGAGAATACGAGGTCCCTCCGGATTGTACTCCCATAGACGGAGAGGGCGGCGTTTGTAGGGCGGAAGATGCACGATTAGCATAACTGCATCACCTTGATCGGTCGATCTCCCTCGTTTGGAGGTCTCGAATCCGGCCCTGCGGTGAAGGCACGTCTTGGACGACCCCAGTTGAGCCCTTGGTTGACCCACGACATCGATTGCCGTGGAGGTCCCCGGCGGAATGAGGCGGCGGCTTTTGCTTGTTGCCCTTGGAGCGATGATGTAAAACCACTCCTCTCGCCACAATCCCAGTTCCTCTTGGAAGGAACCTTCGAACCACGGGGCATCGACCTTCTTGCTTATGGTTACCCCGCCGCACTCCGCTTGACGCCCCCCGATCATCTTCGGTTCCACCTTAAAGGTTTTCAGCCATAGGCCGAAGTGGGGATGACGCGGAGGAAGGCTTCATGAACAATAATAAATGCGGAGATCTGGAGGATGGACTCGGAGCCAAGTCGTGGAAATCCAGCCCGTAGTAGAACAAGAGCCCTCTCACGAAGGATCCGTCGGAAGCCCAATCTCGGCGGAGGTGAGATCTGGCAGCGTATTCGCGGGCTCGAGGCAGGCACGGCCTGCCACAGGCAGGCAACCTGTCTGAAACCGTGGGCGGTGCTTGGCCTCACGCAACTTCAATATGTCCTCCTCCGTGACGGAGGAGGGCATCCACCGGCCCTGGAGGTCGGAGCCGGACATTGTTAAGGATCCGAAGTGCTCGAATCTGGAGCTCTAGGTGTTGGAACTGGGAGCGGAGGAGAGATTCGATGCGGGAATGAAGAACAAGGACAGGCCTTGGTCCTCTTATAAAGGGGAAGAAATACCAAGGGCCGTCTCCGTGACCGTTTGAGATTCCCCTTCGATAGAGGAGGTGTGGCGACGGGAACGGTTGGGTTACCCACGCGTATTGATGAGGATCTCGGAATAAGGGAACACGATCTCTGCTTCGACAAGGCGTGCCAAGAAACCGCCGCTAAGCGTCTGAGGTGGAATAGTAAAAAACGATTCAAACAAGGGCTTGGCTGTGGTGTGATGTCACGCCGCATAATACGTCAGCAGATTGAGCTAGGTGTATATTTTATTCTCTCTACGTTGGAGTGTGGAATTTATTTTGCAGAGCCGGACACTATCCTGGTGTTCATTACCTTCTGCGGATTATTCAAGGGAGGAACCCGCCTTGCAATGCCGAACATTATGCACGCCGGACTTATCGTCATTGAAGACTGGTTCAGGGGCTACTGAGGGAGTCCTGGAAATAAATAATAACTTTATTATTGCCTCTAGGGCATATTTCCTTCAAGTGTGCCCTTGCCATTGCATATGGTGCATCGGTTTGAGTTCTTCACGGTGATACAAAGGTGAGAAGCTTATTAATCTTGGGTGTTTGAGCACTCTTGAGCTTGTTGCTCTTGGGTGCTTTGGTGCCCTAGACGGTTGGTGTTGTGAAGCTCAGTCATTGTGGTGGATAGCTCCGGGACAAGCTTCGGGGTCTCCAATTAAGTTGTGGAGATTGCCCCAAGCGATTTGTACGGGTTCCAGTGACCGCCCCCAAGGGTTGCCAAAGTGTACGGGTTAAGTGACCGCCCCAAGGGTTGCCATTTGTACAGGTTTGGTGACCGCTGAGGGAGTCCTGGACTAGGGGGTGTCCGGACAGCCGGACTATCAATATCCGCCGGACTCCCAGACTACGAAGATAGAAGATTGAAGACTCCGGCTCGTGTCCGGAAGGTACTTTCCTTGGCGTGGAAGGCAAGCTTGGCAATACGGATATGTAGATCTCCTACCATTGTAACCGACTCTGTGTAACCCTAGCCTCTCCGGTGTCTATATAAACCGGAGGGCCTTAGTCCGTAGGAGGAACATTACATCTCAACAATCATACCATAGGCTAGCTTCTAGGGTTTAGCCTCCTTGATCTCGTGGTAGATCTACTCTTGTACTACCCATATCATCAATATTAATCAAGCGGGACGAGGGTTTTCCCTCCATCGAGGCGCCCGAACACAGGTAAAAACATCGTGTCCCTCGTCTCTTGTTACCATCCGCCTAGACTGCAGTTCGGGACCCCCTACCGAGATCCGCGGTTTGACACCGACAACCGCCCTCAAGGGTCCCTTAGTGGAATCATGACATCTTGCATTGTGCAAGGGCGTGAGGAGATTACGGTGGCCCTAGTGTCATTCTGGGGAGCATTGTGCCTCCACACTGCTCCAAATGGAGATTAGCATGCACAAGGGTGTGTGAACTTCGGGGTACATCATTGTCTCCGCGTGCCTCGGTTGTCTCTTACCCGAGCCCCTTTATTTATGCACTTTACTTTGTGATAGCCATAGTGTTTCATGTTATATATCTTCCTATCACATAGTTGTTTATCTTGCTTAGCATAAGTTGTTGGTGCACATAGATGAGCCTAGTTGTTTTAGGTTTTGTGCTTGACATATTAAACGCTAGTTTTATTCCGCATTTGTTCAAGCCTAAACCATAATTATTTTAAAGTGCCTATTCACCCCCCCTGTTGGCAACATCCACGATCTTTCAATCGTATATTCCAATAAATATCATCGCCTCATCTCATGTTGCCTAAATCTACATGGACCAATCAAATAATCATAGTCTATGAAAGGAAAAACTGATTCAGTTCAAAGAAAGGCAAAGAATCTTCAGGCACTGTACCAACAATGGGAATGCTCCTATTTTCGATAGGATATAGACATGGAAAATATGCAGCAATACTTGGCCAATAACCCCGGTGCCAAACCAAGAAATTGATTTATACTTTATCTCGCTTCAGCTTTTAAAATTTTCATGCAATACTTGAGCATGAGCCAAGGTCTTAGCACTTTGGATGGCAAAGACAATAATGATTGGGCTTTATAAGGGAAGACAAAAGGTATAAGAAAGTCTCACATCAACGCGGCTTGATCGTTAGGCAATGAAGAGGCATTACAATCGATGTTAATGTGGGGAGTAGGGATTGCCATGCAACATATGCACTAGATCTATAAGTGTATGAAAGCTCTCTATATGAAACTAAGTGGGTGTGCATCCAACTTACTCTTGGAAATATGCCCTATAGGAATAATAAAGATGTTATTATCATAGTTCTTTGTTTATAACATATGTTTACTACCCATGGTATAGTTGTATTGACCGAAAACTTAAATACATGTGTTGATATCTTTCCTACTTCTAAAGTTTTCGGTTGAGGCTTGCCCGTTCAATTTCAATGCCCCATTGCCTCCCTCTCGCATTTCATGCTAACAAGTGGGCCGCTCAATTTTCACGTACTAGGCAACAGCTGGACAGGCAACACAACCAAGTGTTAATTTTCTTAAAAAAAGAGCTGACTCCCTAACTATCGAGATCCTTCTTGTCCATCATGTTTGAATGGGCTAGAAGATACAAAATACATGTTGTTTCCGTGTCAGAAGGTGAAAGAGGTTTGGGAGACCTCCCATGGGTTCTGTGAAATTGAATGTCGATGCTTCTTTTGATCAGAACATGCTTAGAGGCAGGGGGCTGTCCTTATAGACGAAAAAGGAAGGCTCATTGTTGGCGGGAACTAGAGGATGGACTAGTGTGCATATGTCTTCACATCAGAAGCATTGGCTCTAAGAATTGGCTTATTACTTGCACAGAAGGCGGGATGCAATCGTCTTGTTGTAAACTTTGACAATATGGATGTAATAGACACAATGAAGAATAGAGGACATTCAGCGGGAGCGGCGGCGGTAGTTTTTGATGATTGTTATTTTACGGCATGCGATTTTCCAGTTACTAGTTTTGAACATTGTAATAGAGAAGCAAATAAAGTTGCTCATGAATTTGCTGGATTAGCTAAATTTTATCTCACAAGGGATTGTTTCGAGGAGCCTATGAATGATATTGTAACGAGTTAATTACACAAAACCACAACTTCAGGATAACTTATAACACTTTACCACAACATTTGAGTTTTTTAACACAAAACCACAACTTCGTGGCAACTTATAACATTTTACCACAACTTTTGAGTTTTTTAACACAAAACCACAACTGCTGGACTAATTCTCAACATTGAGCCCAAATTTATCGGTCAACTTCTTTTAACGGGCAATCTGAATGATTGGGCCCACATGTCAGTCTCTAGGCGACAAGGTCCCTCCTACGTGGCGCTAACTGAATTTGTGTAACATAGCAGTGTGCATACAATATCGTCATCTCCTCGACCACGCGTTCACCTGCAGCTTCTACGCCATCTACCCCTAAAAAATCCACTGCCTTCACCTTCTTCGTCTGGTGCACTCCGCCCAACATATTGTTGTCTGGACAGCCGCAGCTAGCACATGCACCGCGTTGTGCATAGAGAAGGCTGCTGCCTTGTGCCCCACGGTCGTAGAGACGTGCTCTTCCTCGCGAGGACCTCTCTCTCTAGTTCGCGCCCCCCGCCCGACCATGCCATAGTCCGGACGGGCGCTGCCAGCACATCCGTGCTGCCACGTTGTGCACAATCAGGGTTGCCACCTCGTGCTTCACGACCACTGCAACGTGCTCATCCTCATTGATTACGATGTCGAGATCCTTTGGAACTCCGTCGTCAACGATAGTGACATGCGTGCGCTACTTTGCGGCACTAGGAACCTTGCCATCGAGGACGCTCGGAGTGATTGTCATGTGGCAGAATTTTGACCACCCCCAACAACACCTAGCTCCTTGCTCAATGCATCGGTGGAGTTCATAGCGCCGGTACGGGATGGCAAGAGGAGGAAATGGTAGGCCACATAGGAGATGTGCACGTGTCACCATTTTTCTGCTTACGTCCTAACATGTGTGCCCAATCAATCAGATTGTCTATTAAAAGAAGTTGAATGATAGATTTGGGCTCAATGTTGAAATTAGTTTAGAAGTTGTGGTTTTCTGTTAAAAAAACTCAAAAATTGTGGTAAACTGTCATAAGTTGACCTGAAGTTGTTGTTTTTTGTTAAAAAACACAAAAGTTGTGGTAAAGTGTAATAAGTTACCTTGAAGTTGTGGTTTTATGTAATTAACTCTATTGTAACTTTTCTTATTGACGATGTAACCGTTATTTCCAATGAATAAAGGGGATGTTTTGTTTAAAAAAAAAAGAGATCCTTAGAGATCCTTCTTGCCTCCTACCGCCTGTTCGTGGGTTCCACCATTGCTGCGTCTCGCCGCTGCTAATCTCCACCAATTCCTCTCCCTCATACAACAGCCAATCTCAGTTCAAATTTCAAATCGCTATGTACACCGCCGGAGTCCTTGCTGCTTATTCATTTCCCCCATTGCTCTATCTTTCTTTCCTCCACGCTCTGTTTCCGAAGCCCTCCTCAATCACTGCCGCCCAGCCATTCCCGCTACCGGTGCCGCTCGATCCCCGTCGACGGTACGTGGACGACGCAACCAGTGGCGGAGCCAGGGGGGGACGAGCAGGGGCCAGGGCCCCCCCAATGGTCGCCTCGTACAGGAGTACTTCGGCCTAAGTTCAGTTGATTTAGTCAACTAGGCATAATTCGGCCCCCCCCTAATACGCGCGCTCAAGGCCTGCAGTGAGGAAAGCAACAACGTAGCCCAGCCCAGTATTGGACCTTTGTAGTCCATGGTAGCCCACCCACTAACGAAGACAAACAGGCGGCTTGGTCCATGATGCTGATGACAGAATTATCGCTTATTTCGATCCCAACGCACGTCTCAGCGGCGGCTAGGGCAGTTCGCCGGTTGGCAAAATGGTTGGGCGTCGCCGTGCCTCGCAGCCGATCAACACCAACGGCCAAAATTGTTGGGCCGCACCCGGCAACTGCAATGACGCGCTAGAAAATTTGCGGTCAGTCGCTCCTTCGTTTATTTGTTTTGTGTGATAATATTTAGATGGATCAGTGGTCAAGCATCAATCGCTCCAGGTTCGTTCATTTGTTCCAGGTCGTTAGTATTCGTTTATTTGTTCTGTGCGATACAATTTGCGGTCAGTCGCTCCTTCGTCAGCGCTTAGGATTTATTGATTTAGATGGATCAGTATTGCTGCAGTTTTTTTATTTAGATGAAATTCATCAGGTGCGGCAATTTTTTGTTTTATCCTCGCAATTTGATATCGCAAATTACAATGACGCAACGGTTCTACCATTTAGATTTGACTTGTTATCAGTTGTGCATGGGGTGTGTAGTCGTGATGAGAAAAAACAGTCTATTTGATTCTTTGAGAAAACAATGAAATCCATGTTTATAACTATCAAAATCACCTAATATATCGGCTATGTTATGTTTTTTTGGGGTTGTCAGCTTTGGCCCCCCCTATGTCTAAATCCTGGCTCCGCCCCTGGACGCAACCCCTGCCTCCGTTCTCGCTCGCCGTCGCCGGGACTGTGTGGAGGCCGCACACCCTGATGGCACGGCTGCCCGCTGTCGCCGACCTCATGAGTGCATCGCCGCCACGTCAACCAACAGGTGGACCATCCATCCCGCTCAGTGCTGCCTTTGATTCGCTTCCATCCGAGCGCATCGTCGGCTCTTCAGTTCAACTCACACTTTCTGGCGTATCCAAGAGGTACACACCATGGCTCCTGATTGAGACCTGGGTCAGTTAGTTTATAGTTTAATGAACTGCAACTTATTGTTGTAATTGAATGTATGCACGAGACTGGAATATATAGGATTCTAAATTTCTTCCATGGTGTTTTTACTTCCTGGACGTTCATGCCTTTCAGCTTGCTTTAGGCGTCAAAGAATTGAAACTTTCTCTGTTTTTGGTGTGTTCTGGAAAGTACTCCCTCCGTCCGGAAATACTTGTCGCATAAATGGATGAAAATGAATGTATGTAGAATTAAAATACGTCTAGATACATTCATTTCAATGACAAGTATTTCCGGAAGGAGGGAGTATGATTCATCTCCCCATTGTTGCATCCCTCTGCACATGAGCAATTTGTACTTCTTAGTGCTTACTATAAGCAATTTGCACCTGTCTGAACTTTTTTTGTCCTGACTGGATGAGAAGTGTAGAGAATGATTTTGTGCATCGATGATTGATTGATCGTGCATTAGGCACATATATATAGGTACAAGGGGTGCGACCGGTATCTTGTCTCCCAAGATATACGTACATACAGGGGGAGAGAGATACTACAGGTACTGCATACAAAACCCGGACCTACGTACATGTATATATGTTCAACACCCCCCCCCCCCGGCAGTCGAAGCGTCGACGGTGACGCAAAGACTGGACCGAATGTTGGGGAACGTTGCAGAAAATTAAAATTTTTCCTACGGTTTCACCAAGATCCATCTATGAGTTCATCTAAGCAACGAGTAACGGGAGAGAGTTTGCATCTACATACCACTTGTAGATCGCGTGCGGAAGCTTGCAAGGTGTTGATGGAGTCGTACTCGAACGTGATTCAGATCACCGATGCCAAGTGCTGAGCGGACAGCACCTCGCGTTCAACACACGCGCGGGACGGCGGCGTCTCCTCCTTCTTGATCCAGCAAGGGGAAGGAGAGGTTGAGGAAGACAACACCACCGGCGGCTGACGGCGGCGTGGTGATGGTGGTGAAACGATACTCCGGCGAGGCCGCCGAGCTCTTACGGAGGAGGAGATGTGTTGGGGAGGGAGGGCTGCGCCTTGGGAGTTGTGTCCAGCAGCCCCCCCCCCTTTATATAGGCCCCGGTGGCGGCCCTGGAGATCCAATCTCCGTGGGCGGCGGACAAGGGGTGGAGTGCCCCCAAGCCGGTGGGCGCGCCCCCCCCTAGGGTTTCAACCCTAGGCGCGAGGTGGGCCTGAGGCGCACCAGCCCCTGTGGGCTGGTTCCTTCCCCTATGGCCCATGGGGCCCTCCGGGATGGGTGGCCCCACCGGTGGACCCAGGACCCTTCCGGTGGTCCGGTACTTTCTGGAAACCCGAAACTTTCCGATGGCGAAACACCACTTCCTATATATTATTCTTTACCTCCGGACCCTTCCGAACTCCTCGTGACGTCAGGGATCTCATTGGGACTCGAACAACATTCGGTATTCACATACTAGTCTTCCTACTAACCCTAAGCGTCACCGAACCTTAAGTGTGTAGACCCTACGGGTTCGGAGACACTTGAGACATGACCGAGGCGACTCTCGGGCAATAACCAACAGCGGGATCTGGATACCCATGTTGGCTCCACATGCTCCTCGATGATTTCATCGGTTGAACCACGATGTCGAGGATTCTATCAAACCACGTATGCAATTCCCTTTGTCAATCGATGCGTTACTTGCGAGACTTCGATCGTCGGTATCCCAATACCTCGTTCGGTCTCGTTACCGCAAGTCACTTTACTCGTCCGTAATGCATGATCCGTGACCAACACCTTGGTCACTTTGAGCTCATTATGATGATGCATTACCGAGTGGGCCAGAGATACCTCTCCGTCATACGGAGTGACAAATCGATCTCGATCCATGTCAACCATGCAGATACTTTTGGAGATACTGTAATGCACCTTTATAGTCACCCGATTCGTTGTGGCGTTTGATACACCCAAGGCACTCCTACGGTAACAAGGAGTTACGATCTCATGGTCGAAGGAATAGATACTTGACATTGGCAAAGCTTCTAGCAAGCGAACTATACGATCTTTTATGCTATGCTTATGATTGGGTCTTGTCCATCACATCATTCTCCTAATGATGTGATCCGTTATCAACGACATCCAATGTCCATAGTCGAAACCATGACTATCTATTGATCTGTGAGCTAGTCGACTAGAGGCTCACTAGGGACATATTGTGGTCTAAGTGTTCACACGTGTATTACGATTTCGGATAACACAATTATAGCATGAACAAAGACAATTATCATGAACATTGAAATATAATAATACTTTTATTATTGCCTCTAGGGCATATTTCCAACATCTCCCACTTGCACTAGAGTCACTAATCTAGTTACATTGTGATGAATCGAACACCCATAGAGTTACGGTGTTGATCATGTTTTGCCTTGAGAGAGGTTTAGTCAGCGGATCTGCGACATTCAGATCCGTGTGCACTTTGCAAATCTCTATGTCTCCATCTTGAACATTTTCACGGATGGAGTTGAAGCGGCGCTTGATGTGCTGGTCTTCTTGTGAAACACTGGGCTCCTTGGCAAGGGCAATAGCTCGGTGTTGTCACAGAAGAGTTTGATCGGCCCGACGCATTGGGTATGACTCTAGGTCGGTGATGAACTCCTTCACCCAAATCGCTTCATGTGCTGCCTCCGAGGCTGCCATGTACTCCGCTTCACACGTAGATCCCGCCACGACGCTACGCTTGCGGCTGCACCAGCTTCTTGCTCCACCATTCAACATATACACGTATCCGGTTTGTGACTTAGAGTCATCGGATCTGAGTCGAAGCTAGCGTCGGCGTAACCCTTCTGACGAGCTCTTCGTCTCCTCCATAAGCGAAACATGTCCTTTGTCCTTTTCGGTACCAGGATATTCTTGACCGCTGTCCGGTGTTCCTTGCGGGATTACTTTGGTATCTTGCAACCAAACTTACGGCAAGGTTTACATCGGTGCAGTACACAGCATGGCATACATAATAGATCCTATGGCTGAAGCATGGGGATGACACTCATCTCTTCTTTATCTTTTGCGTGGTCGGTGGTGAGCTGAGCTCAATTTCACACCTTGTAACATAGGCAAGAACCCTTCTTGGACTGATCCATTTTGAACCTCTTCAAAATCTTATCAAGGTATGTGCTTTGTGAAAGACCTATGAGGCGTCTCGATCTATCCTATAGATCTTGATGCCTAATATATAAGCAGCTTCTCCAAGGTCCTTCATTGAAAAACACTTGTTCAAGTAGGCCTTAATGCTGTCGAAGTTTTGTATCATTTCCCATCAAGAGTATGTCATCTACATATAATAGGAGAAATGCTCTGAGCTCCCACTCACTTTCTTATGTATGAGGCTTCTCCATAAGTCTGCGTAAACTAAACGCTTTGATCATCTCATCAAAGCGAATGTTCTAACTCGAGATGCTTGCACCAGTCCATAAATGGATCATTGGAGCTTGCATACTTTGTTAGCGTTCGAGGATCGACAAAACCTTCCGGCTGCATCATATACAGCTCTTCCTTAAGATGTCCGTTAAGAAATGCCGTTTTGGCGTCCATCGCCATATCTCATAATCATAGTATCGGCAATTGCTAACATGATTCGGACGGACTTAAGCTTCGCTACGAATGTCTCGTCGTAGTCAATCCCTTGAACTTGTCGATAACCCTTAGCGACAAGTCGAGCTTTATAGATGGTAACATTACCATCGCGTCCGTCTTCTTCTTAAAAATCCATTTATTTTCTATCGCTCGCCGATCATCGGCAAGTCTGTCAAAGTCCATACTTTGTTTTCATACATGGATTCTATCTCGGATTTCATGGCCTCAAGCCATTTGTTGGAATCTGGGCCGCCATTGCTTCTTCATAGTTCGAAGGTTCATTGTTGTCTAGCAACATGATTTCCATAACAGGTTGCCGTACCACTCAGTGCGGAGCGTGTCCTTGTGGACCTTGAAGTTCAGCGATAACTTGATCCAAGTATCTTGATCATCATCAATGATTTCCTCTTGATTGGTGTGGGCATTACAGGAGCGGTTTCTGCGCGCACCACTTTCCCGTTCGAGAGGTAGTACTTCATCGAGTTCTACTTTCCTCCACTTACTTCTTTCGAGAGAAACTCTTTCTCTAAAGCATCCGTTCTTAGCAATAAAGACTTTTCCTTCGGATCTTAAGTAGAAGGTATACCCAACAGTTTCCTTAGGGTATCCTATGAATCGCATTTTTCCGACTTGGGTTCGAGCTTTTCAGGTTGAAGTTTCTTGACATAAGCATCGCATCCCCAAACTTTTAGAAAGCGACATCTTAGGTTTCTTCCCAAACCATAATTCATACGGTGTCGTCTCAGCGGTTTAGGCGGTGCCCTATTTAAAGTGAATGTTAGCTGTCTCTAGGCGTATCCCCAAAATGCGGTGGTAAATCGGTAAGAGACATCATAGACCGCACCATATCCAATAAGTGCGATTCGACGTTCGGATACACCGTTTATTTGAGGTGTTCAGCGGCGTGAGTTGTGAAACGATTCCACATTTCTTTAAGTGTGAGCCAAATTCGTGACTTAAGTATTCTCCTCCACGATCGATCGTAGGAACTTTATCTTTCGGTCACGTTGATTCTCCACCTCATTCTGAAATTCTTTGAACTTTTCAAAGGTCTCGGACTTGTGTTTCATTAAGTAGACATACCCATATCTACTCAAGTCATCGGTGAGAGTGAGAACATAACGATATCCTCCATGAGCCTCAACGCTCATTGGACCACACACATCGGTATGTATGATTTCCAACAAGTTGGTTGCTCGCTCCATTGTTCGGAGAGCGGAGTCTTGGTCATTTGCCTAAGAGGCATGGTTAGCATGTGTCAAGCGATTCATAATCAAGAGACTCTAAAGTCCATCGGCATGGAGCTTCTTCATGCGCTTGACACCAATGTGACCAAGGCGGCGAGTGCCACAAGTATGTGGGACTATCGTTATCAACTTTACATCTTTTCGCATCCACACTATGAACATGTGTAATATTACGCTCGAGATTCATTAAGAATAAACCATTGACCATCGGAGCATGACCATAAAACATATCTCTCATATAAATCGAACAACCATTATTCTCGGACTTAAATGAGTAGCCATCTCGTATCAAGCGAGATCCAGATACAATGTTCATGCTCAAACTTGGCACTAAATAACAATTATTGAGGTTTAAAACTAATCCGTAGGTAAATGTAGAGGCAGCGTGCCGCGGCGATCACATCGACTCTGGAACCATTCCCGACGCGCGATCGTCACCTCGTCCTTCGCCGGTCTCCGTTTATTCCGCAGCTCTGCTTGTGAGTTACAAATATGAACAGCGGCACGGTATCAAATACCGGGAGTTACTACGAGTCTTGGTGAGGTACACATCAATTACATGTATATCAAATATACCTTTGGTGTTGCGGCCTTCTTATCCGCTAAGTATTTGGGGCAGTTCCGCTTCGATGACCCTTCCCTTGCAATAAAAGCACTCGGTCTCGGGCTTGGGTCCATTCTTTGACTTCTTCCGGCAGCGGGCTTGCGGGCGCGGCAACATCCTTGCCGTCCTTCTTGAAGTTCTTCCTACCCTTGCCCTTCTTGAACTTAGTGGTCTTATTGACCATCAACACTTGATGTTCTTTCTTGATTTCAGCCTCCGTGACTTGACATCGAGAACACTTCAGGAATGGTCTTTACCATCCCCGCATGTTGTAGTTCATCACAAAGCTCTTGTAGCTTGGTGGGAGCGATCGGAGGATTCATCGATGACCGCCTCATCAGGGAGGTTAATGTTCAAGCTGGGTCATCTGGCGTGCAACCCGGACATCTTGAGGATGTGCTCCTTGTGAACTGTTTTCCTCCATCTTACAAGCTGTAGAACTTGTCGGAGACATCATATCTCTCGACCGGGCATGAGCTTGGAAAACTAGTTTCAGCTCTTGAACATCTCATATGCTCCGTGATGCTCAAAAGCGCTTTTGGAGCCCGGTTCTAAGCTGTAGAGCATGCCGCCTTGAACGAGGAGTAATCATCGAGCGAGTCGCCAGACGTTCAAATCGTCTTGGTTCTTGGGAGAACAGTGGGTCACCTAACGGTGCTTCTAGGACATCTTGTTTCTTGGCAGCTATGAGGATGATCCTCGGGTTCGGACCCGATCCGTATAGTTCTGCCATCATCTTTCACTTGGTTTTCTCTAGGAGCGCGTTGAAGTTCATGTTGACATTAGCGTTGGCCATTGATCTACAAGACATATTTGCAAGGTTTTAGACTAAGTTCATGATAATAAAGTTCTTAATCAAAATTATGAACTCCCACTTAGATTAGACATCCTCTAGTCATCTAAGTGTAACACGATCCGAGTCGACTAGCCCGTGTCCGATCATCACGTGAGACGGACTAGTCATCATCGGTGAACATCTTCATGTTGATCGTATCTTCCATCGACTTGTGTTCGACCTTTCGGTCTCCGTGTTCGAGGCCATATGCGCACATGCTAGGCTCGTCAAGTTAACCCTAAGTGTTTTATTTGTGTAAAACTGTCTTACACCCGTTGTATGTGAGCGTAAGGATCCATCACACCCGATCATCACGTGGTGCTTAGAAGCGACGAACTGTAGCAACGGTGCACGTTAGGGAGAACACTTCTTGAAATTTTATAAGGGATCATCTTATTTACTACCGTCGTCCTAAGTAAACAAGATGCATAAACATAATAAACATCACATGCAATTATATAGTTGTGACATGATATGGCCAATATCATCAAGCTCCATTGATCTCCATCTTGGGGCTCCATGATCATCTTGTCACCGGCTTGACACCATGATCTCCATCATCATGATCTTCATCATCGTGTCTTCATGAAGTTGTCGCATAGCGACTACTTCTACTTCTATGACTAACGCGTTTAGCAATGAAGTAAAGTAGTTTACATGGCGTTCTTCAATGACACGCAGGTCATACAAAAAATAAAGACAACTCCTATGGCTCCTGCGGTTGTCATACTCATCGACATGCAAGTCGTGAATCCTATTACAAGAACATGATCTCATACATCACAATTCAACATTCATCACAACTTCGGCCATATCACATCACATGATCAATCGCTGCAAAAACAAGTTAGGCGTCCTCTAGTTGTTGTTGCATCTTTTACGTGGCTGCGATTGGGTTCTAGCAAAACGTTTTCTTACCTACGAATCACCACAGCGTGATTTTGTCAACTTCTATTTACCCTTCATAAGGGCCCTGTTCATCGATTCGCTCCAACTAAAGTGGGAGGCGGACACCGCTTGACCACCTTATGCAACTAGTGCATGTCGATCGGTGGAACCGGTCTCACGTAAGCGTCGTGTAAGGTTGGTCGGGCGCTTCATCCCACAATGCCGTTGAGCAAGAAAAGACTAGTAGGGGCAAGTAAGATGACAAGATCAGCGCCCACAACAAATTTGTGTTCTACTCGTGCAATAGAGAACTACGCATAGACCTAGCTCATGATGCCCTTTGTTGGGGAGCGTTGCAGAAAATTAAAATTTTCCACGGTTTCACCAAGATCCATCTATGAGTTCATCTAAGCAACGAGTAGCGGAGAGAGTTTGCATCTACATACCACTTGTAGATCGCGTGCGGAAGCTTGCAAGGTGATGATGGAGTCGTACTCGAGCGTGATTCAGATCACCGATGCCAAGTCTGAGCGGACAGCACCTCGCGTTCAACACACGTGCGGGACGGCGGCGTCTCCTCCTTCTTGATCCAGCAAGGGGAAGGAGAGGTTGAGGAAGACAGCACCACCGGCAGACGACGGCGTGGTGATGGTGGTGAAGCAAGATACTCAAGCGAGGGCGCCGAGCTCTTACGGAGGAGGAGATGTGTTGGGAGGGAGGGCTGCGCCTTGGGAGTTGTGTCAGCAGCCCCTCCCCCTTTATATAGGCCCCGGTGGCGGCCCCTGAGATCCAATCTCGGGGCGGCCAAGAGGTGGAGTGCCCCCAAGCCGGTGGGCGCCCCCCCCTAGGGTTTCAACCCTAGGCGCGAGGTGGGCCTGGGGCGCACCAGCCCTGTGGGCTGGTTCCCTTCCCCTATGGCCCATGGGGCCCTCAGGGATGGGTGGCCCCACCGGTGGACCCGGGACCCTTCCGGTGGTCCGTGCTTTCTGGAAACCCGAAACTTTCCGATGGCGAAACACCACTTCCTATATATTATTCTTTACCTCCGGACCCTTAGGAACTCCTCGTGACGTCCGAGATCTCATCAGGGACTCGAACAACATTCGGTATTCACATACTAGTCTTCCTACTAACCCTAGCGTCACCGAACCTTAAGTGTGTAGACCCTACGGGTTCGGGAGACACGCAGACATGACCGAGGCGACTCTCGGGCAATAACCAACAGCGGGATCTGGATACCCATGTTGGCTCCCACATGCTCCTCGATGATTTCATCGGTTGAACCACGATGTCGAGATTCTATCAAACCACTGTATGCAATTCCCTTTGTCAATCGATGCGTTACTTGCGAGACTTCGATCGTCGGTATCCCAATACCTCGTTCGGTCTCGTTACCGCAAGTCACTTTACTCATCCGTAATGCATGATCCGTGACCAACACCTTGGTCACTTTGAGCTCATTATGATGATGCATTACGAGTGGGCCAGAGATACCTCTCCGTCATGCGGAGTGACAAATCCGATCTCGATCCATGTCAACCCAGCAGATACTTTCGGAGATACCTGTAATGCACCTTTATAGTCACCCGATTCGTTGTGACGTTTGATACACCCAAGGCACTCCTACGGTAACCGGGAGTTACGATCTCATGGTCGAAGGAATAGATACTTGACATTGGCAAAGCTTCTAGCAAGCGAACTATCGATCTTTTATGCTATGCTTATGATTGGGTCTTGTCCATCACATCATTCTCCTAATGATGTGATCCGTTATCAACGACATCCAATGTCCATAGTCGAAACCATGACTATCTATTGATCTGTGAGCTAGTCAACTAGAGGCTCACTAGGGACATATTGTGGTCTAAGTGTTCACACGTGTATTACGATTTCCGGATAACACAGTTATAGCATGAACAAAAGACAATTATCATGAACATTGAAATATAATAATACTTTTATTATTGCCTCTAGGGCATATTTCCAACACCGAAACCCCTCGAAGGTCGAGGTAGGTAGACCCTTCGTCATCACATCGGCGAACTGCTGATCGGTGGGTACATGTAGAACACGGACACGACCAAGGGCGACGTGCTCCCGGACGAAGTGGATGTCGAGCTCGATGTGCTTCGTCCGCCGGTGATGGACAGGGTTGGCAGCGAGGTACACCGCGGAGACGTTGTCGCAGTAGACAAGCGTCGCCTTGGTGACCTCACATAGCAACTCCTGGAGTAGCTGTCGTAGCCAGGAACACTCTGCGACGGCGTTGGCCACGGCCCGATACTCGGCCTCGGCGCTCGATCGTGAGACCGTGGGTTGTCGTTTAGACGACCACGAAATCGAGAGGGGCCGAGGTAGACGCAAATAGCCGGAGGTGGAAGCGTCGAGTGTCGGGACACCCAGCCCGATCGGCGTCGGAGTGGCGACAAGGCTGGTGTCGGCGAGGCCGTCGGTGAGACCCATGGCTGTGGTGCCGCGTATGTACCAAGTATACATTTCACGAGAGCCCAATGGGTGTCACGAGGCGTGCATATGAAGGCACACCTGCTGGACAGCGTCTTGAATGTCACGGGCCGCGTCGGTGTAAAATCTTGAAGCGCGCCGACAATGGAAGCGGTAGAAGGGGCGTCGGGACGCGGAGAGCCCTCGACGGCGGACACCTTAACCTTCGTGTCGGCAGCGTGGAAGCGAGCTTGCAATTAAGCATGCCCTTCGCTCGAAGCTTCGTGGCGTGCTTGCGCGATGCAGGAAGAAGCGATGAGCCGGGCGCACCACCTCGATGCCGAGGAAGTAGTGGAAACCCCCAAGTCCTTGAGATCGAACTTCGGTGCGAGGCGAGCTGTGATCTGCTGTAGAAGCGCCCGGCGAGGACGCGATCAAGATGATGTCGACGGCGTCTGGGAGGAGGTGCAGCGGTGGCGTGGCCACTGGTGGTAGACAAGCGAGGAGGCATCGGACCGTGTGGACCGGAACCCCTGTTGCTGGAGGAAGGCGCGATCCGCTGGTACCAGGCCGAGGTGCTGCTTCAACCCGTAGAAGAGCGGGAGAGCAAGCACCGTGGTCCGGATAGTCGGTGTCGGCGAAAACCGGTCGACTGTTGATGAACACCGCTCATCGAGATGACCATGCAAGAAAGCATTAGACACATCGAGTGGTGAACAGGCCAAGCGAAGCAATGAAGTGGAGAACAAGACGAATCGTGCGGTTTAACAACCGGGCGAAGGTGTCGGTGAAGTCCACGCCCGGCCTTGGCGAAAGCTGCGCACCACCACCAGCGCCTTATGGCGCTTCGAGAACCGTCGGGCGAGTCTTATGGCGGAAGACCCACTTGCGGTGATGACATTGCGCGGGGTGGCAGCGGGACAAGCTACCCACGTCGGTTGCGCTGCAAGCGTCAAACTCCTCACGCATCGCAGCTAGCGATTCGGATCGAAGAACTCTGCGCGGCGGAGGTGGGGAGCGTGAGCGGTGTCGAGGTAGAAGCCGAACAGGCATACTCGTCCGTCGAGTAGCGCGTCTTTGGGGCGCAAGGTCGATCCGAGCCAGTAACCACACGGTAAGAGGTGCGGTCGGGGTGGTGGAGAACGCCCAGGGGCAGCGGCGACGGGACGCGGAGGGTCGCGGCGTGCGGAACGCGGCGAGGCAGCGCAACAGGGCCAGCGTGGGCGGCTAGGGGCCCGCGGCGAGGGCAGCGGCGGCAGCCGAGGAGGCCACAGTGTCGAGGCCCATGGCGATGGCGGAGGTGCCGCGACGTCGGGGCCATGGCGAGGCGAGGAGGCCGCCATGGGCGGCGGCCGCGGCGCAACACCGAGGACCGCTGGCGAGGAGCGCGGCGAGGCCGCAGCGGTGGAGCCGGACCCGAGGTGCGGACAGGCGGTCCGCCAGAGGTGGATCGAGGGGCGGACGCGCCCGCGAGAGACTCCGATGGTGGCGGTACCTGCTGAAAGCGGGAACAGGAGC
The DNA here is from genome assembly GCA_021437245.1 of Aegilops speltoides. Lineage (NCBI taxonomy): Eukaryota > Viridiplantae > Streptophyta > Magnoliopsida > Poales > Poaceae > Aegilops > Aegilops speltoides. The sequence continues at coordinate 420,577,656 of CM038142.1, read as the reverse complement.
TCATCAAAGTACACATGCCGCAAAGTGAAAGCGGTGGGAGATTGGATCATAGCACCGTAACCTTTGGTGTTAGGAGGATAGCCAAGGAAGATGCAAGGAAGGGACCGTTGTGCGAGTTTGTGAGGGCGGTGGGCGGTGCTAGGATAACAGAGACACCCAAAATGCGAAGACCATCATAGGATGGAACCGCACGAAGAGGAGCTGGTGAGGGTGTAGTTCAGCGTGAGCGCGAGGGCGAATGTTAAGGAGGAGGCTGGCGGTCGCATGGCGTCTGGCGAACCGGCAGGCATGTAGGAGTGGAATAACAGCGTCGCGGACACAGTCATTGAGCGTCGAAGGGCGTGCTCGGCGGGACCATTCTGCGAGGCGTGTAGGGACAGGTGAGGCGAAAGATGGTGCCGTGGGGCGCAAGTAAATTGCGGACGGCGGCGTTGTCAAACTCCTTGCCGTTGTCGGTTTGCAAAGCGAGAATAGGACGACCGAACTGTGTGGCGACATAGGAGTAAAAAGCGGTGAGTGTGGCAAGGCGTCGGACTTGCGGCGTGAAGGCGTCCACACATAATGAGTAAAATCATCCAATATCACCAAGTAGTATAAATAGCCCGTGTTGCTAGCAGCCGGGGCGTCAAACATCACTATGCAATAGCTGAAGCGGAAAGGTGGAAATGTTTGTAGACTCACTAAAGGGAAGGCGAGCGTGTTTGCCAAGGCGGCAAGCCTCACAAGTGTGATCATCGACCTTATTACATGAAAAAGAAAAACTGTGGAGAATCGGCGCATGGCGGTGGAGTTGGGATGACCGAGGCGGGCATGCCAAAGATCGACATCTTGGCGGCAAAAGCGGCGAGGCGGCGGGTGGTGGTGGCGCGGAGGATGCTTTGGATAGAGGTCGTCCGGGCTATCACATCGGTGGAGCACCATCCGTGTCTGCAGGCGTCCTTCACGAGAAAAACCGATATCGTCAAATTCGGCGGTTATAGGATTCTCACGAGCAAGGCGATTTGACGGAAACAAGATTAGTGACTAATTCAGGAGACACAAGAATATTAGACATATGCAGGAGTAGAAGTAGAAGGAAAAGACATATGACCGACATGTGTAATGGGGAGGGAGGAACCGTTACCAACGGTGATAAGGGTGGGAATCTGACAGGAGTGGCGGATGTAAGGTTACTGGGATGGCAGTCATGTGGCGATGGCGCCGAGTCCATGTACAGTCACCACCGCCACCATAAGAGCTCGGTGGACAGGCGGAGTGTAGCCTTGCCAGCAGGGCAGGTCCCTGGACACTGAGGAGGTAGGACCCTCCGTGACCGGCGTGAGTGCGGCCCCATAGGCCGGCTTGGTGCGGCCCGTGGCGGGCGGCCCCATAGGCAGGGCGGCGCGGCGGCGCCGTGGGCAGCGCGGACCCGTAGGTGGGCGGCGGCGGAGTGCGGCACCATAGCCGCTGTATGGAGCGGCGTTCTTGTGCGAAGAGAGCACTGGTGACCCGCCGGCGGGCCCGAGATGCCGGGGCGGAGCCCGAGGGACCGGCATGGAGTGCAGCGTGGGCGGCCGGTCCATGGGTTGGTGCCGTAGGTCAAGGGATTCACCTGCTGCTTGTGATGCCCCCCGGACCTTTGTTGCTGCTTGCAGCCTCCCCATGGGCGGTTGCTTGGCCTTTCACCCAGGCTGCTTGGGGGCAGCGGGAGGAGCGGAGGTGCGGGCGGGAGGGGGAAATACCCAGGCGCTTGGTGGCGGCGATTCTGGCTTGGGTGGGGGTGGAAGCAGGCGGTGGAGGTGCGCCATGAGAGGTGCCAGCCAGGGCGGGCGTGGTGCTGCACACGCTTCTTCACCCCTTCATCGGCGCTCCTCCAACCTCAAATCGCCACAAACTTGGGAAAGGAGGGCTCGGCCTCAAGGTGAGGTTGAGGCGTTGCGAAGTCCTCGTTGAGGCGGCGGTGAGGTCTTGAGGAGGAGGTCGTCGTCCACCTTGGCTCCAATGTCGCGGAGTTAAATCGCCAGCGTCTTCAGCGGCGGCGGTAGTCATCAATAGACCGATCATCCTGGTGACAGTCAAAAAATTCCTGCTGCAAAAAAACGCGTCGCTGAAGTTTGTTGTCGGTGAAGAGGTCGTTCAGCTTGACCCATAGGGCGCGGGCGTCGTCGCCGGCGCTTACGACCGTGTGGAACAAGTCCTTGGAGATGGTGGTGAAGAACCACCGGATGATCGTGGCGTCGATCGCGGTCCACTCGGCGTCATCCGCCATGGTGCGGGAGTCCACGGTGCCGTCCACGTGATCCACGAGATTGTTCTCGCGAAAGAGCAGCGTAATCGTCTTCCACGCGAAATGCGTGGAGGTGGAGGCATCGAGGTCCGCGGGGCGGGCGTGGGCGTTGATGTCGCGGATCTCGGCGGGTCGACGGCGAAGGGTTGGAGTAGGAGGAACGTTGGAGGACATGGTGGCGGCCTTGCCTTGGCGAGGGAGAGGCGGCTTGGCGAGAGGAAGCGGGCTTGGCATGGGGGCAAGTGGCGGCGGCAGGGGTCGGCGGCTTGGCGGGAGGAGCGGCTTGGCGTGGCGTGATGGGGAGGAGGGTGCTTGAGGAGGAGAGGTGGTGGCGGCGGCGTGGGGCGGCGGGAGATCGTGTCACATCCCCAGTTCAGGCCTTGCTTGTCTTTGCTTTATCATCCATGCATCATGTTTAAATTTTCTGAAACTTGAAATGGGGATTGCCTAAACCCTAGCATCAAAGGAATTCACTAGGTTAAACTAAAATATTTTCAGTGATTTCCAAATGGCTTTAAAAAATGTTCATCATTTCTGGAAAAATGCTAGAGCCATAACCAGAGGTGTTGCACATTTTTCCTTGGCATATTTGGGCTCTGAATTAAATCATATGGTATTTTCATTTGGGCATTTGAATACTATAAAATATTTGAAATGCTCAAATAGTCATAAACTAAAATGTTTACTGTGGTATATATTCTAAACAGTAGCCATGATTAGTTTCATGATTTTTGAAACTGCCTGAGTATTTTTAATAATGCCACAAACTTGCAGTAATAATAGAAAACATTAGTAAATAGAAAATCAGAGAGAGAAAGAACCTACCTGGCCCAGCTCTTTCAGCCATTTACCTGGTGCCACCAACCGGCCCAGCCGGCCCAGCCCATCTCCACTCCCTCTGTCGCCTTCCTCCTCGCGCCAGAAGGACGCGAGGCGTGTGGCCACCGTCTTGGCAAACGCGCGCCCGCCACCTCCTCCCTGTCTGGCTGCCCCTTCTCCCTCTGGACATACAGGACGTCGACACGTACCTTCCCCGGCCCCTCTCACTCTCTCTCGTTCTTTCCCCTCCTCTCCCTCGCTCTCTCTCTGCTTGGCAGGCTGTCGCCGCCACCGCCGTTCTTGTGACCCTTGCCACCCTCGCCCTGGCCTGAGCTCGGGAGCTCGCCTCGACTCCCTCTTCCACCTCACGCAGCCACGCCCTTGAGCAACTATAACGCCGCCCGGCGCCCTCTTCAACCTCGGTGCCGGAGATCCTCGGCGTCGATTCGCTGCCCCGCCGCCCGTCCCAGCGCCCCGACCCCTCCGTTAGCCTCTCTGTGAGCTTCGCGTCGAACCCGTCCCCTCCTCTCTCGTTACGCTCGCTAGCTCCGATCCCCACCATGCCGTGAGCTCACCGCGGCGTCCTCTTCGCCGCCGTCACTTTAGCTCGTGGTAATCGCTTTGGCGCTGCAGTCGTGCTCTGGATTCGCCGAAGCCGTGAACAACCCCATTCGGACTCCCGTGCTCCGTAGCCCATGCACTGCACCACGAACTCCGGCCGCCGCCTCCATGGTCGTGGCCGTCGTTTCAGCGACCCGCGGCCTCCCGAGCAGCCAGCTAGATGCGGGCGTGTGCGGGCTATCTTCTGAGTGGCCTTCGCATGTCCACCGCCGCTTTCAGCGCAGCCCCGTGAGCCTCCGCCGTAACTTTGGTCGCCCGCCGCCAAACTCCGCGGGCGATGTAACCACTTAGTTGGGGTTAATCACCCTATGAGCCACTTGCCATGTGGGCCCTAAGCAATTAGGATTAGTTTATTTTCTGTTAAATTAGTGTTAACACCGTGGGACCTGCGTCGGCTTTGGCCATGTTGGCGTGGGTGTTGGTAGCCCCACTGTTAGTGTCTCTAACTAGCCCGATCAGCGACACTGTGGACCCCACTGGTCAGGTTTGACTGAGGCGCCCTGTTGACTTGCTGATGTCACTGCGACGCGGTGACGTAATTAACTATTTTACGGAATTAAAATAAATCAGGAAATTCGAGAAAATGATTTAAACTTCAAAAATTCATAGAAATTCAACCGTAGCTCAGTTGAAATAATTTATATATGAAAAATTATCAGAAAAATTCAAGGAATCCATCTGTACCATTTTCATGCATGTTTGAACAATGTTTGTCCTCTGTTTTGGACAAAACAAATAAAGGGCATTTAAATAATCATATATGGAGTTTGAATTTGAATTTTATATTCAAACCAACTTCATTTAATCTGTTGCTAGTTGCATTAGCCCAAAACACATTCATATTGCCATGTCATGAGCATGCATCATATTGTGCATTGCATTGATTGTATTTCTTCTCTGTTGCCGGTATCTGTCCCCTCTCGGTAGGCGCATTTGTCGATGATGTGATCGTTGACAGCGATGAAGACTCAATGTTATCTTGAAGTGCCGGGCAAGCAAAACCTCCTTGTTCATTCGATACAATCCCACTCTCTCGCTCCTGCTCTCTTTTCTGCATTAGGACAACAACGAATCATTTGTTACTTGCTGCGGTAGCTGAACCCCTTTATCCTTTGCATGACTGTCATTCCACGGTAAATAGATGAAACCCACTAGCATGAGTAGGAGTTGTTTGAGCCTGTTGTGCCTACTCATACATGCTTGTTTGTCATGCACACTCTTGCTTAGAGTTGAGTCGGTGCGATTCATCGAGGATGAATCGGAGGTGTGTGAACATGTCCTCTTGGGTGTGAGCTAAGTGTGTGAACACGATTTGGTAAAGGTAGCGGTGAGAGGCCATGTAGGAGTACATGGTGGGTTGTCTCATTGCAGCCGATCCTCAGTCTTGAGTTACGTGTTTGTGATCCATGATTCAGCTACTACCACGCATTGGGCCCGAAACCAATGGACCCTCTCGGCTTCTTAATCACCCTTGTCCTCTGTCCGGGAGTTGCAAGTAGTTTACAGTGTTTGTAGTATCTTTGGAGGCCGTGCATGGCGCTGACCGTAAAGGGTGGGCTGTGATCACGGTAGGCACGTGTACGGTGTCTACAGGCGCCCGTTTGAGTGTCTCGGGAACCTGTTCACATCGTTTGGGGCTGTGGCGAAACTTGGCCGGAACTCCTCATAGATGGAACCCAAATAGGCGATAAACCTGGACTAGGGACTTGAGTGTTTAGGTAGGTCGTGGCCGACACCCACGTTGGGCTTCGCTTGAAGGTTGCGAGTACATGTCGATGTAAGCGACGGTAAGTGGTGAGCGTGTGTGAAGAAGTACACCCTGCGGGGTTAACATTATCTATTGAATAGCCGTGTCGCGGAAAAGGACTTGGGTTGCCTATAACAGTTCATAGACAAGTGAAAGTGGATACTCTAAAATACGCAAGAAAAGCGTGAGTGCTATGGATGGCGTTCTCGTAGGGAGGCAGTGCGGATCCATAGTGGTGTATTGATATGATGAATATGTGGACTCGTATGCGCCACCTCAAGAGAGTTACTTGCGATCGTAGTTTAGGATAGCCACCGAGTCAAAGCTGGCTTCTGCTGTTAAACTCCACCATCCCTTCATTGATAATGATGCATATGTAGTTAGTTACGATGTAAGTCTTCTGGGTACATTTGTACTCACGTTTGCCTATTTTATGTTTTGCGAGAGACTTGGTCTCGCTAGTAGTTCCACGTGGACTTGACGTTTAGCTTGTTACCTCAGCTACGATCTTGTGCCCTCGGCGGAGATCGGTAGATAGTCGGGGCTTCTAAGCCTTTTTCATTTGTAGTTATGCGTACTCGGACATGTTAGCTTCGCTTGTGCTTTGATTTGTATGCTCTGAATGTTGGGCCATGAGACCCTGTTTGTAATATCTCGCTCCTCGGGCCTAATGAATAAATACTTGAGTCGTAGAGTCATGTTGTGATGCCATGTTGTATTTGCACATATCGAGCATATTGTGTGTATGTTGTTGAAATGCTTGGTATGTGTGGGATCGACTATCTAGTTGTTTATCTTTAGTAGCCTCTCTTACCGGAAATGTCTCCTAGTGTCTCCTTGAGCCATGGTAGCTAGCTCTTGCTCCGGAACACTTAGGCTGGCGGCATGTGTCCTTCTTCGTTCGTATGCATCCCTACGAAATGTCACGCCTAAATACGGAGTCTGTTAGCCGCTTCTGCCGGTTCACGAATCTGCTAGCCAGTGCTACAGCCGGAACTTACTCGTGATGACCGACACGTTCGATCTTTGGGTCATGGATGCTGTCCCTGTAAGTCTGTGCCACTTTGGGTTTTCGACTAGTCATGTCAGCCGGGCTCCTTTTCATATGGATGCTAGCGACACTATCATATCGTGTGCCAAAAGGCATAAGCGGTCCGGGCTAAGGTAAGGCGACACCGTTGGGTTACCGTGCGTGAGGCCGCAAAGTGATATGATGTGTTACAGGCTAGATCTATGTGACATTGAGTCGAGGTCTGACAGACTTTAGTATCGAGCTTGTTGCTGTAGGATTACCAAGCCAAACTGGTCGAAGTTGTGTCTAGAAATGCTTTAGTTATATTTAGGGGAATTGATTGTGGGATGGAACGTAAGGCTCTTTTACTCCTTATACCTCATGGCCTTCTGATCTGAGTCATCCTCTTCTCTTCTACGGGGATTAAGAACTAGGCCTTCTCATCTATCTACCAGGATGACGTGTTACTAATCCATAGACTTGTAGAATTGTTAGTTTCAAATCTCAGCTCAGTTCTACTACTTCCATATGTTCATAATTGTTGGTCTCGAAATCTTGATATTGTGCTTTGGAGTGGCTATGCCACCATTTTTGTAGCATGTCTCCAATCTTTTTGAGCATTTCTGGCCGTTATCTTTGTCCGAGTCATCGAGGTTTCTAAATAGTCGATGCACTTGCAAATCCTTTCCTTACGGTTTTGATGTTCCTTTGGGCAAGTTAATCACACTAATTGCTGAGTTGAGGTATTCTATTGCCTCGACATATATGTTGGAATTATTATTATGACCCTAGGTGTCTTAGGGGATCATCTAGTAATCTAGCCATGATTTGTATCGATGTGATGACTCGGCCTTCATTCTCAAAAGCATCCCGTGATGCCATTTAGTAGTAGGTATTCTACTCCTGGGTTTTGAACCCGATATTCACCCTACTCAATTCATGTTGATAGTGTTTGCTCGTTCCTTTAGGAAATTAGTAACCTTTGCATTAGTCCTCGAGGTCCGTGGTATTTCCTTCTTCCAAATACTATGAACCACTTATGGCAGAAGTTTGTTAAACCAAAAGATCACAACAAGAGTGCTCTCGATGAGTCCTCCATTTTATATTGTGACTCTGCCAGTTCTACCTTTCCGCATGGATTGTCCGGAAGAAATATATCGAACTCGTTCGACATGCTAATCCATGCGTCCACAACTCAGAAAATCATATGTTCTCTTGGGTTGTCCCTTTTAAATTGTATTCCGACCCTCGTCTATCAATTGATAGTCAAGAGTATGCGTGCATTCGTTCATCGATGCTTATTACCCTTGTGGTCCGTCAAGCCATTCTATTCGGGATGACTAGGAGAAACAAACTCGAACCTCATCCATATCGAGGATTGGGTCAAAGCGGTTGTAATTCGCAGATCAAAATGCCAATCCAGCTTACAGTGCATTCTACCTTGAAGTATTACTTTCCTTATGTCAGGATTGTCATGAGAATTGCACCACCTCTTATGAATTCTTGATGTAGTAATACTTCTTGCCATCATTGTTCATTCCTCGGTTCCTGTGTTATTGTAACCGGAATGCCGTCAAGTGAATCGTGGTGTGTGAAATCAATACTGCCGGCAACTCCGTTGCTTGGTAGTTAAAGGGACGATAATCTCATTCTTAGCGTGTTGATTATTAAATTGTCACCCTAAGGTTGATTATGTTACCTAGTTCTTATTTCTGGTGCACTCCTCGATCAATGAGTTGGGATTTTGTCAAACCCTTGCTCTATTGATCATATCGTCTTGCCACGAGAAGCAAGATTGTTCTCGGCGTAGTAACATATCGGTGGATCGTGATTTTACGGGTATCTTCCGGAAGTATTACGAGGTTGTCACTGACCGCTATGTTGAGTTAAGTGATCAAGCTGGTTTCATATAAACCACCCCCTTCTCCAAGAATCTGTGTTGCATACCCCTGAGCTGGTTGGTTAAGCTTAACAACAACTTGGAGAGTTGGAAGATAAAAGCTTGTCCGACTTAGCTCATATTAAGGGATATCTTGTATAGGTGTTGAAGAAAGATGATATCCCCATCGATTGGTCCTCGTGATCAGTTGTTGGACTTGTTGTCTTGCCAAAGCTTTGATTTGAGTATGGGCTATCATCAAATCAATCCAGAACCAACGATGTTCGTAATGTTGTCTTACTCGTGGTTGTTTCCTCGGGCATACACCATTACATCTTTTGGTTCTGACCAATGCTATCACTTGATCTCATAATTATGGAATTCCGTCTTCATGGAAACCTGGATGAATTGTTGTTGAGTCCATCAGCAACATTTTTATCTCCTCCATGATTTTGTTGGACATTAAGCTAGTGTTGGAAACTTTTGAGAGCATTTTCTTCATACTATCTCATGAAGCATATGTCCGGATGAAAGAAGTGACCACCTCTAATTCATGTGCAATTGATGCAAGTTGCCGCCGTGAATTCGAGAAAGTCAATGTTGCCTCCTCTGGAACCATCCCAAGTCAGTCATGCATGTGCGAAGTATGCTATGGTTTGATAGGCTCGCTACCTCCATTCTATATGTGTCCCTAGCACACCAAGCCACTGATTGATTTTGTTCAAGGAAAGGGAGTTGTTGTGCTAATCCTAGGTCATGCACAAGACTTCGTTACCCTAGATGATGGATCCTAGCCTGAACTCGGTAGTATTTTATCATAAGACTACTATGTGGTCATGTTTGTCTCGAACAACGTGTTCACATGTTTGTAGCAGAACCAGCTCATGTTTTGGAGCTTACTACCGTAGTCCATCTCCCGGGAATCTCGCAACGTCTTCTCGTCGAATTGTGTTGCGAACTTTCATTTTACTTTCGAGACTCGGCGAGTCTAGATTAATCTAACACCAATCAGATCTGAATCTCAGGCAGATATGATGATTGGAATGTTTCCCAAGAACTATAATGTTGGTCTCGCGATAACCGGTAAAGTGGATCTCGTGGCCTACACACCTAGCCGGAAGACCAATTATTGTAGTACCTTGATTGAGAAGTTGGCCACCTCTCCATAAGGACTTCATAGGAATTGTTCCCTATTTATGTGCCTTATGATTTTTGTGCTCCCGAAGTCCGACCTGTTACTTGATGTTCTAGATATCAAACCATATCATGAATGGGATATGCTAGCACATTAAGGAGAACATTAGAAGCGGAGTGCTAATTGTCTCTCGGTCAATCCTCCAGGTTTTGTCCCCTTGGCCTCGCTAAGGTGAAATCTGAGAGAGTATTATCTTCCTTTGCATCTGCATCACCCATCGCTATACATCATGGTAGTATGTTGTGTTGTCAGCACCCTTGACACGGATGTTGGTAAAACCTTGATGATTACGGAAATGCTCAAGTTCTTGAGAGCACGCACAAGCGCTAGGTATTGTCATCGGCACTAACTGGGCTTGCTCTCAGTTTCCTCGGTTATGCTATAACCATTCCAATAGTGGAATCACTTTCTGCTGTTGAGCTTCTTCCCAGTTACTAAAATCAACCCTTGTGTTGTTTTCAACAAGGTAATCCACATCATCCATTCTGGCCCGAGAATGTCATTCCTTCGGACTCCTTCAAATGATCGGTTGTGAATTGCCTTAGGCTGGTATAAAGAGTTTCAATGGTCTCTGAATCAAATGTAATTCTTTTTGCCACTTAAGAGGATATTTCTACAAGTCACCTCTCCAAGGTGCCCCGTGATGGGATCATAGTAATTGTTCCCTCACTACTCTGAAACCTCGTCAAGTTATGTCTTCTGTCCTTCCTGAAGCATGTCTTGCCTCTCAGCTCCAGAGATGTTTCTACGTCTCATTCTGTGAGTTGATCTTGTGATCCTTAAGATGATCCTAAGATGCTCGAACCTCAAGAAGATCGATTCCTCCAAGGTCCTTCCCTTCTTCTCATCGTCATGTTGGATGTAGTTCTCAAAGCAAGGCGTCAAGATCAATTGGAGCCTTTGAATCGGCATCCTCGAGAAAACAGATGGATGGTGGAGATTGTAATAGCTTGTGTCCCTTTGTCTTCTTACCTCACGTTTTGAATCTCGGGGCGAGATTCTTGTTTAATGAGGGTGAGTGTCACATCGATTCGAGGCCTTGCTTGTCTTTGCTTTATCATCCATGCATCATGTTTAAATTTTATGAAACTTGAAATGGGGATTGCCTAAACCCTAGCATCAAAGGAATTCACTAGGTTAAACTAAAATATTTTCAGTGATTTCCAAATGGCTTTAAAAATGTTCATCATTTACGGAAAATGCTAGAACCATAACCAGAGGTGTTGCACATTTTCCATGGCATATTTGGGCTCTGAATTAAATCATATAGTATTTTCATTTGGGCATTTGAATACTATAAAATATTTGAAATGCTCAAATAGTCATAAACTAAAATGTTTCTTGTGGTATATATTCTAAATAGTAGCCATGATTAGTTTCATGATTTTTGAAACTGCTGAGTATTTTTAATAATGCCACAAACTTGCGATAATAATAGAAAACATTAGTAAATAGAAAATCGAGAGAGAAAGAACCTACAGCCGAGCTCTTTCACCATTTACAGGTGCCACCAACCGCCCAGCCGCCCAGCCCATCTCCACTCCCTCTGTCGCCTTCCTCCTCGCGCGGAAGGGGCGAGGCGTGTAGCCACCGTCTTGTGCGCACGCGCATGCCACCTCCTCCTGTCTGCTGCCCCTTCTCCCTCTGGGCATACAGGCGTCGACACGTACCTTCCCGGCCCTCTCACTCTCTCTCGTTCTTTCCCTCCTCTCCCTCGCTCTCTCTCACGCGCCCGGCCGTGTCGCCGCCACCGCGCCCGTTCGCCTTGACCCCAGCCACCCCTACCGCCTGCCGCTGAGCTCGGGAGCTCGCCTCGACTCCCTCTTCCACCTCACGCAGCCACGCCTTGGAGCAACTTCTAACGCCGCCCCAGCGCCCTCTTCAACCTCGGTGCCGGAGATCCTCGGCGTCGATTCGCTGCCCACCGGCCGTCCCCGCGCCCGCCGACCCCTCCGTTAGCCTCTCTGTGAGCTTCCGCGTCGAACCCGTCCCCTCCCTCTCTCGTTTACGCTCGCTAGCTCCGATCCCCACCATGCCGTGAGCTCACCGCCGGCGTCCTCTTCGCCGCCGTCACTTTAGCTCGCGGTAATCGCACTGGCGCTGCGGTCGTGCTCTGATTCGCCAGAAGCCGTAGACAACCCCATTCGGGCTCCCCGTGCTCCGTAGCCCATGCCTGTGCACCACCGAACTCCGGCCGCCGCCTCCATGGTCGTGGCCGTCGTTTCCGGCGACCCCGCGGCCTCCCGAGCAGCCAGCTAGATGCGGGCGTGTGCGGGCTATCTTCTGGTGGCCTTCGCATGTCCACCCGCCGCCTGTAGCGCAGCCCCGGCGAGCCTCCGCCGTAGCTTTGGTCGCCGCCGGCCAAACTCCGGCGGGCCGATGTGGCCACTTAGTTAGGGGTTAATCACCCTATGAGCCACTGCCATGTGGGCCCCTGCGCTTAATTAGGATTAGTTTATTTTCCTGTTAAATTAGTGTTAACACCGTGGGACCCACGCGTCAGCTTTGACCGCGCTGACGTGGGTGTTGACTTGCCCCACCTGTTAGTGTCTCTAACTAGCCCGATCAGCGACGATGGACCCCACTGGTCGGGTTTGACTGGAGGCGCCCTGTTGACTTGCTGATGTCACACTGACGCCAGGCTGACGTAATTAACTATTTTCTGGAATTAAAATAAATCAGGAAATTCCAGAAAATGATTTAAACTTCAAAAATTCATAGAAATTCAACCGTAGCTCAGATTGAAATAATTTATATATGAAAAATTATCAGAAAAATTCAAGGAATCCATCTGTACCATTTTCATGCATGTTTGAACAATGTTTGTCCTCTGTTTTGGACAAAACAAATAAAGGGCATTTAAATAATCATATATGGAGTTTGAATTTGAATTTTATATTCAAACCAACTTCATTTAATCTGTTGCTAGTTGCATTAGCCCAAAACACATTCATATTGCCATGTCATGAGCATGCATCATATTGTGCATTGCATTGATTGTATTTCTTCTCATTGCGGTATCTGTCCCCTCTCGGTAGGCATTTGTCACCGATGATGTGATCGTTGACAACGATGAAGACTCAATGTTATCTTGAAGTGCGGGCAAGCAAAACCTCCTTGTTCATTCGATACAATCCCACTCTCTCGCTCCTGCTCTCTTTTCTTGCATTAGGACAACAACGAATCATTTGTTTCTTGCTGCGGTAGCTGAACCCCTTTATCCTTTGCATGACTGTCATTCCACGGTAAATAGATGAAACCCACTAGCATGAGTAGGAGTTGTTTGAGCCTGTTGTGCCTACTCATACATGCTTGTTTGTCATGCACTGCTCTTGCTTAGAGTTGAGTCGGTCGATTCATCGAGGATGAATCGGAGGTGTGTGAACATGTCCTCTTTGGGTGTGAGCTAAGTGTGTGAACACGATTTGGTAAAGGTAGCGGTGAGAGGCCATGTAGGAGTACATGGTGGGTTGTCTCATTGCAGCCGTCCTCAGGAACTGAGTTCTATGTTTGTGATCCATGATTCAGCTACTACCACGCATTGGGCCCGAAACCAATGGACCCTCTCGGCTTCTTAATCACCCTTGTCCTCTGTCCGGGAGTTGCAAGTAGTTTACGGTGTTTGTAGTATCTTTGGAGGCCGTGCTTGTGCTGATCGTGAGGGGTGGGCTGTGATCACGGTAGGCACGTGGCACGGTGTACAGGCGCCCGTTTAGTGTCTCGGGAACCTGTTCACATCGTTTGGGGCTGTGGCGAAACTTGGCGGAACTCCTCATAGATGGAACCCAAATAGGCGATAAACTGGACTAGGGACTTGAGTGTTTAGGTAGGTCGTGGCCGACACCCACGTTGGGCTTCCGCTTGAAGGTTGCCGAGTACATGTCGTGTAAACGACGGTAAGTGGTGAGAGCGTGTGTGAAGAAGTACACCCCTGCAGGGTTAACATTATCTATTCGAATAGCCGTGTCCACGGAAAAGGACTTCTGGGTTGCCTATAACAGTTCATAGACAAGTGAAAGTGGATACTCTAAAATACGCAAGAAAAGCGTGAGTGCTATGGATGGCGTTCTCGTAGGGAGACGGGTGCGGATCCATAGTGGTGTATTGATATGATGAATATGTGGACTCGTGTGCGCCACCTCAAGAGAGTTACTTGCAGTCGTAGTTTAGGATAGCCACCGAGTCAAAGCTGGCTTGCTGCTGTTAAACTCCACCATCCCCTTCATTGATAATGATGCATATGTAGTTAGTTCTGATGTAAGTCTTGCTGGGTACATTTGTACTCACGTTTGCCTATTTTATGTTTTGCAGAGAGACTTCGGTCTCGCTAGTAGTTCCACGTGGACTTCGACGTTTAGCTTGTTACCTCAGCTACGATCTTGTGCCCTCGGCAGGATCTGGTAGATAGTCAGGCTTCTAAGCCTTTTTCATTTGTAGTTGTCTGTACTCAGACATGTTAGCTTCCGCTTGTGCTTTGATTTGTATGCTCTGAATGTTGGGCCATGAGACCCCTGTTTGTAATATCTCGCTCCTCGGAGCCTAATGAATAAATACTTGAGTCGTAGAGTCATGTTGTGATGCCATGTTGTATTTGCACATATCGAGCATATTGTGTGTATGTTGTTGAAATGCTTGGTATGTGTGGGATCTGACTATCTAGTTGTTTATCTTTAGTAGCCTCTCTTACCGGGAAATGTCTCCTAGTGTCTCCACTGAGCCATGGTAGCTAGCTACTGCTCCGGAACACTTAGGCTGGCCGGCATGTGTCCTTCTTCGTTCTGTATGCATCCCTACGGGAAATGTCACAGCGTAAATCCGGAGTCTGTTAGCCCGCTACAGCCGGTTCACGAATCTGCTAGCCAGTGCTACAGCCGGAACTTACTCGCTGATGACCGACACGTTCGATCTTTGGGTCATGGATGCTGTCCTGTAAGTCTGTGCCACTTTGGGTTTCGACTAGTCATGTCAGCCGGGCTCCTTTTCATATGGATGCTAGCGACACTATCATATCGTGTGCCAAAAGGCATAAGCGGTCCCGGGCTAAGGTAAGGCGACACCCGTTGGGTTACCGTGCGTGAGGCCGCAAAGTGATATGATGTGTTACAGGCTAGATCGATGTGACATTGAGTCGGGTCTGACAGATCATCATGGCGGCGGCGGCCGAGGCGGCTAGGGTTAGCGAGCGGGGAGATCGACTTGTGATAGATACCATGTAGAGAATGATTTTGTGCATCGATGATTGATTGATCGTGCACTAGGCACATATATATAGGTACAAGGGGTGCGACCGGTATCTTGTCTCCCAAGATATACGTACATACAGGGGGAGAGAGATACTACAGGTACTGCATACAAAACCCGGACCTACGTACATGTATATATGTTCAACAAGAAGAATAAGGTGCCTACATTTTCTGTTGGTTTAACATGATGTCAACTTTTTGTGTGGCAGATTATGGTCTTAGGTTCTGTGGAATTTTTGTCTTATGCAGATTTTAGTCTCAGGTCTAGCTTATATATGTTCAGTACATTTTATTTTCTTGGGAAGTATGATCACTGTGCTACCAACAAGAGAAAAAAATATCATATTGCTGTAAAATGTGCAGAACCTGCTCATAAGCGAATGGAATTTTTGTGCATGTTTTTTTATTTAACTTATTGCTCCAGGTTTAAATGTTCTTTTGGGTGCCAAGTTCAGTCATAACCTTGCTCTTATCTCCTTCCACTATTCCCAAGTACGGAGGCTTGAATCTGGTTAAATAGTTGTGCGACTAGAAATATTCAGTGCAAATGTAAATAGTGAATACGTATATCCTAAATTTCTTTAAATTATGAATTCGTACATTGAACCGATTATATTTGTTTAGATTTTCTTGCTGGCTATCATATAATATAGGTGGTGGCATCATGATATATCTTTTGTAAGTTATGTTCAGTTTTTCTTTCAGGACAAGATGAGGTCACTGAAGTGTAATAGAGTGGAAGTGTAACCCATTCCAACATTTGAGGATGTGCATCCTTACGCGGTTACACTAGGTGTAGTATGTGTGTGAGTGTGTCTGAGTGTACTACAAATTTCACGTGGGGAGATTCGGTATGGGAGGAAAGAAGTTCAACATTGTGTTATTGGACGAAAAGGTAATAGTTGTGTGCAAAAATAATCTCTGCTGCAACAAAAAATATTTTTTAATAAACGTTGGATTGTCACTTTCTATCTATTTAAATGTCATAAGGGAGAAAAAATGGCTGCTATGGGTAATACCGTTCACTTGTATAGTGATGAGCATATTGTGTATGGAAGATGGTCACAGTATCGCCGAACCAGTTATGAGAAATGCGGACTATATGTTTGCAGATAATCACTTTGTGTTTCGTTTCACCTCAAAGACGGTAGCTAATGAGATAAGAAATGTGAATGAGTAGTTGGTCACATTGTTCCAGCCTTTTATGCCTTTTGACAAGTTTGGGAGTTCACCTTGGATATGACACGTATGTTGGTAAGTGCTTTTGTTTTCTTTCATATATTCTAAATGTTCTTTGGTCACAGATTATCTACTAATAGCTTAACTGTTAAATTGTTAGATATCATTGGCATGGTTTTATTTGTAAGTTCTATTGCACATAAGGAAAGTTTCTACAACTGAAGGACCCCAGTGAGAAATATTGTTCTGCTTATCCGGTAGATGGCACGTATGTACATATTGTGGATTTCAAATTTTATTATCTACTTAATTAAACTCACATTTCTCTTCTGAAATTAATTGATTTTGTAGCTATAATATAGTCAAGTTAGTTGTATGGGAAATTAATCTCTCACATTTCCAATCTATTAGCCCGGCTTGGGTGCTCGCGGTGTGGTCTCCCTGGCGGCGGCGGTGTGGGTCGTTCTCCGTGTTTTGACAGGATGTGCGCGGTGGGTGGATGCCGGGGCGGCGGCCTCGGGCGGTGTGGACGGCGTGGCCTCTCGACGGGTGATGGCCATGGGAGGTGGTGGTCCGCGACTTCGGCTGTGCGGGCCGTGAGGTATCGGTGAACGACTACTACGGTGGGTCGGGGTGCCCGTCACCCGGCGTGCCTGCTTCGATGAAGTCCAACGCCTTCTCCGGCGGCGTGCGCTCTCCCCTGGCCAGGTCTTTGGCCGAGTGGATGGGACGGGGGCGGGATCAGGGGAAACCCTGGGCCGTCGGCGGAGACCACGACAATGGCGGCGCCTTGTGGGCGTCGGTTCCCTTCTTGGAGGCCTTGTCGAGGTCCTATCCCGTTTCTCACTGTGCTCTTCATTTGGGCGAAAGCTCTAGTTCCCCTTGCGGGCGACGGCGTCGTACCTTCGTCGCGCTCCTTCTTGAAGGCGTTGCCTGGGGTTCCCGGAAGCACGGTGGGCGCTTTGTGGTGCGTGTGAGGTGTTTGGCGGCGGCAATGTGTGCGGCGTTTTATCTATTCTACCGCTGATCTTCATCTTGTGGTAGCTCTCCATCTGCTTGGCGATGTTCTAGCGTAGGTGGTGGTCGTCATTTGGTGTCATGGTGGCGTTGATGGCGGAGGAGCCTGCCAAGGTTGGCACCTCAATTTGCTTGGAGATGGACCAGTGGAAGATGGTGGAGACGACACATGTGAGTGTGTCAGACCGGTTTATGCCCCAGACCCGGTAGGTGGCTAGGCTGGGGATTCCGGCTTTTGATGTTAGGTTTAGGTGAGTGGTCTGGGTAGTGGCCCAGCTAGCACCCCTTCATCATATGGATAGGAGTAGCGGCATATGTTGCCTAGATGGTGGATTCAGGCTTATTGTTGTAACACTTTGTAAGGTCCTCGAGAATAATCAATAATGTGGCCATATGCATCTCCCAGATGCAAAGGCCGGGGGTCATCCTCCTTTTCTAAAATAAATAAATTGGTGTTCTATTATTAATTAACTAGACCATGGTCTGCATACTACGGACTTTAGTAGACTTTGACCCAAATATCGCAGATGCATGTGAACGAAGACAAAGGTGATTGGAAGTTTGGTCGAATTCATTAAGGTAAATTTAATTTGTCCTGCCGCACGTGAATTAAATGCTTCCAAATATTTTTGTGTATGATCAATAATGAGCTCCCTGGACCAACCTCTCCTTGGTCAAACGAAGATGAAGAATGGTGTCTGGAGTGACCGTGCCTTTTCCCATGATATAGCTTTTGAATAGTTAAAGATGATGTTGCTTGGAGTACAATTGGAGTCGGTTTTCGGTTGAAGGATCATTTTATTATCTTTTCTCTTAGGATTTAGGCTAGCATGCAGGTCTTGTGGATTTTGTTGTGGGGCTGCTTTTGGATTGTGTTCCTTCTTTTTGCTTAATTTGGGTGTGATAGCAAGTGTTTGTGTGATTCATGTTGCAACTGCAACTGAGTTTCACTTATGAGGTGCAATCTCTAAGGTTGTGTAATGTCGGGAGCACTTCAGTGACATATCAAGTTTGTATTCTTTTATGGCAATGCATGAGCATCCTACTAGCATTGACGGTTTTGGCTCTGTACTCTTGTTATTCCACCTCATTTAGCGTAGCACGGGTAGCTTACTAGTACATAAAAAGACACCGTGTCCCTAGTGGGCCTCTACCACTACTAGAAAAAGGCCTACTAATGGCGCACCGGTTTTGCCTACTAATGGCGCACCACCGGTGCGCCATTAGTACCACGCCATTAGTATTTATTACTAATGGCGCACCGATAATGCGCCATTAGTAGATACTAATAAGCGCGCGTGCGATGCGCCATTAGTATAGGCCACGGTGCGCCATTAGTATAGGCCACGGTGCTCCATTAGTATAGGCCACCAGTCGCCATTAGTATTTTTGAATTTTTGAATTTTGAATCTGGATCTGGATCGTGATTTTTGCCCATTTTGCTCTTTTTTTGCTCGTTTTTGGCACGACATTATTTCAAATTTTGTTCCTGTTTTTGGATCTTGTCGTTCTTTTGCCGTGTTCTTTTGCGGAGAGGAGTTATTTGGAGAGGAGTTAGCGGAGAGGAGGAGGAGGAGGTCACGGAGAGGTGCTCGCCTACATCGCCGGAGAGGAGGAGGAGGAGGTCGTTGGAGAGGAGTTCACCGGAGCATCGGAGAGGAGGAAGGAGAAACCATGAGGGATGGGAGGAGAGGAGGAGGAGGAGCTCACGGAGAGGAGGGAGGAGGAGCTCACGGAGAGAAGGAGGAGGAGCTCACGGAGAGGAGGGAGGAGGAGCTCACGGAGAGGAGGAGAAGAAACCGTGAGGGGAGGGGAGGGAGGGAGGAGAGGAGGGAAGAGGTGGTCGCCGGAGAGGAGGAGGAGGTCGCCGGAGAGGAGGAGGGTAGTATGGTGGAGGAGAGAAGGGAAGATGGAGTGGAGGAGAGGAGGAGATGGAGTGTAGGAGAGGTGGAATAAATAGATAAGGAGGAGAGGACCACGACCAGCCATATATACGTCATACTAATGGCGCACCACGGGCAGGTGCGCCATTAGTAACTTTTTTATTTTTTTAATTTATTTTGAATTTTTAAGGCGGGAAGATACTAATGGCGCACCATGGGCAGGTGCGCCATTAGTAATTTTTTTTTATTTTTTTGACTTATTTTGAATTTTGAAGGAGGGAAGATACTAATGGCGCACCATGGGCAGGTGCGCCATTAGTGACTTTTTTTATTTTTTTTGACTTATTTTGAATTTTGAAGGCGGGAAGATAGTAATGGCGCACCATGGGTAGGTGCGCCATTAGTAAGTTTGAATTTTTTTGAATTTTTTTGCCTCTCCAGATCTTAAAAGCCCAGTATCTTTTTTTTTGTTAGGTTTTTGAAAATTTGGATGTAACTTTTCGAGTAGATGATTTTTCATATAAAAAACTTTTTCATCCGAGTTAGTATGCAAAAGTTATGCCCATTTTACAAATTCTCATGAGATTTTGCAAATGAAGTCGAAATTCATATTTGCAAATTTTCCCAACAACTAGACCACATATCACATGGGAAACTTATTTTCTTTAATTTTTTGACATTTTCATCATTTTCTTTTATTTTTTTTTAAAACTGAAAAAGCGATCCACGGGGTTGCATTCGTGGAAGTGGTGGCCAAGTTACTAATGGCGCACCGTGGCATGGTGCGCCATTACTAGTTCAACTAGTAATGGCGCACCACTCCACGATCGCCATTAGTAGTTTTGAATTTTTTTTTTAAAAAAATATTTTTACTAATGGCGCACCGTGGATGTGGTGCGCCATTAGTATTTGGGCACTAATGGTGTACCAACACATGGTGCGCCATTAGTATATAGTAATGGCGCACCACATGTTTGGTGCGCCATTAGTGTCAATTCCATCTATAGCCCTTTTCCTAGTAGTGTACTAGACTAGATCGTTGATTAAAGATGGTTAAAGTTTTCCTAACCGTAGACATGAGTTGTCATTTAATAACGGGATCAAATCATTCATCATAGGAGAATGATGTGATGGAAAGATCCAACCGTAAGTTTAGCATCTGATTGTGTCACTTAGTTTAATAGCTACAATTTTCTTCATGTGAAATATATGTTCCTTAGACCATGAGATCATGACACTCCCTAATACCGGAAGAATACTTTGTGGGTTATCAAACTTCACTTCATAACTGGGTGAGCATAGAGGTGCTCTACAGGTATCTAGAAAAGTGTTGTTGGGTTGCATGGATAGAGACCGGGATTTGCCACTCCTTGTGACACAGAGATATCTCTCGGCCCTCTCGATAGTACAACATTGTGAATAGCTTGCAAGCATGTGACTAATGAGTTTAGTCACAGGGATCTTGTATTACGAAACGAGTAAAGAGACTTGTCGGTAACGAGATTTAACTAGGTATGGTGATACCAACTATCGAATCTCGGGCAAGTAACATATCGCCGGACAAAGGGAATTGTATACGGGGTTAACTGGATTTTCAACATCATGGTTCAAACCGATAAAGATCTTCGTTGAATATGTGGGAGTCAATATGGGCATCCATGTCCCACTATTGACTATTGATTGGAGAGGAGCATCGGTCATGTCTGCATGTTCTCTAACCCGTAGGGTCACACACTTAACATTCGGTAATGCTAGGGTAGTATTGGGATATTAATGTTGGCAACACTTAAGTTGTTTGGAGTCCCGGATAGGATCCGGGACGTCACAAGGAGTTCGGAAATGGTCCATAGGTAAAGATTTATATATGGGAAGTGGTTTTTCAGGGTTCCGGAAACGTTCAGGAATTTTTGGTAGAGTACCGGGAAGGTTCTAGAAGGTTTTGGGGGTTCCACCGTGGGGCACAATGACCCGGAAATAACCCACATGGACCGAGGGGTGGATTTGCAGCCTACATGGGCTGGCCACACCAGCCCCCAACACCCATGTTGTTTAAATCTAGAGATAATGTCTTATCTCTAAATTTAAAGGAATTTCTCCCTTATGGCCGACCCTAGGAGGGTTTTGGCCGCCCTACCCCCTAGCCTATATAAAGAAAGGGGAGGCACAGGGGGCATCCATCCCTTCACCTATCCGTTGTCCTCCCTCTCCCATATCCTCCTCTTCCTTCATCAGCGCTATGTGAAGCCCTGTCGATGTTCCGCTGCCACCATGTCGTCGTGCTGGCCTAGATCCCATCTACCTCTCCACCCTCACTTACTGGATCAAGGAGGAGGAGAAGTCACCGAGCTGTACGTGTGCACATCTTGGAGGTGTCGTTCATTCGGTCCTTGGATCGGATTGGATCGCGAAGGAGTATGACTACGCCAACCACGATCTTTAGATCATTAATGCTTTCGGTATATAGACACCTTCCCCTCTCGTTGACAGCATCTCCATAGAATAGATCTTGGGTGCTTCGTAGGATTTTTGTTTTCTTTTTCATGTAACGTTCCCCATCAATTACTTGCTCATGAAGACCTCGAGAATTTTGAGGAAGCTCATCATCGTAATATGCAAGTCAAGTTCTATAATGTAATAGCAACAAACAATCACATGCATGGACTAATTCTCCTTACCGAAGCAGCACACCCTAGGAACCTCATCTCGGTGCCAGTGCCTTCAAAAGCGACAAACTTGTTGCGCCGCTACCTATCCAGGATGCACTTAGGCTCAGATCATGTAACACCCCAATAATCATGATGCAGTGATCCCTTGCTAATGACGACATGTCATCATGTTTAACTAAGCCACTTGCCACTTGATAAAAAAAATCAAACTCAAATTCAAATTGCAAGTGAAATTATTATTTCTTCAAACATAAAACATAAGTGTTCATAATATTGCAATTATTCTCTAAGTAGTTGTCATGCAGGAACCAACATCACTTGAAATATTTAAATGCCCTTAATCTAATTAAAACAAAGCCAACAACATTTAATTAGGCCAAATAAATATAAACTGGAATATATAAGTTTGCAAATTGCTACTTCTTGAGCTTGCGTTGGTTTTTCCCTTGAAGATAAAAGGGTGATCCAACAAAGTAGAGATAAGTATTTCCCTCAGTTTAAGAACCAAGGTATCAATCCAGTAGGAGGTACAAGCAAGTCTCCAATCTATGCACCTGCACAAACAATCAAACACTTGCACCCAACGCGATAAATGGGTTGTCAATCCCTTCACGGTCACTTGCAAGGATGACGTCTAATAGAGATAGATATAAGAGATTACTAAAACCTAAAAAGAATAAATTGCAGCAAGGTATTTTTGGTTTATAGATCTAGAAATATATGATGGAAAATAGACCCGGGGGCCATAGGTTTCACTAGAGGCTTCTCTCTTGAAGAAAGCATACGGTGGGTAAACAAATTACTATTGAGCAATTGATAGAAAAGCACAAAGTTATGACGGTATCTAAGGCAATGATCATGAATAGAGGCATCACGTCCGTGATAAGTAGACCGACTCCTGCCTGCATCTACTTCTATTACTCGACACATCAACCACTATCCAGCATGCATCTAGAGTATTAAGTTCATAAGAACGGAGTAACGCTTAAGTAAAATGACATGGTATAGAGGGATAAACTCAAGCAATATGATGTAAAACCTATCTTTTTATCCTTGATGGTGTCGGTGTAGTAAAGTAGGGGTACCTTAGTACCCCGAACTTGTGCACGGGCAGTCGCAGCGTCCTGCGGCAGGGCTTGCCGGGCGTCCGCCAAGACCCTCCGTCATTTCTATTTTACTGCCATTCAAGAACAAAGTGTTAGCTGAGAAGACAAAGCCCCGGCAAGAGAAGATTGCCGGGAAGGACAAGACCCCGGCAGGAGGAGCTTGCCGGGAAGGCCAACCAAGGCACTTCAGGAGACTTGCCGCGACGCACCGCGCATCCCGGCAAGACCCGACGAGCGGCGAGCTTGCGGGTGCGACAAGACAGATACCGCGGCAAGGCACTTGCCGCGGCGAAGCCACCACTCTACACCCACGCTCCAGCTCACCCAACGACGTGTCGCCGCAGGATCACTCCTGGTGCACGTGGCGGGTGGCTGTGCAGCCTAGCGGTGCGAGGTGGCAAGTGAAGGTGACTAGGAGGCCATCGTGGCGATCGGTGGCGCCCTAACGGTCGTTTCTGCCTTTGTTGGAGCGACGGACGGGCATTAAATGCTCTTGTCCCTGCCGTCAGAGTTAGGTAGGGGACACTGTTGATAGTGGTTGTACCAACCCGCGTTTTTACCTTTCTACCCCTCTCTCTGCGTTGCCACCTGTCGACGACCCCTTTAGACTATAAAAAGGAGGCCCGTGCGCACGTAGAAGGGGTTCGGCTCGACTCATTCGAGACTACAACATACCCACGCTTTCGAGCAAGAACAAGATACGAACACAAAGTAGCAGTAGGAGTTTTATCTCTCCAGAGATCTCCAAAGCTGGGTAAAAAATCCCCCGCGTGCTTTCGCCTCGATCTGCTCTTCGTGCGCCCTCCGCTCCCTTGCCGGACCAGAAGGGGCTCCCTGCCCCATAGGTGCTCGTGCCCTCAAGCCACGACATCTTTGGCGCGCCAGGTAGGGGGGCGTCGAGGTCGTGCATATCTAATCCGGCGTCTACGCGCGCTACATGAACATCTTCATCGACATGCCACCGAAGAAAAAGGCTTCGGAAGTAGCCGCTCCGTCTGCGACTGTCCTATCGCCACCGGAGCAAACGGGCGGTGGGGTGGACGCCGGCGGAGGAGCGGGCGCCGGTGGAGGGACTCACGTCGTCACCAGGTCCAAGGACAAGGCCCCGCAAGCTTCAGCGTCTGGATATCCACCGCACCCCTCTCAGGAGGTGCAAGATCGACAACACCACGGTGCCCCTAGCACCGTGCTCGCGTTGGAACGAGGCCAAGCCAGCGGATCGCGAGACGTTCAAGACCAGCGTGCGCCTGACATCTTGCACGAGTGAGTGCGGTCGCTGGATGAAGTCTGCTCCTTCCAACCCGGTTGGGAGTCGAGCATGTCCGCACCTCGCGTCGCTTCGCCACCGCCGCCCAAGACTCGGAGGAAGCAGCGGCGAGCTCGGCTGCTTCTAGATTACCCTCGGCGCCGAGACAAGATCGGCGGCGGAGGATGACCATTCGAGCCTCGTCGGCCGCCAGCGCCGACAAGCCCGGCAACCGAAAGCACGTCGAAGCCCGGCAAGGCGCCCGGTATAAGCCGGCGCCGACAAGACCGCTAGGGGTGCCACTACCGCGCACTCCCGCCCGAAGGCCAAGATCGCCGACTCGCCGGGCCAACCTCGACACCGACTCCACCGCGTCGTTGGACCTGCGAGCTTCGCCCGCGATCAACGCCACGTTCTCCAAACGGCGACACGAAGACGCTTCGTACTGCGCGCCGGCGCGGGGAGAAAGCGGCGTCAATCGACCAGCGCTGGCCCCTTGTCGATATGCATGCGCCCGAGGAACAGCGACTTGCCGTCTGTGATAGGTTGCCCTGCGTTCACTCGTGAGCTGCGGCAAGTCGATGGCCCAGCACCAAGAACTTCAAGCGGGCGTGCCGAAATGCGATGGCAGGATACATCCGTCGAGTTCCTCGGTGTCTACACCATCGCGGTGCGAGCTGCGAAGCGCGATGAGAAGATCTCGCCAACTACTTCCGCTGGTGCTCAAGCCCAACGTCGGATCTTGGCTCATGCACTTGCGGACAGCTCCATTTCTTCGTGGGCGGACCTGTGCCATCGGTTTGTCGGCGCATTCACGGTGACCACAATCCCCATGGCGAAGCGATCTTCATTTGCTTGCCCGAAGGAAGGAGAATCCTGCGCAAGTACATACTGAGAGATTCAGCCGGTGCAGCGCAACATCGAGCGTCCACCTGCGCGGTTATCGGCGCGTTCCATCGAAACGTCGCGTAACCACGAGATGAGGAGGAGATGGCGATGTGCAAGATCGAAGATGTCGGCAAGCTATATGCTCTGGCCGACAAGTGTGCGCGTCTTTGAAGAGGGGAGAAACTCCCGGAGAGAATGTAGGAGCGAAGGATCGGCGGTGAGGGCGCCCCTCCGGCAAAGAGGAACCGAGGCGGAATAATGTAAGAAAGAGAAAGGCTAAGGATGTGCTAGTTGTTGAGCAGTCCGGCAACGGAGGCGGCTCCGACAAGGACAAAGCTGGCGACTCCGGCGAGGCTGTGGTGGCCACCGGCAAGCAGGACGGCTCCGGCAAGCAGTACTGCAAGATCCATCGCACCAAGGGCCACGACCTCCAAGCATGCAAGAAGGTTGAGCAGATGGCAGAGCTGCAGAAAGCTGAGTATGAGCGTCGCGACAAGGAGAAGGCCCGGGAAGGTGGCGGAGGATCCGGCAAGAAACTTCCCGCCCGAGGAGGGCGCCGCGGCAAGGCCAAGCAGCGGCAAGGAGATAGACCTTCCCGTGGCCGTGACAAGAACGAAGAAGAAGATGAGGATGATGAGATGGATGAGGATGAGACCGACGACCAAGAGTTTCAGAAGGCGACGGAGGTTTTGTGCGTCGACGGCGGTGCTTCTCTGCACACCTCGCACCGTCAACTCAAACAGTGGGTGCGGGAGGTGAATGCAGCAGAACCATCAGTCGAATCGCGCAAGCCCCTGAAGTGGTCCAGCACACCCATCGTCTTTGATGTTGAGGATCACCCTGACCGCATCACTGCGGTCGAGTGCTTGCCGATGTTGGTTTCACCAACCATCCGCAACCTCAAGGTCACGAAGATGTTGGTTGATGGCGGGGCCGGCCTAAATCTGATCTCTTCTGCGGTGCTCAACGAGCTCCAGATCCCCGACAGCGAGCTCGAAGAAACTGGTACCTTTCAAGGAATCAACCCGGGAAGGAGCAAGCCAAAGGGGAAGATCACACTGCCTGTGACGTTTGGCGGCGAGCTGAATTTCAGAACAGAGAGAGTCACATTTGATGTTGCTGATTTCCCATTGCCCTACAATGGGATACTCGGCAAATCGGCCTTCGCCAAGTTCATGGCAGCCTCTCCACGCATACAATGTGCTCAAGATGCCTGGTCCGATAAGTGTTATTTCTGTCCATGGTGACAAAAAGATGCACTTATCTGTACCGACAAGATCTACCGGGAAGCAGCAGCCGCAACAGAACGCAAACCACTTGGCGCTGAAGCTCCCGGGGGGAAGAAGAAGTAGATCAAGTCCGGCAAGAGTAGCTCTGATGCCCACTCCGGCAAGGGCACCTCTTCGGAGTGTTGCGCTACCGTCGAGGACGCACCATCGAGCTCCACCGGCAAGTGCAAGAAGGCAAAGACAGCTTCACCAGAGACCAAGAAAGTGGCCGCCAAGGAGGGCGGCACTGGTGGAACCTTCACCATCGATTGCCACGCTTGACCCTAAATAGGAAGCGGCTCGTTGCTTTCTGCGGGCGAATGTCGATGTGTTTGCATGGCAACCATCGACATCCCGGTGTTCCGAAAGTAATTGAGCACCACCTTGCCATCTGCCCTCTCGCGCGGCCCGTCAAGCGAGTCGAAACAAGCGATGGGCGTCAAGAGTTCATTGCGAGAGGAGATCAAGAAATTGGAAGCGGCAGGCTTGGTCGAGGAGTACTCCATCCAAGCGTGGTTAGCCAATCCGGTGGTTGTGCGCCAAAGCGAGCGGGAAGTGGAGTCTTTGTATTGACTTCAGCGATGTTAATAAAGCTTGTCCCAGGATCCATTTCCTTGCGGCGCATTGACCAGATTATCGACTCCACGGCGGTGTGATCTGCTTTCATTCCTTGATGCATACTCGGGATATCATCAGATCTTCATGGCGAAGAGGATGAAGAAAACGCATTCATTACTCCATGTAGCGCGTCTTGCTTTGTACGGATGCCTTTCGGATGAAGAATGCTGGTTCAACATTTGCAAGAGTAGTCAGCCATGCTTTTGAGCCACAGTTGTACGAAATGTAGAAGCTTACATGGATGACATAGTGGTCAAAGCAAGGACAAAGACTCGATCCAAGATTTGGGCGAGACTTTGCAAATCTGCGCAAGATCAATCTCAAGTTGAATCCCGAGAAGTGCGTGTTTGGAGTCCCTTCCGGCAAGCTTCTCGGGTTCTTTGCATCCCAGAGGGGGATTGAAGCCAATCCCAACAAAATCAAGGCCATCGAGCAGATTGAAGCCCCGAAGCGCGTCAAGGATGTGCGAAGGCTTGCCGGCTGCATTGCTGCTCTCAGTAGGTTCATCTCTAAGTCTGCTGAGCGCGCCCTACCATTTTTCAAAATTTTGAAAAAGGCAGGTCCAATGAAATGGACTCCGGAAGCGGAGGCAGCTCTGAGACTTGAAGAGATACCTATCCTCCACTCCAACACTTGTCGCACCTAAACCACAAGAGAAGTTGCTGCTATATCTGGCGGCAACCAATCAAGTGGTTAGTGCTGCGTTAGTAGCGGAGAGGGAGGCAGATGACGAGCCAGCGACCTCGGCAGGCGAGTGCAGCAACAAGCAGGGGGCTTCCCCGACAAGTTCTGGCTCCGACAAGGATGGATCTGCGCAGCCACAAGAAGAGAAACAGAAGAAGATGGTGCAGCGCCCAGTTTACTTTGTCAGTTCCCTTCTGCAGGGGGCAAGATCAAGGTACTCTGGTGTGCAGAAGTTGCTTTTCGGCCTTCTCATGGCCTCGAGGAAGCTGTGCCATTACTTTCAAGCACATGAAATCACAGTTGTCACTCGCTTTCCGTTGAAAAGGATACTGCAGAATCCAGAGGCAACAGGCAGGATCGTCGAGTGGGCACTAGAATTGTCAAGCTTTGGCCTCAAGTTTGAAAGTACTTCAACTATTCTGAGCCGAGCATTGGCAGAATTCATAGCAGAGTGGACGCCAACCCCTGATGAAGAAATTCCGGAGAAGAGCATCCCCGACAAAGAAGCGAGCAAAGAATGGATCATGTACTTTGATGGTGCCTTCTCGCTGCAAAGCGCCGGTCTTGGTATGCTACTTGTCGCACCCACCGGAGAGCACCTCAAGTACGTGGTCCAAATGCACTTTCCCAAGGAACAAGCAACAAACAATACTGTGGAGTATGAAGGCTTGCTTGCCGGACTCAGGATGGCGGCAGAACTTGGGATCAAGAAGCTTATTATCAGGGGTGACTCACAACTTGTCGTCCGCCAAGTCAACAAAGATTATCAGAGTCCGTTGATGGAAGCCTACATTGATGAAGTGAGGAAGCTGGAAGAGCATTTTGATGGCCTGCAGATGGAACATGTTCCAAGAGCTCAAAAGCGACATCGCAGATGGCTTGTCAAAATCTTGGCGCAAGTTACTGTGGAACCAGGGATTTTGTGCTCAAGCTGACTCAGCCATCTGTAACACCATCAAGCTGGACAGATCAGAAGAAGAAAGTTGGTTCTTGGCGACTACTTTCCGTGAGCTCCTGAAGCCGCCGCCAAGAAGGGCCCAGGATCAACACGAGAAAGTCTTGAGGAGCAATCTGCTCGACAAGCCCAAGGGTTTGTTTCGTTGAAGCGAGCGCTCCCGACAAGTTGTGCCCGACACGCTTGCCGGGAGCATCACCTCGGCGGGATCGATTCTTGCCGTAGAAGCGGATGTTCCCGCAGCAGCATTTGAGCCTTTAGTCCTTGTTGTCGAGCCGCAAGCTCCGACATGGGCACAACAGATAGTCCATTTCCTCCAAACAGGAGAACTTCCGAAGAGCAAGAAGAAGCGAGAAAGTAGCCGGCAATCAAGTATGTACCAGTTTGTCGATGACATCTTGTCTGAAAAAAAGATTCAACAGAGTGAAATTGAAATGCATCTCCCGGGAAGAAGGACAAGAGCTGTTGGCGGAGATACATGGAGGCATATGTGGCCACCATGTTGGCGCAAGAGCACTTGCCGGCAAAGCTTTCCGGCAAGGCTTCTTTTGGCCGAAGCCCTCCAGGATGCAACTGCACAAGTAACCAAGTGTGAAGCGTGCCAGTTCCACTCCAAGCAAATACATCAACCAGCTCAAGCTCTCCAAACAATCCCTTTATCCTGGCCATTTTCGGTCTGGGGGCTCGACATTCTCGGCCCCTTTCCCCGAGCTGTCGGGGGCTTCGAGTTCTTGTATGTGGCAATCGACAAGTTCACGAAGTGGCCGGAGGTGGAAGCAGTGAGGAAGGTGACAGCACGATCGTGATCAAGTTCTTGAGTCAATTGTTTGCCGTTTGGGGTCCCTAACAGGATCATCGCCGACAACGGCACACAATTCACGAGCCGCACCTTCATGCAGTATGTCCAAGATCTTGGCGCCAAGATCTGCTTCGCTTCTGTTGCTCACCCGAGAAGCAACGGTCAAGCAGAGAGGGCAAACGCTGAAGTGCTGCGCGGGCTCAAGACCAGAACTTTTGACAGGCTGCACAAGTGCGGGAAAAATTGGATCGAGGAGCTGCGGTGGTTCTTTGGTCGATCGAGCGGCGCCAAATCGAGCCAGCGGCGGACACCTTTGCTCTTGTTTACGGAGCAGAGGCAGTTCTCCCCACGGAACTCGTATACGGATCGCCTCGAGTGCTCGCTTACGATGAGCTTGAGCAAGAGCAGCTGCGGCAAGATGACGCGCTGCACCTCGAGGAAGATCGTCTTCGGGCTGCTGTACGAGCTGCTTGTTACCAGCAAGCTTTGCGCCGCTACCATAGCCGCAAAGTTAATGCCAGAAGCTTCGAGGAAGGCGACCTTGTTCTTCGGCGTGTGCAATCCGCCAAGAATTCCAACAAGTTGATGCCGAAGTGGGAGGGCCCTTATCGGGTAAAGCGAGTCGCTAGGCCTGGCGCTGTCCACCTTGAGACCGAAGATGGCATTCCGGTGAGCAACTCCTGGAACATAGAGCGTCTTCGTAAGTTTTACCCATAAGGCACGGTTGCCGGAACCTGCTGTCCCGACAACCACCTTTTGTACAAGCCTTGCCGCTGTTGCATGTAACCCTTTGTACAAAGCCGGGCGCAGACCCCGTGCATAAATAAAGATCATATGCTATGCCAAAGGTTGTCAAATTTCATGCCTTTTTCTCTTTAGCATGTATTGTCTGACACTTTGTGCAACACTACGCTCTGGTAGCGATATGAGCTTTAAGGCTCCATATCATTATTTTCTCTTCTTTCTTCTCAAAAAGAAGGTCCCTCCGCCCACAAGTTCACCAGGGGGGGAGGAAGAGATAAAGGTGTGGACTAGGCATCGTTCAAAGGAATCTAGCCCTGCCGGGACACAGATGACAGAAAAGCTAAGTTGCCAAAGTTTGAGCACAGTCAGTTTTTACATTTTTAAGTTATACTCCTTGAACGACCGTGCCTTGTATGAAAAACTGTGCTTGCGGAGGAATCAACTCGTGGCTAAGTTAAGCCCTTACTTTGTTTGAGTCCGCTCAACAATAAGCGTCTTTGCAACTAGCCCGACGAGGTTTCTTGCGGAGGCAACACCGCATGACAAAGCTGTTGATGTTCCGCACTCAGCGCTCGCGGCAAGTGTGTTTGCATCGGCAAGGTCCCTAAGAGCGTAAGGGTAAAAGCATACAAGGGATGGAATCAAGTAAAGGAGATAACGTAACAAGCAGTACCCAGGATAAAGTTATAATACAATAAATAACTTGCCGCGCTCTGATGAGTTATTCCTATGACATATCTAGCAGCGGCAAGGAAAGGGAGAAGAAGGGTGGCCTAATCCACGCGCTCGCCGTCGACCCTCCTGACATCATTGATCTTGTCCACAATGGGTGCGACGATGGCTTTGACCTCTTCAAGATCGGCACCTGCCGGCAGCTTCTTGAGGACGGGGAGAGGTCGAGGTTCGGGTTGCGGAAGAGTATCTTCACCATCACCTTCTCTAGGACCTTGGCGCAGATCGCGCGCGACTCATTGGCCAGCTTCTTCGGGATCCTTTCCCGGAGCTGCTGGAGAGCCGTCACCACACCCTTGAAGAAAAGCGTAAGCTTGGCGCTGGGCTGGAGGTTTTCCTTAGTGGAGTACCCGAAGCCCGCCAAGTCCAGCTCCGCCAGCTCCTCGTCAATGGATGCAGCGATGTTGACGAGGCCCTCCGTCCAGAGCTCCACTGTGGCCTTGAAGGTGTTCTAGGTCTCAGCGGCCCTCGTCAGCAGCTCCTCGTTGCCCTTGAGCTCCTTCTTCAAGTCATCCTCTCGCTTCTTGGCGGCGTCCAGTGTCTCCGTCAAGGTGGCCAGCTTCGTCTCCAGATCAGCGCTTGAGTCCTTGGCGGCGTTCAGTTCCTTGGCCTTCTCGGCGAGTTGAGCTTGCAGATCGCCATGGGCAAGTGCGTCCTTCTCGCGTTCGCGCTGGAGTGCGGCAAGCTCTTCATTTTTCTTTCCCACATCTGCCTCCAGCCGTGCCACCTTCTCCTCTAACTCCTTCTTGGCGGCCTCGGCGGCCGCGGCAGCGTCCTTTGCCTCCTTGAGTGCCCCGCCAAGTGATTGCTCTCGTGCGTCGAGCTCTTCCTCGTGGCTGTCCAGGCTCGCCTTCTTCTGCGTCAGCTCACCTTCCCGCCTGGACATCTCCTCGGCGGCGAGCCTCTGCTGCTCCTCGGCCTCAGCCTTTTCCAGGATGAACGCCTTCTTCACCTCGTCAAGTTGCGCCCTCTCCTCCACAATGGACCGGAGGGCCTCCTGGTTGCGGCTCATGAGCTCCTCCGCATGCTTCTCTATGTCAACTCCTGCCCGTGTGACAAGCGCTTCCCGGGACTCGATCTTCGCTTGCCGGGCGCGGTAGAGTGACACCAATTTCCGGAGCAACTGCTCCTCTTCAGACTCGCCACTGCTGCTGCCGGGCGCGTCAACCACTGCCAGCCCAGCAGAGGCGAGTACTTCCCCGTCAAACTCCTCTCCTTGACCGGCGCCACAGGAACTCGACGCCTTGGGAAGCTTGATGTATCGCCCTCGCCGGCCTTCAAGTATCTTTGGTGGGGCTCTTGAGCCAGCGCTGCATCAGCGGCGAGAGGGTCGGCGGTCGGTGCAGCGCCTTGCGCTCTGTGTCCTCCGGTCGTCGATCGATCGCGGACCCCTCGCCCGGCTCTGCGCCAAAGAGCTATGGCGGCTTCTTCGTCGGCGAGTTAAATCGGCGCCGGCCTCTTCCTCGTCGGCAGCGGCATCTCCGGTGTCGCGCGTCGCCTTCCTCGCCGGTGGCCTCGGTCTCCATCGGGTGCAGTGAGAGGGGATCGAGGGCGAGAAAGAGGAAGGAAAGGTCAAGCAAATATCCAAAAAAAGAAGAAGAATCCAAGGGAAGATTTCCGACAAGGAGGGTTACCTGTGCTGGGCTCCGTGACCATGGGCTCCGCCGCTGGGGGCTCACTGGTTCCGCCCCTTGCCGGGGATCCCTCCCTTGCCGAGGAGCGCTCCCTTGTCGGGGAATTGCCCCTTGGCGGCGTAGTCGAAGCCGACAACACCTCCGGGGCGGCCTCTGGTTGCTCCTGGTGGGTGTGTTCCGCTCCTACACAAATGAATCAACAATCAAGATGTCAACAAAAGAAGAAACACCCATGCGCGCCCCACAACAGGAAGTGAACCAAACACTTACGCTGGGGGCTGTGCTGGGGGCTGCTGCGAGGAGAAGGAACTGGATCCGTCAAGGTGGTCTCGGACGTGTCCTCTGCTATCACAGCAGGATCGTCCTCGATGACAACCACGGGGACCTTGGCCCTCTTCGCCGCTCTCTCGGCTAGGGTCCTGAAAAGGAACAAGATTCAGGGAGAAGCAGATCAGATGCAAGACAAGAAACAACAAAGATCAAAGAAAATCAAGAACAGCGAGAAGAAAGTCTTACTCCTCTTCCTCCTCCTCCTCTTCATCATCATCGGAGGAGCTCAGCGCGGAGAGGTCGAAGTCCGGTACCCTCTCTGCGCGGTGTAGCGGAGGAGTAGGCTCCCTTCGACGTTTGCCGGGAGCTGCAGCAGGATCGGCGTGGCGGCCGGGAAGACCCGCCTCGATTGGCGGCACAGCACAGGACCCTCCAGCAGCGGTACTTGCAGCGGTGGGCGTGTCCCACGGCGCCTCGGCTGCTAGCCTGCCTGTCCTCTGCTGTATCACCTTCGGCAGGCGTCTTCCTGGTTGGAATTGGGGCTGCGCTGGGGGCTCCGCCTGCGGCAAGCTGCTCGAAGACGGCTGGCCGCTCGCGCCCTCGGCGGGCTCGCTCACTTCAACCTCGGGCCCCCCTCGCCAACGACCTCTCCGGCGAGGTCCTCCCTGTTGGCAAGGCTCGCCGCCTCGGCCGCCTCTGCCTCCTCCAGCGTGAAGCCAAACTCACCTGCGGCGGCAGCTGCTGCCGCCTCTTCGGCCCTGGTGGCGATGTAGCGCATCTCGTTCTCGGTGGAGGCGTACGTGAGGAGCCTCTGCTCGTCGGAGTTGACTGCTACCTCCGTCAAGCCATCGAAGAATTGCTGCACGACGTTGTCAGCGGGCTCCATCCAAGTTGGGATTATTCCGTGCGAATCGCACTCTGGCATCATTGCGCAGATACGATCGCGCTGGGAGTTGTTGCACAATGGGATGACGCCCTGCGGCAGCCTGAACCACTCTGGATGGTTGGCGTCGTGCTTGAACAGCTCCCTTAGCATCCCGTCAAGCTCCAGAACTGTGAAGTTGAAATTGAGGCCCGGGCGCAGCCTCATGATATCCGCCGGACGCCAAACTGCGGCGGGCCTCCCCTCTCAGTAGAGGCGTCGACGGCGAAGGAAATCCGCACCAACCGCCCCTGCTGTGAGCCCGGCAAGCCTGAGCCGGAGGATTCGGGTGGTGGCAATCTTCAGCTTGGCGTCGTCCGGCGACAGAGCGCCCCAGTCGCCGCCACGAACTACCCGAGCCTGGCGCAGGTTGGTGAAGGGCTGCGGATTGGCATCACAGATCCAGCACCACTCCGCCCTCCACTCATCCCACTTGCTGCGGAGCTCACCCGCCAGATACACCTCCTTCATGCCAAGTCGAGAGGTCCAGGCGACTCCACCAGCCAATGGCTCTCCTTTTTCGGCTCGGGGGGTGAAATAATGGCGAAAAAGAGCAACGCTTGGGTGGATGCCAACGAAGTTCTCGCAAAGGTGTGCGAAAACCGCCATTGTCAGAACGGCGTTAGGGGTGAAATCAAGAAGATGAAACCCGTAGGTATTCATGATGTCGCAGAAGAAGTCCGAAAAAGGTGGGTAGAGCCCGCAATAGAAGAACACCGAAAAGAAATAGTACCCTTTTGGGCACCGCTTCGATTTGGAAGCCTCAGCGGAAAGCACCGGCGTGCGCGGATGCGCCCGTGTCTGCGTCGACCAGAAGAGGTAGAACTCCTCCCGCAGCGCCTTCGGGGTGAGCTCGGCGGGGAAAAGCACTCGCTTCTTGCGCAGCGCCTCAAGCCGCAACGCCTCGGACGACTTCGCGGCCTTGCTGGTCTTCGGAACCATGTCAGAAGCGGCAGGGGAGCGCGGAAGCATTGAGGATGACGGCGGCGACGGGCGGCGGAGCGCTGCTCTCTTTCGGCTTGGGAGGCGGCGGGGGGGGGGGGAGCGGTGGAGCTTTCGGAGGAAGGAACTGTAAGTGGCGAAGGTGGGGGAACGGCCCTGTTTCCTCTGCTTATAAACAGGGGAGGTGAACGTTACGCATTTCCTGGATCTAAGTATTGCCCACAACGTCTCCCATGATGCCGCGATTGACGCGTGCCGTTACAAGAGGACGCGGTGGATTCGGAGTAGATCTGGTTTGGACCCAGGCCGCGCGTGCCCGTGCCCTGTTTTGGGCCTGGCCCAACAACGCTCGGCGCCGTGTATGGCCCAGGCCCGCGGGCTCCTGTCAGTGTACTAAAGTAGGGGTACCTTAGTACCCCGAACTTGTGCACGGGCAGTCGCAGCGTCCTGCGGCAAGGCTTGCCGGGCGTCCGCCAAGACCCTCCGTCATTTCTATTTTACTGCCATTCAAGAACAAAGTGTTAGCTGAGAAGACAAAGCCCCGGCAAGAGAAGATTGCCGGGAAGGAAAAGACCCCGGCAAGAGGAGCTTGCCGGGAAGGCCAACCAAGGCACTTCAGGAGACTTGCCGCGACGCGACCGCGACGTCCGGCAAGACCCGGACAGCGGCGAGCTTGCGGGTGCGACAAAGGCGAATACGCTGCAAGGCACTTGCCATGGGCGGCTACCACTCATGCCCGCTCCAGCTCACCCAACGGCGTGTCGCCGCGAGATCACTCTGGTGCACGTGGCGGGTGGCTGTGCAGCCTAGCGGTGCGAGGTGGCAAGTGAAGGTGACTAGGAGGCCATCGTGGCGATCGGTGGCGCCCCTAACGGTCGTTTCCTGCACTGTTGGAGCGACCGGACGGGCATTAAATGCTCTTGTCCCCTGCCGTCAGAGTTAGGTAGGGGACACTGTTGATAGTGGTTGTACCAACCCGCATTTTTACCTTTCTACCCCTCTCTCTGCGTTGCCACCTGTCGGTGACCCCTTTAGACTATAAAAAGGAGGCTCGTGCGCACGTAGAAGGGGTTCGGCTCGACTCATTCGAGACTACAGCATACCCACGCTTTCGAGCAAGAACAAAATACGAACACAAAGCAGCTGTAGGAGTTTTATCTCTCCGGAGAGCTCCAAAGCTAGGTTAAAAATCCCCCGCATGCTTTCGCCTCGATCTGCTCTTCGTGCGCCCTCCGCTCCCTTGCCGGACCAGAAGGGGCTCCCTGCCCCATAGGTGCTCGTGCCCTCAAGCCACGACAGATGGCAACAATACAATACATGCCTCGCTACCTCTACTATGTCACTGGGTGAGGACACCGCAAGATTGAACCCAAAACTAAGCACATCTCCCATTGCAAGAAAACCAATCTAGTTGGCCAAACCAAATCGATAGTTGGAAGAGAAATACAAAGATATCAAATACTGCATAAAAGAGTTCAGAGAAGACTCAAATAATATTCATAGATAATCTGATCATAAATCCACAATTCATAGGATTTTAACAAACACACTGCAAAAAAGTATTACATCGAATAGATCTCCAAGAACATTGAGGAGAACATTATATTGCAGATAAAAGAGAGAGAAGAAGCCATCTAGCTACTAGCCATGGACCCATAGATCTGTGGTAAACTACTCACGCATCATCGGTAGGGCAGCAAGGTTGATGTAGAGGCCCTCCGTGATCTAATCCCCCTCTGGTAGATCGCCAGAAAAGGCCCAAAGATGGGATCTCACGGGAACAGAGGCTTGCGGCGGCGGAAAAGTGTTTTGGTGGACGCTTCTGGTTGTTTGGGAATATTTGGGAATTTATAGTGCAAAGATTAGGGTTGGAGGACTTCCGTGGGACCCACAAGCCAGGGGGTGCCCCCCTAGGGTGTGTCTTGAGGGCTTGTGGTGCCCTCGGAACTCTTCTGGCCCCCCTCTCCAAGCTCCGTGGATGTCTTCTGGTCCAAGAAAAATCATCGCAAAAGTTTTATTCCGTTTGAACTCCATTTGATATTCCTTTCTGAAAAAGTTAAAAACAAGGAAAACAACATAAAGTGGCACTAGGCTCTATGTTAACTAGAAGAATGCCTCGCATGTTGATGGGGCAGTTTGTATGAAATAAAAAGTGGTCTGAACTAATCAACCAAGCTAATGGCTTTACAGTTTCTCCTAGAAGGATGATTTGTTTGTCAATACTGATGTTTGCAGAACATTAAAGATTGCAGTGGTCTTTATGAATCACAACATATCAAATGGCCTATGAATGTATATATGAAAATTCTAAAATTCTCTTACATTATATAGTACGCTTATCAACATGAAATAGATGACGTCGCACTCAATGAATAATCATCAGTTTATGAAATACCCGCTTCTGACC
Source organism: Aegilops speltoides (assembly GCA_021437245.1). Classification (NCBI taxonomy): domain Eukaryota; kingdom Viridiplantae; phylum Streptophyta; class Magnoliopsida; order Poales; family Poaceae; genus Aegilops; species Aegilops speltoides. The sequence goes on along the minus strand of CM038142.1, from coordinate 420,540,914 downwards.
ACCCTGGCCCACCAAAAGTTCCTCTGCCGTGTGTTGCCTACGTTGGGTCACCGACATGCAGGCCAGGAACCCAACAATCCCACACGTCATTTGAAGAATGGCGCGGTGTCATACGTCAAAGTCGAGGATGCCGCTCGCTGCACGCCCGGTTGAACATGCCTCGTTGCCGCATTCAAACGCCTCCATGAAACTCGTGGTGGAAGCCGAGAAACCCACTCTGGACACATGTGTTGGGGAACGTAGTAATTTCAAAAATTTCCTACATACACGCAAGATCATGGTGATGCATAGCAACGAGCGGGGAGAGTGAGTCCATGTACCCTCGTAGACCGAAAGCGGAAGCGTTAGCACAACGCGGTTGATGTAGTCGTACGTCTTCAACATCCGACCGATCCAAGTACCGAACATATGGTACCTCTGAGTTCAGCATACGTTCAGCTCGATGACATCCCACGAACTCCGATCCAGCAGAGCTTTGCGGGAGAGTTCCTTCAGCACAACGGCGTGATGACGGTGTTGATGATGCTACCCACGCAGGGCTTCGCCTAAGCACCGCTTCGATATTACCGAGGTGGAATATGGTGGAGGGGGGCACTGCACACGGCTGGGAGAGATCAACAGATCAACTTGTGTGTCTATGGGGTGCCCCCTCCCTGTATATAAAGGAGTGGAGGAGGGGAGGGGACGGCCCTCTCTATGGCGCGCCCTGGGGAGTCCTACTCCCATCGAGAGTAGGATTCCCCCCTGCCATGTAGTTCGAGTGGGAGTCCAGAAAAAGGGAAGAGAGAAGACAGGGAAGGATGGGGCACCACCCCTCCCCCTAGTCCAATTCGGACTAGACCTTGGGGGGCGTGCGGCCTGCCTCTCTCTCTCTCCCTTAAAGCCCAATAAGGCCCATATACTCCCCAGCAAATTCCCGTAACTCTACCGTACTGCGATAAATACCCAAATCACTCGGAACCTTTCCGATGTCCGAATATAGTCGTCCAATATATCGATCTTTATGTCTTGACCATTCCGAGACTCCTCGTCATGTCCCGGATCTCATCCGAGAATTTGAACCACCTTCGGTACATCAAAACACATAACTGATAATATAAATTGTCACTGAAATTTAAGCGTGCGGACCCTACGGGTTCGGGAACTATGTAGACATGACCGAGACACGTCTCCGTTCAATAACCAATAGTGGAACCTGGATGCTCATATTGGTTCTCGCATATTCGACAAAGATCTTTATCGGTCAAACCGCATAACAACATACGTTGTTCCCTTTGTCATCGGTATGTTACTTGCCCGAGATTCGATCGTCGGTATCTCAATACCTAGTTCAATCTTGTTTCCGGCAAGTCTCTTTACTCGTTATGTAATGCATCATCCCGCAACTAACTCATTAGTCACATTGCTTGCAAGGCTTATAGTGATGTGCATTACTGAGAGGGCCCAGAGATACCTCTCCGACAATCGGAGTGACAAAATCCTAATCTCGAAATACGCCAACTCAACAAGTACCTTCGAAGACACCTGTAGAGCACCTTTATAATCACCCAGTTATTTTGTGACGTTTGGTAGCACACAAAGTGTTCCTCCGTTAAACGGGAGTTGCATAATCTCATAGTCATAGGAACATGCATAAGTCATGAAGAAAGCAATAGCAACATATTAAACGATCAAGTGCTAAGCTAACGGAATGGGTCAGGTCAATCACATCATTCTCCTAATGATGTGATCCCGTTAATCAAATGAAAATTCATGTCTATGGCTAGGAAAGTTAACCATATTTGGTTCAACTAGCTAGTCAAGTAGAGGCTTACTAGTGACACTCTGTTTGTCTATGTATTCACACATGTTTAAGTTTCCGGTTAATACAATTATAGCATGAATAATAAACATTTATCATGAAATAAGGAAATAAATAATAACTTTATTATTGCCTCTAGGGCATATTTCCTTCAGTCTCCCACTTGCACTAGAGTCAATAATCTAGTTCACATCATCGTGTGATTTAACACCAATATTCACATTTGTATGTGATTAACATCCACAGTTCACATCGTCATGTGACCAACACACAAAGGGTTTACTAGAGTCAATAATCTAGTTCACATCGCTATGTGATTAACACCCAAAAAGTACTAAGGTATGATCATGTTTTGCTCGAGAAGTTTAGTCAATGGGTTTGTCACATTCAGAGCTGTATGTATTTTGCAAATATTTTATGTCTACAATGCTCTGCACGGAGCTACTCTAGCTAATTGCTCCCACTTTCAATATGTATCTAGATTGAGACTTAGAGTCATCTGGATCGGTGTAAAAGCTTGCACCGATGTAACTCTTTACAACGAACTGTTTTATCACCTCCATAACCGAGAAACATTTCCTTAGTCTTCACTAAGGATATTCTTGACCGCTGTCCAGTGATCTAGTCTTAGATCAAAATTGTACTCCCTTGCCAAACTCAGAGCAAGGTATACAATAGATCTAGTACACAGCATGGCATAGGGAATGACTTTTCATTCTCTTTCTATTTTCTGCCATGGTCGGGTTTTTAGTCTTACTCAACTTCACACCTTGCAACACATGCAAGAACTCCTTCTTTGACTGTTCCATTTTGAACTACTTCAAAATTTTATGAAGGTATGTACTCATTGAAAAATCTTATCAAGCATTTGATCTATCTCTATAGATCTTGATGCTCAATGTGTAAACAGCTTCACCGAGGTATTTCTTTGAAAAACTCCTTTCAAACACTCCTTTATGCTTTCCAGAAAATTCTACATTATTTCTGATCAACAATATGTCATTCACATATACTTATCAGAAAGGATGTAGTACTCCCACTCACTTTCTTATAAATACAAGCTTCACCACAAGTCTGTATAAAACTATATGCTTTGATCAACTCATCAAAGCGTATATTCCAACTCCGAGATGCTTGCACCAGTCCATAGATGGATCACTAGAGCTTGCACACTTTGTTAGCACCTTTAGGATTGACAAAAGCTTCTGGTTGCATCATATACAACTGTTCTTTAATAAATCCATTAAGGAATGCAGTTTTGACATCCATTTGCCTGATTTCATAAAATGTGGCAATTGCTAACATGATTCGGACAGACTTAAGTGTCGATACGACTGAGAAAATCTCATCGTATTCAACACCTTGAACTTGTCGAAAAACTTTGTGCGACAAGTCGAGCTTCATAGATAGTAACACTACTATCAGTGTCCGTCTTCCTCTTGAAGATCCATTTTTTCTATGGCTTGCCGATCATTGGGCAAATCCACCATAGTCCACACTTTGTTCTCATACATGGATCCCATCTCAGATTTCATGGCCTTCAAGCCATTTCGCGGAATCTGGGCTCATCATCGCTTCCTCATAGTTCGTAGGTTCATCATGGTCTAGTAACATGACTTCCAGAACAGGATTACTGAGGGAGTCTTGGATTAGGGGGTGTCCGGATAGCCGAACTATCACCTTTGGCCAGACTCCTGGACTACGAAGATACAAGATTGAAGACTTCGTCCCGTGTCCGGATGGGACTTTCCTTGGTGTGGAAGGCAAGCTTGGCGATACGGATATGTAGATCTCCTACCATTGTAACCGACTCTGTGTAACCCTAACCCTCTTCGGTACCTATATAAACCGGAGGGTTTTAGTCCGTAGGACGAACAACAATCATATCATAGGCTAGCTTCTAGGGTTTAGCCTCTCTGATCTCGTGGTAGATCTACTCTTGTACTACCCATATCATCAATATCAATCAAGCAGGAGTAGGGTTTTACCTCCATCGAGAGGGCCCGAACCTGGGTAAAAACATCGTGTCCCTTGTCTCCTGTTACCATCCACCTAGACGCACAGTTCGGGACCCCCTACCCGAGATCCGCCGGTTTTGACACCGACAATTACCATACCACTCTGGTGCGGACTGTACTTTGGAAGACCTATGAGGTTCTGTAGTAACTTAATCTGAAGTTTCATGATCATCATCATTAGCTTCCTCATTAATTGGTGTAGGAATTACTGGAGCTGATTTCTGTGATGAACTACTTTCCAATCCTGGAGAAGGTGCAATTACCTTATCAAGCTCTATTGTCCTCCCACTCACTTCTTTCGAGAGCAACTCCTTCTCTAGAAATGATCCATCTTAGCAAAGAATATCTGGCCTTCGGAGCTATGATAGAAGGTGTACCCAACAGTTTCCTTTGGGTATTCTATGAAGATGCACTTCTCCGATTTGGGTTCGAGCTTATCAGGTTGAAACTTTTTCACATAAGCATCGCAGCCCCAAACTTTAAGAAACGACAAATTTGGTTTCTTGCCAAACCACAGTTCATAAGGCGTCGTCTCAACGGATTTTGATGGTGCCCTATTTAAAGTGAATGCAGCTGTCTCTAATGCATAACCCCAAAATGATAGTGGTAAATTGGTAAGATACATCATAGATCGCACCATATCCAATAAAGTGCGGTTATGACGTTCGGACACACCATAACGATGTGGTGTTCCAGGTGGCATGAGCTGTGAAACTATTCCATGTTGTTTTAAATGAAGGCCAAACTCGTAACTCAAATATTCTCCTTCATGATCAGATCGTAGAAACTTTATTTTCTTGTTACGATGATTTTCCACTTTACTCTGAAATTCTTTGAACTTTTCAAATGTTTCAGACTTGTGCTTCATTAAGTAGATATACTCATATCTGCTCAAATCATCTGTGAAGGTCAGAAAATAACGATACCCGCCACGAGCATCAACACTCATTGGACCGCATACATCGGTATGTATTATTTCCAACATGTCGGTAGCTCGTTCCATTGTTCCGGAGAATGGAGTTTTAGTTATCTTGCCCAAAAGGCACGGTTTGCAAGCATCAAATGATTCATAACCAAGTGATTCCAAAAGTCCATCTTTATGGAGTTTCTTGATGCGCTTTACACCGATATGGAGTTTCTTTTGGCATCAATATTATGAATTTGTGTATCACTACGATCGAGATCCAAAAAAACTATTTTCATTGGGTGTATGACCATTGAAGGTTTTATTCATGTAAACAGAACCACAATTATTCTCTGACTTTAAATGAATAACCGTATTGCAATAAACATGATCAAATCATATTCATGCATAGCATAAGCGCCAAATAACATTTATTTAGGTTTAACACTAATCCCGAAAGTATAGGGAGTGTGCGATGATGATCATATCAATCTTGGAACCACTTCCAACACACATCGTCACTTCACCTTCAACTAGTCTCTGTTTATTCTGTAACTCCTGTTTCTAGTTACTAATTTTTAGCAACCGAACAAGTATCAAATACCCAGGGGCTACTATAAACACTAGTAAGGTACACATCAATTACCTGTATATCAAATATACCCTTGTTCCCTTTGCCATCCTTCTTATCCACCAAATATTCAGGGCATTTCTGCTTCCAGTGACCATTTCCTTTGTAGTAGAAGCACTCAATTTCAGGCTTTGGACCAGCTTTGGGCTTCTTCGTGGGAGTGACAACTTGCTTGCCATTCTACTTGAAGTTCCCTTTCTTTCCCTTTTCCCTTTTCTTGAAACTAGTGGTCTTGTTAATCATCAACACTTGATGCTCTTTTTTGATTTCTACCTTCATCGATTTCATCATCATGAAAAACTCGGGAAACGTTTTCGTCAACCCTTGCATACTATAGTTCATCATGAAGTTCCAGTAACTTGGTGATGGTGACTATAGAACTTTGTCAATCACTATCTTATTTGGAAGATTAACTCCCACTTGATTCAAGTGATTGTAGTACCCAGACAATCTGATCACATGCTCACTAGTTGAGCAATTCTCCTCCATCTTTTATCTATAGAACTTGTTGGAGACTTCATATCTCTCAAATCGGGTATTTGCTAGAAATATTAACTTCAACTCCTGGAACATCTCATATGGTCCATGACATTCAAAACGTCTTTGAAGTCCCGATTCTAAGCCGTTAAGCATGGTGCACTAAACTATCATGTAGTCATCATATTGAGCTTGCCAAATGTTCATAAAGTCTGCATCTGCTCCTGCAATAGGTCTGTCACCTAGCGGTGCATCAAGGACATAATTCTTCTGTGCAGCAATGAGGATAAACCTCAGATCACGGACCCAGTCCGCATCATTGCTACTATCATCTTTCAACTTAGTTTTCTCTAGCAACACATATAAAACATAGGGAAGCAACAACGCGAGCTATTGATCTACAACATTATTTGCAAAATACTATAAGGACTAAGTCATGATAAATTAAAGTTCAATTAATCATATTACTTAAGAACTCCTCTAATCATCTAAGTGACCACGTGATCCAAATCAACTAAACCATGTTCGATCATCACGTAAGATGGAGTAGTTTTCAATGGTGAACATCACTATGTTGATCATATCTACTATATGATTCACGCTCGACCTTTCGGTCTCCAGTGTTCCGAGGCCATATCTGCATATGCTAGGCTCGTCAAGTTTAACCCGAGTATTCTGTGTGTGCAAAACTGGCTTGCACTGTTGTAGATGAACGTTGAGCTTATCACACCCGATCATCACGTGGTGTCTCGGCACGACAAACTTTGGCAACGGTGCATACTTAGGGAGAACACTTTTACCTTGAAATTTAGTGAGAGATCATCTTATAATGCTACCGTCAATCAAAGCAAAATAAGATGCATAAAGGATAAACATCACATGCAATCATTATAAGATATGATATGGCCATCATCATCTTATTCTTGTGATCTCCTTCTCCGAAGCACCGTCATGATCACCATCGTCACCGGCGCGACACCTTTGATCTCCAGTGTAGCATCCTTGTCATCTCGCTAACTATTGCTTCTACGACTATTGCTACCGCTTAGTGAAAATGTAAAGCAATTACAGGGCGATTGCATTTTATGCAATAAAGAGACAACCATAAGGCTTCTGCCAGTTGCCGATAACTTGAACAAAACATGATCATCTCATACAACAATTTATATCTCATCACGTCTTGACCATATCAATTCACGATATGCCCTGCAAAAACAAGTTAGACGTCCTCTACTTTGTTGTTGCAAGTTTTACATGGCTGCTACGGGCTGAGAAAAAACCATTCTTACCTACGCATCAAAACCACAACGATATTTCGTCAAGTTAGTGCTGTTTTAACCTTCTCAAGGACCGGGCGTAGCCACACTCGGTTCAACTAAAGTTGGAGAAACTGACACCCGCCAGCCACCTATGTGCAAAGCACGTCGGTAGAATCAGTCTCGCGTAAGCGTACGGGTAATGTTGGTTCGGGCCGCTTCATCCAACAATACCGCCAAACCAAGTATGACATGCTGGTAAGCAGTATGACTTGTATCGCCCACAAGTCACTTGTGTTCTACTCGTGCATATAACATCTACGCGTATACCAGGCTCGGATGCCACAGTTGGGGAACGTAGTAATTTCAAAAACTTCCTACGTACACGCTAGATCATGGTGATGCATAGCAACGAGCGGGGAGAGTGAGTCCATGTACCCTCATAGACAGAAAGCGGAAGCGTTAGCACAACGCGGTTGATGTAGTCATACGTCTTCAAGATCCGACTGATCCAATTACCGAACGTACGGTACCTCCGAATTCAGCACACATTCAGCTCGATTATGTCCCACGAACTCTGATCCAGCAGAGCTTTGCGGGAGAGTTCCGTCAGCATGACGGCGTGATGATGGTGTTGATGATGCTACCGACGCAGGGCTTTGCCTAAGCACCGCTACGATATTACCGAGGTGGAATATGATGGAGGGGGGGCACTGCACTCAGCTGGGAGAGATCAACAGATCAACTTGTGTGTCTATGGGGTGCCCCCTCCCCGTATATAAAGGAGTGGTGGAGGGGAGGGGCTGGCCCTCTCTGTGGTGCGCCCTGAGGAGCCCTACTCCCACCGGGAGTAGGATTCCCCCCTTCCATGTAGTAGGAGTAGGAGTCAAGGAAAGGGAAGAGAGAAGAGAAGGAAGGAGGCGCCGCCCTCCCTAGTCAATTCGGACTAGGCCTTGAGGCATGTGACCTGCCTCTCTCTCTCCCTTAAAGCCCAATAAGGCCCATATACTCCCCAGCGAATTCCCGTAACTCTCCGGTACTCCAATAAATACCCGAGTCACTCGAGACCTTTCCGATGTCCGAATATAGTTGTCCAATATATCGATCTTTACGTCTCGACCATTTCGAGACTCCTCGTCATGTCCCCGATCTCATCCGGGACTCCAAACTACCTTCGGTACATCAAAACACATAACTCATAATATAAATCGTCACTAAACTTTAAGATGCGGACCCTACGGGTTCGAGAACTATGTAGACATGACCGAGACACGTCTCCGGTCAATAACCAATAACGGAACCTGGATGCTCATATTGGTTCCCACATATTCTACGAAGATCTTTATCGGTCAAACCGCATAACAACATACGTTGTTCCCTTTGTCATCGGTATGTTATTTGCCCGAGATTCGATCGTCGGTATCTCAATACCTAGTTCAATCTCATTAACGGCAAGTCTCTTTACTCGTTATGTAATGCATCATCCTGCAACTAACTCATTAGCCACATTGCTAACAAGGCTTATAGTGATGTGCATTACTGAGAGGGCCCAGAGTTACCTCTGATAATCAGAGTGACAAATCCTAATCTCGAAATACGCCAACTCAACAAGTACCTTCGGAGACACCTGTAGAGCACCTTTATAATCAGCCAGTTACGTTGTGAAGTTTGGTAGCACACAAAGTGTTCCTCCGGTAAACGGGAGTTGCATAATCTCATAGTCATAGGAACATGTATAAGTCATAAAGAAAGCATTAGCAACATACTAAACGATCAAGTGATAAGCTAACGGAATGGGTCAAGTCAATCACATCATTCTTCTAATGATGTGATCCCGTTAATCAAATGACAATTCATGTCTATGCCTAGGAAACTTAACCATCTTTGATTCAACGAGCTAGTCAAGTAGAGGCATACTAGTGACACTCTGTTTGTCTATGTATTCACACATGTATCAAGTTTCCGGTTAATACAATTCTAGCATGAATAATAAACATTTATCATGAAATAAGGAAATAAATAATAACTTTATTATTGCCTCTAGGGCATATTTCTTTCAACACGTCTGTTCATGACCGGGCCGGCATTAAACGCAACGCCGGCGAGCTCCTCCCGTCCGCCGTCTATTTAATCTCCTATTTAAACGAGGCCAGACGCCGGACAAGAATCGCACACCTCCGCCGCTCCCCTATCTCCTCCTTCACCATTTTGTCCACTCTTACAATGGCTTACGAAGACTAGTTATCCGGCATCCAAGCCAGCTGGGTGGCCCACCGGATATGAGCTATGCAGCTTGCTGATCCACCTCCCCCCTCGCCTGATGGAGCCAGTTGCCACCCCAAGCCAGTGCGCGGTTCAGCAACTCGCCGCTCCAGGCCAGCTCGACAAGGAGCAGCAAGCTACTCCACGACGGCACGGCGGGGAGCACGGGCGTCGTCGCTGCCGGCCACGTCGCCGCCTTGTACCGTGCCTCCCGTGTCTGCGACCGTATCTCCCGTTTCTGTGGCCGAGACTCCCGTGCCTGCGACCGCGCCATGCAAGCAGAGACAGAAGCCGAGTGCGTAGAGAGCGATGAGTCGGTGGCTAACGCCTCCGCGTCTGCCGCCATCATCGAGGAGAAGTAGAACACGGGAGGCCGCCGCCGCTTGGGTCCCATGAAGGCCACCGCGAAGGCGACTCCGGTGTACACAGTCAGTGTCTTGCTGGATCCTTTTGTTGTGAGGACCTTCCTCGAAGCGGAGAAGACCCTTCAGAATCCTTCTTTGGTATCAGCTGATCAGCCAACGATGTTAGTTGAGCGGTGGGGGGAGCGAGCCGTCCTTTGCGCTGAAGCACATACCTCCGGGGCTCCCGGTAGTCCAGTGATCGTGCTGCCGGACATGAGGAAGAGAAATGGTCGGCGACGACCATTTAGGCTAGGTATTATTATACCTGTGCTATTCAGGACTAGCACCGCTTAGTTGATTTGAATGTAATGAAATTTGTCATGTTTGTATGAAAGTTTGGTATTTTATACGAATTCTATCATTTTTTATATGAAATATCGTTGTGTTTGCATGAATTTCGTCTGGTTGGTTGAGTCGTTGTCAGAATGTGTGCAGTTACAGTTGGATGGCGTAATTTGTGGGTTGCCGGTCAGTCTGCGGCCGACTCAGGCGGCGTGGTGGGACAAAAAAAGCACAGCTCGTGCGAGCTCGTCTCCAACGCACGCGCTGGAGGATGCATGAGCACCCACCACCCGATCTCTTCCTCGTTCATCGGTGGCAAAGGCACGGGTGGACAAAATGGTTGCCAATATTTTGGCTACCCCGGGAAAGATCCAAACAGTCCCTCCCAGCCCCACTCCTCCCAGCACATTCAAATCCGTCGTTCGCCGTGAAATTTTGCCATGTGTTGTTTTCATGGATATTTTGCTCTGTGAAAACAAATTTAAATATGAATGAATAATCGGTGTCCGCGGTCTTCTGCCGGGACACAGTAGGATGGCCTCATAGTAGTAGTAATGTAGAGTACTACTAGTGCTACTCCTACTAGATAGTGAGTGTTTACTACCTTATCTATGACTAATTGCAACACATGCATGTGTTGTTAGTATAATGACCACGTACAGATTTGATGGTAAGATTTGTGTAAGTTGGTGTCATATTATTGCTCAAACATGTGGTCAAAGTTAGCCTCCAAAATGCATTTTATACCCTACATGGATTGAGGGAGTACATGCATTGCTGAGGTTTCTCTTAATCCTTGCGTCCAACATTTTTATTGAAGCTTGAAATGTGAACATGTGAATGGGAGGGACTAATACAACCCTTCCAAAAGAAATGTAGTACTAATGGTATCGTACTCCCTCCGTTAACCATCTCACATGCTCAGTACTTTTGCGAACTATGGAAGTAATAAACTTATTCCACCACTCAGCATCTATTATGGATGCATTGTGGATTTTAAATTGAGTCATATAGACCGTAAAGTAGGCACATAGGGCATCCACAATGTATGATTTTTCTTTCCTCTAAGCCCTCTCTATTCTTAGAGGCAGGCCTCTATACATTGCATGAACTACCTCTAACAAAAAGATGGCTAGCATCGTGTCTAACCTTAGAGGATGCCTCCAACAATGTAACAATCCATCTGGTCCCAATTGTCAGCCTTAGAAAGCATAAGAAAGTAGGAGTACAAGAGAAATAGTACTGATTGGACAAATGTGTTGCTAATTAATACTTTTTTAATTTCTGCTAGGTCCCACCTTAGTGGTTGGTTAGAGTCTCTATACATTGTGGTTTTTTTCATTTGATACGAGGAAAACCATGTGGGGCCTACCTTATAGGCAAGGCTCTGTACACTGAAGATGCCCTGTACATATTACTTTTGATGTGTCTCGTCAACTCGCGGAACGAGGAGAAGCTTGCTTAGTACGTCGTCTCCCCTGCCCATGGGCGCAGTGGCTCGCAGAGTCGCATCACGAGGAAAAGCTTGCTTACGATGCCTACGCATGCTCCTCGCCTACGCGCGTGGTGGTTCGCAGGACGAGGAGAAAATTTTACTACTCCCTCCATTACTCCCCGTCCCTACCTTGGTTAGAGAGATTATCATATTGGTTGAAATATATGTCTTTTAGTAGTAGGAGTAGTAGTACTACAGCAATTTCCTTGGAGTCCGTGGTGCAGCAAGCTACCCTAGGCTATGTTACTAGTCCCTCCTTTCCGGTTTATGGCTCAATTTTAAAATCTCTCCAACCAAGGTAGATGGTGAATTGTGGAATTAATTTCCTAGTTTGCACAAGTAATTAGTACCCTCGTTTTTGTTAAGAAGTTATGTTTACCAATGCATTAATTACAACGAATGCATGCATGACCACTAAACTTTTCATGAACTTCTACATGCATTGGTGAGTTTTCTCTTGATACTTCTTGCATCGGGTGATTTAATGCACCTCGAAATCCAAACGAATTTTGTTAGATGAGCCCTATAAACCGAAAAGGAGGGAGTAGTATGTAGTACTACCTATATAGTGGATACGTACTCCGTAAAATCAGATTTTCCCAAAATTAAGTCGCTCAACCTTTATTTGCTTGTTTCCCTTCCTGCCTCGTTGCCTCAAACAGACTATGCCAAACTCCCCTGCCTTCCGCATGGGAGAGGACCCTCCCTCGCCTTTTTCAGTCCGGGTTTGTATCGATGGATTGCGCGAAGCAGCAAAAACCAATCCGTGTCTTGTACTCCTGCGTCGTACTAAAAGAGTAGAGACGCTCGCTTTCATGAATTCTATACTTACTCTTGCTGACATGTGGGACATATAGCAACCGGGTTGACGTGTCATGCAACAATAACAGTGCAGAACAGCAGGGGGGAGGCACCCAAGTCGTAGCGCCCCATTAGTAGTAATGAGCAATGAGACGTCAAATCACAATGCTGCACCTTCCCAGACGGACGAAGCAACCATTATTTCAAACTTTGCTGAATCCTCTTCGCCATCATCTCCCTCCTTCAAGAAAAGCACGTATTGCTTCTGCCATTATTCTGTCTCAAGAGGGATGCGCATCGCATTGGTACATCATGACACATGGGACCGCATGACAGGCCATGCTCCGCCGCCCACCGCTCGTCAAAATCACCTCATTTTTACTACTTCCTCCGTCTCCGATTATAGGGCATGCACATCGTTCTAGGTTGAGAATTTAACTAGCTATATAGTACTATGTGATGAACAATATATGTTTAGAAACTACACCCGCTTAAGAATCCAATGATATACTTTTTGTGACATAGTAACTCATATTTAGTTAATCAAATGGATGACCTAGAACTACACGCACGCCCTATAAACTGAAACGGAGGGAGTAGTATCTTTTAAGATCAATATAGTCAGGATTCACCAAGGAGCAAAACCAAGTCGTAGGCTGCTCATGTCGTGTTAGTGTAGCAACTCAAGCAGGGTCAGTCCACACAAGAAATGGCGAATAACAGGACCCCTTTGGTCGGCATGTGACTCATCCACCGTCTTGTTCCACGTGCGATGCACCAAAATACAGTTCGGTTCAGCGGTTGGACTTGGAGGCACCCCGGTCGTAGAACCGCAGTAGTATTAAATGAGCAATAAGGGGGTCAAATCACAAAGCCCCTCCTTCCCGCATTAAGCTGCACGGACAAAGCAACCATCATTTCACTCTAGGGCGCAAGAGCATAAAGAAAAGAGTAAACCAATGATGCGTGCGGTAGCTACCTAGGGCACCCTAGGGTAGGATCCTCCACTACAAATCCACTTCTCCCTCATCCTCTATAATAAAACTGATGATGCGTGCGGCAGGTAGGGTTTGTAGGAGTACTACGGCGTGCGGGGCCATGGTGTAGTAAATGGGAGAGGGATTGAGTTCGAGTCAACGCCTTAACACGGGTGGGCCGCTTGGTTTTATGGGAACGAGGCAGCATTTTGGGTTCAGGGACCAGTGGAGATATACGTAGTACAAAAAATTGTGGACATAGGTTCGACCAAAAGGCAATGACGCATGGGCCCCGCATTTTGATATACCTGCTGCCGCGTGAAATTTGCTACTCAAAATAATGCATAAAAGTTCCTCCAAAAACAACTATAACTAATGGGAAGTGAATGTATGCTTAAAATGAATATGTAATAGAAAGAGAAAAATTGAATTGCAGTTAAAAAATGACATATCTAACAAAAATGTGAATGTGAACTACATATGTGTGCACGTGACCAACACATACGTTGTCAATACAAAATCTAATGCAAGAAATAACTTATGAGTAAACATGCACGAATTGATGATGTGGTGCTTGCATGCATAGAGTACAAAAACAATGGGATTTATGACTTGCATGCATGTCCATGAAAAAAGCTACAAGTGGGTTGTACTAGCTATTTAAGAATAGAGAAGATGTATACACGGAAGTTGTAGGGAAAGAGATGACATGTCTCTCAATTCCTATGAGTAGGGATTCGAAAAGATATGTCATTTGGTTCACATCATAGGAACCTTTCTAATGAATCTAGAGATGACATGTATCTCAGTTCCTATGAGGAGGGATTAGAAAAGAGATGTCATTTCACATCATAGGAACTTTTGTATTGAATATACGCTAATGTTTATTTTCCTTCGAAATTGTGGGAGTATAGGAATTCATTCATCTGAACCAAGTGGCTCTAAAGCTATAAAAATGACATCATGTTTATTTTCCTTTGAAATGTGGAGTGTATGAATCTATTCCTATGAACCAATTGTCTCTATAGGAAAAATTCCTATAAAATCCATATCATATAGAGTTCCTATGATATTCCTCCATACCAAAGGATGGTTGAAATTGTTGTAGGTCATATGACGGTCTTTCTTTGTACACTCCCCCCATCTTTATAGTTACCTCTCGAAGATGAATGATATGATATATACTGGGTATTCTATATGTGCATTTTGGTATATGAAAACTCAGTAAAAGTTTGTGAGGTTCGAATTTTCAATAAAGCTATATGCACTAAATTTTGGAATGGAGGGAGGAGCATACGACAGTTGCTAAGACTCACGTGGAAGATTTCGTGTCGGAGGAGCAGTTGTTCTGTTAAATGACATGGCAAAACTTACACTGTCAGATGTCGATATAACGATTCTTACGGTGTTCATTAGGAAACGGCTTTAGAACGTTTGTTAGATATGATTTATGGACACATACATTGCATTGATACGTGCCCCCTCTCTCTCACGCACACACGCATCCTCACTATGGATCAGTCCAAGAAGGGGTTCTTGCCTGTGTTGCAAGGTGTGAAATTGAGCTCGGGTCAATCCCCGACCATGGCAGAAGATAAAGAAATGATGAGTGCCATCCTCTATGCCTCAACCATAGGGTCTATTATGTATGCCATGTTGTGTACCAGACTTGATGTAAACCTTGCCGTAAATTTGGTAGCAAGATACCAAAGTAATCCCGGCATGGAACACTGGACAACGGTCAAGAATATCCTGAAGTACCTGAAAAGGACTAAGGACATGTTTCTCGTTTATGGAGGTGACAAAGAGCTCGTCGTAAAGGGATACGTCGATGCTAGCTTCGACACAGATCTGGATGACTCCAAGTCACAAACCGGATACGTGTATATTTTGAATGGTGGGGCGGTAAGCTGGTGCAGCAGCAAGCAAAGCGTTGTGGCGGGATCTACATGTGAAGCGGAGTACATGGCAGCCTCGGAGGCAGCACATGAAGCAATCTGGATGAAGGAGTTCATCACCGACCTAGGTGTTATTCCCAATGCGTCGGGGCCGCTCACTCTCTTCTGTGACAACACTGGAGCTATTGCCCTTGCCAAGGAGCCCAGGTTTCACAGGAAGACCAGGCACATCAAGCGTCGCTTCAACTCCATTCATGAAAATGTTCAAGATGGAGACATAGATATTTGCAAAGTGCATACGGATCTGAATGTCGCAGATCCGTTGACTAAACCTCTTCCGCGAGCAAAACATGATCAACACCAGAACTCTATGGGTGTTCGATTCATCACAGTGTAACTAGATTATTGACTCTAGTGCAAGTGGGAGATTGTTGGAAATATGCCCTAGAGGCAATAATAAAATTATCATTACTATATTTCCTTGTTCATGATAATTGTCTATTGTTCATGCTATAACTGTATTAACCGGAAATAGTGATACATGTGTGAATACATAGACCACAACATGTCCCAAGTGAGCCTCTAGTTGACTAGCTCGTTGATCAACAGATGGTCATGGTTTCCTGACTATGGAAATTGGATGTCATTGATAAGGAGATAACATCATGAGGAGAATGATGTGATGGACAAGACCCAATCCTAAGCATAACCATAAGATCGTGTAGTTCGTTTGCTAAAGCTTTTCTAATGTCAAGTATCAATTCCTTAGACCATGAGATTGTGTAACTCCCAGATACTGTAGGAGTGCTTTGGGTGTGCCAAATGTCACAACATAACTGGGTGACTATAAAGGTGCACTACAGGTATCTCCAAAAGTGTCTGTTGGGTTGGCATGAATCGAGACTGGAATTCGTCACTCCATATGACGGAGAGGTATCTCTGGGCCCACTCAGTGATGCATCGTCATAATGAGCTCAATGTGACTAAGTGGTTAGTCACGGGATCATGCATTATGTAACGAGTAAAGTGACTTGCCGGTAACGAGATTGAACGAGGTATTGGGATACCAACGATCGAATCTCGGGCAAGTAACATACCGATTGACAAAGGGAATTGCATACGGGATTACTTAAATCCTTGACATCGTGGTTCATCCGATGAGATCATTGTGGAAGACGTGGGAGCCAACATGGGTTTCTAGATCCCGCTATTGGTTATTGGCCGGAGAGCGGTCTCGGTAATGTCTGCGTGATTCCCGAACCCGTAGGGTCTACACACTTAAGGTTTGATGACGCTAGGGTTATTAGGAAGACTTGTATGTGATTACGAATGTTGTTCAGAGTCCAGGATGAGATCCCAGATGTCACGAGGAGTTCCGGAATGGTCCAGAGGTGAAGATTTATATATGGGAAGTTGTCATACAGTCACCAGAAAAGTTCGAGGGCATACCGGTATTGTACTGGGGCCACCGGAGGGGTTCCGGGGGTCCACCGGGAGGGGCCACCTCTCTCGGAGGGCCTCATGGGCCGTATAGAGAAGGGAACCAGCCCTTGGAGGGCTTGGCTCATCCCCCCTTGGGCCCATGCACCTAGGGTTTGGGGGAACCTAAAGGCGCCCCTTGCTTGGGGGGGCAAGCCCCCCCTGTGGCCGCCCCCTCTAGATCTCATCTAGAGGGGGACGGCCCCCTTCCCCTTCTCCTATAAATAGAGGGGCGATGGGAGGGCTGCAGCACCACATCCAAGGCACAGCCCCTCCCCTCCCCAACACCTGTCCTCCTCCGTAAGAGCTTGGCGAAGCCCTGCCGGAGGACTGCCACTCCATCACCACCACACCGTCGTGCTGCTGTTGGAGCCCCTCTTCCTCAACCTCTCCCTCCTCCTTGCTGGATCAAGGTGCGGGAGACGTCACCGGGCTGCACGTGTGTTGAATGCAGAGGTGCCGTTGTTCGGCGCTAACATCGGAATCCACCGCGATCTGAATCGCTTTGAGTACGACTCCCTCATCCGCGTTCTTGTTACGCTTCCGTCTCGCGCTCTTCAATGGTATGAATTTGCACTCCCCTCTCTCTCGTTGCTAGTTACTCCATAGATTGATCTTGGTGATGCGAAGAATTTTTTTATTTTTTGCTACGATCCCCAACAACAAATACCTCCAAGGGAAACAAGGATAAGAGTGACAACACTTAGATCCTACGCGTTATGCGTAGCTAGGGGCGTAAAACGATAGCGCTTGTTGGGAGGCAACCCAATGAATAAAATTTGTTTTTTATTTTTTATTTATGTGCTCATGTGTTAGCACAATTATTCTACTGATATGATTGTGTCTTTTGTGTTTTAATTAGTGTTTGTGCCAAGCAAGGCCTTTGGGAAGACTTGGGTGAAAGTTTATTTGATCTTGCTGAAAAACAGAAACTTTTGCGCTCACGAGATTATTTATCATTTTTTACAGAAGAGTGCTTTTGAGTTGATTCTTTTTGCAGAGGATTAATAGACAAATTACTCACGCCTACAAATTTATTTCAGAATTTTTTGAGTTACGGAAGTACTCGAAATATTCAGATTGCTATAGACTGTTCTGTTTTTGACAGATTCTGTTTTCTTTGCATTGTGTGCTTGTTTTGATGATTCTATGGTTTTCTTCGATCAGTTTTTGCCATAGAAAAATTGTAATACAGTAGATATAATGCAAAAACAAAATAATAATAGGTCTGATATAGTACTTATAGTAGTGGTTTGGTTTCTTATACTAGCGGATCTCATGAAAGTTTTGTTTGAGTTTTGTGTGATTGAAGTTTTCAAGTTTTGGGTTATCTTACGATGGATGAAGGAATAAGGATAAGCAAAAGGCTAAGCTTGGGGATGCCCGAGGCACCCCAAGATAATATTCAAGGAAGTAACAAGCAAATATGATTAGGGATGCCCCCCGAGTGGCATCCCCGCTTTCTTCTAACAACCATCGGTATTTTACTTGAAACTATATTTTTATTCGTCACATAATATGAGTTTTGCTTGGTGCATCTTGTATTATGAGTATTTTATTGTTGTGCTTTGTGTTTTAATTGTTGAATCCTTGCTGGACACACCCTTTTGAGAGAGCCAGAAATTATGCTATGCTTGCTCTTATGCTTCACTTAAATTTTTAGAGCCATGGATTTGCTCTAGTACTTCACTTATATCTTTTTGAGCACGGTGTGCTTTGATAATTTTGAAGAAATGCTCTCACGCTTCACTTATATTTGTTTGGGAGTTAGTAAATTTTTAAAAATTTATGGTCATGATCTTCACTTATATTTGTTTGAGCTTATCAAAATCAACATATGAAAATAGTCCCAAAGTGATAGATATCCAAGGAGGATATAATAAAAACTTTCATGAAGATAATTGGACAATATAAACTTGATTCTTAGTAATGGTTTTGAGATATGACGATATGATATGTGAGTCATGTTGATGAGTAATTGTGCTTTAGTAAAAATATTGATGTTAAGGTTTGTGATTCCCTATGCAAGCACGAAAATCAATAGTTATGCAATGAAATTTATATCCTACTTATGGTGCATTATTCGGTGTTACTTATGATTAATGCTTGGGTACGAGATTTTTTGCTTTTTGGTTGGTCACTTCTCAATCTTTTTGCTAACCTTCATTTTGCACTAAGTATGATCACTACTTGTACATCCAAAACCCTATAAACCAGTTTTGCCTTATGAGTCCACTATACCTACCTATATGCGGTATTTCCATGCCGTTCTAAGCAAATTTGCATGTGCAGTCTCTAATGTTCAAAATAAATTTCTCTTTTGTGTGCTCTCTTTGCTTTCATGAAGCGTAAAGGGTAATAATATTTTCCATGCTAGATGTGTTATTCTCAGGATGAGTGTTTATTCACTTGTCATTGCACGAGAGTACGGCAAAGGTATTAGGGATGCCCAGTCCCCGAAATGAATAATGAATTTACTTTATGTTGTCAAATAATAAATTCCTTGGAAAGTGTTGGTATGGAGGGCACCCATGGATACAGTTAGACATGGAAAGTGAAAGTAATGGTGGGAAAAGGAATAAACTTTATTTTCTGTTTGGGAACTGCCTATGATGTATCTCGCATGGAAAGTGTTGGGATGCTCCAAGTCGTTTTTGTTGGTGGGAAAAGTATGCCTCTTGAAAATAATTTTATCTCTTAATTTAAGCTTTGAGCTCTAGTACCTCTACAAAATCACTACTTCCCTCCGTGAAGGGCCTTTATTTTACTTATGCAATTTTTATTTTGAATTTGAGTCTCCATCTTCTCTTATAAAGCACCAACTAAGGGGCACTACGATCATATTTGAGCGTTGGGTGTAGCCAATATTCAAGAGTGTTTCAAGAATGGATCAATGATTGAGCATGACGGGCTAGGGATAACTTGCTTTAGTGTTGATATTTTGAAAGACATGGTTGGTTGTTGGTATGCTTGAGTATTAAAGTCTTCATGTCAAAACTAGACTATTGCTTTGAATCATATAAAACTCCATATGTCCATGCTATAAAGAAATGAAATGTGATGAACATGTTAGGAAGCATTTCACATCAAAAATTCTGTTTTTATCATTTACCTACTCGAGGACGAGCAGGAATTAAGCTTGGGGATGCTGATACGTCTCTAATGTATCTATAATTTTTTATTGTTCCATGCTATTATATTATCATTCTTGGATGTTTACAATCATTTTATAGTCATTTTATATCATTTTTTGGTACTAACCTATTGACATGGTGCCTAGTGTCAGTTGCTGTTTTCTGCATGTTTTTTACATCGCAAGAAATCAATATCAAACAGAGTCCAAACGCAACAAAACTCTTGGAGGATTTTTCTGGGCCAGAAGACATCCAGTGGGCCAAGGAAGCACCTGGGGTGGCTCGAGGGAAGCAACACGCACCAAGGCGCGCCAGGAGGCCCGCGCGCCCTGGTGGGTTGTGCCCACCTCGGGTGCCCCCTGAACCGCCTATTTGCTCTATAAATACCCCAATATTCTAGAAACCCTAGGGGAGTCGAAGAAAATAAATTCCAGCCACCGTAGAGTCCAGAACCACTAGATCCAATCTAGACACCGTCATGGAGGGGTTCACCTCTTTCATTGGTGCCTCTCCTATGATGCGTGAGTAGTTCTTTGTAGACCTACATGTCCATAGTTAGTAGCTAGATGGCTTCCTCTCTCTCTCTCTTGATTATCAATAAAATGGTCTCTTGGAGATCCATATGGTGTAAGTCTTTTTGTTGTGTGTTTGTTGGGATCCGATGAACTTTGAGTTTATGATCGGATCTATATTTTTATCCATGATAGTTATTTCAGTCTTCTTTGATCTCTTATATGCATGATTGCTTATAGCCTCATATTTCTTCTCCGATATTTGGGTTTTGTTTCGCCAACTTGATCTATTTATCTTGCAATGGGAAGAGGTGCTTTGTAGTGGGTTCGATCTTACGGTGCTTGATCCCAGTGACAGAAGGGGAACCGACACGTATGTATCGTTGCTACTAAGGATAACAAGATGAGATCTATATCTCCGCAATATATAAACGGATCTCGCCTACATCATGTCATCGTTCTTATTGCATCACTCTGTTTTCTCATGAACTTGATACACTAGATGCATGCTGGATAGCGGTCGATGTGTTGAGTAATAGTAGTAGATGCTGGCAGGAGTTGGTCTACTAATCTTGGACGTGATGCCTATATAATGATCATTGCCTGGATATCGTCATGATTATTTGAAGTTCTATCAATTGCCCAACAGTAAATGTTTTCCTACCGTTTGTTATTTTTCTCGAGAGAAGCCACTAGTGAAACCTACGGCCCCCAGGTCTCTTTTCATCATATTTGCCTTTGCGATCTATTTTCCCTCACATTCATTTTTAGATCTATTAAACCAAAAATACAAAAATGCCTTTCTGCAATTTATTTGTTCCATGATCTATATCTACCACTTTTACCTCACGTTATTTGCCTATCTTGCGGAGCCGTACCCGAAAGGGATTGACAACCCCATGTCGGTTGCGAGTATTTGTTATTTGTGTGTAGGTGTTGTTTACGTGGTGTGAGGAGGTTCTCCTACTAGTTCGATATGCTTGGTCTCATCACCTAGGGAAATAGCTACCGTCACTATACTGCATTATCCCTTCCTCCTTGGGGAAATACCGACGTAGTTCTAGCATACATCAGTACACCCTGGACAACTCGCCTGACAACAGTGAGGCTGGAATGCATCTCGACATTTGTATAAGTGAAAATGGCTTCCAGGGTCCAACAGCCTAAGAGCTCTGTTTTCCCAGTGCATATATTCAGGTCATCCGCCTCATAGCGAGTGACATGTACAACCACACAACCCTTGCTTGCATCAAGGCTCTAATTGAAACAAAAACAAATTCTGAATTACTTTGATGAGTTATTTAAACCACTATGTAGAGTCAAAAGTATGCATGACAGGGAAGGTAGCATGGTATTGAATCTAATAAATTTTGCATTATTTATCACCACATACTTAGATGAAAAACCACAATCGAGTTTGGCAAAGAAGAAAATTACCTTAGGCAGTTCAGCGGGGGGGGGGGGGGACACATCCTTGACGGGGGAAAACTGCTCCTGCAGGGCCACAGGGGCTGAAACCTCAAACGGGGCGTTGACCATCTCAGTAGTGGCCGTGAGCGTATCTGGGGTCGGCTCGGTGGCTGCCTCCATGTTCTTAGGGCTCTCTGTCTCATGGGGATCAGCCTCCCACATCTGGTCCAACATCGATAGATCTTTGCCTGGTTCTCCTTGGTCCATCATGAAACTGACGAATACTGGGAGACCACTGAAGGGAAAACACAATCGCTATGACAATGAAAAAAAGAGAGTGAGGATCGGTTACTACTTTGCAAAAGTTCTTCTTTCTGAACGAAAATATACCAACATCACGGATCCGCTTACCTTCCCTTCGTTGGGAGAGAAGAACAGTGGTAGATGCGAGTGTTGGCTTTCTTGAAGACGGTGAGGGAGAAGGGGATTCAGCGAAGAGTGAAATGATGGTTGCTTTGTTCGTCAAACTTAGACTGCAGGGAGGTGGCATTTTGTGATATGACGGCTCATTACTGCCGCACTAATACTCGGGTGACTCTCCGCCTGCATACTGCCTTCTAATTTGGTGGATGGCATTTGGGCCCGCGCGCTGCATGGCCAGCATGTCGGTGAACAAAAGTAAAACGGCATTCAATAGAGGGAGACGTTTCGATGACCTCAGAGGAGCCAGAAGTGGTAGTGTATCCGCTGTACAAGTAGTAATTATTTTTCTGGGTAGCTGTAGAGTGTCTCCACTATACTAGTAGTAATTGTTTCTCTAGGCCCAAATATTTACTTAATGAGAGGCGCTACCCAGCACCCCCCCCCCAAAATACATGGGTGCTCTTCTTCCTCCTCACTCCCACCCACCTCACATTAGCTCGCTCCACTCGTACCCCCAAATTCCTCACCTCACTCATACAGAAAACCCCAGCTCCCCTTCTTCCTCACTACTACAGAAAACCCCAGCTCCCCTTCTTCTTCACTCGCACTACAACTTGGCTCGTCATTCGTTACTCTGCTCAAATCCGTGAGCTCGACGTGATGCCCTCAAGGAAAATGGAGTCGGTTGACCCCAGCGCCAAGAAGATGAGGCTCCCACCAGTGGCGACGCATGTTGTAGATCCCGCACCCTGAAGTGTGGGGAGAAGCAGCGAGCCCTCCCCCACCAGATCCCAGGAACCCGTAGAATATCGGGTGGACCGCATCAGTGATCTCCCGGACGCCATCCTTGGGGAGATCATCTCGCTTCTCCCCACCAAGGATTGTTGCCGCACCCAAGTCCTCTCAATTCGGTGGCGCCCTCTATGGCGTGCCGGGCATCTTAACCTCTACTATCGTCAGCTATCTATCTTTAATGATTTTGAACTCCCTAGAGCCATCATCTCCTCCCACTAGGGCTCCGTTCAAAGCCTCTGCATCCCATCATGCTGCCGAACAAGCATACCATGCCCTGCACGATGGACGCTTGGCTGAAATCCCCTGAATTCACAGAACTGCATCTGCTTGAGTTCTACTATTCCCCAGGAAATCACCTACCGGATACCGAATGCTATGTACATGTGCCCTCAGCACCGATGTCCATCTCATGGTTTTCCTCCTCTCTCCACATTGCCACCTTTGCGCTCTGCTACTTACCAGATAATCTGGTATTAAACTTCGACTCCCATTTCTCAAAAAACTTTCACTTGTGCGGGTTCGTAAATTGGAGACCTCATTGCACAACATCATCCACTCCAGTTGCCCTGCCCTGGAGTGCTTGGTGCTTGTTTTTATAGTTACAATCAGTTGTCTCAAAATAAAGTCGCCTAACCTTGTAAGAATTGGAATTCGTTTTGACGGAAGGCAGATCATCATCCAAGATTCTGCTTCACCTCAAAGGTTGATCCTTCATTCTAGTTATTCACCGTCGCAAATAACCGTCATCTCAGCGCCTAAACTGGAGGCCTTGGGTGTAATACATGATCTCTGTGCTCATTTCAAGATGGTGTTTGGCTCCACAGTTATTCAGGTACTGTATATTATCATCTACACTTGTAACCGTAAGCTGCATTTTAAATTTCTGGGCATAAGTTTTATATCATCTTGGAGTACACATTTTGTACTAATATTATGTTCTATGCTCAATGAAGAGTTTCTCCATGGATAGCCTATCAATGGTGCTGGATTCTGTCAAGATCTTATATATCCAAATGAATAATTTTGATCTGAAAAAGATCATTGGCTTGCTGCAATGCTTTCCATGTTTGGAGAAGTTGTACATAAAGGTGATAATTTCACGCACATTAGAAGCCCGCATATAGTGTACTAGAATTAACCGTTCAGTTGTTGCTCTTTTGACACTCTTTTATTAGACCTTAATTGTTTTCAATCTTCATGTCTATTTCGGTAACAGGACGGGATAAGAAAGTTATAACCAATCGATGGATTCGTAAGCACCGGGATTTTCTCATTGCTCATGACATTCGATTGAAGACAATAACGCTAGAACGATATGTAGCCAACCATGCGAACACTAGATTTGTCACATTCTTCCTACTGAATGCTTGGTTACTATTGTCCCTCGGGCTTAACTTCATCAGCAGGATGGTTTTGATGGATGGGTATGTCGAAGAGCAAAAAATGGACTTTTAGGTGGACAAAAGAGCTTCTGAACATGTCGGGCTTCTATTTATAACATCTTGTGGTCATAATCCAGTAAATTTTACGACCCAGGATGTTCATTTTATCAACCTGACCGATCCATTTGATTGTGACTATCGAAAACAGTGCTGGAGTTAGATGTTGTTGCCCTTTTCAATCTGGGTTTTGTCTAAACCTCATGAACAACTAACCGTCATGCTTTTGTACAGTTTGTAAGCTGGAGGTAGATGTTGTTGCCCTTTTCAACTCGGCTGTGACTGTCATATTTTCTTTCAAAGAGGGCAAATGGCGTGCCATTCATTTAATTAAGAGTGAAATATTGTAACAAATCCCAACCAAGGGAAATAACATCACTCTCGCCGGCTGCTTGAGCTTACTGTGCATCACAGAACCCAAGTGATTAGCCCCCGCCAGCACCCACAAACTTATTTTGAACTAGCACACCAAATGGGCTGTAAATTTTCATAAGAAGGGCTGCATGACCATGGAAGATTTGGATTCTGACATTTGGGACCCACAAGGAAAGAGCCTATCCAAGGTGGTGTCGACTTACTAGCTAGGCAACAAACGATTCTACCTACCAGCTGTTGGATTGACATCCAACATCTGTCGTGTATCTTCTATCTCTTGTCTTCTTCCTCCAGCCACCCAACCCAAACCACCCCATCTGTTCCGCATGCTCCCACCTCCCACGGCTGCCTGCGCCTCCACCGACCTACCATACCCTCCAACATTGGCCAGTCCCTCCCTCTATTCCCCCATATGTCTTGTTATTCTCCAGTGATGTCAGCCCTAAGACGCACCTGCACCCGAACCAGTCAACCCTCGTACTCCCCTCCACTTGCGACTGGACCGGCGCATCTTCCGTGTCTCTTGTTCATTCCGTCCAAGGCCTCACCATCGTCCTCCGCCTGTCTTAGCTCGCTGTGCGCGGTGCGCCGCCCTCTTGCGTTGTCAACATCATCAACAACCAAGAGGAACAAGGAGATGACTGTACATGGAGAGGATGACAGTAGGGACCCACCAGGGTCATGGCAGTATGCAAGCAAGTGCCTTGTTATTACAAGCCCAAAAAATGGTTCCTCCTATTGGTTGGAAATCTGGGGCCCATGCCATCGTCAACGTAGTCAATAAACGAGAGAATTACACAACGAGTGGCTGACACCAGGGACCCAGCAGGTCGCACAGTTGTTATTTACTTTTTTAGGAACAAGGACTTGTTATTTATACTAGTTTTAGAGACGGATCAGGGTAACAACGGGGGTGTGCGGGGGCTGTGGCCCATCTAGCTAGTGTTTTATTTATGTTTACCACATCATGAGCCCAGTTGTGTTTTTTTTTCCTGAAAAATGGCAAGCCCGGTTCTACTTTTTTAAAGAAATAGCCAACCGAGGCCTCCTTGCTTTGTGAGCCCTGCTGGGCTGCAAATCTTTCAAGATGAGGAGAGTTTCATTTGGCTTGCCCATAAAATGGGCTATCAGTAATGAGAAATGGGTTGTGCATTTCTAAAACACATCAAACAGGGAATTAGTTTCATTTTTTCAATTCAAGATTCTAAATTTCATTGTTTTTTATGCGTGGACAAT
Organism: Aegilops speltoides; assembly: GCA_021437245.1. Classification (NCBI taxonomy): domain Eukaryota; kingdom Viridiplantae; phylum Streptophyta; class Magnoliopsida; order Poales; family Poaceae; genus Aegilops; species Aegilops speltoides. The sequence continues at coordinate 420,514,905 of CM038142.1, read as the reverse complement.
TATTTGGATTTCAAATAAGTTTGAGTGTGATTCGAAATTTCAGGATTGAAAATAATTGACCGCACTGAAATGTGCAAAATTTTGTATAACTTTTAACCGTGGCCACAATATGGGGCTGTAATGCTAACAAAAAGAAGATGGGCTCCAAAAATATCCTTAAGAATTAGCAAATGGGTTGTAAATGATTATAAATAATGGCAGATGGGTTGTATGCTGTTTTCCACACATTTGAGGTTGACTTGTGCGCCTACTATAGGATGACACATACGCTTTCCTAAAAAAACGTTGATGCACACGCAACGTCGTGGAAACTTAGTCAACACACAAGAGTAGTGACTGTTGGATGTCCATCCAGTGGCAATCGTGCGTCTTCAATCTCTGCTATTCCTGCTCCAGCCGCTCAAACAAGCGCCGGCGGGACTGCCTGCTTCCTCCTCCCGCGGATGGCTATGCTGCCGCGCAGGCCTCACCGACCCATCATACTCCCATCGCTTGCCTAGGCATCCCTCTACTCACCCACACCTGATGTTATTCTCCGGTGACGGCAGACAAACCAGTAAACCCTCGTACTCCCCTCCACGTGGGAAACAACTGCCAACTCTTCCCTGGCTCCGTGTCGTTCCCTGGCTCTATGTCGTTCCCTTCCTAGGCCTCGCCGTCGTCCACCGCCCTAGTGCTCTCGCCGCGGCATGATCAACATGGTCAACGAACGACATCCATCGGATGTGGACTATATGTGGAGAGGCTGACAGCTAGGTCCATGGCCGCACGCAAGGAAATGCCTCCTTATTACGCGCAAAATAATGATTCCTCTACCTGATAGCTGGGACCCATCAGAAGGGCCACTATATTTCACGAAAAAACATTCCCCTCGCTGACAGCTCGGACCCACTAGTTGTGTCTTCACATGCAAGGAAGTGCCTCCTTATTACTCACAAAAAAATGAATACTCCCCCTGCTAGATGGGACCCACCATAGTGGGAGGCTGACTTGTGGGCCTACTAAGTTTACATGGACGAAGGACTTTGTCAACTTAGTCAATATGAACGATTCTAGCTCCGGTGACCGTACGATGTCCATTCAACGGTCGTAGTGCTTCTTTAACCTCTGGTCTCCTTGCTCTAGCTGCCCAAACTAGCACCGGTCATGCCGCCTGCTCCTGGCTCTGGTGACCAGCTCTGCTGCCGCGCATGCCTGATTGTCCCACCCTACTCCAACCTCTGGCCAGGCCATCCCACTACTCACCCACAACCCCTGTTATTCTGCGGCGACAGCAGCCTCACACCACAGCCGAACCCGTCAACCCTCGTCTCCTCTCCGCGTGGGCATCCACTGACGCGTCTTCCCCGGCTCCGCGTCGTCCCCTTCCTAGGCCTCGCCATTTTCCTCCTACTTGCTGCTCACGGTGCGGCGTGGTTAATGTGGTCAAGGAATGACTTCCATCGGAAGAGTACTGTACATGGAAGGGCTGACTGCTGGATCCACGGCCACAGGAAGGAAGTGCAACCTTATTACACATAAAATAATTCTTCCTCCACCTGATAGCAGGGAGCCACTAGAAGGGCCTCTGTATTTCGCGAAAAAATGTTCCCCCTGCTGACATCTCGGACCCACCAGCTACATCTTCGCACGCAAGGAAGTGCGGCCATATTACGCACAAAAAAAAAATGAAGACTCCCCCTGCTAGCTGGGACCCACCATAGTGGGAGGCTGACTTGTGGGCCTACTAAGTTGACGCGGATGGAGGGTTTTGTCAACTTAGTCAATATTAACAATTCTAACTCTAGTGACCGTACGATGTCCATCCAATGGTAGTAGTGCTTCTTCAACCTCTGGTCTTCTTGCTCCAGCCGCCCAAACAAGCGCCAGTCATGCCGCCTGCTCCTGCCTCCGGTGGCCGACTCTGCTACCTCGCAGGCCTGACCGCCCCACCCTTCTCCAACCTCTGGCCAGGCCATCCGTCTACTCACTCACAACCCCTGTTATTCTGCGGCGACATCAGCCACACACCGCAGCCAAACCCGTCAACCCTCGTACTCCTCTCCGCGTGGGCATCCACTACCGCATCTTCCCTGGCTCCCCTTTGTCCCCTTCCTAGGCCTCGCCATCATCCACTACCTTGGTGCTCTCGGCACGGCATGGTCAACATGGTCAAGGAACGACTTCCATCGGAAGAGTACTGTACGTGGAGAGGCTGACAGTTGGGTCCACGGCCGCAGCAAGGAAGTGCAACCTTATTACGCGTAAAATAATTATTCTTCCACCTGACAGTAGGGACCCACCGAACGAGCCACCGTATTTTGCAAAAAAACATTTCCCCTTGACTGCTGGGATCCACCAGCTACGTCTTCGCACACAAGGAAGTGCGGCCATATTACGGGAAAAAATGATTCTCCCCCTGACAGCTGGGACCCACCAGCAATAACTTCACACGCAAGGAACTGCCTTCTTATTCTCCCTGACAGTAGGACACACCTGGTTGAAGCATGCGTAGCGTTGTCATTCTGGTCGCAAACATGTACACACATACTGGTTGATCGGTCTGTCTGCAGGCTGCATTGATGAACCGTGGCCGAGTAAGGAAGGGCACATGTTGTAGCAGAAGCATGGACGTAGCATGTCACACAGTCCCGTCAATATCGTGTGCATGTACGTATAGCTAGGGTGCAACAAAGTAAATACGGACACATACGTACATGCGGGCGGGGTCTCGAACGCCTACTCGCGCATATGTACGGCCAGGCCTCGTGTACATGGAGAGGCGGCGGAGAGAAGCGACGACGTCCTGTTCATCGGCAGCCAACCAGCTGGGTCGGAATGGAGAAACTATGTCGTCGTGTTTATCGGGAGGCAACAAAATGCGTAATGTTCATCGGGAGCCAACCGTCTTGGACGGAACAGCCGAAACGAGGCCTGGCATACCGCAGAATGGAGGAAACGACCTTTTATTCGACCGCCGACGGTCGAAACGGGATCCTGTTCACCGGGAGGGGACTGGCATACCGCAAAACAGAGAAAACGGACTTCTCTTCGACCTCTTATGGTCGAAACGGGGTCCTGTTGATCGGGAGGGGTGTGGCGTACCGCAAAATGGAGGAAACAGACATCTCTTCAACCTGCTATGGTCGAAACGGGGTCCTGTTCATCGGGAGGGGTGTGGGGTACCGCAAAACGGGACTCCACGGGCTACTGTTCATGCACCGTCTAATGCCTCGCTCCAGCCTCCACGGGCTACTGTTCATCCACCGTCGACCTCCTCCAGCCCCCACCTGCGACTGTTCATCCACGGTGTCTCCCTCCTGCCTCCACCAGCTATTCTTCATCCACGGGCTCCTGTTCATCCAGCCTCCACCGGCTATTGTTCAACCACCCCTCCACGGGCTACTGTTCATCCAGCCCTCCACCGACTACTGTTCAACTAGCCCTCCACGGGGTCCTGTTCATCCACCCCCAACCGGCTCGATCGGGGTCCTTTTCAAGCAGCGGCAACGGCCTCTACCCCCACGGGGTCCTGTTCATCCAACCCCCACCGGGAACTATTCATCCAACCCCCAACAACACTCATTGTTCATCAAGAGGCACCAGGTCGACCGGCTTCAGTTAGCAGCAGTAGCAAAGGAATCGCTCGATCGGGTTCAGTTAAGAGCCAGGGATCGATCGATCGCTCGGGTTCAGTAGCGCGTAGCTAGTGCAATCTCTCGGGTTCAATAGGCGAACGCCTCGCTCGAGTTCAGTAGGCGAACGCCGCGCTTGGGTTCAATTAGAGCCCAATGCCTCACGCCCACGTGCGTACGTGTATGAGAGAAACATGCAATCCCTTCGTGCATCGCTCGGCCCTGACCACCCACCGTAACCGGGAACTCCCCGATATTTTCCTCGCCCTCGCTTCTACCAAAAATTTTTCCGTCATGGACAGCCCAAAGAATGTCATGCAGCTGCGTCTGTGGCCCGCCCAGGACAAAAAGCCCATTTTCTGTCATGATTGTTTGTCATAGAAGTAGGAGCCCACCACATCTATGATGATACCGGGTTTTGTCACAATTATCGTCATAGAAGTGTCATCAGCATGACAGAAAAAATTTGTTCGGCCCAAAATGTCACGGATGTATCTTTTTTTGTAGTGGTTCCAGTTGACACAACACCGTCTCCACCATAGTGCACCCAAACACGCGCAGTTAGTAAGGAAACTACAGTGCCCAAAGCTCGAGGACGACTGTCGGTGTCAAAACCGGCGGATCTCGGGTAGGGGGTCCCGAACTATGCGTCTAAGGCTGATGGTAACAGGAGGCAGGGGACACGATGTTTTACCCAGGTTCGGGCCCTCTTGATGGAGGTAATACCCTACTTCCTGCTTGATTGATCTTGATGATATGAGTATTACAAGAGTTGATCTACCACGAGATCGTAGAGGCTAAACCCTAGGAGCTAGCCTATGAATATGATTGTTCTTGTCCTACGGACTAAACCCTCCGGTTTATATAGACACCGGAGGAGGCTAGGGTTACACAGAGTTGGTTACAAAGAAGGAGATCTAACATCCCAATCGCCAAGCTTGCCTTCACGCAAAGGAGAGTCCCATCCGGACACGGGATGAAGTCTTGAATCTTGTATCTTCATAGTCCAAAAGTCCAGCCAAAGTATATAGTCCGGCTATCTGGATACCCCCTTATCCAGGACTCCCTCAGTAGCCCCTGAACCAGGCTTCAATGACAATGAGTCCGGCACGCAGATTGTCTTCGGCATTGCAAGGCGGGTTCTTCTCCAGATCTAGAGTAGCTGTTGTAGCGAACAGTGCCCGGCTTCCCATCAATGTTGTATTCCTCAGCTTCTGTGCCTCCATAATGGCCATCTCCACGTGTTGAGCGAATGTGAGGGGGTGGAGCATTTTTACATTCGCCACCCTGACCCCGCAGGTGAATCGTCTATTAGAAGAGATGGGGATCCGCAGGTACGAATCTCACCTTCTTTCCTCAAGCAAGCATTCTACAAAGCGCATGCGGAAAAAACCATTCCACCATGGCCGGTCGCTGCAGCTCCTCTTCTCGCTCCCTTAGCTCTAAGCCAGGTGATTGGGAAAAATGTTATGTCCCCCACAGCCATTTAGTAGAGTTGCAGACCCAAGGGTTTCTTCCACCCACGTACATGGTCCCCGTCTGAGCCGGATTAGCCACCTATAATGGCGAGGCGCAAGCGGAGAGATCTCCTAACCCATCTCAGGGGGAGCGGGTATGCCTCATCCCATATTTGCTAAGAGGCGTCGGGTTTCCAGTCCACCCATTCCTCTGTGGGCTCACAGAGTTCTCGGCCTCGGTTGCATAACTTTACCCCGCCTCCGTCTTTTGCACATCGCGGATCGTTGCCGCATTGTGAGTTATTCCTGGGTTGCGAGGCTCACTTTGGGTTATGGAAGAAGTTATTCTGCCTCGTCCCTCGTAATCAGGGGGGATCTATATATCAAGTGGGTGGAGCCGAAATATGGTGCGTCGCCCAGACCGGATACCTGTCCGGCACTCCAAAGAAGGCATCCGATGACTGGCCCTCAGAGTGGTTTTATGTAGATGACGTTCCCCTTACGGACCCAATCCGGACGGGCCTTCCTGAGTTTAATAACGCTCCGCTGAAGAAACGCCAAAGTTGGCGCCCTCGGAGCCCCCAGGAGGAAGATGGCAGGGAAGTTCACTTCTTGATGGGCAGGATAAAGACACTGGCCCAATCAGGACTTACAATAATCGAAGTTATATCAATATGCGTAATGCGGGGGGTGCAGCCACTTCAATATCGGGGGAAGCCCATGTGGCACTTCAAAGGGGAAGACGATGCCACCCGCTGTGGTCATAAAGGTCCGGACTCCGCCACCGCTCTGGCGAAAATACTGTCCGATTTATATAAAGGAGAAGAAGAGGAGTTCCTCTATATTAAACCGCGGGATGGATTTTCCATGTATAACTCACCAAGCTAGGTAAGCCGTTAGTTTTACTCAACTCTATTCATTCTTGCATCCTTCATCACAACCATTTACCTTGATATTTCTAAACAAGAACTGAGGAAGGCTGTGAAAGAGTTTAACAGCCCCTATCCCCAGCCAGAGGATCCTGGCCGGGCCCTCGACCCCGGACTTGAAGAAGATCCAGATATATCTGTGGAGCTTATCGACGGGACATTTTATCAGGCAAGCTGTGACAACACCTCGGTGGCTATTATCGCCGACTATTCCGGACTGCTCCCTGCGTCGCGTGCAAGCAAAGCTGAAGTCCTGACCTCCGAAGAGGATTCCTTCCTTATACCATGCCTTATGCACAAATATCGTATTTTTATAGAGACGGCCATCGAAATGCGGCGTCGAGCCCCTAGTGGCTCATCAGCAAAGGGCATCCGGGCCAGGCAGGCTCAAGAGGACGGCGGTTAGGGTTGAAACGCTGTCGCAGAGGTATAATTAAAATCCGCTCTGCGATTATTATTTTTGAAATGTAAGGACGTCCATTGGGTCCTGGCAGAAAGAGTAGTCGCCGGACTATATCCGGAGATCCTGCCGGTCACGTCTCCACCAGACGGATTCTAGAACTGGCTTCAAGAGAGGAGGCTAATGTGGGGCCGATGCTGAATTTTCCTCCGACGGAGTATGCGGGTAGGCTCTCCGCCACAAATTCTGAAGTAGAGAGCGCCATGAATCACGAGCGCCGATGGGCTGTACTCCGCAATGGTATTTTTTTCCGAAGAGGCATTCAATGCCTTCAATTCAGGAGACACATACATCCGAGCTGCCCAAGATGGACTCGCCCGAGTGACGGACCAGTATGCAAAGGATATATGGGTAAGAAAATTTGATAAGCATGTATAACAGTAGCCCCTCAGACTTGAAACAACTGGAACAACTACTTTAAGGATCATTGTATGCACAGGTTCTTGTAGAGAAGAATACCCATTTATCTCAGGAGCTATAGGAGTGCAAGACTCAGCTAAGGGCCGCAGTTGCCAAACTAGACGAATCCCAGAAGGCCTCATCTGGTAAGACTTTTCTCAATAGAGAAATTTTAAGGACGTATAGCAGTTAGTATGTGGCTTGATTTATAAGTCTAACAGAAGGTTCTGCAGACAATCCCGGAGAGAATCCGGAGGTCGTAAAAGATAGTGAGTCACATCTCCGAAGACAGCTAAATGCTGGTGAGCATGTGCTTTACACAGGTTAGGCAGGAGAAAAACAATCTCCAAGCTGCCAACATCCGGCTAGTCGTCGAATTAGCAGATGTACGAGCTCAGCTTGCGGACTCCGTGAAGGAGAACAACAGGCTTCGTCGCGGCATTTATGGTAAGTGCTTAAACGAATTGCAGTACAGTTCAGCGAGGAGGCGTATTAATAGAATTATGTCTGTAGGTATGCTGATGGGCTGTCCTGAAGAGGAGATGCCCGGGTCTGTAGGCGATTTGCTGCAAGATCTCTCACAACTGCACGGACGAGGTCGGCAGGTGATGCAGGGTATTTCCCAGGCCTTGTGGCCATCCGCTTCCCTGCCAGGAGGCATGGGGGAGCTCGTGGATATGCTCAAAGGAGCACGGAGGTGCTTCCAGTTATGGAAGGTGTCAGCCTGCCGACAAGGTGCAAGGGAAGCCTGGGCCATGGTGAAGACGCGATACGCCAAGGCTGACCCGAACCATATGGCCGAAGTCGGACCGGTGGGGCCAGATGGGCAAGAGATTCCCGTAAGTCTTGTGTATGACCAAGTAGCGTTAGCTGCAAAGTATTCCCAACAGGATTGTAGGCTAGACAGCCTGTTGGATGGTATAGAGGAAGAATATAGCCAGTCCAAGTGACTATGTAATTCAATGGACATTTGTAGTCCCTAGCCGGATTGAAAATCATTTGTCATGGCAGACCTTTTCGCTTCAGCCCCCGGACCCGACAGTCCGGGGTGTATCCGAATACCCGCTTAGTTATGTAAAACCGGGGTATGCATGGAAACCAGGCGTAGGGGTCATTAGTGCTTGAACATACAAGTACCCAACTAGTTATGTTATATTACATGGGTAGTAAGAAACATCTTCCAGAGAGAATAGTTCCGTTAGGGGTTCCTTTCCCTGGGTACGCATGCATCGATGTGCATGTCTGAACTGCGAATAGAAGCGCAGGATACAAAACATCTAGGGATTTACATTGTAATATACAAAAAAACATCTTTTGTTCACCGACCGAATATTCCCTCAAGAACGCTAGCTTTCGGCTTCACCTAGTCCGAGGTACACATCCGGCTGAACCGGCGGTAACAATTGCAGAGGTGCTCCCCTTATGCCCTAGCCGAATGAATAGGAACGTAGGACATAAACACAAGAGCCAGGCAACCCAGCATGGCCAAATCTTAAGTCATATCGATGCATATAATGGCGAAGAAAAGGCACATATGGAAAAGGACGCATATGTGGTTGGCAGGAAGCCATAAAATTAATTATATTTAGCTCCCGTATAGGAAGCCCCCAGGGATGACGAGCACACATAGTGGCCGGAGCGATTCAAGCATCCGCATAGTATTTAATACTTTGTGTGAAGAAGGTAAAGAGGGCGAGAAAGGAAAAAGGAGAACATAATTGAAAGAGCGGAGGTAAGGATACGAACACTGAGTTCAGCACTAGGCGTAGAATCTTCGGAGTCTGGCCGCGTTCGATGGGTTCGGCTCGAGTCTGTTGTCAGATGCGTTGCGCAAACGGTACGCTCCTCCGGTGAGAACTTTATCAATGATGAAGGGACCCTCCCACATGGGTTTGAGCTTGTCCTTCTTCTTCTCCTATAGGCGTAGAACGAGTTCGCCAACGTTATAAGTTTTGGCCCGCACCTCTCTGCTTTGATACCTTTGAGCCTGCTGCTGATAGAATGCGGAACGGGCTTTTGCGATGTCGCGCTCCTCCTCCAGGGCATCTAAGTTGTCTTGCCGATCTAGCTCGGCTTCCTTCTCTTGGTACATGCGCACGCGAGGTCAGTCATGGATTATGTTGCAGGGTAGAACTGCTTCTGTGCCGTACACCATAAAAAATGGTGTATATCCGGTGGTATGATTCGGCGTGGTCCGCAGCCCCCAGAGTACGGAGTCAAGCTCCTCGACCCAGTGTGTGTCCGATTCCTTCAAGAATCTCACTAGTCTGGGTTTGATGTGCTCATGATGAGACCATTTGCATGTTCGACTTGACCGTTTGTTTGGGGATGATAGACGGAGGCATAATCGAGCTTGATGCCCATGTTGCCGCACCAAGTTTTCACTTCATCGGCTGTGAAGTTTGAGCCATTGTCAGTGATGATGCTGTGGGGGATGCCGTAACGGTGTACAACCCCTGAATGAAATCTATCATTGGTCCGGATTCGGCCGTTTTAACTGGTTTGGCTTCTACCCATTTGGTGAACTTGTCCACCATGACCAATAAGTATTTTTTTTCCTATGGCTTCCCCCTTTAAGAGGTCCGACCATATCCAGCCCCCAGACCGCGAAGGGCCAAGTGATGGGGATTGTTTGGAGAGCGGTAGGGGGCATATGGCTCTGATTGGCGAAGAGCTGGCAACCGACGCAATGTTGGACAAGGTCCTGTGCATCTGCCCGCGCTGTCGGCCAATAAAAACCTGTATGGAAGGCTTTGCTGACAAGTGCCCGAGCTGCAGCGTGGTGCCCGCCGAGTCTGGCATGGATTTCAGCCAAGAGCTGCCACCTTTCCTCTTCGGAGATGCATCTTTGGAGCACTCCGGTGGCACTTTTCTTATAGAGCTATCCCTCATGGACTTTGTAGGCCTTGGAACGCCGCACAAAACAATGTGCTTCATTTTGGTCCTCGGGGAGCTCTTGCCTATTTAGGTAGGCCAAGAAGGGCTCGGTCCATGGGGCGCATGATTTCGTGGGCCAAAGATATTATTTTGGTGGCGGAGCCCCCGACGACGTCAGATGATTCGGAATTTGGGGTTGTGTTCGGAGTCGGACTGGTGTTGCCGGTCTCCCCTTCCCATACCACGGATGGCTTGAACAGCCTTTCCAAGAATATATTAGGTGGGACGGGGTCGCGTTTAGCGCCGATGCGGGCGAGGATATCCGCCGCTTGATTGTTTTCTCGGACCACATGGTGGAATTCGAGCCCCTCGAACCGAGCTGACATTTTGAGGACGACATTATGGTAGGCCGCCATTTTTGGATCCTTGGCATCAAAGTCTCCGTTTATTTGTGATATTGTGAGGTTCGAGTCCCTGCGCACTTCTAGGCGTTGAATGCCCATAGAGACTTCCATCCGAAGACCATGCAACAGAGCCTCGTATTCGGCTGCGTTGTTGGAGTCTGTGTATAATATTTGGAGTATGTATTAGACCGTGTCTCCAGTGGGGGATGTCAGGACTACACCCGCTTCTAGTCCGGCCAGCATTTTAGGGCCGTCGAAGTGCATGACCCAACTGGAGTACGCGCCGTACTCTTTAGGGAGTTCGGCTTCTGCCATTCAGCGACAAAGTCAGCCAGTACTTGCGACTTAATGGCCCGTCGTGGTTTGTATATTATGTCGAACGAAAGGAGCTCGATAGCCCATTTAGCAATCCGGCCCGTGGCATCGCGGTTGTTTATTATGTCATTCAATGGTACTTTAGAGGCCACCATAATCAAACACTCTTGGAAGTAGTGTCATAGCTTCTGGGATGCCATGAAGACCGCGTATGCTATCTTTTGATAGTGTGGGTATTGGGATTTGCATGGAGTGAGGACAGTGGACACGTAATACACCAGCTTTTGGAGCGGGAACTTGTGTCCGTCTGCTTCTCGTTCGACGACGAGCACTGCGCTTACAACCTGGTGTGTTGCAGCTATGTATAATAGCATAGGTTCGCCAGTATTTGGCGCGGTCAGGACTGGATTGCTGGACAATAGGGTGTTTATTTCATCCAGTCCGGCCGTGGCCGCATCCGTCCACTCGAAGTGTTCGGTGCATTGAAGAAGGCGATAAAGAGGTAGTGTCTTTTCTCCTAATCGGGAGATAAAACAGCTTAAGGCAGCCACGCATTCAGTTAGTTTCTGGATCTGCTTGAGGTCTGTCGGGATAGCCAACTGCGATAGAGCTCGGATTTTTGGCGGATTTGCTTCGATTCATCTATTGGAAACGATGAAGCCGAGCAACTTCCTGGAGGGTACGCCAAAAACACATTTTTCTGGGTTGAGCTTGATGTCGTATGTTCGGAGGTTGTCGAACGTGACCCTCAAGTCATCCATTAAAGTTTCGACGTGTCTTGTTTTGATGACCACGTTGTCCATGTATGCTTGCTTCCACTATTTTGCCGATTTGCTTCTCGAGGCATGTCTGAATCATGCGTTGATAGGTTGCACCGGCATTTTTGAGCACGAAAGGCATAGTGTTGAAATAGAAGGGTCCATATGGCGTTATGAAGGACGTTGCTGTTGGATTTCGGGTTCTGGCAAGACCGTCAAGGTTCGAACTCTGGGGTGCGCGCGGAGATCACACCTCCCACCTACTCACGTTTCGTCGCCTCGCAAGGATCTAAACTACACGAAGAACAGCACAAGGGACACGAGGTTTATACTAGTTCGGGCCACCATTGTGGTGTAATACCCTACTCTAGTTTGTGGTGTGGTAGATTGCCTCAGGGCCTGGTGATGAACAATACAAAGGAAGAACTGCCTCGCGAGGGGAGGAGTTCTTGTGGTGGTGATGCCTCTTGGGAAGGATTTAATCCGGATCCGGGGTCCCTTTCTTTTGTGGTGGCTAGCCCTATTTATAGAGCGAGGCCTTGGTCCTCTTCCCAAATATTGTGCGGGAAGGGCGCCAACAATTGGCCATTTTGAAGGGGAACATCTAGTACACTTATCCTGGCTAAAGTCGGTCCTCGCTTGCCAAAGACTCTGATGGTGACGCCGGCTTGGGCTCCACGATGACCTCCATCCTGCCTTTCTGCTGGTCTTGGTCTTGTTGCACCGAAATGGTTGTCTTTGCTTGATACTCTTGCCTGCGCTTGCCCCCTTTGCACCAAAGAGGAAACAAGGACTGCGCGGGCCGGCGCCCGCCTGGCTCCGGTCGTCATGGCTTGCGTCATGGGCACCTCGTGAGGTACCCTGCCTTGATCTCTCCGCCTCCTCGCGAGCCAGCCTGACGAGGCTGTGCTCGAGGAAGCTTCCCGTCGTCCGCCCATGAATCTGGCCCCTCGCGAGGTCTTGAGCATGTGTTGATGAAGATGGGCGTCTTGGGCCCTCCACGAGCCCGGCCCGGCCGCTTGGTAGGCAAGTCTGGGTACCCCCATTCCTAGAATGCCGATAGTAGCCCCCGGGCCCAAGGCGCGCCTGGACTTGGCATAGCCGAGAAGTGAAGGGGCAAGTGCGAAGCGCCGTGGGCCCCAACATCCTGCGCCTTGGGCGCCGTGCGGCGGTTGATTGGACGCGGGCGTCCCTGTTTCCCCATGCCTCCTTATTTTGCGCCCAGCTAGGCGGACCCGCAATTGCACACAGTCATCCCTCTTCTTGCCGCTCGCGCGTCCCCTGCTCTTCCTCCCCTTGAGCTCCAACCTTCGCTTCCAATCCAATCTCGAACCCTCCCCCTTCCTGTCGCGATGGTGCCAACGAAGAATGGGAAAGGGAAGAAGCATGTGCCCTTGCCCCGCTCGCCGCCGTCGACGGCTCCTGCTGTCGATCAGTCGATCATACTCAACCTGGAAGCCTTGGACAAGGTCAGTTTCGCCCTTGCCACCACGTTCAACGAGTGTGGGAGGACGACGGTCTAGCCCGTGTCTCACTTCTCCATTGATAGAATAGTTACCGAGGTCTGGTACTTCGCTGATGCCCTGTGGGCGGGACCGGTTCCCCCCTTTTCCGATTTCTTCAACGCCGTACTTTCCCATTACCAGATCCACATGATGCATTTGGGCCCGAATCCATTCCTCTCCTTGCCGTTTTCGCTTTTGTTTGCGAGGCGATGGTGGGCATTCCTCCTTCAATTGCCTTGCTGCGCCACTTCTTCTCTTTGCGCCTCCGTGACCCCACCCAATGCTTGGGGTGCGTGAGCTTCCTCGCCGCACCAGAAGCGGCAGCCTCGGGGATTGATTTCAGCCTTCCTCCGCCTGTGGCTAGGTTCCGAGAGCGGTGGCTGTACGTGGATGTCGGAGTGCCCAGCCCCCTGCTCTCGGAGCCAACCTTGCCTGCTGTCCCCAACTCGGGCTGGGGCCATGAGACACTCACGAGCCCCCGGCTCGCCTTCGTCTGGTGTCGCTTCAGGAACTTGAGGGCGCTCGGTGTGACGGCACCCGAGGTGGTGAAGGAGTTCCTCCAGAGCCGCATTGCCCCTCTCGAGCGTCATTCCCATCGGATGTGGACCTTCAGGGGGCGTGAGGACCGCATGAGGCTCTAGAAGTAAGATCTGGCGCCTGAAGTGCTGAGGAAGGTTCTCATGATTCTGACTGGGGATCCTTCCCCTGGAAGCCTCCGGCAAGGGGGTGCCTTGTTGTACCTTTGCTAAGGCAGGGCTGATTTTGTGAAGTAGATGCCCAGCTTCGATGAATTGGGGCTGCGCCCAGTAGGCCTCATGGGACCTCGTGAGAACCCAGTTGTGGTGGTTGCCCTCCCGGTTGCCCGCGGCGGTCCTTCCTCAAGTGGTGGAGCCGGGAGGCAATGGCCGCCGGGGGCTGAGGGGGCTGCCGTCGGGATAATGACGCCGCGTGGAACTCCTGAGGTGGCAGCCGAGGCCTGCCTGCGGCGGCGAGGCGTTGAGCATGACCCGGCTTCCGTGTGAGGCTCCGAGGCCCGGCCACCCTCCACAGGCGGCGTCGGTGGCGTCTTGCCCGAGCAATGTCCCGACGCCGGTCACCTTGGCGCTTCTTCCTCGCCGCAGAATGACCCTTGCACCGAGCTCCTAGGCCGCTTCCGTGTGGACTTTGAGGCTCTCCGAAAGAGGAGGGAGGCCTTGGGTGGTGATGATTACCCCTGCCGTCTATTGAAGCGCAGGAAGTACTTCGCCATTGATGAGTAAGCCTTCTCCTTTCTTAGTCCCTTACTTTCCCGTTGCTTCAGCTGACCATTGCCCTGCAGGGTCCTTCCTTCCGAGTTCACGGAGACGGCCGAGGAGCCATCTCCCTAGGCCTCTCTCTCTCCACCGACCCCAAGCGCCCCGAGGTCGAGTACTGCCCGTGTTGTGAGGTCAGTTGGAGAGGTGAGCCATCCTGCGGTGCATCCTGATTCTGTGCACTTCGCGACCCTCCCTCGCGAGCTCTCCCGGGGCACAGCTAGCTTGCCCCAGGCTCTTCCCTTGGTCGTGGACGGCGACTGGCTGCGGTCCGTCTCGCATTCTTCCTTGGAGGACGGACCGGCTCTGGGCCAGGCTTCTGGCAGGGCGCTCCCGGCCATCACCAGGGCGCCAGCCCCCAGCCCCCTGCCCGGAGGCGGCGTGCCGGTTCTTGGCCCTCTGTGCGTGGCAGGGACGGAGGACGACGCGGAAGATGTGCTCGAGCGCGCTCGGGAGCGCAGCGCCCTTCGCCAAGGGTTTCTTCAGAGGGCGGCCGGCAGTGAGCCGGCTCGGTGTAGAGCTTGCCGGAAAGGACGTGCGTCTTGAGGCTGAGGGCCTGCGCCTAGCTGAGGAGAGGCGCAAGCTGAAGGTGGGCGTTGCCCTTGCTTGCCACCAGGGTGACCTCGATAATGCGAAGGCCGAGGCGTCGCTGGCGGCTTCTCGGGAGGCCTGCTCCCAGGCCGTTGAGGAGGCCCAGGAGGCTGACCAGCGGCGTAAGGCTGCAGAGGAGCGGGCGTGGGAGCTCCAGGCCTGGAGCAGCTCCCTGGAACAGCAGGTGGAGCTGCGTGAGGAGGCCCTTGTGTCAATGAAGGTGGCTTCGGTCGACCGGGCGGAGCTCCAGAGACGTGAGAAGGCACTGATGCTGGAGGCCGCTGAGCGCACCCGTAACCTCGAGCGGTTGGAGACGAGAGAGCGCCTGGTGGTGCAGGCGGAGGATGATGTCGCCGCGCAGGAAGCCCGAGCCCTAGAAGGGGTTGATCACCGGGTGGCGGAGGCCCGCTCAAACCTCGAGTGCGAGTACGAGGAAAGGCTCAAGCTGATCAGGGTCGAAGCAGAGGGCAGGACCGCCGCCCTGAGGGCCAGGCTGGATGAAGCGACGTGGCGTGCGGACGCTGCCGGGGCCGCCCTTGGCGCAGCACAGGTGGAGCTGGCTTCCTCCCGCGCCGAGGTGCTTCTTCTCCATAAAAGGGTTGATGCAGCTGAGGCCATCGCGCGGCGGAGCGAGGACGAGATATGCCAGCGGCAGACCTTGGAGCACATGCATGGCCCTATGCTCCGCACGCTCCGTGAAAGAGCTAACACGGCCTTGGGCAACATCTGCGAGGCAGCCGTTGGGGAGCCTCATGAGGTTAACTATGTTGGTAACCTTCAGTTCTTCACTGATGTGGTGACGCAGCTAGATACTCGGTCGGGCAGAGCCGATAGGTTGGTGGATGAGAGGAGCCATGCCCTGCTTGGGCGTGCTTTTTCTCGAGTCTTCAGTCATCTTCAGGACATGGAGCCCCACTTTGACTTCGATGCCGCCATCGCCCCGGTACCCCTGGCCATCCGGGGCGACCTGGCGCATTGGGTGGAAGACAATGTGGACGCCCTCGTTAGGGTCTTCACCGCCGATGACGATGGTGTTGTCGTGGTTGCTGATGAGGGCGGCATGGTGAATGGCCCGGATGCTGATGACGGCAACGTAGAGGGCGATGGCGAGGCCAGTGACGACTCCGGAGGTGCCCTTGAGGATGCATTGGGGGATTTATCCAATTGACCGCGCGCTGTTCCTGCTTTTTACCCTGCACAGAGAGAGTTCGGACTTGGCCCTGAAGGTTGTAAGAGCATTTTGGGAGGGGGAGCCCCTCGTGTAAAAACTTGCAGTTAGCATATTTGTAGACATGGTGTCGCCTGCATGCCTACGCTGAGTGATTGGTCTCGCGACGAGTCAATTGGCTTGTTTACCTTTGACCCGCGTGGGCCCTGAGTGAACCTGCGGGGGGGGGGGGGCACGGTGTCCTGAGTGCCTCCTGAATGAACCCGTTGAACCTGTAATGAGAACCTCCTGAGAGGGGGCGGCGACAGCAGTCCGGGCGGCGCGCATGCTGGGCTTGGCCCGACTCACGAGGGGCTCACGAGGAGAGGCAGCTGAAGATGGATGGATGCAAAGCGGTAGCCAGAACACGAGAGATTGCTCGAACGAGACTAAACACCCCTTCCCCGAACACACGCAAGTCTCGAGCTCAAATCCAACTTAAATTCAAATAGGGGAAAACGACAACCAAGGGTAAGGCAAAAAAGAAGAAAGGCCGTGTCCGGCACCTAATCTAGTCTTCGACGTCTTCTCACCAGTGCGGAGCTAAGTGCTGCCACTAGGCGTAGGCGGGAGCCCCCGAGGCCCGAGGGCGGCTCTCCGGAGACTCCGGGGCGTGTACAGCCCCACTCATTATTACGTGAGAGTGTCACGGGGCGGCGAGCTTCACAGGCACTGGGCCTTCTTCACAGGTACCGGCCTGGCTTCATATCGCCAGACGAGGGCCCCGCCTTGCGCCACACTCTATTGCCATCGACAACGGCCGGAGACCGAGGACGCCACCGATGGGATAGAGCGGTCGCCAGTGGTTCCCCCGAGGACCACGGGTCCTCTTCCGGGGGTAGGCCCTGAGGCACCTCCCCAACAGAGGGCCTACCTCCTGAGTACGCCTTGCTCCGAGCGCCGCGGGGGTGAGGCCGGATCTCGGCCCCTTTCCTGCAGCCCCCGGTGCCCTCCTCCTGAGGGGTAGGAGGCTGCTGGATTGGGGCAGCCATCCGCTGCGACGACCTGTACCTCCTGTGATCCATGGTTAGCCTCTGCCTGTTCCTGAGGGATTAGTGGTACTCGACAGTCGCTGCCTCCAGTGCGGTCGACGAGGCTTTCCCGGGGCTCTTGAAAGAGCTCAGCTTCAGGTGTCTCTTCCCCCCAGCTTGGGCCGAGGAACGATCCATGGTCTTCCTCCTGTGCGTGCCCTTGATCCACCATGTGGGGCACATACGCTTCCGGGGCCGCCGCCCCGAATGCCTCGCTGTAGTGCCCCGTGTGCCACGCAGTCCTGCTTGAGGTGCCAACCTGGGGGTGGTAGCGCGGCGGCCCACTGGGATCGTGGGCTGTAGTGAATCCATTTCGCTGGTCGGAGGCGGAGGCGGCACTGTTGGTAGCCCGGCGCTGACAGCCAGGTTGGCGTTGGGTTGGCCTTGGAATCCGCCCGGAGCTGTGCGGGCGCGTGCGAGGCCTCCGTGCGGTCCGCCTTGGACCTGAGGCGGCGGCTAGGTGTAGAAGGGGTGAGCCCCTGAGGCGGCGGAGCCCAGGAGCTCTGCCACCCGTTCCAGTAGCACGTCGTGGCCGCGCTCCAGCAGCTTGCATTGCAGTAGCTCTCGGGCCACCATGAGTGCGACCCTTGAGTTCGCCTGCTCCCGCTGTGTGTACGGCGCCGTGGCCGCGGCGTGGCTTGAGGCCCTTGCTGCCAACCGCACCTGCCGCGGCGTGAGAGCTGGCGCCGCCTAACCGCGTCGCCCGCGGCCCGCAGCGCCCTGCGGACCACGGGCCGCCTGGGGCACAGGGTTGAGGTCACCCTGGGCAAGCGGCTCTACGCGGGCGGGCCAGGACGCCCAGGGATCGGGATTGCCCGTTGGGTCGCCGGACATGATGAAGACGATGCGACGGTACGCGAGGCAGCGGGAGAAGGACTCCGGCGCACCCTTACCTGGCGCGCCAAATGTCGGATTTCAGGTTCTGGCAGACCCTCAAGGTTCGAACTCTGGGGTGCGCGCGGAGATCACACGTCCCACCTACTCACGTTTCATCGCCTGCAAGGATCTAAACTACACGAAGAACAGCACAAGGGACACGAGGTTTATACTAGTTCGGGCCACCATTGTGGTGTAATACCCTACTCTAGTTTGTGGTGTGGTAGATTGCCTTAGGGGCTGGTGATGAACAATACAAAAGAAGAACTGCCTCGCGAGGGGAGGAGTTCTTGTGGAGGTGATGCCTCTTGGGAAGGATTTAATCCGGATCCGGGGTCCCTTTCTTCTGTGGTGGCTAGCCCTATTTATAGAGCGAGGCCTTGGTCCTCTTCCCAAATATTGAGCGGGAAGGGCGCCAACAATTGGCCATTTTGAAGGGGAATATCTAGTACACTTATCCTGGCTAAAGGCGGTCGTCGCCTGCCAAAGACTCTGACGGTGACGCCGGCTTGGGCTCCACGATGACCTCCATCCTGCCGTTCTGTTGGTCTTGGTCTTGTTGCACCGAAATGGTTGCCTTTGCTTGATACTCTTGCCTGCGCTTGCCCCATTTGCACCAAAGAGGAAATAAGGACTCTGCACGGGCCGGCGCCGGCCTGGCGCTCGCCTGGCTTCGGTCGTCATGGCTTGCGTCATGGGCAGCTCGTGAGCTACCCTACCTTGATCTCTCCGCCTCCTCGCGAGCCAGCCTGACGAGGCTGTGCTCGAGGAAGCTTCCCATCGTCCACCCCGCGAGGCTTCGCCCCTCGCGAGGGTCTTGAGCATGTGTTGATGAAGATGGGCCATACTGGGCCACTCCCTGAGCCACGCCGCAGGCCGCTGGCAGGCAAGTCTGTGTACCCCCATTCCCAGAACGCCGACAGTTGCGACCTGGTCAGATTCTTCCATCTTTTTCTGATGGTATCCGGAGTACGCGTCGAGGAAACATAGTGAGTCGTGTCCTGCGGTGGCGTCGATGATTTGGTCAATGCGGGGGAGCGGGAAGGGATCCTTGGGGCAGGCATTGTTGAGGTCTTTGAAATCGACGCATAGGCGCCAGGATTTGTCCTTCTTTGGTACCATTACCAGGTTTGCTAGCCAATCCGGATGTTTTATATCTGTGATGAATCCGGCCTCAATTAGCTTGGCTAGCTCTTCTCCCATGGCTTGCCGCTTAGGCTCTGAAAAGTGCCTAAGAGCCTGCTTGACTTGCTTGTATCCTTTCAATATATTGAGGCTGTGTTTGGCCAGCCTGCGTGGGATGCCCGATATGTTTGAAGGATGCCAGGCGAAAATGTCCCAATTCTTGCGTAGGAAGTCTCGTAGTGCGGCGTCCGTTGTGGGGCTCAACTGTGTCCCAATGGAAGCTGTCTTTGTGGGATCCGTTGGGTGGACCTGGAATTTGACTATCTCGTCCGCGGGCTTGAAAGAGGTGGACTTGGGTCGCTTGTCGAGTATCACGTCGTATCTGTCCACTGTGGCCCGCAGCGTTGTTAGTTCTTCGGCCGCTAGGGCTTCAGATAATGCTTCCAGGACTAGTGCGGCAGTTTTATTTTTGGCGCGGAGCGCGACGTTTGGGTCACTAACTAGAGTGATGATTCCATTGGGTCCGGGCATTTTGAGCTTCATGTACCCGTAATGGTGTATGGCTTGAAAGCTCGTGAATGCATCCCGCCCTAAAAGGGCGTGGTATCCCCTGCTGAACGGGGCCACTTGGAACGTGATTTCTTCGGACCTATAATTCTTCGGCGTGCCGAATACCACATTCAGTGTGATTTTCCCCACACACCGTGCCTCCCGACTAGGGATGATTCCCCTGAAAGTCATGCTGCTTTGCTCAATGCGGCTTTTGTCAATTTCCATCTTGTTGAGGGTTTCTTCGTAGATGAGGTTTAATCCGCTTCCGCCATCCATGAGTACTTTAGTGAGCCGGAAGCCGTCCACGATTGGGCTAAGGACCAAAGCGGTTGGTGCTCGGACTGTTTGGAATTGAGGTTTGTCACTGGCACTGAAGGTTATAGCAGTGTCGCTCCACGGATTTATTTCTGCCACATGTCAGACTTCAGCGAAACTTCGATGAGCTCGCTTGCGCCTTTTGTTTGAGGCGAAAGTCTCGAAGACAGTCAGTACCACATTGTTGTCTTCGGTGGGATGTTGCTCTGCTTTATGGTTTACAAGGAGATCCTTGCCGCTTTTTGCTTCCTGCCGGAGTATCCAACATGCTCTAAGGCTATGCGTTGGCGTGGTATCCGGCGTGCTGTGAATTTTGCATGGCCCATTGAGCCATTCTTCCAATACGGTTCCACGCACTAGAGCAGGCTTTGGTTTTTTGGGAATTGTATCGGGTAACTTACGAGAGTTTACCCTTTTCGTTCGGACGAAGGGTTTAGTGACAGCCAGATTATCCCAAAAGTCTGTTTGGGTTTTCCAGACGCTTTCCATCGCACAGTACTTCTGTACTATGGCCGCTAAGTCGGCAAAGTGTACTATGTCACGATGACTTATGGCATTGAGGATCCCTTTGTTCATGCAATTTTTGCAGAAAAGTGAGATTGCTTCTTCCTCGCGACAGTCCTTGACCTTGTTTATCACAAGGAGGAATCTGGCTCAGAGAGCTCGGTAATCCGGACATAGTTTGTCCTCAAAGTGGAGGGATAATCCACGTGTGGCTCTTCCACTACCGCTATCTCATGGGTGACCGGTGGGGATTTAATATCCCTTTGGTCAGGTTTAGACCGAATCCGATCATAGTCTATAGCGACTCCCAAAGCGGCGATGCGATCCAACAGCTCATTAAGGGAGGTGAGCTCCATTGGATCCATCTGTTTGGCGAGTTCCGAATTGACATGGAGGCTATTTTTGATGACCCGAGAAGTCATCGTCAGCGCGACAGCCAATTGGGCGGTCATGACGAAGCCGCCTCGTCAGAGGGTTTGGCCTAGAGCCATGGCTCCCCCAGAGGTGATGTTGCCCTTGACAGCGAGACGAGCCATCAAACCTTATAGAGACGGCACAGCGGAACTCTCAATGAAAGCACCAATGTCGATGTCAAAACCAGCGGATCTCGTATAGGGGGTCCCGAACTATGTGTTTAAGGCTGATGGTAAGAGGAGGCAGGGGACACGATGTTTTACCCAGGTTCGGGCCCTCTCGATGGAGGTAATACCCTACTTCCTGCTTGATTGATCTTGATGATATGAGTATTACAAGAGTTGATCTACCACGAGATCGTAGAGGCTAAACCCTAGGACCTCGCCTATGATTATGATTGTTCTTGTCCTACGGACTAAACCCTCTGGTTTATATAGACACCAGAGGAGGCTAGGGTTACAAAGAGTCGGCTACAAAGAAGGAGATCTAACATCCGAATCGCCAAGCTTGCCTTCCACGCAAAGGAGAGTCCCATTCGGACACGGGATGAAGTCTTGAATCTTGTATCTTCATAGTCCTACAGTCCGGCCAAAGTATATAGTCCGGCTATCCGGATACCCCCTTATCTAGGACTCCCTCAACGACCACTCTGGACCCCAACTCAACGCTTAAAGCAGAAGAAGAATTGTTCTCCGGTCAGGTTCCTTAGCTATGGTTCATATTCCTTTGCTCTTGCATCACTGTATTTACTCATATCAACTAATTCAAATTTGAAGGATGCAATTGAAACTCCAATGGCGTAATAGGTATGTTTTAAACCTATTTCTTTAACTGATTTGCTATTGTACCTTGCTCTATGTTGATTTTAGTTTCAATTGTATAAACAGTTATGTTCTCATCTCTTGCACATTACAAGTCTTGTTATTGTTGTGTAGTTTGCCACACTTATATTCTGTCTATGTTGCTTTTTCTTAAACATATATGATTTGAACTGTGTCTATATCTTGATATGACAACATAAACTAGAATGAAATAGACCATACAATAAACATAGTATATATATATATGTTTGTTTCATGTTGTTATCCTGACCACTTTACTACTGAACTGGTTTACCAAAATGAGTTACATATACAACATGCTAAACCTGTGATGTGTTTGCTTGTTTCTCTTCTAGAATGCCGAAAAAATATTGGAGAAGAGTACCCCATTATGCAATGGCAAAGGAAGTATTGTAGATAAGGTTCAAGATGGTGAGACATCCCTGTTAGTCTCTAAGAAAGTTGATAAGAACTATCTTGAAGGCAGTGAGACAACCCCAAAGTCCTGTCTTGATGTAGTGTTCGTGTTACTGGCCACTACTACTAGCACAAGCTCTGTGAACTCATTGCCTGAGTCAGTTCGGCTTCTTGAGTCTCAACTACTAGTTGAAAGACATCATTCAGATGTTCTGCGACAAGAAGCCAAAGGACTGAGGAAGTCCTTGCAGAATTTAGATGTATACTTTCTGGTGCAACAGTAAGAGTTGGAGGATTTAAGCGCCAAACAAGAGAAAGCTAATAAGCTTGCTAAGCTTCTTTCCAGCATGGTGGGTACCCAGGATATTGTTTCTTGAGATCTACTGAAGTGGTTTCAGTTCTAGACTTGTTTTGCTGCGGCGATTATTTGCACTAGTGGCCAACATTGATGCCTATGTATGTAATATGCTGCTTTGTTCCCTATATTTGCACTGGTGGCGAACTTTGTTGCTCAGTGGATGTAATCTGTGTACTCGCCATAATATCCTAGCATTGCTTGCTTATTTATTTTCTTATAGTCTTGTATATTTGGTTGCTTGTAGTACTGCGGTTCTTTTTCCTGGGTTTCCTAGTGCCTGCAATACCAATGGTCTAGATATGGGCCATTGTAACCATGGCCCTCCTATCGGCCGTAGGATCCATGGTCCTCTTGCGATTCATAGGATCCATGGTCCTCCTGTGAGCTGTAGGATCCATGGGCCTCTTACGGGCCGATGGATTCATGGGCCTCTTATGGGTCGTAGGATCCATGGGCCTCTTACGGGTTGTAGGATCCATACTGGTCGTGGACCAAAGTTGGAACACAATTTGGGCCATAAACAGGCCAGAATCAGAACCGTCTATTATGGGTTCATGGCATAATGGGTCGTTAATAGGCCGTAAGACATCACAGGCTTAATTCTATCGACATGCATAATGGGTCGTCAATGGGCTGTAAGACATGACAGGATGAATAAGGTCCAAAGGTTTGACGGGGCACAGATGGGCCGACTGTAACCATGAGCATAATTTGGCCCATTAGTGGAACATGCCAGTAATGTATCGTAAGTAATCTAGGGCCGAAAATGAGCCCGAGAATATATGGGCCTTAGAAACGGCCCAACTTAAGCATGGGCCGTTAATGGGTCTAAAGCAGTTTACTGTTTGTTATGGGCCAGGGTCACCACGGGCCATTAAAGGGACCAAAGATACAAAAGGCCCATTATGGTCTGAAAGACATCATGGGCCAGCCAAGGGCTGAAAGTGACAAGGGGCTGGAATTTGTTAGACTGCCCACATGACGCTAATTGGCCGAATTCAAAAAACCCATAATGGGGTGTGAGTTAATGGGGCGTAGATGGGCTATACGCGAACAGGCCGTTAACAGGCTTTTGACGGGCTGGCTCGTTAAATTTTGACCAAGTCAAACGGGCCGGCCTTTTTAAAAGGCGCTTCCTATCAATTGGACGGTTGAGATCTGCCCAACGCAGAGCTGACACATGGTTCCTTCGGCCAATGAGAATTTTACACGTAGAAAATCACAATTGGCCGCGGCTGTTAATGGCTTACGGATCCAAAACCAAACCCGATAGCTTAACAGCGACCCGTTACGGTGGATGCCACATGTCAGTTACCCTTGGCAAAAACACTTCCATGATGGTCCATTTATCTTCATGTAAGTGGCCACTTCGCGATGATAATTTGAGTATTGTCATGGAACACTTCTATGATATCACATGTATGATTATCTTGATTCTATCATAAAATCATCATGGATGTACATGCAGGATAGAAAACGTGACCTACTATGACAAACACTTATCAACATGGAAGTGCCTTTTTGTTAGTGAAGAATGTGATCTTCCAGTCGGTTAGGCGTTGCATACTAAGCATCCGAGGGTTACTGTGGATTGCCGGTGAATGAAGTCTATGAAGATTTGGAAGTCTACCTTAAACACTTAACTGAGTGATTGAGCGAGATCTGCGGAGCTCATCTCAAGGGGAATAAGGTGAAGACTAGGTCTTCCAAGTTCAATCTCAGCCTCCCTACCCAGACGTACAGTTGTCACAGCAATTGGAACTGGTCAAACAAATCACTTGTCTTCTTCGAGCGACTGGTTCTGTCGCTTCACTTCTTTACTTACTATTTAGTTTCGTGAAGCCTTTGATTGTTCATTTCATTTCAAGACTTTATGTGAAGACATTCCCCTGACTGTATCTATGTCTCACATTAACTATTCCTATTGCTCGCGTCTTTTTTCATTTCTCACTTTAATCGAGTAATCTTGCCACCGGATCCCAGGAACCCGTAGAATATTGGGTGGATCGCATCAGCGATCTCCCGGACGCCATCCTTAGGAAGATCATCTCGCTTCTCCCCACCAAGGATTGCTGCTGGACCCAAGTCCTCTCAATTCGGTGGCGCCCTCTATGGCGCGCCGCACCCCTTAATCTCGACTATCGTCAGCTATCTTTCTTATTGATTTTGAACTCCCCAGAGCCATCGTCTCCTCCCACTAGGGCTCCGTTCAAAGCCGCTGCATCCCATCATGCTTCATGAACAAGCATACCATGCCCTGCAAGGTGGACGCCTGGCTGAAATCCCCTGAATTCACAGAACTGTAGGTGCTTGAGTTCTACTATTCCCCAGGAAATCACCTACCAGATACCGAACGCCATGTACATGTGCCCTAAGCACCGATGTCCATCTTGCGGTTTTCCTCCTCTATCCACATCGCCACCTTTGCGCTGTGCTACCTACCAGACAAACTGGTACAAAACCTTCTACTCCCATTTCTCAAAAAACTTTCACTTGTGCGGGTTCATATAGCGGAGGCCTCATTGCACAACATCACTGACTCAGTTGCCCTACCCTGGAGTGCTTGGTGCTTGCTTTCACAGTTACAATCGATTGTCTTGAAA
The DNA here is from genome assembly GCA_021437245.1 of Aegilops speltoides. NCBI lineage: Eukaryota > Viridiplantae > Streptophyta > Magnoliopsida > Poales > Poaceae > Aegilops > Aegilops speltoides. Next base: position 420,490,081 of record CM038142.1, on the reverse strand, counting down.
TAAAGTCGCCCAACCTTGTAAGAATTGGAATTCCTTTTGACGGAAGGCAGCTCATCATCCAAGATGCCCCTTCACTTCAAAGGTTGATCCTTGATTCTAGTTATTCACCGTCACAAATAACCATCGTCTCTGTGCCTAAACTAGAGACCTTGGGTGTAATACATGATCTCTGTGCTCATTTCAAGATGGTGTTTGGCTACACAGTTATTCAGGTACTATATATTATCCTCTACACTTGTAGCCATAAGTTGCATTTTAAATTTCTGGGCATAAGTTTTATATCATCTTGGAGTACACATTTTGTACTAATATTATGTTCTATGCTTAATAAGAGTTTCTCCATGGGTAGCCTATCAATGGTGCCGGATTCTGTCAAGATCTTATAATATCCAAATGAATAGTTTTGATCTGAACAAGATTATTAGCTTGCTGCAATGCTTTCCATGTTTGGAGAAGTTGTATATAAAGGTGATAATTTCACGCACATTGGAAGCCCGCATATAGTGTACTAGAATTAACCGTTCAATTGGTGCTCTTTCGACCTGTTTTCAATCTTCATGTCTATTTAGGCAATAGGACGGGATAAGAAAGTTATAACCAATCGGTGGATTCGTAAGCACTGGGATTTTCTCATTGCTCATGACATTCAATTGAAGACAGTAACGCTGGAACGATAAGTAGCCAACCATGCAAACACTAGATTTATCACATTCTTCCTACTGAATGCAAGGTTACTATTGTCCATTAGGCTTAACTTCATCAGCAACATGGTTTTGACGGATGGGTATGTCGAAGAGCAAAAAAAGGAGTTTCAGGTGGACAAAAGAGCTTCTGAACGTGTTGGGCTTCTATTTACAACATCTTGTGGTCATAATCTAGTAAATTTTACGACCCAGGATGTTCATTCTATGGACCTGACCGATCCATTTGACTGTGACTGCCAAAAATAGTGCTGGAGTTAGATGTTATTGCCCTTTTCAATCCGGGTTTTCTCTAATCCTCATGAACAATTAATCATGATGCTTTTGTACAATTTGTAAGCTGGAGTTAGATGTTGTTGCCCTTTTCAACTCGGTTATGACTGTCATATTTTCTTTGAAACAAGGAAAATGGCTTGCCATTCGTTTAATTAAGAGTGAAATATTGTAATAAATCCCAACCAAGGGAAATAACATCACTCTCGTCGGCTGCTTGAGCTCACTGTGCATTACAGAACCCAAGTGATTAGCCCCCACCAGCACCCACAAACTTATTTTGAACTAGAACACCAAATAGGCTATCAATTTTCATAAGAAAGGCTGCATGACCGTGACAAATTTGGATTCGGACATTTGGACCCACGAGGAAAGAGCCTATCCAAGGTGGTGTCGACTTACTAGCTAGGCAACAAACGATTCTGCCTACCAGCCATTGGATTGACATCCAATATCTGTCAGGTATCTTCTATCTCTTGTCTCCTTCCTCCAGCCGCCCAAACCAAACCATCCTGTCAGTTCCACCTACTCCCACCTCCCACGGCTGGATGCGCCTCCACCACCCTACCGTACCCTCCAACGTTGGCCAGTCCCTCCCTCTATTCCCCCACATGTCATGTTATTCTCTAGTGACGTCAGCCCCAACACGCACCCGCACCCAAACCAATCAACCCTCGTACTCCCCTCCGCCTGCGACTGGACCGGCGCATCTTCCACGTCCCCTGTTTGTTCCGTCCGAGGCCTCGCTGTCGTCCTCCACCTTTCTTAGCTCGCCATGCGCGGTGCGTCACCCTCTTGCTTGTCAACGTCGTCAACAACTGATAGGAACAAGGAAATTACTGTACGTGGAGAGGATGACAGTAGGGACCCACCAGGGTCATGGCAGTACGCAAGCAAGCGCCTCGTTATTACAAGCCCAAAAAAATGGTTCCTCCTAATGGTTGGATGTCTGGGGCCCACGCCATTGTCAACGTAGTCAATAAACGAGAGGATTACACAATGAGCGCTGACACCAGGGACCCAGCAGGTCGCGCAGTTGTTATTTACCTTTTTTGAGGAAAAAGCAGTTGTTATTTATACTAGTTTTTAGAGACGGATTAGGGTAACAACGGGGCTGTGCAGGGGTTGTGGCCCATCTAACCAGTGTTTTATTTATGTTTACCACATCATTAGCCCAGTTGTGTTTTTTTCTTGTTGAAAATGGCTATCCTGGTTCTACTTTTTTAAAGAAATACCCAACCGAGGCCTTGTTGCTTTGTTAGCCCTGCTAGGCTGCAAATCTTCCAAGGAGAGGAGAGTTTCATTTGGCTTACCCAGAAAATAGGCTATCAGTAATGAGAAATGGGCTGTACATTTCTAAAACACATCAAACCGGGAATTAGTTTCATTTTTTCATTTCAAGATTTTAAATTCGGTTGGTTTTTATGCGTGGACAATTATTTGGATTTCAAATTAATTTGAGTGTGATTCGAAATTTCGGGATTGAAAACAATTGACCACACCTAAATATGCAAAAATTTGTATAATTTTTAACCGTGGCCACAATATGGGTTGTAATGCTAACAAAAAGAAGATGTGCTCCAAAAAAATCCTTCTGAATTAGCAAATGGGCTGTGAATAATTATAAATAATGGCAGATGGGTTGTATGTTGTGTTCCACACATTTGAGGCTGACTTGTGCACCTACTATAGGTTGACGCATATGCTTTCCCAAAAAAGGTTGACGCACATGCAACGCCGTGTCAACTTAGTCAACACACAAGAGCAGTGACTGTTGGATGTCCATCCAATGGTTGTCGTGCTTCTTCAATCTCTGCTATTCCTGGTCCAGCTGCTCAAACAAGCGCTAGCGGGACTGCTTGCTCCCTCCTCCCACGGCTAGCTGTGCTGCCGCGTAGGCCTCACTGACCCATCTTACTCCCATCAAATACCTAGCCATCCCTCTACTCACCCACACCTAATGTTATTATCCGGCGATGGTAGATGAACTAGTAAACCCTCATACTCCCCTCCGCATGGGAAACAACTGTCGAGTCTTCCCTGGCTCCATGTCGTTCCCTGGCTCTGTGTGGTTCCCTTCCTAGGCCTCGCTATCATCCACCGCCCTTGTTCTCTTGTCGCGGCGTGGTCAACGTGATCAACGAATAAAATCCATCGGATGTGGACTGTACGTGGAGAGGCTGACAACTGGGTCCATGGCCGCATGCAAGGAAATGCTTCCTTATTACGCGCAAAATAATGATTCCTCTACCTGATAGTTGGGACCCACTGGAAGGGCCTCTGTATTTCGCGAAAAAACATTCCCCTCGCTGACAGCTCGGACCCAACAGCTGTGTCTTCGCACGTAAGGAAGTGCCTCCTTATTACGCACAAAAAATGAATACTCCCCCTGCTAGCTGGGACCCACCATAGTGGGAGGCTGACTTGTGGGCCTACTAAGTTGACGCGGACGGAGGACTTTGTCAACTTAGTCAATATGAACGATTCTAGCTCGAGTGACCATACGATGTCCATCCAACGGCCGTAGTGCTTCTTCAACCTCTGGTCTTCTTGCTCCAGCTGCCCAAACCAGCGCCGGTCGTGCCGCCTGCTCCTGCCTCTGGTGGCTGGCTCTACTGCCGTGCAGTCCTGACCGCCCCACCCTACTCCAACCTCTGGCCAGGCCATCCCACTACTGAGCCACAACCCCTGTTATTCTGCGGCGATAGCAGCCTCACACTGCAGCTGAACCCGTCAACCCTTGTCTCCTGTCCGTGTGGGCATCCACTGTCGCGTCTTCCCCGGCTCCGCGTCGTCCCCTTCCCAGGCTTCACCATTGTCCATCGACTTGGTGCTCTCGGCGCGGCGTGGTCAATCTAGTCAAGGAACGACTTCCATCGGAAGAGTACTTTACGTGGAGAGGCTAAGCTGGTTCCACAGCCATAGCAAGGAAGTGCAACCTTATTACGCGTAAAATATATATTCCTCCACCTGACAGCAGGGACCACCGAAAGGGCCTATGTATTTCGTGAAAAAAACGTTCCCCCCGCTGACAGCTTGGACCCACTAGCTACATCTTTGCACGCAAGGAAGTGCGGCCATATTACAGGCAAAAATAAAAATAAAAACTGCCCCTGCTAGCCGGGACCCACCAAAGTGGGAGGCTGACTTGTGGGCTTACTAAGTTGACGCGGATGGAGTGCTTTGTCAACTTAGTCAATATGAACGATTCTAGCTCAAGTGACCGTATGATGTCCATCCAACGGTCGTAGTGCTTCTTCAACCTCTGGTCTTCTTGCTCCAGCCGCCCAAACGAGCGCCAGTCATGCCTGCCCCTGCCTGGCTGACTCTACTATCACGCAGGCTTGACTGCTCCACCCTACTCCAACCTCTAGCCAGGCCATCTGTCTACTCACTCACAACCCCGGTTATTCTGCGCCGACATCAGCCTCACATCGCAGCCGAACCCGTCAACCCGTGTACTCCCCTCCACGTGTGCATCCACTGCCACGTCTTCCCTGGCTCCTCTTCATCCCGTTCCTAGGCCTCGCCATCGTCCACCGCCTTGGTGCTCTCAGCGCGACGTGGTCAATGTGGTCAATGTGGTCAATGTGGTCAATGAATGACTTCCATCGGAAGAGTACTGTATGTGGAGAGGCTGACATCTTGGTCCACGGCCGCAGCAAGGAAGTGCAACCTTATTATGCATAAAATAATTATTCCTCCACCGGACAGCGGGGACCCACCGGACGGGCCACCGTATTTCATGAAAAAAACGTTTCCCCCTTGACTGCTGGGACCCAGCAGCTACATCTTCGCACGCAAGGAAGTGCGGCCATATTAGGGCAAAAACTGATTCTTTCCCTAACAACCGGGAGCCACCAGCAATAACTTCGCACGCAAGGAACTGCCTTCTTATCCTTCCTGACAGACAGGACCCATCTGGTCGAAGCGTACGTAGCATTGTCATTCTGGTCGCAAACGTGTACACACATACTGGTCGATCGGTCTGTCTACAGGCTACAGTGATGAACCGCGGCCGAGTAAGGAAGGGCACGTGTTGTAGTAGAGGCGCGGACGTAGCATGTCGCACAATCCTATCAATATCGTGTACACGTAAGTACAACCAGGGTGCAACAAAGTAAATATGGCCATGTACGTACATGCGGGTGGGGTCTTGAACGCGTCCTCACGCATATGTATGGCCAAGCCTCGTGTACATGGAGAGGCGGCAGAGAGCATTAGCGGCGTCCTGTTCATTGGCAGGCAGCCGGCTGACGACGCCATAGACATAGGGTAGGGTCATAGGCCTGACCTATACACCTCACCCAACGTCACTACCCTAGAAGCAAAGACATTCAAAGCACAACATGAAGTATCAACTGAAGCCACCGTGTGCAACCCACTTGTCCAGTCACCTCACTCGGATATCCCCACTTCACTCGACCTGGATGGAGTCATTCGACCATATAGGAATCCACTTGGAGTACAGAAGATCTGGAGTCACACAGGAGGACAATGGTCAGAGTTTCACTCCGTAGTCTTAAAGATCATTGAATACACTTTATAGCTGGCATTACCAGTAACGCCCTATCTTAATATACATTGAACCCCTGTAACAGAGGTGGGCTGGGGTCCTGGCACACTCTATATAAGCCACCCCCTCCTCTGGGACAAGGGTTCGCACCCCTTGTAACACACACCCATATTCCAGTCGACCGCCTCAGGGCACCGAGACGTAGGGCTTTTACCTCCTCCGAGACGGTCCTGAACTCGTAAACTCGTGTGTACAACCTCGCAGTAGCTAGGGCCTCGCCTCCTCATACGTACCCACTATTCTTACTGTCAGACTTAGTGCCATGACAGTTGGCGCCCACCATGGGGCAAAGCGTCTTAGCGACTTTCGGCGAGATTGCCTTTTCTCCTATCTTGAACAACATGGTTTCCGGCGGCGGTTTGGTCATGGGCCACGAGTTCCGACTCGGCGCGCTCACTTTCGTCACCGATGACTCCGCCTGGCTCCAGGAAGCCCCCTAGACGTTGAGGCTCTCCCGGTCCATGGCGTGTCGCACTTCCGCGCGAGTGCCTGTGGCGTCCTCCTTCGGCAGCTGTCAACCCCATATCGGTCGGCCCTCACGTCACCTTCTCACTCCGCTGGACGCCGCTGCAAGCGATCTAGTCGGTCGCGGCTTCAGCGGTGGGTGAAGCATGCGGTGACTCGTCAGACGGCCACTCCCCAAGTCATGGCAATCGAGCCCGGCACATTTCACTGTGGTCTAGTCGACCTGTCGACTTACTTTGCAGACACATTTTCCAAGAGCGAGAGCTGTGAACCCGCGGCAGAAGTCATTATAGTCGACTCCCATCGTAGCCCGCCCGGTTTCCATCGCAGCGGCGGTAACGGTGGTGGCGATGGCCCATCATTCGGCCACGAGGAGTATCAGCCCCAACCTCTCAATTTGCAGCAGAGGGAGGAGTTGCACCGCCACAACATGGAGGCCCTCCAAACCCCCATCATAGGGGACACCGCTAAGGCTCGGGCCTTGGAGGTAGTGCGCCTGGCCACGCTGGCGGAGCGCACTCGTTTGGAGAATCTCCAACATTCTCTCAATGAGCGTACCCGTTGACTGATTCCCGAATCCAGTCCACGACAGTTGTTTCCGCCAGAAACTCAGGTATTCTACACTCCTATTCAGAATCTTGCAGCTACTGCGCGTATCTCAGAGTCTATTCAGCTATCCCGTTCAGAAGTTGGAAGAGGTTTGGAACAGATCAGAATGCTGCTCCGAGCAGCAGGAGACCTGAACTCTGCCATTTCTCAATCACGAAACATGATCCACAGCAGATCGGTAAGGGCAGATACTGTTCAGTCGGCACACAGCCCTTGGTCGCCTTTGCAACGTGAATATCGTGATCACCATCAAGATCAGCACCTTGGAAGAGCTCATGGAGAGTATGATCATGAGTATGCCCACGACAACCACCGTCGAGCGCCTTCGCCCCTTCCGAGGGGCGGGTCGGCGTTCGTATGGAAATGACCGCCGAGTTCCAGTCGATCTAAGAGAGCCTGGCTTCAATGCAAGGTCAGTCCTTGTTCATGGTTTGGTCGACCGGAACAGAGCATACAGTGAGGGGCTAGATAGAGACATGCCTAGTGGAAGCAGGGTCCACGTTTCTAGCCCTAAGTGTTTCGAAAGAGCCATCAGAGCCGCTAAGATCCCTCACAACTACAGACTGGCGACTGGCGTCAGTAAGTTCACAGAGGAATCAAATCCCGATACTTGGCTCGAAGACTACCGAGTGGTTGTGCACATTGGTAGCGGCAGCGATGAGGTGGCCATGAAGCACCTCCCTCTGATGCTCGAAGGTTCTGCCAGGGCCTGGCTGAATCAGCTAGCCCCTAGGAGCATTTTGAGTTGGGATGAGTTGGCCCGAGTGTTTACCAAAACATTTGAGGGCACCTGCAAGAGACCTGCTGGTATGCCAGAATTGGAGCATTGCATGCAGAAACCAAATGAGACCTTGAGAGATTATATCCAGAGATGGATCACTTTGCATCATGCAGTGGAGAATTTATCAAATCACCAAGCAGTCTGTGCCTTTAAAGATGGTGTTTGCTATAGGGAGCTCAATCTGAAGTTCGGTCGGGCCAGAGATATGTCTCTGGATTGGATGATGGAGATTCCCACCAAGTATGCTAACGGCAAAGAATAATACCGACTCTGGATTGGCAAGAACAGACCAGTCACCCAGGACACTGGAGGAGGAAATTCCAGTCGGAAGCAGAAGTGAAAGGCTGAGGCAGCAGGTCCCGCTGCAGCGGCAGTGTTGAACCAAGGAAAGTTCAAGGGGAAGCCCAAAGGGCCTTGGATCCCTAAGAAAGTGAAGGATCAAGCAGGAAATGATGTGATGGATTTGCCGTGTCTTATACACACCAAAAAGGATGACGAGGGGAACCTGATTCTCCCCAAGCATACGACTCGACAATGTCGACTCCTAATCCAGAGCTTCCGAGAAAGCCAACCTAGTGAAAAGGACAAAGAGTCCGATAAGTTGGAAGACAAAGATGATGATGGTGGTTACCCCAATGTTAATGCCACCTTGGTGTTTTTGCTGATCTCGAGAGCAAAAGTCGACTGAAAGTTATTAACAGAGAGGTGAACATGGTTGCTCCGGCAACACCAAAGTATTTGAAGTGGTCAAAAACCCCTATTATATTTGACCATTCTGACCACCCGCCACGTGTTGCTACCCCCGGGCGGCAAGCGTTGGTGGTCGACCCAGTTGTTGCGGGCACCACACTGACCAAGGTTTTGATGGATGGTGGCAGTGGTCTAGATATCCTATACACTGAGGCCCTCAAAGGGATGGGCATTCTGATGTCCAAGATCAGCAAGAGCAACATGCGATTCCATGGAGTCATCCCAGAAAAGAAAGCTGACTCGCTCAGTTGGATCACTTGACGTGGTTTTTGGCGATGAGAATAATTACCGCAAGGAAAAGTTCACGTTTGAGGTAGTAGATTTCGAAAGTGCCTATCATGCCTTTTGGGCAGACCTGCCTATGCTAGCTTCATGGCTCGACTGTGTTATGTGTACCTCAAGATAAAGATGTCTAGCCCCAAAGGCGTGATAACGTTCGCAGGTAACCGGCAGAAAGCAGAAGATTGTCTTCAGGACGGTGCAAAGATAGCAGCTGAGAAGATGGCAGCAGTGGAGTTTCAAGCGTACCAGAAGGCTGCAGATCCGAGTGATTTGCCGCGTGCCATGAGGCGTGCGTCAGAGTCCGCATTTCAGTCGGTCGGCGAGACAAGCCAGTCCACATTCACCTGACTGATCCCAATGCTGCTCCAACCCATATCTCAATGACACTCGACAGCAAATAGGAAGAAGTGCTTATCCAGTTCCTCCGTGAGAACTTGGACATCATTGCATGGAAGCCATCTAACATGCCAAGTGTACCAAGGGGACTGGCTGAGCATCGTTTGTGAGTCGACCCAAAGGCAAAACCGGTTAAGGAGCATCTCTGTCGGTCCGCCATGGAGAAAAGAAAGGAAATTGGCCAGGAGGTGGCTCGGCTTCTGGCGGCCGAGTTCATCCGCGAGATATACCACTCCGAGTGGCTTGCCAATGTCGTTATGGTCCCCAAGAAAGATAAATCACTTCGAATGTGTATTGACTTCAAGCACATCAATCAGGCCTGCCCGAAAGATCATTTTCCTCTGCCCCGCATCGACCAGATAGTCGACTCAACTGTGGGATGTGAGTGACCGTCCTTTTTTGATGCTTATTCCGGGTACCATCAGATCCGACTATATGGACCCAACGAGATAAAGACATCTTTCATCACCCCGTTCGCGTGTTTTTGCAATGTTACTATGCCCTTTGGCCTCTGATACATCTCCAACGTATCTATAATTTTTTATTGTTCCATGCTATTTTATTACACGTTTTGGATGTTTATGGGCTTTATTTTACACATTTATATCATTTTTGGGACTAACCTACTAATCGGAGGCCCAGCCCGTATTGCTGTTTTTTCCCTATTTCAGTATTTTGAAGAAAAGGAATATCAAACGGAGTCCAAACGGAATGAAACCTTCGGGAGCGTGATTTTTTGGAACAAACGTGATCCAGAGGACTTGGAGTGCAAGCCAAGAAGCAGCCGAGGTGGCCACAAGGGTGGAGGGCGCGCCCACCCCAACAAGGCGCGCCCCCCTGTCTCGTGGGCCCCTCGGGCGGCCACCGACGTACTTCTTCCTCCTATATATACCCACGTACCCTGAAAACATCAAGGAGCCACCGAAACACAATTTCCACCGTCGTAACCTTCTATATCCGCGAGATCCCATCTTGGAGCCTTCGTCAGCGCTCCGCCAAAGGGGGAATCGACCATGGAGGGCTTCTACATCAACACCATAGCCCCTCCGATAAGTTGTGAGTAGTTTACCACAGACCTTTGGGTCCATAGTTATTAGCTAGATGGCTTCTTCTCTCTTTTTGGATCTCAATACCATGTTCTCCCCCTCTCTTGTGGAGATCTATTTGATGTAACTCTTTTTGTGGTGTGTTTGTCGAGATCCATTGAATTGTGGGTTTATGATCAAGTTTATCTATGAGAAATATTTGAATATCCTCTGAATTCTTTTATGTATGACTGAGTTATCTTTGCAAGTCTCTTCGAATTATCAGTTTGGTTTGGCCTACTAGATTGATCTTTCTTGCAATGGGAGAAGTGCTTAGCTTTGGGTTCAATCTTGCGGTGTCCTTTCCCAAGGATGTTAGGGCAACAAGGCACGATCTTGTATTGTTGCCATCGAGGATAAAAAGATGGGGTTTATATCATATTGCATGAGTTTATCCATCTACATCATGGCATCTTTCTTAATGCGTTACTCTATTCTTATGAACTTAATACTCTAGATGCATGCTGGATAGAGGTCGATGTGTGGAGTAATAGTAGTAGATGCAGGCAGGAGTTGGTCTACTTGTTGCGGACGTGATGCCTATATACATGATCATGCCTAGATAATCTCATAATTATTCGCTTTTCTAGCAATTGCTTGACAGTAATTTGTTCACCCACTGTAATACTTATGCTATCTTGAGAGAAGCCACTAGTGAAACCTTTGGCCCCGGGTCTATCTTTTATCATATAAGCTTTCAATCTACTTTTATTTGCATCTTTACTTTTCCAAACTATATCATAAAATACAAAAAATATATTTATCTTATCATACTATCTTTATCAGATATCACTTTTGCAAGTGGTCGTGATGGGATTGACAACCCCTTTATCGCGTTGGTTGCGAGTTCTTTGTTTGTTTGTGTAGGTGCGTGGGACTTTTGAGGAGCCTCCTACTAGATTGATACCTTGGTTCTCAAAAACTGAGGGAAATACTTACGCTTCTATTGCTGCATCACCCTTTCCTCTTCAAGGAAAACCAACGCAACCTCAAGACGTAGCAAGAAGGATTTCTGGCACCGTTGCCGGGGAGGTCTTCGCTCAAGTCAAGACATACCAAGTACCCATCACAAACTCATCTCCGTCGCATTTACATTATTTGCCATTCACCTCTCGTTTTCCTCTCCCCCAATTAACCCTTGCCGTTTTATTCGCCCTCTCTTTCCCAATTTTCTCCTCTATTTTTCGCTTGCCTCTTTTTGCTTGCTTGTGTGTTAGATCTTTTATCTTGTCTTAATGGCTAGTCCTCCTATCATTATTGTTACTCCCGAACATGAAATTCTTAATTTTAAACAAAGGGAGGGAGAAAATCTAAAAGATGCTTGGCATAGAATTTACAATGCTCAAAATAAATCTACTAGGAAGCTTTCTACTTCCTTTCTTCTTCACAATTTTTATGTAGGCATTACTCCTTGGAATAGATGCATTCTTGATACCATTACCAGAGGGGGTTTCTTGAGTAGCCATATGTTTGATGCTTATAATGCTATGTTAGATTTGTTGGGCCCGACACCTCTTTTGGTTAATGGAACTGTTTTAACTTTAGAACATGTGATGCAAAAGCTTGAAATTATTGAAAATAAAATTGCCACTATTGAGTTAATTCAAAATTTGGATAAAAAGAGCCACAACCAAATTACCCAATATGGATCTAAGGTTGGGACTACTCTGAATTTTTTTAAAGAAAAGGAACCTATAGTTAATGAAAGAATAAAACAAGATTCTATAAGAATTGGTAAACTTGAGGATATAATTACTAACTTAGGGTCTGCCTTTTCACCTATGAAAAATACTCCAACTCCTCCTATTAAATTTAGCAAATTAATATATGTTCCTAAAAATAGGGGTGAATCTTCTAGTAAGGAAAATACGGATCTCAAATCCATAAGTGTTCACCCTAGTTTTTGCACTATCATAAAGGAAACTTTTGCTTCAAATGAATGTCTTGATTTCTTGCCTAGGAGTTCAATCATCACTAAAAATGAAGAAACTCATAAAAGTCATAAGTGCTCTATTGAAGAATCGACTGCCAAAGATGGCACTACTTAGATCTATCTTCGCTTTTATGCCTAGCTAGGGGCGTTAAACGATAGTGCTAGTTGGGAGGCAACCCAAATTTCTTTGTGTTTTTTGTTTTTGTTCCTGTTTAGTAATAAATTTTTCATCTACCTTCTGTTTAGATGTGTTTTCATGTTTTATTTAGTGTTTGTGCCAAGTAGAACCTATAGGATAACCTATGATGATAGTTAATTTGATTCTGCTGAAAAACAGAAACTTTGCGCTCACGAGAAAAAAAATCAATAAATCACAGAAACGTTCTTTTGCATTGATTCTTTTTGCTGTAGATCAATAGACAAATTTTCCAGGACTTCCTATTTTTGTAGGATTTTTAGAGTTCCAGAAGGTTGCATTAGTTACAGATTACTACAGACTGTTCTGTTTTTGACAGATTCTGCCTTTCATGTGTTGTTTGCTTATTTTGATGCATCTATGGCTCGTATTAAGTGGTATGAACCATAGATAACTTGGAATACAGTAGGTTTAACACCAATATAAATAAATAGTGAGTTCATTACAGTACCTTATGTGGTGGTTTTGCTTTCTATCACTAATGGAGCTTATGAGATTTCCTGTTGAGTTTTGTGTTGTGAAGTTTTCAAGTTTTGGGTAAAGATTTGATGGACTATGGAATAAGGAGTGGCAAAAGCCTAAGCTTGGGGATACCAATGGCACCCCAATATATTCAATAATAGCCAAAAGCCTAAGCTTGGGTATGCCCCCGGAAGGCATCCCCTCTTTCGTCTTCGTTCATTAGTAACTTTACATGGAGCTATATTTTTATTCGCCACATGATATGTGTTTTGGTTGGAGCGTCGTGTATTATATTAGTATTTGCTTTTTAGTTTACCACAATCATCCTTGTTGTAGACACCTTTTGGGAGAAGCCTATTTGATTGAAATTTATTAGAATACTCTATGTGCTTCACTTATATCTTTTGAGCTAGATAGTTTTTGCTCTAGTGCTTCACTTATATCTTTTAGAGCACGGCGGTGGCTTAATTTTGTAGAAATTTCTAGTCTCTCATGCTTCACTTATATTATTTTGAGAGTATCTTAGAACAGCATGGTATTTTCTATGGTTATAAAATTGGTCCTAGAATGGTAGGCATCCAAGTTGGGTATAATAAAAAACTATTAGAGGAAGTGAATTGGATGCTATGATCAATTTGATACTTGATAATTGTTTTGAGATATGGAGGTAGTGATATTAAAGTCATGCTAGTTGGGCGATTATGAATTTAAATAATACTTGTGTTGAAGTTACAAGTCCCGTAGCATGCACGTATGGTTAAGTTGTGTAAGAAATTTGAAACATGAAGTGTCATTGGATTGTGCATCCTTATGAGTGGCGGTCGGGGATGAGCGATGGTCTTTTCCTACCAATCTATCCATCTAGTAGCATGCACGTAGTGCTTGATTTTTGATAACTTCGAACTTTTTGCAATAAGTATATGAGTTCTTTTGACTAATGTTGAGTCCATGGATTATACGCACTTTTACCTTTCCATCATTGCTAGCCTCTTTGGTACAGTGCATTGCGCTTTCTCACCTTGAGAGTTGGTGCAAACTTCACCGGTACATCCAAACCCCGTGATATGACACACTCTATCACACATAAACCTCCTTATATCTTCCTCAAAACAGCCACCATACCTACCTATTATGGCATTTCCATAGCCATTCCGAGATACATTGCCATGCAACTTTCCACCATTCTGTTTATCATCATGACGCGCATTAGTTTTGTCATATTGCCATTGCATGATCATGTAGTTGACATCGTAGTTGTGGCAAAGCCACTTTGCATAACTTTTCATACATGTCACTCTTGATTCATTGCCCATCCCGGTACACCGCTGGAGGCATTCATATAGAGTCATACCTTGTTCTAGTTTCCAGTTGTAATTCATGAGTTGTAAATCAATAAAAGTGTGATGATCATCATTATTAGAGCATTATCCCCAGAAAAAAAGGAAGGCCAAAGAAAAGAAAAAGAAAAAAACAGAAAGGCCAAAGAAAAAAAGAAAGGTCCAAAAGAAAAAATAAAAAAGGCCAAAAGAAAAAAAAGAAAAAAAATAAATAAAAAGGGGGCAATGTTACTATCTCTTTTTCCACACTTGTGCTTCAAAGTAGCACCATGTTCTAGAGAGTCTCATATGTTGTCACTTTCATATGCTAGTGGGAATTTTTCATTATAGAACTTGGCTTGTATATTCCTACAATGGGCTTCCTCAAAATGTCCTAGGTCTTCGTGAGCAAGCAAGTTGGATGCACACCCACTAGTTTTCTTTTGTTGAGCTTTCATACATTTATAGCTGTAGTGCATCCGTTGCATGGCAATCCCTACTCCTCATGTTGACATCAATTGATGGGCATCTCCATAGCCCGTTGATTATCCCCGTCAATGTGAGGCTTTCTCTTTTTTTTGTCTTCTCCACACAATCCCCATTATCATATCCTATTCCACCCATAGTGCTATATCCATGGCTCACGCTCATGTATTGCGTGAAAGTTGACAAAGTTTGAGATTATTTAAGTATGAAACAATTGCTTGGCTTGTCATCGGGGGTGTAGAATTTGGGAACATTTCTGTGTGACGAAATGAAGCATAACCTAACTATATGATTCTGTAGGGATGAACTTTCTTTAGCCATGTTTATTTGAGAAGACATGATTGCTTTTATTAGTATGCTTCAAGTATTACTATTTCTTATGTCAATATGAACTTTTATTTTGAATCATTTGGATCGGAACATTCATGCCACAATAAAGAAAATTACATTGGGAATTATGCTAGGTAGCATTCCACATCAAAAATTCTGTTTTTATCATTTACCTACTCAAGGACAAGCAGGAATTAAGCTTGGGGATGCTTGATACGTCTCCAACGTATCTATAATTTTTTATTGTTCAATGCTATTATATTACCCGTTTTGGATGTTTATGGGCTTTATTTTACAAATTTATATCATTTTGGGGACTAACCTACTAACCGGAGGCCCAGCCCGTATTGTTGTGTTTTTGACTATTTCAATATTTCGAAGAAAAGGAATATCAAACGGAGTCCAAACGGAATGAAACCTTCGGGAGCGTGATTTTTGGAACAAACGTGATCCAGAGGACTTGGAGTGCAAGCCAAGAAGCAGCCGAGGCGGCCACGAGGGTGGAGGGCACGCCCACCCCTACAGGGCGCGCCCCTGTCTCGTGGGCCACTCGGGCGGTCACCGACGTACTTCTTCCTCCTATATATACCCACGTACCTTGAAAACATCAAAGGAGCCACTAAAACACAATTTCCACCGCCGTAACCTTCTGTATCCACGAGATCCCATCTTGGAGCCTTCGCCGGCGCTCCGCCGGAGGGGGAATCGACCATGAAGGGCTTCCACATCAACACCATAGCCCCTCCTATGAGTTCTGAGTAGTTTACCATAGACTTTTGGGTCCATAGTTATTAGCTAGATGGCTTCTTCTCTCTTTTTGGATCTCAATACCATGTTCTCCCCCTCTCTTATGGAGATCAATATGATGTAACTCTTTTTGCGGTGTGTTTATCGAGATCCAATGAATTGTGGGTTTATGATCAAGTTTATCTATGAGAAATATTTGAATCTCCTCTGAATTCTTTTATGTATGATTGAGTTATCTTTGCAAGTCTCTTCGAATTATCAGTTTGGTTTGGCCTACTAGATTGATCTTTCTTGCAATGGGAGAAGTGCTTAGCTTTGGGTTCAATCTTGCGGTATTCTTTCCTAGTGACAGCAGGGGCAGCAAGGCACGTATTGTATTGTTTCCATCGAGGATAAAAAGATGGGGTTTATATCATATTGCATGAGTTTATCCCTCTACATCATGTCATCTTTCTTAATGCGTTACTCTATTCTTATGAACTTAATACTCTAGATGCATCCTGGATAGCGGTCGATGTGTGGAGTAATAGTAGTAGATGCAGGCAGGAGTCGGTCTACTTGTTGCGGACGTGATGCCTATATACATGATCATTCCTAGATAATCTCATAATTATTCGCTTTTCTATCAATTGCTTGACAGTAATTTGTTCACCCACCGTAACACTTATGCTATCTTGAGAGAAGCCACTAGTGAAACCTATGGCCCCCGGTTCTATCTTTTATTATATAAGCATTCAATCTACTTTTATTTGCATCTATACTTTTCCAATCTATATCATAAAATACCAAAAATATATTTATCTTATCATACTATCTCTATCAGATCTCACTTTCGCAAGTGGCCGTGAAGGGATTGGCAACCCCTTTATCACGTTGGTTGCTAGTTCTTTGTTTGTTTGTGTAGGTGCGTGGGACTTTTGAGGAGCCTCCTACTGGATTGATACATTGGTTCTCAAAAAGTGAGGGAAATACTTACGCTACTATTGCTGCATCACCCTTTCCTCTTCAAGGAAAACCAACGCAAGCTCAAGACGTAGCAACCTCAAGAATGCTGGCACCACGTTCATGCGCATGATTCAGAAGTGTCTGCTCACTCAAATCAGTCGGAATGTGGAAGCATACATGGATGACATACTGGTTAAGTCACGCAAAGGTTCTGACCTGCTAACTGACCTCGCTGAAACCTTTGCCAACTTAAGAAAATATGATATCAAGCTCAATCCATGAAAATGCACATTCGGAGTCCCCGGTGGAAAGTTGCTCGGTTTCCTAGTTTCTGACCAGAAAAGATTGTCACAATCCTCCGAATGAAGCGCCCTGTGAATGTGCATGATGTTCAGAAGCTTACTGGTTGTTTAACCGCATTGAGTCGATTCATCTCACGCCTCAGTGAAAAGGCACTGTCTCTTTACCGACTGATGAAGAAGTCTGACAAGTTCGAGTGGAACGATGAAGCCGAAGCAGCGTTTGAAGAGCTCAAAACCCTGCTTTCGACCCAGCCGGTGCTTGCCGCTCCAGTCAGCAAGGAGCCCTTACTGCTTTACATCGCAGCCACTGGACAGGTTGTTAGCACAGTGCTCATGGTCGAGCGGGAATAAGAGGGCAAAGCCTTCAAAGTTCAGTGCCCTGTGTATTACATTTCAGAAGTCTTGACCCCGTCCAAGCAGAGATACCCTCATTATCAGAAGCTTGTTTATTGGATTTACCTGACCACGAAGAAAGTTGCACACTATTTCTCTGACCACTCGGTTTCAATCGTCAGCGACGCTCCATTATCTGAAATTCTGAATAACAGAGATGCAACTGGTCGAGTGGCAAAATGGGCGATTGAACTCCTTCCTTTAGATATCAAGTTTGAGGCAAAGAAGGCCATCAAGTCTCAAGCAATTGTAGATTTCCTTGCAGAGTGGATAGAACAACAGCCGACTCAGATTCTGTCGGAACAATGGACCATGTTCTTTGATGGATCCAAGATATTGAATGGCTTTGGTGCAGGAGTAGTTTTAGTGTCCCCACGAGGAGACAAGCTCAGTTATGTCCTCCAGATCTACTTTGATTCTTTAAACAATGAAGTTGAGTATGAGGCGCTATTGTATGGGTTGCGTATGTCCATTTAACTCAGCGTTCGGCGCTTGATGGTCTATGGTGACTCAGACTTAGCGGTTAATCAAGGAATGAAGGAATGGGATGTTAGGAATCCAGCAATGACCAGTTATTGCAATGCAGTGAGAAAGCTAGAGAAGAAGTTTGAGGGGTTAGAGCTCCACCACATACCACGAATCAAGAATCAAGCTGCTGGTGATCTGGCAAAGATAGGTTCCACTCGGAAGCCTATCCCCAGCAACGTGTTCTTGGAGCATCTCCACACCCCATCAGTACAAGAATATCCCTTCAAAGAAGAGCCCTTGCAACCAAGAAGTTCAACCAACCCGACTAAGATTGAGGTTCCAGCTGTGGTCGACTTGATCATGCCCAATTGGACGGTTCCGTACATCGCGTACATTCTTAGCCAGGCCCATCAAAAAACCTTGACTCAAGCACTGCCATCAGTTTCATCAAAGTGTTGATATTCAAATATGGAGTTCCTCACCACATTATCATGGATAATGGCTCCAATTTTGATTCTGATGAGTTCAAGGTGTTTTGTGCATCCCAAGGCACTCGGGTTGACTATGCGTCCGTAGCACACCCGCAGTCGAATGGGCAAGCAGAAAGGGCGAATGGTTTGATCCTTCAAGGGTTAAAAGCCCGACTGATGCGCGACCTCAAGCACACTGCTGGAACTTGGGTGATTGAGTTACCATCCGTCCTATGGGGGCTGAGAACAATGCCGAACCAGTCGACTGACCGAACCCCTTTCTTCCTAGTGTACAACGTTCAGGCTGTGTTTCTGAGTGACTTGCTGCACAATGCTCCCCGGGTGGAACTCTTCTCAGAAGCTGAAGCTGAGTAGGAACACGAAGACGTAGTCGATCTCCTAGAAGAGGAACGCGAGATGGATCTGATTTGGTCGACCATCTATCAGCAAGATCTGCATCGATTCCATGCCCGTAATGTCAGAGGTCGAGCATTCCAGAAAGGAGACCTTGTGCTCCAAGTGGATCAGAAACAGCCTCACAAGCTTGCTCCTGCCTGGGAAGGTCCCTTCATCATCACCAAGGTGCTTCAGAATGGAGCGTACCACATCTACAACATAGCCAAGAATATGGACGAGCCTCGCGCAAGGAACGCAGAGCTTCTTCTCCCTTTCTATACCTGAAATCACTCGGATCAACGAGTTATAATAAGAAGTCCTCCAGTTTGCTTACCAAAGATAAGGTTTTTGCAGTATCTTAATGATTGATTTCCCGTAATCATTTGTGTCTGAATCCCTCAGTGGGTGGCTTAGCCGCGAACCTGATTCGCCTAAGTTAAAAAACACTCCGAGTGGAGAGCAATCCTCCCACTCGGGGGCTCACACTACAAAAAAAAGACACATCTGTAACATTTTGGATCGAATGAAATTTTTTTCTGTCATACTTATGACACTTCTATGATGATAATTGTGACAAAACCCAGTATCATCATAGATGTGGTGAGCTCCTACTTCTATGACAAAAAATCATGACAGAAAATGAGCTTTTCGTCCTGGGCGAGCCGGAGACACAGCTGCATGACATTCTTTGGGCCGTCCATGACGGAAAAAAACGTGGTAAAAGCGAGGGCGACGAAAATATCGGTGAGTTCCCGCTTACGGTGGGTGGTCGGGGGCAGAGCGATGCACGTTTATCTCGTACACGTACGCGTGTGTTTGCGAGGCGTTGGGCTCTAACTGAACCTATGCGAGGCGTTTGCCTAACTAAACTCGAGCGATTGCACTACAGGTTACGCGTTATTGAACCCGGGTGATCGAGCGATTCTTTCGCTGCCACTACTAATGGAAGCCGGTCGGTGCTACCTCTGGATGAACAGTGAGCGTTGCTGGGGGGGTTTGGATGAACAGTTCCCGGTGGGGGTGGATGAACAGGACCCCGATCGAGCCGGTTGGGGTTGGATGAACAGGACCCCATGGAGAGCTAGATGAACAGGACGACCCCATGGAGGGCTGGTTGAACAGTAGCCTGTGGAGGGCTGGTTGAACAGTAGTCAGTGGACGTCTGAATGAACAGTAGCCCGTGGAGGGGTGTGAAAGTGCAACTATCCCTAGGTGGTTTTAGTAATTCCTAACAACATATAGCTCATTGAGCTAATGCTATTTAAAGGTAAATATTTCAGGAAAGCTCAATGATTGGCATGGCATGGATGAGAAAACTGGATCCCTCAAAATGCTATGAACAAAGGAATTGACTCAAGCTCAAAGCACAAGACTCTACATTTTCTATTTTAGTGATCCAAGATCACATTGAGTCTATAGGAAAAGCAATACTATCAAGGAGGGTTGAGGTGTTGCTTAATGAGGTTCTTGCTCAAAGTGCTTAGTGATATGCTCCAAAGCCCTCAACTACTTTCTCACATCCACATTTGTCCCAAACCAAAAGTCAAACTCGGCCCCACCGAATCTTTCTATCCGGCGCCACCGAGTTCAGATGTCATAGCCACTGCCACAAACCCTAGTCTTTTCGGTCTCACCGATAGGGATCTCGGTCTCACCGAGATGGGATTGCAATCTCTCTATTTCCCTTCATAATGTTTCGGTTAAACCAAGATGAGCGATCGGTCCCACCGAGATTGCAATGAAAACTCACTGTTTCCATTTCGTAACGTTTTGGTCTAACTGAGATGAGCGAATCGGTCCCACCGAGTTTGCCTGACCAACCCTCTGTGTGTCTATTACCAAAATTGGTCTCACTGAGTTTGTGCAATCGGTCTCACTGATATTATGTTATGCCCTAACCCTAACCATATCGGTCCCACCGAGATGACATGTCGGTCCCACCGAAAATCCTAACGGTCACATTGTTCACTAAATCAATCTGACCGAGTTTAAGGTTTCGGTCCCACCGAGTTTGGTAAGTTGTGTGTAACGGTTAGATTTTGTGTGGAGGCTATATATACCCCTCCACCCACTCTTAATTCGTGTAGAGAGCCATCAGAACATGCCTACACTTCCAATATACATTTTATGAGAGAGAACCACCTACACTTGTGTTGAGGTCAAGATATTCCATTCCTACCACATAAATCTTGATCTCTAGCCTTCCCCAAGTTGCTTTCCACTCAAATCTTCTTTCCACCAAATCCAAATCCTGTGAGAGAGAGAATTGAGTGTTGGGGAGACTATCATTTGAAGCACAAGAGCAAGGAGTTCATCAACAACACACCATTTGTTACTTCTTGGAGAGTGGTGTCTCCTAGAATGGCTAGGTGTCACTTGGGAGCCTCCGACAAGATTTTGGAGTTGAACCAAGGAGTTTGTACGGGCAAGGAGATTGCCTACTTCGTGAAGATCTACCCCTAGTGATGCAAGTCCTTCGTGGGCGATGGCCATGGTGGGATAGACAAGGTTGCTTCTTCGTGGACCCTTCATGGGTGGAGCCCTTCGTGGACTCGTGCAACTGTTACCCTTCATGGGTTGAAGTCTCCATCAATGTGGATGTACGATAGCACCACCTATCGAAACCACGGCTAAAAGATCTCTGTGTCAACATTGCGTTTGCTCCCTCAAACTAATCCCTTTACCTTCATATGCAATTGTTTTACATTCCGCTACTATACTCTTATTATTGCATGTGTAGGTTGATTGCTTGACTTGTGCTAAGTTGCTAAAATCTGCCAAGAACTAAAATTGGGAAAAGGCTAGATTTTTATTTGGTCAAGTAGTCTAATAACCCCCCCCCTCTAGACATACTTTTGATCCTAGAAGTGGTATCAGATCTTTGATCTCCATTTGCTTTGATTTCCATAGCTTTTGGTGGTCATAGCCTTGGTTTCACAACCTAGGAGAGTATGGCGTCTAGCGAGGAAAATTACCACCTTAGAGGTCCTTACTTTGATGGTACTAATTTTGCTAGTTGGAAGCATAAGATGAAAATGCATATTCTTGGACATAACCTCGTCGTTTGGGCTGTTGTGTGTATTGGCTTGCAAGGTGAATTCTTTGATGGGAGAGAACCGAACCATGAAGCTACCACGGAAGAGTTGAAGATGTTGCAATACAATGCTCAAGCTTGTGATATCCTCTTCAACAGATTGTGCCCCGAAGAATTCAACAAAATCAGCCGTCTTGAGAATGCAAAGGAAATTTGGGATACATTGATTGACATGCACGAAGGTACCGACTCCATCAAGGAATCCAAATTGGATGTGCTTCAAAGTCAACTTGACAAGTTCAAAACGAAGGATGGTGAAGGTGTCGCTGAGATGTACTCTAGGCTTGCTCTCATCACAAATGAGATTGCCGGCTTAGGAAGTGAAGAGATGACCGACAAATTCATCATCAAGAAGATCCTATGAGCCTTGGATGGAAAATATGATACCATGTGCACATTGATCCAAATGATGCCCAATTACAAAGGTCTCAAGCCAACAGAAGTCATTGGAAGAATTGTTGCTCATGAGATGTCACTCAAGGATAAGGAGGAGCTCCCCAACAAGTCAAGTGGTGCTTACAAAGCCTCATGTGAAGCTCCCACATCATCAAGTGAGAAACAAACCTTCAATGAAGAATTGAGCCTAATGGTGAAGAACTTCAACAAATTATACAAGAGTAGAAGCAAGGAAAGAAGTTCCAAGTCAAGGTCCTACAATGACAAAAGATCTTCTAGTCGTGAGCGTAATTGCTACAATTGTGGAAGACCCGGACACTATTCCAATGAGTGTGCGGCTCCCTACAAAAGAAGAGAAGATTCTCCAAAAAGTAGGAGTAGAAGAGAAGAATCACCATCAATAGAAAGAAGGAGTAGAGATGATCGTTATGAACGAAGAACATCCTGCAGAACCAAGGATTCAGAAAGTAAGGACAAGTCATCAAGGAGCTACACAAAACGAAGACATCAAGCTCATGTTGGTGAATGGGTATCCGGCTCCGACTCCGACAATCACTCTGAGAGAAGCTATCACTCCGACTCCGAATATACTCAAGATGAAGGTGTTGCCGGTTTAGCACTTGTGTCAACCAACTCCTATGACATATTTGACTCACAAAATGAAGTACTTGGAAGATGCTTCATGGCTAAAGGCCCAAAGGTATCACACCCCGAGTATGTTGATTTCAATAGTGATGAAGATGACTTTTAGGTGATGATGATTTACTTGTTGACAACTCTAGTGATGAAAACTATGATGAAACATCAAATAATCATGGTAATCAAGATACAATGAATGACAATGATAAGGAGAAGATTGAGCGCCTAACTAAAGAACTAAACACTCTTAAGTTAGCTCATGAAACTATCTTGGAAGATCATCGAGAACTTTTAAAGACTCATGAGAAGTTATGCTTTGAAAAGCTCAACCTTGAGCAAGAGCATGAGTTTTTAAAGGCAATCAATGATGATCTTCGCAAGAAAAGTTCTTCTTATATTGCCAAGCATTTACTCTTATCTACTTACATGCCACAAGTCAAGTCTAGTAACAAGAACAAGAAAGATTCTTCTTCTAGTAGTAACAATAATCATGCTAAATCCAATGCTGTTGCTTCTAGTAGCTCTCTTGATTCCACTAATGATTCTCTTAGCCAAGTTACACTTGAGCAAGAAAATAGTTTATTGAAGGGAATTATAGAGAAAGGTGTTTACAAGAGTCTTGCCGGAAGTAAGCAATTTGAGGAAATTGTACGCAAGCAAGGAAGGCACCGGAAGAATCAAGGTATTGGTTTTGAACGAAAGTTCAATGCCAATGGAGTTGAGTGGGAAGAAGATCAATACCCCAAGACGAAGTTTGTTCCTCAACAAGAGAAGTATGATCCTACTTCTTTCAAAGGGACACAAGATCAAGATGATCTTCCACCACAAGACCACAAGCAAAAAGGCAAGGACAAGCTTCAAGAGGAGATTGATGCACTTGAAGAAGCTCCTCGGGCCTTGGTCAAGGGGTTCCCAAGACTACATCAAGTTCTACTTCAACAAGTACGACTACAACTCCAAGGATTCCCATCAAGATGATGTGGATCCCAAAGAAGAAGAACTAGAGAGTTCTTGAGGGTGACTCCGCCAACGTACTTCACTCATATCATTTTGGCAAGGACAAGTGCAATCAACTTCCACATCTTGCACTAGTTCAAGGAGTCACAAACCCTCTTGTTGGTAAGACAAGGGACAAGGTAACCTAATGCTTTCATGGACATCATCTTGTCTATGCATCACTCTATGTCTATGGATATCCTTGTTTGTTCCTTGTGCGGCTAAGCCGTGTAGGTATTGAAAGTGCAACTCACTCCAATGGATTACTCCAAATGATCTACATCAACATTGAGCATCCACATCTTCAACACATACATCAAGTCATCATCGACAAAACCCAAGGTTAGTTCATCCCTCTTAGGGGGATCTCACATCTAGGGGAGCTTTACTCTAAGAATTGAGCTAAAGCAACTCTAATGGTGTGAACACAACAATGCTTTATGTAAAAGTGGTAACCCCACTTGTGCTTAAACGATGAGTATGGCCTATGATCAAATGTTCTCATTTGACTCCTAAGTCAATATACTCATATATAGATGACCTAGTCATCGCCAATTATTTGTTAGATGCTAGAATTGGTTGTGCATGCTTTGCCACATATTTAATTTGCCATTTTATTCTATGAGCATGTTGGTTGCATATTTTTCTCATTCAAGGACATCCACTTGATGTTTTGATTGTTTGTTTCCTTCTCTTTTGCCAAGTGGATGGACAAGAATGCCTAAGAACCTTCTCTAGCTATCTATGCTTTTCTTGTCTCAAACTCTATTCATGCTACATCAAAAATTTTGATCAAGTCAGATTCGAACCACTCTGTGTGAGGAGCACTCGGAGTCCCCGATTCGTCATAGACTTAAACTTCCAAAACCTCTTTGTGCATTTTGGTCTGACCGATTCACCATTTTCGGTCACACCGAGATCACTAAGTTGATAGGTTTTCAACCTCGGTGCAACCGATTAGAACTTTTCGGTCACACCGAGTTGCAGTAACTGCTTGCAGTTTTGCATCTCGGTGCCACCGAGTTGTTCCACTCGGTCACACCGACAGGGTCAGGCTATATATACCCCCGGGTCAAAGTTTGGAATTTTTTTCGAAACCCCTTCGCCCGCGCATAGCGTGCTCTGCCTTCTCGGGTCTCTGGATCGTCCCTTGTCGCCAGCGACCTCCCACCGCTAGTCTCCGCCGCCATCAACGGCATTCTGCCCTGCCGTTGCCTCCGTAGCAAGTTCATCGCCGAACTAGGGTATGGACTTGAAACTTTGTGCTATCCTTAACTACGATTCCTAGCACATTGCATTGCCATGAATCTTGCCACGTTTGAAATCATTCTATCCAGCGAAAGCACTCCGTAGATTAGGTCTGATTTGAAAAATTAGGATTAGGTTTCCGCCGAATTCATCTCGGACCGACCGAGTTGTAGAAATCGGTCTCACCGATTTGGCTCAGGCCATTGCACATTTGATTCTTGGTCTGAGGAGAATTGCAAATCGGTGTGACCGAGATCGATTCTTTGTGAAACCCTAGCAGTCTCGGTGCCACCGAACTGTGACTCGGTCTGATTGAGTTCACTAGTTTAGGTTCCAAAAGCTGCTTCGGTATCACCGAGTTTACAAATCGGTAGCTCCGAAATGCTTTATGTGGAAAACTAAAACTAAGTTTTTGATTCAATTATTTTGCAATAACCTCTATGCTTTGTGATGCTCATCCACCCCACCTCATCTACATCTATTCACAGGGTCTGCTGTCAGTGAGTTTGCAATATGTCTGATCAAAGTGACAGTCGGAACAAGTCAGAGGAGCAAGCTCAGATGAGTGAGGGCACTAGTCCCTCTAGCAGTTATGATGAGGGTAGCAGGAGCACACCCAGCGATTTGCCAAAAGCAGCCACTAGGACAAGGAAGAAGAAAACCTTAGATTCTGAAGACGAGGACTATGTGGCTGTTGAAGATGAGGCCACTTCTAAGAAGAAGGTGCTGAAAAAGGAGTATGGCACAGCTGATACCACAAAGCCAGGAATGAAAACAAAAGTTCCAGCAAGAAGAGTTCTTATGTCAAAGGCCAGAGCATCCACTCAAGAGACTTTGGGATCTGAACCCAAAAAGGTTGTTGAAGAAGGAGAGGAGAAGGAAAGAAAGAGAGGGGGATGGTGCAAGAAAGTTGACCCAATGGCAGAATTTGAGAAGCACTCTTCTGATGAGGCAGAAGACGAGGAAGAGGATGCTGCACCAGCTCCTAAAGCTCAAAAGCTAATGGGAGATGCAATCAAGTCAGGGGCTGCTCTATCTAAGCCCAAATATGCTCCCAAGGCTGCTGCTCCAGCACCAAAGCCTAAACCCAAGAGGAACACCAAAAGTACTGCATCAGAAAAGAACAAGGCCCCAGTGCCTGAAGCTGCTGAAGAAGATGATGATTCTATTGTTCTGAGAAAGTTGAAGCCCAAGATTCCTGACCATAATGATGCTCATCCAGTTGCTGAAGACATGCATATCAGAAAGGATGCTGGACTGAGATTGTGGAGACAGTCAGATCCTTATGCTGTGAGGAGAAGGACAACAGTTGACTACAGATTCCACACAAAGGAGCAACAGGACTTTTATGAAACAATTTTGCTTGACAAGAAGCCCATTGTGTGTGACATGAGATGGATCAACTTGGAGTACATCAAGAAGAATGAAGCTCACTATCCAGTAGTTTATGACAGCTTCAAGTCTTGTGGAGTAGATGGCTTTGTTACCCAGAACCTCACAAAGTGGAATGATGAGCTCATCATGCAATTTTACTCCACAGCTCACTTCTACCCAGATGGGAGGATTGTCCGGAAGTCTAAAGGTACTAGGTACCAATCCACAGTTGAAGAATGGGCTGAGCTGATCAATGCCCCTAAGGAATCTGAAGATGATTTGGATGTATATGCAGAGAAGAAGAAAGACCACAACTCTATGGCTCACATGTACAGAGAGATTCCAGAAAAGGCTTTGGAAACTCACAAGCTTGGACTTGTACACTTTTTGTTGTCTGGTCTGCCTACAATCAATTGGATCCTTAGGCATACATTGCTTCGCAAGTCAGGAGATCACACGATGATCAGAGGGCATGCTATCAACTTGCTGCACTTGTTTGATATACCTCAGAAATTCAAAGTCATGAGCCTTATTGTAGAAACAATCAAGAGAACAACATCTCAGAAGAGGAGTTGTGGGTATGCTCCACACATTTAGGAGCTCATCAACTCGAAGATGGGCATAGGCACATATATTTTGGATAAGGAGCATCTACCCTATACCCTGAATTTGAAGACAACACTGTTGAGATGAATGAGGAGGAACCATCATCTGTGCAAGCACATGAAAAGAGAGAGAAAGCAAGGGCAGAGAAAGCTGCAGAGATGCCAACTGCTGAAGAGGCATCTCAAGTGTTTCTAAAGAGCAAGCAAGACCAGCTTGGATACTTGATTGCCTCTACCTTGAGGATTGAGAAGGGCTTGGCCACCCTGACTCAAAACCAGGAGAGCTTGGAGACAATCATACAGCAGAAGTTTTATGCACTTTATGTGAAGGTCACAGAAATCCAAACTGCAGTTGAGCAACTTCAGGAGGATGTAGAGGAGAAGAAGGGCAAGTCTACTACAGATGCATTTGCCAGAGTGCCCAGAGGACAGAGATCTGCTGCAGTGCCTATTCCAGACACCAGAGCTACATCTTCTGCACCAGCTGCCACAGCCTCAGTGCCACCAGCTCCAGCACCCACTCCACCAGCTCCAACTACATCAACTGATGCTTTCGTCCTTGGAGTCATATCTACACCACATCATGAAGACCAGGCCTAACAGTTGTTTAGCACTATGCATTTTTTGAACTTTTTGGTAACTTATTGCCAAAGGGGGAGAAAAATGTAGATCATAGGCTTCGAGAGAGAGAGTGTGTGTGTTGCTTTTTATCTCTCTTGCTTTTGGTGGTTGAACTTCCTTATTGTGTGTTTGCTTGATACGTTATGTCTTTTGTGAGATACTTGGATCATCATGTGTTTGATCATATGCTACCTTAATACTTGTTGGATGACATTATCTTTTATATCCTTATATGATCATTTACTTTGCTTGGTGATGAGTGCATGTGTTTAATTATCATCATTTTGAGCGCTCCACCAAGATGTATGTGACATGGAAGAGTGAACCATGATCCTAACTCATTGTGCATTTGCAGTCCAAAGCAAATTTTAAATAGTGCACAAATTTAGGGGGAGCTCTTGCTTTTCACATACTTCTCAAAGCGACGATGTTTTTCAATCTTATTATGATTTGTCGAAGCTTTGATCTATATGTTGTCATCAATTACCACAAAAGGGGCAGATTGAAAGTGCAACTATCCCTGGGTGGTTTTGGTAATTCCTAACAACATATAGCTCATTGAGCTAATGCTATTTCAAGGTAAATATTTCAGGAAAGCTCAATGATTGGCATGGCATGGATGAGAAAAGTGGATCCCTCAAAATGCTATGGACAAAGGAATTGGCTCAAGCTCAAAGCACAAGACTCTACATTTTCTATTTTAGTGACCCAAGATCACATTGAGTCTATAGGAAAAGCCAATACTATCAAGGAGGGTTGAGGTATTGCTTAATGAGGTTCTTGCTCAAAGTGCCTAGTGATATGCTCCAAAGCCCTCAACTACTTTCTCACATCCACATTTGTCCCAAACCAAAAGTCAAACTCGGCCCCACCGAATCTTTCTATCCGGCGCCACCGAGTTCAGATGTCATAGCCACTTCCACAAACCCTAGTCTTTTCGGTCTCACCGAGATGGGATTGCAATCTCTCTGTTTCCCTTCATAACGTTTCGTTTAAACCAAGATGAGCGATCGGTCCCACCGAGATTGCAATGCAGACTCACTATTTCCCTTTCGTAATGTTTCGGTCTAACTGAGATGAGCGAATCGGTCCCATCGAGTTTGCCTGACCAACCCTCTGTGTGTCTATTACCAAAATTGGTCTCACCGAGTTTGTGTAATCGGTCTCACCGAGATTACATTATGCCCTAACCCTAACCATATCGGTCCCACCGAGATGACATGTCGGTCCCACCGAAAATCCTAACGGTCACATTGTTTACTAAATCGGTCCGACCGAGTTTCAGGATTCGGTCCCACCGAGTTTGGAAGTTGTGTGTAACGGTTAGATTTTGTGTGGAGGCTATATATACCCCTCCACCCACTCTTCATTCATGGAGAGAGCCATCAGATTCCAATATACATTTTCTGAGAGAAACCACCTACACTTGTGTTGAGGTCAAGATATTCCATTCCTACCACATAAATCTTGATCTCTAGCCTTCCCCAAGTTGCTTTCCACTCAAATCTTCTTTCCACCAAATCCAGATCCTGTGAGAGAGAGTTGAGTGTTGGGGAGACTATCATTTGAAGCACGAGAGCAAGGAGTTCATCAACAACACACCATTTGTTACTTCTTGGAGAGTGGTGTCTCCTAGATTGGCTAGGTGTCACTTGGGAGCCTCCGACAAGACTGTGGAGTTGAACCAAGGAGTTTGTACGGGCAAGGAGATCACCTACTTCGTGAAGATCTACCCCTAGTGAGGCAAGTCCTTCGTGGGCGACGACCATGGTTGGATAGACAAGGTTGCTTCTTCGTGGACCCTTTGTGGGAGGACCCTCCGTGGACTCGCGCAACCATTACCCTTCGTGGGTTCAAGTCTCCATCAACATGGATGTATGATAGCACCACCTGTCGGAACCATGGCTAAAAAATCTCTGTGTCAACTTTGCGTTTGCTCCACTACAAAAAAAGTACACTTCCGTGATGATACGTGTTTGTCAAAGTAGGTCGCATTTTTTGTCGTGCATGTACATCCATTCCAAATTTATGACAGAATCAAGATAGTCATACATGTGCTGTCGTAGAAGTGTTCCATGACATTACCAAAATTATCATCACGGAAGTGTTCACTTCCATGACGATAAATCGCGCGTCACAGAAGTGCTTTCGTCAAGGGTGACCGACACGTGGCATCCACCATAACGGAACGCCGTTAAGCTATCGGGTCGGGTTTTGGATCCGATAACCCGTTAACAGCCCCGACCAATGGGGATTTTCCACATGTAAATTCATCATTGGCTGGAGGAAACACGTGTCGGCTCATCGTTGGGACATATGTCATCCACTCATTGGACAAAAGGCGCCTATGATACGTCGACACGTGGCACGGCCAATCAAGTTTAAATGGGCCGACCCAACTAAATGCCCACAAGATTTTGCGGCCCTTAATGGGCCGGCCCAGTTAAAGGCCCACGAGATTTTGCAAACTATAATGGCCTGGCCCAGCTAAAGGCCCACAAGATTTCGCGGGCCATAATAGGCCGGCCCAGGTAAAGGCCCACAAGATTTTTGTGTGCCATAATGGGCCGGCCCAGGTAAAGGCCCACAAAATTCTTGTGGATTATAATGGGCCGGCCCAGCTAAAGGCCCACGAGATTGCGCTGACATTAATGGGCCGGCCCAGCTGTAGGCCCACAAGATTATGAGGACCCTAGTAGGCCGGCCCATTAACTGGCTGCCATGTTTTCGGCCAAATGTCGGCCCATAATTGATCCGATCCATTAATGGTCTGCCACGTTCCGGGCCTAATAATGGCCCATATAAGATCCGGCCCGTTAAAAGCCTCCCACTTTCTGGGCCAAATCACGGCTCAGATCAGGTCCGGCCCTTTAAGAGGCTTTGGGCTCAATTATGGCCCATATCAGATTCGGCCCGTTGACTGGATGCTATGCTTTTGGGCCCACTTGCTAAAGGCCCATTTAGTAATTCGGCCTGATATTAGTTTCGGCCTATTAAGGGCCCATTTAACATTTCGGCCCTATATTAATTTTGGCCTGTTAAAAGCTCGTCATATAGTTGGGCCTAACTACGGCCCGGTTTGCATCCGGCATGCTTGCAGCTGATATCTGATTGGGCCAAACAAGGACCGAGACAACTTTGGCCTTTTAAAAGCCCGTGAATTGATTCGCACAATCATGGGCCGGGGTCCATTTCGGGCTGCCGCCGGCCCATTAGCTATTCGGCATGTTTCAGGCCCAACCTACTTCTCAGCCTCCTAAAAGCCCATTGAGTTTTCCTGCGAAAATAGGGCCGAGGGTTACTCGGCTTATTAAAGGGCCGAATGTACTAGTGGGCCAGTTTGACGAGGCCCATGATGCGGATCATACATCGTGATTGCATGACGGCCCAATTATGTACCATAATTTTACAGTTTGGCCGGTTTACTGCGAAGACAGGACATATATACAGTAAAATAACTGCAGCATCGTGAATAAGAAAAAACCTAGACTATACAATAAAGAAATTACGGCATATTACATCCACTGGGCATCAAAGTTCACCACTATGATAATAAAGCACAAGCAGACAGCAGATTACATACACTGGGCATCAAAGATCGCCACCAGTGCAAATAAACACGCCAACAAAATAATATACAAAACCGACATCACTTCAATAGAGTTCAAGAAAGGTTAGCCCTGCTGGGGAGCTGCAGCGCAAGCAGCTTAGAAAGATCATGAGACTGCGCTTGTTCAACACTTATATCTTCCTCACTCTGAAAGATAAACAAGCAGACAGATGTCAGGTTTCGCACATAAAAGTATCAGTGCTGACAATTCATCACATTTCTTACTGACGAATAATGTGACACAGTTTAAAATTGCATTAACACAATATGATATTGTTCAGGTCAAGACATGGCAGGAAATGACATTGTGAAGGAGTTGGCAGCTTCACGACACCACTGGATTACAGATCAAGAACTCATAAGTATCAATGGTTAGTGTGTTGTAAATTTATCTCATTTCAGATTGGCAAATAAAGAGATGGTTTAAATAATAGTAGAATGATATGACATTATTCATAGTAAAGAAATTGCAGAATATGACATTGTGCTGTAGTGGGTAGGTTCACCACACCACTGGATTACGGATGAAGAACAACAGCATACATGCAGTGCAAAAGAAGATCACTTGCTCTGAATAGTTTAATTTACATGGTATGAAGAAGGAACTTGGTTGTACAACTGAAAACTTAAATTGAGAAGGACAAACTTTTGTTTATGAACTACATAATAAACTTTAATCATGCAATTTGATGCAAACACCAAAAATAAACAGCTGTTGCAATCATGCCTAACCAAATATACACAACAAAGTTTGAAGGCTTGAGAAGGACAAACTTACATTACTGGTGAAGACAGTCTCTATAAAGCCCTTGTCCATGCTGATGGGGGGGCAATTCAAGAAGTTTAGCACATAATCTTCTTCATAAGCATTGCCTTTATTCTACATTTTGTTAAGAGTAAATATAGATGTGATAATATACGAAAAAATGGAGAATATCTAAGATAAGATGAAGAGTGATGCTACATAACCAAGTAGCTATAAATGTATGTGCAGCGATACAGGCAAAAGGCATAGCCAAGAGCAATGCACAGCTAAACTTTTTCAGTACCAACCTTATGGTAAGAGTAAATATAGATCTAATGTGTAGAAAATGGAGGGCAAAGGAAAATAAGCTGCAGAGTGATGGTACATGAACAACTACCTGTCAATATAAGTACACTGATAAAGGACAACATGTACTTACAAGAACAATGCAGAGCTAAAAAAATTCATTGGCATTGGATATATTCTACACTAATGTAACCATTCATATAGATCAGATAATTTGGAGCGAACAATTGATAAGCAAGCTATCATGCATACTTTTGTCACATAATGAACCAGGTATGTATGCAAGTACAGTGATACAGGACAACAGGTACTAATAAGAGCAAAGCAGCGGGCAACATATTTGCGATATCCTGTCGTTCTTTTCAAACCGGAATTCTTCTTCGAGCCGATTTCCTGCAAAAAAGATCCATAAGGCACATGCGGAAAAGTAGAAGTTCAAATTGTCATGTGATTTCATAGACAGTACCTCATCACAGGAACGAGACCAGTGCATAACAAGGTTTTTCCATTCAATGTCTTCTAAATTTAGCACAGGAGACTTCACTGGAAATTCGTTTATAGACTTGCCATCAAAGTGTGATTTCCTCAGGCAACACCAATACTGCTGCAATGCTTCCTTGAAAAGCACAAGCAAGCTTTGCTCATCATGACTATCCAGATTGACCCTCACCTAGTTACAACAATGTAATGTAAATCATTGATGTGTTCGATCAGCAGAAAACAGGAAAACATGAATAATAGCACTTACACATAAGTTGGACAGGAAGATGTCAAAATGGTGTTTGTCTTCACTATAATCTTCCCATGATGGGAATATATGCACATAGTCCCTAACAACATTGAAAGCATTGTCTTTTAAACTGGGAATAAATGGAATGGGGTTCCAATCTGCAGAAATTGGCCGTCTCTGTAGTTGGGATAGGTCTTCGGCCGGTGGACTTGCTGTACTTTTTGCTGGAGTGGGATTTTTCTATGGTACGGCTGGTGCTATGGCAAATGAAATCGGTATACCTTTTGCTGGAGTGCAGGACCTGTGTGGTGGGGCTAGTGGTGTTTGCAAGTGAAGTATGGGTATAGTCTGCTAGAGTCGGTCCTATGTTTTGTGTCACTGGTTGTACAGCCAATATAAGTGGGGCGCTGTCTGATTTCTCCAGCACCACCACGTTTTTCAAGGACTTTGCTGGTCTTCCTTCAGGTTCGGCAATCACCCTCTTCCTTTTTGATGTCTGATGCACAAGAACAGCATTTGAGTGGAAAAACATGGTATGACGACAGATGGAATATGTATTGATAATGGATGGGCATGGCATCTCGAGTTATATGATGAGTAAACTAAGCAGATGGTGGTGCAACAAAGTAGAAGAAATGCAAGACAACATATGCAAGATACACGCAACCAATAAAACCTTGCCAAATTAGAACAGGCACCTTGATGGGTGAACAGGACAGGCCATCTGCCTTTGACTCCTCGAGGTTAGAATAGTCATTAGGATGATATTCTGAACAAGAATCAACAGGTGGGGAGCGTACGAGTTTCATTGCTTCCAGAATGGCACTCAATGCCTTGGTGCCAATTTTGTAAGTCATTGTAATGTTCCACAATATTCTTCTGATGCGTGGATTCTGATATTCACTGTAATTGTGTATAATATCTGAGAACCATGAAAACATAAATAGTTGTGAGATTATCTTTGTAATGTAGATGATATTCTAATAAGGGGCGCCCCTGTAAACACTTATGTGCTGTCACTGGATTCTGATGAGAGAGCTCATGTGTGCAGTAATATCGTGCGTGCATTTATATAATCTGGCACAAGTACACAAAAATAGGCTCGTAAGTAAGGATAGCTGGCGGATGATAGGTTCATAATATCTTGTATAGAGAGTTTATTGCCAAATCATGATAACAAGAGCACACAGCAACTAGGCAGATCATAGTGTACATAACAGGGGTACACCATAACCACGATATATAAATCAGGAAAGTGGAACTAGCTTGAAAATACGGTGTTGTATTGCCGCTAGTAATTGAAAGCCTATCAATCATGTACAGGCCAGCACTATCGAACATGGTAAAGAAGAGCAAGCAGATTTTGGATAATAAAATGTTGGTTGCGCAGTGCCCACGCATGATGAACCAGAGCGCATTAAGAATGCAACTCCCAGTGGTCTCTCGACCATTTCAGGCGGTTGGATGAAGATCCTACGTCTCCTAACCCTTCTTCTTCCTCGTCTCTGATTCTTCCCATCTGAGAACACCCTGCAGACGCGCGGCGGACCACCGCCCCCACCACCTGTGTTCCTCCGCCACCCCACCCCCACCAGCGCCGAGTTTTCTTCGTTCAGCGAGGCCCCACAACCACCCGTGCCCCTTGATCGCACCGCGAACTCTGGCGAGCTCTGAAAAATCGACTGACCCAATTTTGAAATTTAGTCTACTGTGATTTAACTAGTGTGGAATATAAAAGGGGAAAACCATAAGCATTGGGAGTATAGTGTTGAGCGTGCCATGGCGGATCTGAAGGTGCAAACCGGACAAAGGCAACTTCGGCAACCAAGACAAGAAATCAGAGTAAAGCAGTGGCGATCTATTTTCTTGTTGTGATAAATAAGTTGAGCAGATACGAAAGAGTACCGCCTCTGGTGCAGCGCCGTGTACGCATCTGCTGAGAATTTGACGGTGCTGCGGTAGCGATGGCTGTCGGCGGCGTGGAAGCAGATCTAGGAGGGTAGACGGTGGCGGCGGGGCACGGTGGACGAGACGGTCGTAGGAGCGACGCCGGCAAGGTGGACGACGGCGGGGATGAAGCGAGAGGACGGGATGCAAGGATCCCGGTCCGAAGGCGTGGACGAGAGAGGTCGATCTCTTGTAATGGACAGCAGCGTCGGGGTATCAGCTCCGGCATGGTGGAGGAGGACGACGGTGGATGGGGCGGCGGACGAAGGAGGGTGCGGTGGAGAGGGTGTTTTGGCGCCCACGGAGTACGAATGGGGAAAAGGGAGGTAGAGAGGAAGGGGGTAACCATGTATTCAGGGCGCGCTTGTCTCAAAAGCGAGGAAATTTACAAACTTAGCCCCCGTTTCAAATTTCTACTACATCACAACAACATTAGTCGGTTGGGGATAGGACGGTAATCTCGCATACACCGAATATTTGCCGACGAGAGTTTGTTTTTGGCGCCCACCGTGTATGAATATGAATCGGGGAGGGAGTCAATTTCGGCCGAGGGCACACTGTGTTTTGGTGCCCACCGTGTATGAATCCGGGTGAGAGGCGGTTACGTCACGTTTGGGTGAAATTACAAACCTACCCCTATCGAAACCTATAGATATCCAGCAGATAGGCTTTGCGTGGCAGGGATAGGCAGTAGTGATTTCCATCTCGCAGATTTTGGTTTCGGGCGGTTACTGCGACTTTCCCCGCTTCGTTCAAATTTTGCACAGTGCACGTTTACCGTGCCAACTCAATTCGAATCCCGTTTGCATTCTACTTTTTTTTGGGCGGGATCCATTTTCAATTGGAATTAAATTCTATATACATCATTTTTTTATATATACTTTCAAAAGCACAACACCATTTATACATAAATATGGTTTACAAATGGCATGATCTCATATTCATAAGGTTGTATCCATCAATTTGGATTTTCAAATATTTGAAACCACTTTATGTTGAACTCCAATGTATGCATTCCTCGCTAACTGTCTCCAATTAATGTGTGTTTCATGCGGGGATTTTTTAACTTCTCAAACATGTATAATGTGTTTCACACACGCAACATATAGTGTAATCCCGTTTAGACATTAATTGCATATTAACCATGCATTGTTTGTAATTGAAGAATCTATGGATGACCAATATTGATAAACTAAATGACATTACACGTGTGCCCAAATTCAAATGAAAATGCATGTTTGATACACCAATTTGCGTTATGATATTATCGATGTCGTGATCTCCAGTTTAAATATTACCGATGTCATGATATCCCCTTTAATCCAGATATTCGTCTCATATAGCTATCACTCATGCTTATATAGGACTATCTCTCTGGACCTATACATGTTCATCGTCTCTCAGGCATCTCTCGTGCTACCTGTATGTCGACAATGATCTTTTATCTTCGTAACACACTGACGGTACTCTCTCCCTCGACCTTCATCACTCTATCTCTCTCTAAGTATATCTCGCTCCCTGCTATGTGTCTCTAGCTATGATTCTCCATGTGTAATCTCTTTCTCTCACACAAACACAAAACTTTGTCTCTCGGGGTCTCATTTCTCTCAACTATTCCCATGTGTGCCACTCGCACACCCCTCATACAGAGATGTCTTTCGCTCCTTAGATATGAGAACCTACGACTCTTCCTCTTCAATATCTCTTTCTCACACACAAACACAAACTCTGTCTCCCAGGGTCTCATATTTCTCCATTGTTCTCTTGTATGTCGCTCAAACACACCCTCTCTCCCTAGAGATATCTTGCGTTCCCTCATATGTCTTTCTAGCTATCACTCTCGTTGTGAAATATCTTTCTCTCTCGCAGACACAGAACTCCGTCTCTCTAGATCTCATTTCTCTCTGACGTCTGTTTGTATGTGACTCACATGCACCCTCTCTCTATCTCTCTCACACCCACACACATAACCCAGCCTTCTGATCCACTCAACTCCTATCTCCAGCGCACACTAACTAGCATCTTTATCTTTCTACTCATCTGTTTCTCCATCAACCTTCTTTCTCGCCCTCACTCTTGATTCCTATCACGCACACTACATATGTTTCTCTCTACATGCAGTCAAGTGCCCTCTCACACACATATATAACTTCACCCTTTGAACCACCTGACGGTCATCTTCGACACCCAAACTAACGGATGTCTCTCTAGCTAGCATATCCATCTCTGTATCTATCTATAGTTTCTCCGTCAACATTTCTTTCTCACACGGAGTCTTGCTTCCTTCACCCACACTATATATGTCTATCCATACATATGCATTTATAGGTTGATATCTTTTTCACAATCATTGCGCCTCACCCCCTCTGCTCGCCATAGATGCATGCTCCAGCCCACGCCTCTATCTCTTAAAGACAAAAACACATGCTCAATTGTCGGGCTTCTTCCCTGCATTCTCACATGCATGCATATTGTCATACCGATCCGTCTCTCCCATGTCGTTGATCTTAGGACTTATGTCTTCTTTCTTTTATCTCGATCATGCACGCGCGCACACTGCTACGTCTTGATCTAGCGTTGGTTTTCCCCGAAGAGGAGAGGGTGATGCAGCAAATGTAGCATAAGTATTTCCCTCAGTTTTGAGAACCAAGGTATCAATCCAGTAGGAGGCTCCACAAAAGTCCCACGCACCTACATAAACAAACTGAGAACTCGCAACCAATGCAATAAAGGGGGTGTCAATCCCTTCACGGCCTCTTGCGAAAGTGAGATCTGATAGAGATAGTAATATATTTTTGTATTTTGTAATATAGATGCAAAAAGTAAAGATGCAAATAAAAGTAGATTGAAAGCAAATATGATAAGAGATAGACCCGAAGGCCATAGGTTTCACTAGAGGCTTCTCTCGAGATAGCATAAGTATTACGGTGGGTGAACAAATTACTGTCAAGCAATTGATAGAAAAGCGCATAGTTATGAGATTATCTAGGCATGATCATGTATATAGGCATCACGTCCATAACAAGTAGACCGACTCTGCTGCATCTACTACTATTACTCCACACATCGACCGACTCTCGCTCGCATCTAGAGTATTAAGTTCATAAGAACAGAGTAACGATTAAGCAAGATGACATGATGTAGAGGATAAAATCATGCAATATGATATAAACCCCATCTTGTTATCCTTGATGGCAAGAATACAACACGTGTCTTGCAACCCTTTACATCCGGGTAAGAACACCGCAAGATTGAACCCAAAGCTAAGCACTTCTCCCATGGCAAGAAAGACCAATCTAGTAGGCCAAACCAAACTGATAATTCGAAGGGACTTGCAAAGATAACTCAACCATACATAAAAGAATTCAGAGAAGACTCAAATATTATTCATAGATAAACTTGATCATAAACCCACAATTCATCGGATCTCGACAAACACACCGCAAAAAGAGATTACATCGAATAGATCTCCACAAGAGAGGGGGAGAACATTGTATTGAGATCCCAAAAGAGAGAAGAAGCCATCTAGCTAATAACTATGGACCCGTAGGTCTGTGGTAAACCACTCACAACTCATTGGAGGGGCAAGGATGTTGATGTAGAAGCCCTCCATGGTCGATTCCCCCTCCGGCAGAGTGCCGACGAAGGCTCCAAGATGGGATCTTGCGGATACAGAAGGTTATGGCAGTGGAAATTGTGTTTCGTGGTGCTCCTGGATGTTTTTGGGGTCCGTAAGTATATATAGGAGGAAGAAGTACATCGGTGGCTGCCCAAGGGGCCCACGGGACAGGGGGCGTGCCCTACAGGGGGGCGGCCCCCTATCTCGTGGGGCCCTCGGAAGCTTCTTGACTTGCACTCCAAGCTCTCCGGGTCATGTTCGTTCCAAAAATCATGCTCCCGAATGTTTCATTCCGTTTGGACTCCGTTTGATATTCCTTTTCTTCGAAATACTAAAATAGGCAAAAAAACAGCAATACGGGCTGGGCCTCCGGTTAGTAGGGTAGTCCCAAAAATGATATAAATGTGTAAAATAAAGCCCATAAACATCCAAAAGGGGTAATATAATAGCATGGAACAATCAAAAATTATAGACACGTTGGAGACGTATCAAGCATCCCCAAGCTTAATTCCTGCTCGTCCTCGAGTAGGTAAATGATAAAAAAGAAATTTTTGATGTGGAATGCTACCTAGCATAATTCATAATGTGATTTTCTTTATTGTGGCATGAATGTTCAGATCCAAATGATTCAAAA
The DNA here is from genome assembly GCA_021437245.1 of Aegilops speltoides. NCBI lineage: Eukaryota > Viridiplantae > Streptophyta > Magnoliopsida > Poales > Poaceae > Aegilops > Aegilops speltoides. The sequence goes on along the minus strand of CM038142.1, from coordinate 420,451,155 downwards.
TAAAAGCTTATAAAACATAAAAATAATAATGCTCTAAAGCATACTAATAAATAATCATGTCCTATCAAAATAGCATAGCCAAAGAAAGCTTATCCCTACAAAATCATATAGTTTGTCCATGCTTCATTTTCATTACACAAAATACTCCCATCATGCACAACCCCGATGACGAGCCGAGCAATTGTTTCATACTTTTTAACGTGCTTCAGCTTTTTCAACTCTTACGCAATACATGAGCGTAAGCCATGGACATAGCACTATGGTGGTATATGGTGGTTGTGAGGACAAAAGGAGGGAGAAGATACTCTGACATCAACTAGGCGTACTAACGGGCTATATGGAGATGCCCATTAATAGATATCAATGTGAGAGAGTAGGGATTTCCATGCAACGGATGCACTAGAGCTATAAATATATGTGAAAGCTCAACAAAAGAAACTAAGTGGGTGTGCATCCAACTTGCTTGCTCACGAAGACCTAGGGCATTTTGAGGAAGCCCATCATTGGAATATACAAGCCAAGTTCTATAATGAAAAGTTCCCACTTAGTATATGAAAATTACAACATAGGAGACTCTCTATCATGAAGATCATGGTGCTATTTTGAAGCACAAGTGTGGAAAAAGAGATAGTAGCATTGTCCCTTCTCTCTTTTTCTCTCATTTTCTTTTTTTTTCTTTTTTTCTTTTTTCTTTGGCCTCTTTTTTTTTCTTTTTTGGCCTTTCTCTTTTTTTCTTTTTGTAAAGTCTGAAGTCTCATCCCGACTTGTGGGGTAATCATAGCCTTCATCATCCTTTCCTCACTAGGACAATGCTCTAATAACGTATATCATCACACTTTTATGGATTTACAACTCAAGAATTACAACTCAAAGCTAGAACAAGATATGACTCTATATGAATGCCTCCAGCGGTGTACCGGGATATGCAATGAATCAAGAGCGACATGTATGAAAATTATGAAGGTGGCCTTGCCACAAATACGATGTCAACTACATGATCATGCAAAGAGCAATATGACAAAAGTAATGTGTTTCATATGAACGGAACGGTGGAAAGTTGCATGGCAATATATCTCGGAATGGCTATGGAAATGCCATAATAGGTAGGTATGGTGGCTGTTTTGATGAAGGTAAATAAGGGGTTTATGATACCGGCGAAAGTTGCACGGTAATAATAAAGGCTAGCAAAGTAAAAGGATGAGTGTGCATATGTCCATGGACTCACATTAGTCAAAAAGAACTCATATACTTATTGCAGAAGTCTACTTTGCCCTCGAAGCAAAGTACTACTATGCATGCCCCAAGAGGGATAGATTGGTAGGAAAAGACCATCGCGTAGTCCGATCGCCACTCATAAGGAAGACAATCAAAAGAGCACCTCATGCAACAAATTTGTCACACAACTTTTACCATACGTGCATGCTACGGGACTTGCCAACTTCAACAAAAGTATTTCTCAATTTCATAATTACCCACTAGCATGACCATAACATTACTACCTTTATATCTCAAAACAACTATCAAGCATCAAGTTGATCATAGCATCCAATTCTTTTTACTATGATAGTTTTTATTATACCCAACTTGGATGCTCATCATTCTAAGATCAACTTTGTAACCATAGCAAATACCATGCTGTTCTAAAAGACTCTCAAAATAATATAAGTGAAGCATGAGAGACTAGCAATTTCTTCAAAATTATTCCACCGCCGTGCTCTAAAAGATATAAGTGAAGTACTAGAGCAAAAACTATCAAGCTCAAAAGATATAAGTGTAGCACATAGAGTATTCTAGCAAATTCTAATCAAATAGGCTTCTCCCAAAAGGTGTGTACAGCAAGGATGATTGTGGCAAACTAAAAAGCAAAGACTAATATAATACACGACGCTCTAAGCAAAACACATATCATGTGGCGAATAAAAATATAGCTCCAAGTAAAGTTACCAATGAACGAAGACGAAAGAGGGGATGCCTTCCCGGGGCATCCCCAAGCTTAGGCTTTTGGGTATCCTTGAATATCTTGGGGTGCCATAAGCATCCCCAAGCTTATGCTCTTGCCACTCCTTATTGCATAGTCCATAAAAGCTTTACCCAAAACTTAAAAACTTCACTTCTTACCCAGTGACAGAAAGGGTTGCAAGACACGTATTGTATTGTTGCCATCGAGGATAACAATATGGGGTTTATATCATATTGCATGAGTTTATCCCTCTACATCATGTCAGCTTGCTTAATGCGTTACTATGTTCTTATGAACTTAATACTCTAGATGCAGGCAGGAGTCGGTCAACGTGTGGAGTAATAGTAGTAGATGCAGGCAGGAGCCTATCTACTTGTTATGGACGCGATGCCTATATACATGATCATGCCTAGATAATCTCATAACTATGCGCTTTTCTATCAATTGCTCGACAGTAATTTGTTCACCCACCGTAATACTTATGCTATCTCGAGAGAAGCCTCTAGTGAAACCTATGGCCCCTGGGTCTATCTCTTATCATATTTGCTTTCAATCTACTTTTATTTGCATCTTTACTTTTTGCATCTGTACTACAAAATACCAAAAATATATTACTATCTCTATCAGATCTCACTTTCGCAAGAGGCCGTGAAGGGATTGACAACCCCTTTATTGCGTTGGTTGCGAGTTCTCAGTTTGTTTGTGTAGGTGCGTGGGACTTTTGAGGAGCCTCCTACTATATTGATACCTTGGTTCTCAAAACTGAGGGAAATACTTACGCTACACTTGCTGCATCACCCTCTCCTCTTCAGGGAAAACCAGCGCTAGCTCAAGACGTAGCAAGAAGGATTTTTGGCGCCATTGCCGGGGAGGTCTTCGCTCAAGTCAAGACATACCAAGTACCCATCACAAACCCATCTCCCTCGCATTTACATTATTTGCCATTTGCCTCTCGTTTTCCTCTCCCCCACTTCACCCTTGCCATTTTATTCGCCCTCTCATTCCCAATCATCTTCTTCTCTCTTTTTCTTTCCCTTTCGTTTGCTCGTTTGGTTGGAATAGATGCTTATTTATTGCTAAACAGAGAACCTAAGATCTATGGATCCTCATCCGCTTGCTAATCTCTTTAAGAGATCCAATTATGTTGAACCAATTGCTAGTGAGTTTTGTGCACTAGATTATCCTTATGAAGTTTTGCTTGAAATTTGTGAATCTGAAAATTATGAAGAGATTCACGATAACTCCTTTAATAAAAAGCATGATTGCAATGACTTTCCTATCAATTCTCTTGATGTCAATTGTGCTAATGATATGCAAAACCCTAACCTTGGGGATGCTAGTTTTGCTATCTCTACTACTTGTTTCAATGATCATGATTGGGGTGATTCTTCTTATAACCTTGAAAATTTATTTAAGCCCCTTGATGAATATGAGATTGCTAATAGTGTTTGCAATAATATTAAAAGTGGGTTCGGAAAGGTCATGACTTTAGTTAATGTTAATCCCACTATCTTGGAAGAGTGTCAACTTTGCATGCATGTGGATCATGTTGAGAATATGTTATGTGATAGCTATTTTTTTGAATTTTCCTATGATCTTACATTTAATTATTATGAGAGAGGAAAATATGGTTGTAGAAATTTTTATCTTATTAAATTACCTCTCGTCATGTTGAGATTGCTATCGTCTCTTTCTTCTTCCTTGCATATGCTAGTTTTTGATTGCCTTGCGAATTTGTTTGCTTATAATATGCCTATGCATAGGAAGTATGTTAGACTTAGATGTGTTTGTCACATGTTTCATGATGCTTTCTTTGTGCTTCAACTCTTGTCTTTTAGGAGAGCATCATTAAAATTATCAATGCCTAGCTAAAAGGCTTTAAAGAAAAGCGCTTGTTGGGAGTAAACCCAATATTTTTCCTTGCTGTTATTTAATAAATCTTGCATCTACTCTCTGTTAGATGTGTTTTTATCTTTTAGTTAGTGTTTGTGCCAAGTAGAACCTATAGGATAAACTACGATGATAGTTGATTTGATTCTGCTGAAAAACAGAAACTTGGCGCTCACGAGAAAAAAATCAATAAATCAAAGAAACATACTTTTGCATTGATTCTTTTTGCTGCTGATCAATAGACAAATTGTCCAGCGTCCTATTTTGGTAGGATTTTTAGAGTTCCAGAAGTTTTCGTTAGTTACAGATTGCTACAGACTATTCTGTTTTTGACAGATTCTGTTTTTCGTGTGTTGTTTGCTTATTTCAATGCATCTATGGCTAGTAAATTAGTTTATAAACCATAAGGAAGTTGGAATACAGTAGGTTTAACACCAAAAAAAATAAAGAATGAGTTCATGGCAGTACCTTATGCGGTGGTTTTGTTTTCTTTCACTAACGGAGCTTATAAGATTTCCTGTTGAGTTAACCCAAAGCTAAGCACTTCTCCCATGGCAAGAAAGACCAGTCTAGTAGGCCAAACCAAAATGATAATTCGAAGAGACTTGCAAAGATAACTCAATCATACATAAAAGAATTCAGAGAAGATTCAAATATTATTCATAGATAAACTTGATCATAAACCCACAATTCATCGGATCTCGAAAAACACACCGCAAAAAGAGATTACATCGAATAGATCTCCACAAGAGAGGGGGAGAACATTGTATTGAGATCCAAAAAGAGAGAAGAAGCCATCTAGCTAATAACTATGGACCCGTAGGTCTGTGGTAAACTACTGACAACTCATTGGAGGGGCAAGGATGTTGATGTAGAATCCCTCCATGGTCGATTTCCCCTCCGACAGAGTGCCGGCGAAGGCTCCAAGATGGGATCTCGCGGATACAGGAGGTTACGGCGGTGGAAATTATGTTTCGTGGTGCTCCTAGATGTTTTCGGGGTCCGTAGGTATATATAGGAGGAAGAAGTATGTCGGTGGCGCCCGAGGGGCCCACAAGACAGGGGCGCGCCCTACAGGGGGGGCGCGGCCCCCTATCTCGTGGGGCCTTCAGAAGCTTCTTGACTTGCACTCCAAGCTCTACGGATCATGTTCGTTCCAAAAATCATGCTCCCAAAGGTTTCATTCCGTTTGGACTCTGTTTGATATTCCTTTTCTTCGAAATACTGAAATAGGCAAAAAACAGCAATACGGGCTGGGCCTCCGGTTAGTAGGTTAGTCCGAAAAATGATATAAATGTGTAAAATAAAGCCCATAAACTACCAAAAGGGGTAATATAATAGCATGGAACAATCCAAAATTATAGATACGTTGGAGACGTATCACACACACACACACACACATCCCACGTATACATGTATACCTCTGACACATGCACGTTCAAGGTCTCTATGTCTCCATACGTAGTTAATTACCCTCGATCCTAATGCCACATCGAATCGTTCTCCTCTTTTGTGCACATAACTTCCGCCTGGATGGGCAAAACACACACTCACACTTAACAATCTCCTTCTAGCCCCCCCTGCGCGCGCGCCTCTCACTCTTCCCCTATATCCCCGAAACCAATAAGACCATCCCTTTGTTTAATTCCCGCCTACATGCACCATCGATATATTGTAGTCTTCCTTGGTGTCTCTCGAATAAATACGTTCTCTCGATGTCGACTCCTCTCACGCGCACGCACCTTCTCTTCCCTCCCTACGGGCGTTTTCTCTATCGCACCCCATCGTTGGTGGCCTCTGCCATACACATCACCTCTCTATGATGAAGCCATGCACACTTAAATTACATCTGCCACAGAGGACCCCGCGACACACACACACACACACACACGCACGCACGCACGCACGCACACCCCCCTCCCCCATGCACACACACTAAGACTCCATCTCTCTCTCTCACACACACACACAAACACACACACACACACACGCGCCCCCCACACACACTTAGACTCCATCTCTCTCACTCTCTCACACACACACACTAAGACTCCATCTCTCTCTCCTCTCTCTCTCACACACACACACCACACACACACACTAAGACTCCATCTCACACACACATGCTCTAGGCGGAGCATTTGTTCCTACCACCCTTCATCCAACCTTACCCGTATGATAAACAATCACCTTTATTTACTTGCATAACATGGACAGATTCCACTTTACTATAGTAGTCAACAAACTTATCATCTGCACCCTTATAAAAAACGAGTTGGCGATGATGGTGTGCCTGCCATCTTGTAATACAGACTGTATGATCTATATCTGACGGATAGGAAGCAAACTATGATAATTTTACAAAAGATACCCGCACCTCTCTCCACATCATTATCTCCCGCAACCTCATTGCTCAGCAATTAAAAAAGGAATAAGTCTCTGGAACAATCTAGCATGCATGGTGGCCGCTGCCGCCTGCCGGCACCGTCCATGCCCATGCCTCCGCCCATTCCGACCACCAGTCACCACCATGCTCCACTAATCCTCGCCTTATCTCTCATCTTTCATTTTTTCGATGACATTCTCGAGATACCAGTTTTTCGATAAAATTCTCGAGACATCATTAGTTTTTACACATGGGATTACTCCTGCATGGGTCAATCACAACAGGTGTTTTGTAAAAAAATGCATATTGATGTTCCGTGCAATGCACGAGAATCTTGCTTGTAATTATATAACGCAAATCACGAGCAGGAAGTGACATTTGTTTGACACAACCATGTTAAAATGGCCACGTAAATCACGAGCAGGAAGGAGAAGGGAAGCGGGTTGTGGAGTAACGTTTTTTACCACAATTTCTTAGGAAACTAAGTGCAATAATTGAATAGTTTTGCAAACTACCATTACTACTACACCTGAAACGGTTCAAATCCTATACTCCCTTGCCAGCGCGCGCTTCCTGCGTGAAATGGTCAGCGTCGCCCTGGAGCGTCAGTGCCGCATTAATGCCTGGCCAGAGCGGAGGCGACCTCTCACTGGCGCCGGCTTTGAAGTGGCGCGACGGCCAAGAGAGCGACGCTTCCCGGTGCACGCGACTGCTCCGCGTCGAGACTGACCATAGGCCCTGTTTGGATCCATGGGTTAGAGTTAGTTTGAGCTAGTTGGGGCTCAAATAGCCCTAAAGTATCCAAGCATGAGGGTTTAAATTGGAGCAAGTTGCACCGAACCCACCAAAAAAAAACTATCCCACCCAAGAGGTGCTAACTGGAGATAGTTCTCATTGGGACCACTGAAAAATCACTTTTCTCTCTCTATGAAGTGCATTTATTGTCAATCTAACCCTGTCACCCAAACACCTCTTTGGCTACAGTTAGTTTAGGGTTAGTCATGAGTTAGTCTAACCTCTAGCTAAGTTAGAGTATCAAACAGGAGCAGTATAGGACATGCAAGTTGCTCAAAGCATACAGGAAAATTCGTACGTGAAAGGATTTTTTTGTTTTTGAAAACGAAAAGTGAAAGGAATTTTTTAGAATGCTCTTGGCATGTCGCTAACATGTGATAGTTAACCAACCTCAATAGACGGCAGAAACGCCAGCCCGCCGCACTTTGATAGAGACGAGGAGGGAGAAGCGATACAGGCTGCTGGATTACTAGAGATAGGTGTCGCACAGAAGCCAAGATATATGGTGATAGCATGGGTTAGCCATGTACTAGTATGATATAACTACACTGGGCTGCCGTGTTTTGTACTCTTCAGTCCACTGTGGAGATGATTGGTTAATTTTATATCGCTGAATAATATTAAATATTATGAGTGCAGACGCTCCACCACGAGGTTCCTTGCTCCTTCTCGGTCGTCCGTAATCTATTTCTTCCACTCTGTTTTTTTAGTGAGCTTTGTTCATCCTTTTGCCAACACGCGAGACATCTAGCATCAAGGCGCATGTGTTATGCAACGATCGTTCCATCTATATGAAGAACACGTGGCACTAGAACTACGAGACGGACATGTACCCAGGAGTGGACTTATGAACCTAAGTAATGTAGCGCAGTAAGTGAAGTAGAAAGGCGCAAATGGTATGAACATCCGTGGCATACAGGGTGTGTTTGGTTGTGTTCTCGTCTCAGCATAGTTGCTCCCTCTTCATGCATGCTCAACTCAACACCCCCCTTCATGCATGCTCTCTTCATGCATGCTTTTAGTGTATTTGTGCTAAACTAGTGTGGACTCATGCACCCTCCATACACTCTACCAAACACCCAAAAGTAGGTCGAGAAGGGAACTCTTGGGCGGCATTTGTCTCTTACTACGTACTACCACTAAATGTTGTACGTGCAATGCACGGTGATGTTATGGAGTATGTGCCTAAGTACTCTACTACTACTCCCTCCGTCCCAAAATTCTTGTCTTAGATTTGTCTAGGTACGGATGTATCTAATACTAAAACGTGACTTGACACATCCATATTTAGACAAATCTAAGACAAGAATTTTGGGACGGAGGGAGTACTATATTAGTTGGAGGCACATATTAACTTTTATATTTGTTTATGTGTATGCCCCGAGACCATCCAACTAGACGTGTCTTTCTCTCCAGGTCACACTTTGTATCGTTCATACCACTAAGTACTACTACATGTGGTCTCCGACCCAGAAGTGGTAGAAGTGGAGACGCTCTACCACGCTGTATTTTTTATGTTGGGCTCTACCACGTTGTTCATGTCCCACTCCTTTCGCTGACATGTGGGACATCCAGCATGTGCCGTGTTTGGCACCCTTCATCGTAAGAGTTGAAACGCTAGCATTCATCAGAAATAAAAAATAATTATAAATTGGGAGTGATACTATTTTTTTGCGAACCAATCAGCAGTGATACTATACCACGCGGTTTCCTTGCTCCTCGATATCGGAAAGAATACTTCCATTCGCCAACATGTGGGACGTTGACCATCCTGGTCCACTTGCCATGCACGCAGAACTCCAAGGGAGAGTCACCCAGGTCATCGTGCCGCAGTAACAATGACTAATGAGCCATCAAATCACAGGCCCACTTCCCACTTTGAAGTTGCTCGGACAGAGGAACCATCATGACTTCGTTGAATTCCGCTTCTTGAAGAAAACTACTGTACCAGCAGTACTGCTAGCTACAGTATTTACTCCAACAGAGGCCTCCTTTCGTTCATAGGATAGGAATATGAAAATCATAGGAAGTGAGATGACATGCATCTCAATTCCTATAGAGAAAGAGATGCCATTTGATGCATAGGATAGGAATTTTTCCATTTAGTCTAGGCTAATGTGCTGGTAATTTGCTTTAAAAACTACAGTAGTAACTAGTAGTACCGGTACATGCTCGTACTCAGACACAGACATACACACTAACTACTAGTACTACTAATTCTCACATGCTGGCCAGACGCTATTGTTCTCCTTCTCGGCTTTGTCGGTGACACCCCACCGTGCTTGGATCTCCGCCGACCTCTCCACAGCAGCGCCTGCATCCTTTTCTTTCTTGCGGCGGCGAGCCTCTCTTTTCTTGAGTGCTTTCTGACTTTTCCGCTCCCTCTGTGCGGCTTTGGCCGCCTCTTGCTCTACCGCCCATTCGGCCTTGGCATCTTCAAATTCCTCCCACATAGTTGTGAGGTCGCGAGCGGCGATGAACTCGGCACGGCGGGATGCCATCGCTTCCCTACCATTTTGTGTGCGTTTGTGGGTGGCGAGGAACTCGGAGCGGCGGGATGCCATCGCTGCCTTACCGGTTAGTGTGCAGCGCGGTGGCATGAACGACGCTTGTTGAGAGCTCTGGGGTGGAGTGGCCGGACAACCATATAGTGCATTGGTTTGTCAAGAGCTTAAGGACAGAAGACGAAGCAAATTAGGATTCCCCTTCAATCCTGGTCATTTATTACCGAGTAAATTGCATTGGCGGTCATCGAACTTGTCTTGATAGCTCACTTTGATCATTGTATACGAGATAGGGTGATTATACGGTCGCTGGCTCAGTGTATAGCTCCATATTTGTATGGTTGACCAGTCAAACAGTCCGCATGCGCCTCATCAGCTCGTGTTCTTTATCTATATACGCGGGCCTACCTGTGAATGGAGAAAGAAATACTGTAAAAACCAAAATTATGTGTATGTGGGGAATCAAACCACGGACTCATCGCTGCAACGCACCCTCGTCAGCCAAATGAAAATGAAATACTTCGCGTCAGACACTCACGCTCATGCTGTCAAAGCATGCTAATGCATGCACGTTGCCCTCTAAATCAAAGTCCTGCTCATGGCGCAATGCAAACGGCAAGCGCAGCACCCTGCGCGCCCCGGTGGTGCCTGACATTACTGTTTAGATGTTTGGTTACGCGAACGCCGAGCATGTATTCACCTGGCTCAACACCAACGGTCATACTCGGACCGCCTTGCTCATGTATATCGTCCATCACAACGACAATCTATAAAACAACCTATGCTAGAGAGGGTACTATGGTAGTATGGTACGGAGTATGTACTATCGTGAGCGACCGATCTTAGTGACACTGCACACCGTAACCCCTTCCATCGCTAGCGCATGCTTCCCGCCTGAAACGGTCACCGTCTCTCTAGAATGTCAATGCCGCATTCACTGGACTTAACTGCAGGTGCAATTGGTGTGTCACAGACATGCGGGCCAGATGCCTGTTGGGCCCACATGTTAGTAACCCAAACATCTGCAGTTAAGTCACTGAAGCAGCTCCGCATTCCTGCTCGACGAACCTACTCCGGCGCCAGTTGTCCATCCGTCTGCCGCAGCTCATTGCCATTCGCCTGCTATATTAACTTGAGCCCCAGCTCCTAGCCATAGCCAAAGACCCACACTTATTCTCCTCCGGTCCCTTCCTTCTGTCGGCACCACTTCAACCATGGCCTCCTGGCGCTCCGAAGCTCTCTTGGATGTACTGTCACAGGAGCAGACGAGGGACATCGGCGGCTCCGCTCCGGCTGCGCTCCAAAGCTCTCTTCGACATACCGTCACAGGAGCAAATGAAGGAGATCGCCGGCACCCCCCGGGCCGCCCTCCGCCGCAACGACCATGTAGCCGGCGCGCGTGTGCGGGCACAGCCGGCATCGAGGAAGAGTAGTACACGATAGGTCACTGCCGCTCTAATCCCGGGAAGGCCACCACTAGTCCACTCAGTCGACGCCAAGCTTGGTGGGGTAAACATCGGCGGCCGATTAGCCGCTTGACGGCGACGTGGAGGCGGAAATCTTCATAACCTTGTGCTCCGATCGGAGGAGGAGGTTATCGAGGCGGATGAGGAGGAGGCAAAGGCAATGGCCAGTTTTCTCGGGTTCATGGCCGGACATGGTGTTCGGGCGCCGGCGATCGTTTAGATTAGGTTTACAGTAGGTTTAGTGCGGTTTGTGTGAAATATGTAATGAATTTCGTCCAGTTTGTCGGAAAAGTTTTCGAAATGTAATGAATTTCATCCGGTTAATTTGAAATTTGCTTCGTTTGCACGAATTTTGTCCGGTTAGTTCATATAGTTGTCGAAAGGTATGCGGGCAGCATCGGATGGCATCCATCAGTGTCCTCGGACAGATGCCGGTGTAAATTTGTGGGCCAGCGCTGGAGATGCCCTAACTATCATGCTATAATCGCTAACAATCCTCCATTATTTAGCAGGGAACAGTTATCCCTCGATCAAAATCAGATCCGCGGTGTTTCGCACTCCTCCCGCGTAATAGTGTAAACTCTTGCTTACATAAAAATGGAGCAAGTGGACGGCACTGTAGCACATCATATCACTCGAACTAGCCCACCTAACGAGCGGGAAAGCACTGCCCTCTTCATTTTGTTATGGATTTCTATCGATCGATCATGCGAAAATGTTACGCTTCGCAAGTTCTAAAGGAAAAGGCGGCAAACTTACGACTCGTACGCGTCGCAACCCCGACAGTCCGGCTCGCACGCCGCTCACCAGAGGGGACACGCCTTGTCTTGCAATTTCACTGACATGTGGGACCGTAATTGAATAAACCGTCGATAGTTAAAATCTAATCGCTCGGTGGGCATCGGCTGAGAAGAGAGAAATGGGGGAGGGAGAAGAGATCGCCCGCCCGCCGCGCACGGACTCTAAGAAATATATGATGATAATGTGAGGTGGGCCATGCTGGAGTCCGGACCGCTTCCGGAGCCCGCTCTCACCGCCCTGGCCCCTCAAGACGCCAGCTGCCCGCTGCATGCATAGCAAGTAGTCCCCGCTTATGTGGAGGAGAGAGAGGCATTGACAAAGTCAAGGAGTAACAATGGAGACAATAGCTTTCATCAAAAATAAACAATGAATACTCGTTGCTCGTCCTCTATATTGGAAAGAATACTTTCATTCGACGACATGTGGGACGTCGACCATCCTGGTCCACCTTCCATGCACAAAATTATCCTGGTCTACCCCGGTTGTATCGCAGGCCCAACCTTTCCCACTGTAAGTTGTTAAGACGAAGGAACCATCATGACTTCGTTGAATTCCGCTTCTTCAAGAAAACTTACTGTACCCGCAATACTGCTACCACACGCGAAGACTGGACGGCACTGTACCACGTCATATCACTGAAACCCACTAGGCCAACCTACCCCGCCTAGGTCATCTATTTTGGAACGAAGGGAGTACGTCTCTGCACTGCTATGATTTTGTGTTGCACGTTCTCTGTACTTTTGCTACGATTTTCCTACTCTATGAACCAAATGAGGCATGAATATATGTCGACTATTGTCTGATCGATCGCTAACCCTACAATTTTAGGAGCTAGGGCTATTGGTCGATCGACGAGGGATAAGTATAAGCGTACCACGAGCTCGTCAGCCCCAACGTTTCTCTTCGGTGAGTGTTTTGCAAGTACTATAGCTCGCACAGTAGCTAGCCTACTAACACCAAGAATCATCAAAGAAGCCCTGCTGATATGATAAATAGTTCAGACTTACATCTAAGCATGCCATATATTACATCAAAAGCTGGTGAGGATACATCTATTTCCATAACTCGGAGAGGGTTCGCATGATTCATCGCATGATTCACTATCAAACAGAAGTAGCAAGATCCGCTCACACAAGACAGTGCACTAGCCCTAAGATGGTTTGATAACACGCATCGTTTTGGTAATTAAACACAGGGCAATGCAAACTACCCTGAAGGATTAGCATGACCAACTATTTCTTGTCATCAATCTCTCGGGCAATGACCACAGCATGGACAGCGGCATGGGAATTGATTTCTGGGGCGATGTCCACAGGACTGACCGCGACATCGGAATCGATCTCTAGGGCGATGTCCACGGGATGGATAGCGGCTTCGTAATCGATCTCCGGGGCGATGCCAACAGGACGGGCCACGACATCGGAATCATCAAGGACAACCACCGGCACCTGCACAACCCTAACATATTAGCAAGCACATTGCAAATAATCAAAAAGCAAGCACATTGCAAATAATCAAAAACCACAACTATGGTAATAAGCCATTATTTTTTAACTTATGCAGCTCACCGGGGGATCTCATCCCTCCGGGGGCCATCTCCTCGTCCTCGATGGGGGCCATCACCTTGGCAGGGGAATACTGCTTCTCAACAGGGACTATCTCCTCAAACTCGGTCTTGAGCCTCACATAGGTGGCAATCAGAGTTCCTGGGGTAGGCATGGTGGGGCCCTTGCTGTTCTTCCAACTTTCTTTGAGGAGTTCGTCCGCCAACGTCCTCAATTCTTTGGCGAGTGCTTGTTTCTTGGAGTTCTTCGTCTCCATGGGTTGGCCCGCCAACATGGTCAACTCATTGGTCGGTGCTCGCTTCCTGGAGATTGCTGTCTCTAGTGGGTTGTCCACTAGCAACTCTTGGCCTAGTGCTCCAGGATCCATCAATGAACTGACAAACAAAAAGCAATCGAAAGGAAACCACAATCGCAATGAAAATGGGAAAAGAATAGGATGTGAGAATCGTTCGGTGTTTCGCAAAAAGAAGATTATTGGAAAGAAAATATAGTAGCATAACTGATTCGCCCACCTTTCCTTCGTCGGTAGAGAAGAAAAATGGCAGAAGTGAGTAGCCTGGAGTGAGGTTTTCTTCAAGAAAGGGAAGAAAGGGCTTGAACGAGTGTTCCAATGGAATGATGGTTGGTTTGTCCAGTCCAACTTGGAGGCCACCTTACCACTGCTGGTAAAGGTGTGGGTTTTGTGATATGACGGGTCATGACGGCCACACCGGGGTGACAAGTGAGTCTCGACTGTATCACCTCACTGTGATTTGGTGGATGGCACGCGGGCCCGGATGCTTTAAAATGTCCTACATGTAGATAGAGCAGCTAGTCATATAGGAGTGCTCAATATTGTGCACCGCGACCAAGGCGGAGAGGAAAACAAGAGAACTACGTAATTAATGCATGAGTTTAATTAGGGTAGTTTTGTAAAGTACGAGATACATTCCTCCAATAGCAAAATGCCTTGGTTCATGAGATTTGAGATTTGAGCCCTATAAACCAGAAGGGAGGGGGTACTGCACACAGTGTAGTCTAGTCACTTGTTTTTTTTGAGTCGAAGTCTAGTCACTTGTTGAAATCTCTAGAAAGGCAAATACTCCTTTCCGGTTTACAGGTCTATACTACTCCCTCCGTCTAGGTGTGTAAGTCATCTTACGAAAACCAAATAGTCCCAAAACACTTAGGCGCGGTGCATTAACTTCTACCTTGTTTCTTGTTTCTTGACATACCTATCAACCAATAAGAGATGAGAGGTGTGCATGCTTTTAATGACTTGCAATGGCTAGTTCATTGCATGGAATGCTATTAATTAGCTAATAAACATTGGTGACCCCAGGAGGAAACGGTGCTAAGCGTGTGGACCTATGCAGAATGAGTATCAACTAATGGATAATGGAGTTTAATTGTTAAACAATAGCAATTTTGTCTCATGCAAGAGCCTGGCTAGTAGTCCAAGGAACTGCACCACATGAGCGTTCGCAACTGCCACGTTCGGTTTGCGCTTGGCTCTTCGCCTCTTCGAGAAGATGAACAATGATGTTACTCCTACTTCTACAGTATCGAATCCACTGTTGCATGCCCATCCACCTTGTGCGGGAGGGATAGCATGTAGCGAAAGCTTCTACTTACTGCTCCTGCCTTTGCGTCCATGACAGGTGGGCCTAACAGGTGGTTGGCACACCTGTCATGCAGCCAAAGGCAGGTGCAGTTAAGGCACCGGAGCTCAGTCCACGAGGGAGATGGTGTCATAGTAATCAAATTTCTCGGTCTTGTACGAGTTGACGCGACACATCAAAGCACTGCACTCAATAAAAGTCTTTTTACACATTTCAAATGGGCTACTTCGTATGTAGGAGTAGACATATTCTTCTTCGTATGTACTCCCTCCGTTCCAAAATATAAGTCTTTTTAGAGATTTCACTATGAACTACATACGAAACAAAATGAGTGAATCTACACTAAAATATGTCTATATACATCTGTATGTAGTTTGTAGTGGAATCCCTAAAAAGACTTACATTTAGGAACGGAGGGAGTAGTCAGTTGTTGCAATCTCTAAAAAGACTTATATTTGGAAACGGAGGGAGTACAACACATGCATGCATGCCGTGACTTTCCTTTTGATACTTGCATGTGTTGATTTGATGCACCTTGCCAAATTTTGACTATAAATTTAACTAACCAAATTTTCACGCATGTCACAAAAAATCACGGCGCTGTTTGGATTGTGACTATGTTTGTCTTATGTTGCCACATTATTTTTCCCACACTTGCCACACTTGCCTAACCTGAGTTGCTCAAATTGTTAGACACACTTTGGCTTGCCTAAGGGAATCTTTCCACAACTTTTGTGTCCATGAAATGTGGGGTTCACTACTAATAAAAAAATTCTTGTCTTAGGTGTGGCTAATAAAAAAGATTTATATTTAGGAACGGAGGGAGTAGAAAATATAAATAATAATGCATGTTGGGGCAACCCATGTTTCCGCTAATTTTAGCCGTGGGCTTGTTCACAATTTTATGAGGGGGTGGTTGTTCATTTAATGGAGGGACTTGTAGTACCAGACTTGAACGATACAAAGTGCGACCTCGCACACCGTAACACCAGTTGGAACAAGCGGGTAGCTATCTCAAAAAACAATCAACAACTAAAAAAAGCCGTGACCTGGCATGTAGTAGTACACAATTTTAAACGATTGTTTTGATGGAGTGAAAAAGGAAAACTACCCCACTACTTATATATAGGTCGGAGCCTCCGCGCTTGCTTGCTAGGGCTGCTCTATTCACACACTCTCATCCTCTCCAGGTCTAAACAAGATAGGGGTAGTAACACTATCTTTCTCCCTTCAAAAAAACACTAGCTTTCTATCCTCACCGCTGGTTACAGATCCGGACGTATCCCCCTCCGCCGGTGAAGGGGAGGAGGGGCAGCATTTAGGCCATCGTCGACGGCGAGGGAGGAGACACACTGCCGGCCGCACCGTTATCTCTGGCCGAGCGCCGATGCGGGAGGTCCTCCGATCCCTTCGTTGTTGCCTGTGGGCGGATCCGGCCTCCCACTGCCCACCTATCCACATCCCGACGACCTTCGGGTATATCTTCATTCGAAACCGCCTTAGCTCTACTTCCCCAGCTTGCTATGTCACTGCATGTCCATCATTTTCTACCTCTCAACCCCTCTCGATCGGATGGTCCAACGTCACCTATTTTTTTTCTTCTATTGTTGGAGGTAAAGCTACTTCATGGAGTCGAATCTTGTACTCCCTCCATCCAAAAATACATGTCATTGAAATAAAGTGGGGTGGGGGAGTTTAGTATGTACATCGAACTTGGTACAAACAGGAAGGAAAGGGGATGAAAGTAGTACAGACTAGTCATCCAACCGGTCTCTTGGTCGAAAAGGGAAATATAGGGGTAACATTGTACACAGTAGTATGACCAGGACTAGATTTGCTATCCACACATAGGAGTAGGTGGCTAGAGTGAACAAAAATGGGACCAACCCAGATATGTTTCTCGGATGTTTGTTTCTCGGGGCAACAAACTATGAATCACCACTTTATGCCCATGTTTACACACATGGTGATGTACTGCTGGTGCACCCACTGTCCCTTGCCCTTATACCAAATATTTAGGCTCCGGTCGGAATAAAGGGGCAGAAAACATAGGTCTTGATGAAAATAGAAGAATAGGAAAGGAATGTAGGTATAAAACTATGAAACAGCGAACCGGAGGAAACTCTCAAGAGAATGTGTTCGGATGGACTAGGAAATGTACATATTTGTTTTTTAGAGTAGCAGGCTTGGCAGTATGAGATGCTATTTGTTTATTCAGCTGCACAGTGACTACTCTTGTCCTCACCTCACGTACCACATATAGGTTGATTTTTTATTCCGGCAAACATAGCACAGTAACTTGTCTAACGCATGGCGCGAAGCGCTGCCTCAAAGCTTCGCCCAAAAAATGAGCAGCGTGGATGTTTCTAATCCGATGGAATCAGTACTACCAGACCAGCTTTCCTATGAAACACTATTCACCTTTCCCGTGTTCCGAACGGTTGGAAGGGAAAGAACCCCATAGGAATTGTGTTCCTACGAAAATCCTGCACCAAACCTGTGAACCGAACGCAGCCTTGGCTGTTCTTAATATAATGTCCCTGGTGAAAATGAAGCCATGCCACTGTTTTTGCCTGTAATTGTTTGAGACTCTGACAAGTTTAGCCAAATGTTTTTGCCTGTAATTGTTTGAGACTCGATTTGTTTCCTCTGTGCCTTTTGTGCAAACAGGATATCCAATTCACACAGTTCTTTGTTGTGACCTTTTGGTGCATTGCACAAAACTCTTCTTAAAAGAAGTGACTTTTGTGTTGTTTAACTGGAATGTCAGATGGAACAGTTGGTTCATTTTGGTGGAACTGCACAAAGGGAGATCTGTGTTCCAATCCTCATCATCTATATTGGCGCCATAACCTTCCTTTAGGTAAGAATGATATTTAATGCATGTGTTCATCTCTATTTTCCGTCTGCCATGAGAAAATAATGCTATTTTTTACTAGTACACTTGTACTCCCTCATTGAAAAAACCAATTCTGAATTAGAAGGCCAATCATGTACTTGGTTGCACCAACTGGTGAGGAGAAAGAGAAACAGAGCATGAAGAGGAAGAAGAAGAAGAAGAATGAACAGTGCCAAGGCGATCTTGCTGAAACCAGAGGCCTTAGTCCAGGCTATTCAAGGGCTTCGGCAATGACTACCTTACATGTGAGACGATCCTCCAGGGAGCCCTTCCACTTCTGCTGTCTCACTTAATTAATTAGGAGTACTTAAGTACCACTAATTTATTACTGCCTAATTTTCCTGTTGGAGTTAAACAAATCTTTAGTAGGACCCTATGCTGAATCATGTATGTGTGAATGTTTGTCTATGGAGGTGAATCATGTGGTGGAGCAGGGAGGGAATATTATTAGTGTCATGGCATAATAGTGCTATTGTTTTGCATGTCAATTTATTGCCATTGGTTCAATGAGGCAATGTTTTGCGTATTGTCCATCATGAATTTGATGCTACTGTTTGAGTAATACACTAATGTCTTCCTATCCTTTCTCAGTAAGCTAATGAAGGTTTCACCTTGTTCCTACTTGTGCAAACAGAGATCATGTTGTGCCAATCATACATTTTAGTGGAACTACACAAGACAATACAATGAATCGTATCCCAGCCGATTGCTTTAACTCTGCTGGAAGTTCTTGATAATCTTTCGATATAATCTCAGCACTGGTAAACAAGAGTGATTTCAACCATACATTTGAAGTGCACAAAAATATATACTATTGTGTGATTCCAGTGATTGCTTTATCATCTCCTATGGGACTACATGAATAAGCTTTTTTTCTCAGGTTGGTACGGGCCTAAGGCCTTCATCCATATTAGTTTGCTGTCATATCTATTTGTATTGTGCTACTGTCATGAGAAACTCCTTTATCTTTGCACTTTTAAGTTTTGCAACCTATGATAAATGGCAATGCTTTGAGTGTTGAGTTGAGCTAATTGGCACTGATTAAATAAACTAATACCTCCATTTAAGCAAGACAACTTATATGTTTCATCAACTAGTCCCACTAATATAGTAATCTCACTCTCTCAATATATGTGCCAACAGGGATGCTCGATTTTGGTGGAACTGCACAAAAACTTTGGGTGCTTCATTGCCTCGACAGCTTCTGTCCTTTCCTGTCAGTCGCTAATCTCCGCTTGCTTTCTTCCTTTGTTGTCATCGCTATTTATCTCGGCCAAATAAAGGAAATAGTACTTGATATGCTACCTCACACAAAGTTGGTACTTGGTCTTTATCCCGATTATTGTGCATCATATGTATTGGTAATTTGGTATTGTGCTACTATTTGCCAATTTCATAAAGGAGTAATTTGGAGCCTGAACTCACAGGAAAATCATTACATCGGGTGATTTCAGTAGAACTGCACAAAATGATCAGATGGACAGGTACTTATGCTGCTGCTATGTACTCCAAAGTTCACTCAGACAAGCATCGATGTTGACAAGAAGTGCCTATATTCATTCGAGTATCAACCAGCATCAACCAATTGTCAAACTCCAAGTATTAGGAGAGTGAACGCCAAAAATATTGCTTGGTGCGTAGCCCAGAAAAACACAGTCCGGTCTTTGGTCCCAACTTGTGCCTTTTGGTTATCGGCACATATGGTAGCGAACTATATGGCATGGAGTATAATGATTCCAAACAAGTTGGTTGACGCATATATTCATCTGGCACTTAATCAGTCTGCATGCCAAGGATGCTCCATTTCAGTTGAACTGCACAAAAAAAATGGGTGGTTCATTTTTCAACCGCCTCCTTCTCTAAATGCGCAATGTAGAATTTTGGCGAGATACAGGACCAAGATGAGCCAGTAAACTAGTTGGATGAAAGTAGTGGCCAAGTTGCTCAAACCTCCCTCGGCACGAGGCCACTATTTGAGGATAAACCTACAAGCAAAGTTCAGATTGTCTGTGCTGCATCTTATGTACTCAAAAGTTTACTCGTACAAGAACTAATTTTAGTAAGAAGTACCTCTGATTGAACACCATTTACCAGTCGGTACCCTAGGTAATTAAAGTTCGTCCATGGATTTATTGGCTGTGATCTCAATCATTTGGATGCATAAACATACTGAACATGTGTATATCTAAATCTTTTTGTGAATTATGTATGAATATTGTCGTGTGATCTATCAATCATTTGGATGCATAGATATGCTGAGCTTGTGTATATATGAATCTTTTGAGTTTTTGATAGTGAATGTTGGCTATGAATATGAACGTGTCCTGTGAACCTGAATTTGATATGAATTGCAACAGAACCAGTTATAACCCTTCTCCTCCTCTCAATTTGCGACTCCACTGCCGCGTTTTCCCATCTCCGAGTCGTTCTGTAACGCCCCGGACACACCCGCTGGTGGTCGTTACTCCTGGAGGGATCTAGACTGGCCTCACAGATCAATACTAGTCTTTTCTGCACACTTTGTCCTCACTCGTGCGCACCCGGGAGCAACTTCCCGGTCGGTCACCCATCCTGAAACTACTCCAAGCTGAGCACACTTAACTTTGAAGTTCTGTCCGAATGGGATCCCGGAAAAGAAGGAATTCCTTATTGATATGAGTAGTCTACCATCCCTAATAAGCCAGGATATCACATACACCCACACTCAGAGGAACCGACGTCCTCGTCGGGCCACAGGAACGTTCCCTCTTGGCACAACCGTCTGTGCATCCAGTCCGGTACATGTGCCATGCCGTGTGCCACGACGGGTCACAAACGTCATGAACAACATGACCGCGCACCTGTCCGCAACCATCCGTAATCACGAGGGTCGGCTCGATACCAACTTGTAGCGCCTCGATGCGGCTATATCTCCCGATGTCGAAGCACGACTTAGAGGCATAACCGCATTGAAAGCAATGTCGCAAGTGAGGTAATCTTCACACAACCCAAGTAGTACATAAGGAAAGAGATACATAGTTGGCTTACAATCGCCACTTCACACAATTACATGAATAAAGCATTACATCATCCAGATACAATCAAGGTCCGACTACGGAACCAAAATAAAAGAAGAACCCCAAATCGATAAAAGGTCCCCGATCGACCCCAACTGGGCTCCACTACTGGATCAACTAGAACGAAACAACACAAAGGGAAAGATCTTCATCGAGCTCCTCCTTGAGCTTGGTTGCGCCACCTTTCGGTAACATAGGCACCGCAAACTGGTTTTGAAGTATCCGTGAGCCACGAGGACTCAAGCAATCCCATTACCATGGGTATCAAGACTAGCAAAGCTTAATGGGAAAGGAAGGGGTAAAGTGGTGAGGTTGCAGCAGCGACTAAGCAAGTATGGTGGCTAACCAACGCAAATGAGAGCGAGAAGAGAAACAAGCGGAACGGTCGTCAACTAGCAATGATCAAGAGGTGATCCTGAACACCTACTTACGTCAAACATAACCCTGAAACCGTGTTCACTTCCCGGACTCCGCCGAGAAGAGACCATCACGGCTACACACTCGGTTGATGCGTTTTAATTCGGATCAAGTGTCAAGTTGTCTACAACCGGACATTAACAAATTCCCATCTGCCACATAACCGCGGGCACGGCTCTCGAAAGTTTAAACCCTGCAGGGGTGTCCCAACTTAGCCCATGACAAGCTCTCGCGATCATCGAAGGAATAGACCTTCACCCAAGACACTCCGATCAGACTCGGTATCCCGGTACATCAAGACATTTCGACAATGGTAAAACAAGACCAGCAAGACCTCCATTGTGCCGACAAATCCCAATAGGAGCTGCACATATCTCGTTCTCGTGGCACACCGGATAAGCTAAGCGTCATGTGTACCGACATAATCCAAGTTGCCAAGGAATGGTCGCAAGACGGTGCTCTAGTTTGGACCAACACTCAGAGGAGCACCGCCCGGGGTAATAAAGATGACCCTCGGGCTCGCGAAACCCAAGGGAAAAAGGCTTAGGTGGCAAATGGTAAAACCAAGGTTGGGCCTTTTTGGAGGAGTTTTATTCAAAGCGAACTGTCAAGGGGTCCCATAAATCACCCGACCGCGTAAGGAACGCAAAATCAAGGAACATAACACCGGTATGACGGAAACTAGGGTGGCAAGAGTGGAACAAATCACCAGGCATAAGGCCGAGCCTTCCACCCTTTACCAAGTATATAGATGCATTAATTAAAACAATAGATATTGTGATATCCCAAAATATCCATGTTCCAACAAGGAACAAACTTCACCTTCACCTGCAACTATCAACGCTATAAGAGGGGCTAAGCGAAGTGGTAACATAGCCAATCAACGGTTTGCTAGGACATGGATGGTTAGAGGTTGACATGGCAATATGGGTGACAATATATAGCAAGTGGTAGGTATCGCAGCATAGGCATAGCAAAAGAGCGAGCATCTAGCAAGCAAAGATAGAAGTGATATCGAAGGTATGGTCATCTTGCCTAAAATCCCGCAAGGAAGAAGAACGAGTCCATGAAGAAGACAAACGGACGAAGTCGAACGGATCCTCGCAACTCCGGAATGAAACCGAAGCTAACGAGAGAGGCAACCCGGAAAGAAGCAAACAACATAGTAAACAACCATCGCATAATCATGGTATGATGCACAACCAAGTATGATGCATGTCCGGTTTAATGAGGCATGGCATGGCAATATGCAACAAACAATTACTACAAGTTAAGTGGAGCTCAATATGCAACGAGTTGCATATTGACGGAACACCACATCAATTATTTAGTTCTCTCTTGTTTAAGCTACCCAACAATATTAAATGTTGATTAACATGGCAAGGGGTGAAGCATAACAAAACTACCTAACTAGGCAAGTTTAAATGAGGCCGGAAGAACAAACAACAATTCCGGAAGAACCTTATATGCAATTTATGAATTTGCTACTGTTCTGCCCTAAACCATATTTTAAGGTTGTTAAACAAGAAAATAACGTGGACCATGTTAATCTAGGAATTTTTTCACCCCATTTACATATAAAGTTTGTTAAATTCCGAGTTACGGTTATTTAGTTATGAAATAAATCATTTTAACATGGCATTTGAGCAAATTAATGCAAACAGCAGTTTAAACATTTTAAACATGGATGAAAGTGGCATATTATTAAACTAGACAAAATTCTAAGCATTTTACATGTTTAAATCATTTTAATCCGATGCACCATTTGTGAGTTATTAAATGCATGAAATCTAGGGGTTTTTCTGAAAAACAGTAAAACACTGGATAAATCCTAAAATCACAGATCTGAAAAAAAAACAGACATGGGCCGAATCTGCAGCCTGGCCCAACAGGAGAAAAAAAAGGAGGGGCGCTGGGGCTTCTCACCCAGTGGGCCTCGGCCCGGGTCGGCAGCAGAGGGAGGCCGGCTTGGGGCGCTGGGCCTCGTGCGGCGGAGGGGAGCAGTTGGGCCTGGGCGCGGAGGCCAAGGCCCACCAGGAGCCGAGCGGGGCTGCGACTCCCGCACGAGCAGGAGGCCATGGTGGGCGGCGAGGCGGGGTCCGGCGAGGCGGGCCGCCGGAGGAGGGCGTCGGCGGGGGACGAAAAGCCGCAACCGGATCCGGCGGAGGACGAGGCCGGGGACCCATTCCCGGCGACGGCGGCGCTCGTGACGACGGGGATAGGAGACGAGGAGGAGAAGACCGTCGAGGTAGACGCAGGGGGCTCGCCGGCGGCGGGATGGAGAGCTTCTGGCGGCGGTGCGCAGACGGGGCACCAGCGGCGGGGACGGGTCTAGGGCGGCGAGATCCGGGGTCAGGGGGTTCGTCCCCGGGGTTGGCCGCGCCGGAGGTTGTGGCGGCGCCCAGCGGCGGCAACGGCGTGGCGGAGGGTGCCAACAGAGAGCGGTCGACGGGAAAGCGCTTGGGCGACCTGGGCGCTCGGGCCCAGATCGGCCGGGCGGGCGCGCTCGGGCCTGTGGAGGAGGCGTCTTTGGTGAGGTGAGGTGGCGCGCAGGAGAGGTGGAGAGCGACGGCGCGGTGGCGGCTGACCACTAGGGCAGCGCCAAGTGGCAAGGTGGAGATGGAGGGCGCCGGAAAACGAGGAGGAGGTGGATGGATCTGGCTGGTGGCACGGTTTTCGAGGGATCTGCGTGGTGAGGGTAGGGAAGGCTAGGGGCACTGAAAATGGCAAGGGGCTTTTAAATAGGTAGGGTCTAGGTTTAGGGTTTTATGTTTTTGAGCCTCGATTGACATCGGACGGCCCGGATCGGGAGGACTAGGAGAGGGGTTGGTGGCTGTGTTAAGATGGGCTAAGCTTTCGGGAGAGAAAAGAGAGAGGCTCGTAGCAGTTTCGGAGACCAAACGTCCATTTAATAGACCGCTATATTGCGGTTGTAGGTTTAATAATCGGGCTATCAAATGGACTCCGAATGCGACGAAACTTGGCAGGCGGTCTGTCTACACTATAATAAGACCGCACGACAAGTTGCATCCCATTCCGAGAACATTTTTATGCCACTTATAAATAATATTTCGGAGGTGCCGCGAGCGCGTGCGAGTGTGGCTGTGCTCAGAACGGACAACGGAGAGAACCGGGGGAACCCGAACGGATGCAAATTTTGAAAAACATGCAGATGAAATGCAGATGATGACATGGCAAAATGCAACACGCAAGCTAATGACATGGCAACGACGGCGAATAACTGGCGAACACCTGGCGCATCGGATCCGGGGCGTTACACGTTCCCGTCCGGAGCCTCGCCACCGTCCACTGCCTTGCTATGTTCGATGCGGCGTGGTCAACAAACGAGAGTCATCGGAAGAGGACTGTATGTGGAGAGCCTGACGGCTGGGACCCACGAGGTCCATGGTCGCATGCAAGGAAAGTTCCTCCTTATTAAGCTGAAAAAAATGTTTCCTCCACCTGACAGCTGGGACCCACCGGCTGTATCTTCGCACGGAAGGAAGTGCCTCCTTGTTTTGCGGAAAAAATTATTCATCCCATTGACAGCTGGGACCTGTCAGATTTGGTGACTGACTTGTGGGCCTGCTAAGCGGACGTGTATGCATGACTTTGTCAACTTAATCAACAAATGATTCTAGCAGCTGGACCGTTGGATGTTAATCCCACAGCCGTGCTCCTTCTTCAACCTTTGTTCTTGCTCCTGTCTCCCGTGGGCAGCACCGCGGCAGTGCTGCCGCGCACTTGAACCAGTGAAGTTTCCCACTCCTCTCCATTTGTGACTCCACTGCCCCTTCTTCCCCATCTCCGGGTCGTTCCAGTCTGGGTGCGCTCTGCACGGTGTGGTCAACATGGTCAACAACCGAGAGTCATTGGAAGATGACTGTATGTGAGAGGCTAACAGTGGGGATGCACCACGCCCATGGAGGCATGCATGCAACGGAACACGACGAGGTCAACGTGGTCAAGGAACGACTTCCATCGGAAGTATACTGTACATGGAGAGTCTCAGCTGGGTCCACGGCCGCAGCAAGTAAGTGCCTCCTTATTACGCGAAAAATAATGATTCCTCCAACTGACAGCAGGGACCCACTGGACGGGCCACCGTATTTTGCGAAAAAATGTTTGCCCCCTAACTGCTGGGACCCACCTGACGGGCCACCGTATTTCGCGAAAAAATGTCCCCCGCCGTCGGCTCACTCCACCGGAAGTGCCTCCTTATTACGCACAAAAAAATGAATACTCCCCCTGCTAGCTGGGACCCACCTTGGTGGGAGGCTGACTTGTGGGCCTACTAAGTTGACGGGGACGGAGGGCTTTGTCAACTTAGTCAACAATATGCACGATTCTAGCTCCAGTGACCGTACGATGTCCATCCAACGGCCATTGTGCTTCTTCAACCTCTGGCCTTCTTGCTCCAGCCGCCCAAACCAACGCCGGTCGTGCCTCGTGCTCCTGCCTCCCGTGGCCGGCTGCGATGCGGCGGAGGCCTCACCGCCCCCTACTACTCCCACCGCTGGCCAGGCCATCCCTCTACTCACCCACACCCCCTGTTGTTCTACGGCGATGGCAGCCTCACCCTCGTAGTCCTCTTCGCGTGGGCATCCACTGCTGCGTCTTCCCCGGCTCTGGGTCGTCCCCTTCCTAGGCCTCGTCGTCGTCCACCGCCGTGGTGCTCTCGGTGCGGCGTGGTCAATGTGGTCAATGACTGACTTCCATCGGAAGAGTACTGTGCATGGAGAGGCTGACAGCTGGGTCCACGGCGGCCGCAAGGAAGTGTCTCCTTATTACGCGCAAAATAATTATTCCTCCACCTGACAGCAGGGACCCACCGGAGGGCCACCAGTATTTCGCAAAAAAAAATTCCCACCTGACTGCTGGGACCCACCAGCTACATCTTCGCACGCAAGGAAGTGCGTCCGGGCAAAGAAAAACCAAAATGATTCGCCCCCCTGACTGCTGGGACCCACCAGCTACATCTTCGCAGGCAAGGAAGTGCCTAACAGTCGGGACCCACCTGGTCGAAGCATACGTAGCGTTGTCATTCTGGTCGCGAAAGTGTATGTACATACTGGTCGATGTAGAGGCACGCACATGTCGTAGTAGAGGCATGCACGTGTCGATGTAGAGGTGTGCACGTAGCATGTACACGTATGTACAGCTGCGAGGGTGCAAGAAAGAAAATATTGCCTCGTACGTACATACGGGCAGGGTCTCGAATGCCTACTCGTGCATACGTACATGGCTGGGTCGGAACGGAGAAACAGCATCGTCGTTGTGTTCGTGGGGAGCCAACGGAATGCGTCGTGTTCATGGGGAGGCAACGGAATGCGTCGTGTTCATCGGGAGGCAACGGAACGCGTGGGAGCCAACCGGCTTGGACGGAACAGGCGATGGAAACGAGGCCTGGCGTACCGCACAACGAAGGAAACGGACCTCCTACGTTCAGAACGGGGTCCTGTTGATCGGGAGGGGTGTGGCGTACCGCAAAACGGAGGAAACGGACCTCCTACGGTCGAAATGGGGATCCTGTTGATCGGGAGGGGTGTGGCCTACCGCAAAACGGATGAAAC
Source organism: Aegilops speltoides (assembly GCA_021437245.1). Lineage (NCBI taxonomy): Eukaryota > Viridiplantae > Streptophyta > Magnoliopsida > Poales > Poaceae > Aegilops > Aegilops speltoides. The sequence continues at coordinate 420,424,242 of CM038142.1, read as the reverse complement.
GGACCTCCTACGGTCGAAACAGGGGTCCTGTTGATAGGGAGGGGTGTGGCGTACTGCAAAACGGAGGAAACGGACCTCCTACAGTCGAAACGGCGGTCCTGTTCATCGGGAGGGGTGTGGCGTACCGCAAAACGGGACTCCACGGGATACTGTTCATCTCCACCGTCGACCTCCTCTAGTCTCCACGGGCTCCTGTTCATCCAGCCTCCACCATGCGCTACTCCATCGCTCTCGCTCAACCACCCCTAAACCGCTTATCGCTCATCCACCCTCCACCGCTCATCGCTCATCCAGCCCTCCACACCACGGGTCCTATTCATCCGAGGCAACGCCACCGCACACTTATTCATCCAACCCCCCGCGACAATCATCGCTCATCCAATCGATCGGCTTGATTAGCAGCGAGAGCGGCGAATCGCCCATCGGGTTCAGTTAACAGCCATCGATCGATCGCTCGGGTTCAGTAACGCGTAGCCTGCAGTGCAATCGCTCGGTTTCAGTTAGAGCCCAATGCCTCGCTCGGGTGTAGTTAGAGCCAACGCCTTGCACGTGTACGAGAGAAACGCGCATCGCTCGGCCCCCGACCTCCCACCGTAACCGGCAACTCCCTGAAATTTTCCTCCCCCTCACTTCTACCATGGTTTTTTCTGTCATGGACGGCCCAAAGAATGTCATGCAGCTGCGTCTCCGGCCCGCCCAGGACGAAAAGCCCATTTTCTGTCATGATTTTTTGTCATAGAAGTAGGACCCCACCACATCTATGATGATACCGGGTTTTGTCACAATTATCGTCATAGAAGTGTCATATGTATGACAGAAAAAAAATTGTTCGGCCAAAATGTCACGGATGTGTCTTTTTTTTATAGTGCTCCCTCAAACTCCTCCCTTTACCTTCATATGCAATTGTTTTACATTCCGCTGCTATACTCTTATAATTGCATGTGTAGGTTGATTGCTTGACTTGTTCTAAGTTGCTAAAATCTGCCAAGAACTAAAATTAGGAAAAGGCTAGATTTTTATTTGGTCAAGTAGTCTTATCACCCCCCCCCTCTAGACATACTTTCGATCCTATGAGGTGGTTCAACAGGAACCCGTGGAGAGGGCTGGTTGAATAGTAGCCGGTGGAGTAGCACGCGGTGGCGGCTGGATGAACAGGAGCCTGTGGATGAACAATCACAGGTGGAGGCTGGAGGAGGTCGACGGTGGATGAACAGTAGCCCGTGAAGGCTAGAGGAGGTCGACGGTGGAGATGAACATTATCCCGTGGAGTCCCGTTTGCGGTACTCCACACTCCTCCTGATGAACAGGACCGCCATTTCGACCGTAGCGCTCCAACACAAGTCTGGTTCCTCCATTTTGCAGTAAGCCACACCCCTCCCGATCAAGAGGACCCCATTTCGACCGTAGGAGGTCCAATAGAAGTCCATTTCCTCTGTTTTGCGGTACGCCAGACCCCTCCCGATGAACAGGATCCCGTTTCAAACGTGGCTGGTCAAACACAAGGCTGTTTCCTCCGTTCTGTGGTACGCCGGGCCTTGTTTCCATCGGCTGTTTCGTCCGAGCCCTCCTGATGAACACGACGACGCATTCCGTTCTGACCCAGCCGGTTGGCTCCCCATGAACACGACGACTATCATTGTCAAAACCGGCGGATCTCGGGTAGGGGGTCCCGATCTATGTGTCGTAGGCTGATGGTAACAGGAAGCAAGGGACACAATGTTTACCCAGGTTCGGGCCCTCTCGATGGAGGTAAAACCCTACTTCCTGCTTGATTAATATTGATGATATGAGTAGTACAAGAGTAGATCTACCACGAGATCGTAGAGGCTAAACCCTAGAAGCTAGCCTATGATGATTATGATTGTAATTGTGATCGGCCTTCTAAGGACCAACCTCTCCGGTTTATATAGACACCGGAGAGGGCTAGGGTTTACACGGAGTCGGTTACAAGGAAGGAAACACAATATCCGGATCGCCAAGCTTGCCTTCCACGCAAAGGAGAGTCCCATCCGGACACGGGACGGAGTCTTGAGTCTTGCATTTTCACGCTCTAATAGTCCGGACAATGTATATAGTCTGGCCGTCCGGATACACCCTAATCCAGGATTCCCTCAGTAGCCCCTAAACCAGGCTTCAATGACGATGAGTCCGGCGCGCAGTCTTGTCTTCGGCATTGCAAGGCGGGTTCCTTCTCCGAATACTCCAAAGTTATTATCGAACACGTAGATCGTGTTCGGATCTGCAAAATGATCTTTACATACCACCGTAGAGAGAATGATATTTCAGCTAACAACTTTTTAGACGACGTGATATGTCATTACGGTCGGGTCATTATTCGAACCGTTTTCCCACAACCAGTCACAACGCGTATTGCGAGGCGATTTCCTTGACACGTCTTGTCAAAGCAGAGATCGTTTCCGCTTATCACGGGATTCTCATTAATACGGGTATGGGTAATCCCACCGCGCCATCAATCGTGGCAGTTGGGAAGTAAGCGATTCTCAACGGGCAAGTGAAGAGGCGCACCGCTTTCGTCGTCTCTATAAAGGGATAAAGGATCCTCATTTTCACCCACGCCCTCCTCCTCCTTTGCTCATCCTTGCCTCCCCGAGCTCCAGCGCCCTAGCCCAAGTCTTCTCCGCACAGCTAAACATGTCCGGAGCAGGAGGCAAGTGGGTGGCTTCCACCGGAAGGAGAAGCATATCGCAAATCTTCGGGCAGCCGGATACTTGGCCGCAGACATAGCGCACCGGCTACCGGACGACGGGCAGGTCATTCCAACCCCGGGACCCCACGAGAGGGTTGTGTTTCTTGCCCACTTCGTCCGTGAACTGGGATTTCCGCTTCATCCCTTTGTCTGCGGGCTCATGTTCTACTATGGGCTAGATTTCCATGATCTAGCCCCAAACTTCGTCCTCAACATCTCGGCGTTTATCGTTGTATGCGAGGCCTTCCTCCGCATCCAGCCTCACTTTGGCTTGTGGCTACAAATCTTCTGCGTGAAGCCGAAGATCGTGAGCGGCTAGCAAGCGGAGTGCGGAGGGGCCATGGTGGCCAAGATGCCTAATGTCACCTGGCTTGACGGCTCCATCGCGGAGACCGTGAAAGGGTGGCAATCAGGGTGGTCCTACATCACCGAGCCGCGCGACGCCAACTGGGCGGCAGTCCCCGAACTTCGATCCAGAACTGCCATGCGGCTCACCTCCTGGGAAAAGAAGGGCCTGGCCTGGGGTGAACTTGCGGAGCTGACCGGACTCCAAAACTGCATCAAGAATATGAAGGACAAGAACATCAAGCTTGTCAACATGGTCCAGGTCATGCTCGTTCGCCAGATTCTTCCGTGCCAAAGGCGGGTGTTTAATCTGTGGGAGTTCGTCCCGACCGAACACCAGATGCTTCGAAAGCTCTACGGCACGAAGCACAAAGACACATGGAAAGCGTTGTTCAAGGCCTCCTAAGTACCTCCTCCCATATCCGAGGACCGTGGACTTCATGCCGCGCGGCCTCCTCGTTCGGTGAGTTTTCTGACAACCACCGGATTCAGTTCTTCCCAATGTATTCATGGGGGAGTCTTAAGTAATTGTGCATATTTGATCACGATTATGTGGAGATATCGGAGCGGATCGACTGTCCGGCACTGTTGCGCTAAGGTCCGGCCGATACTCTCCTGACGGAGATGCTAGTTCCGGCGCCCTACAAGGCACCGGAGAAGAAGGCCGAAAAGAAGGCCCCGGGGACCAGGAAGGGTCTCCGGTGTAAAGATGTACCGGAGGCCTCGTTTGAAGACAACGAGGCACACTCCACCCCTGAAGGGGGGGAAGAAGAAGAAGAAGAGGCCGCCTGAAAGATCGTGGATGTCGCCTAGAGGGGGGGGGGGGTGAATAGGCGCTTTAAAATAATTACGGTTGAGGCTTGAACAAATGCGTAATAAACCTAGTGGTTAATTTGTCAAGCACAAAACCTATAACAACTAGGCTCACCTATGTGCACCAACAACTTATGCTAAGCAAGAAAAACTACTTAGGTGATAGCAAGATATATGACAAGAAATAATATGGCTATCACAAAGTAAAGTGCATAAGTAAAGGGCTCGGGTAAGAGATAACCGAGGCACGCGGAGACGATGATGTATCCCGAAGTTCACACCCTTGCGGATGCTAATCTCCGTTTGGAGCGGTGTGGAGGCACAATGCTCCCCAAGAAGCCACTAGGGCCACCGTAATCTCCTCACGCCCTCGCACAATGCAAGATGCCGTGATTACACAATGCAAGATGCGGTGTGGAGGAACAATTGAAGGAGCTCAAGGATACCAAGCACCCAAGAGTAATTAGCTTCTCAACTTGTAACTTCCACATATTACGTGAAGAACTCAAACCGATGCACCAAATGCAGTGGCAAGGGCACACGGAGTGCCCAAGTCCTTCTCTCTCAAATCCAACCGAAGCAACTAATGCTAGGGAGGAAAATGAGAGGAAGAACAAGTAGGAGAACACCAAGAACTCCAAGATCAAGATCCAAGGGGTTCCCCTCACATAGAGGAGAAAGTGATTGGTGGAAATGTGGATCTAGATCTCCTCTCTCTTTTCCCTCAAAAACTAGCAAGAATCCATGGAGGGATTGAGAGTTAGCAAGCTCGAAGAAGGTCAACAATGGGGGAAGAACACGAGCTCAAAGGATAAGGTTCATTGGGGAAGAAGACACCCTTTTATAGGACCTCCCGAATCCAACCGTTGTGTGCTCAGGTCATGCACAAGCGGTACTACCGCTTGGAGGAGCGGTACTACCGCTTAGCACGGTCAAAACAGCCCAACGAGAGAGGAAACATGAGTTTTTGGTCCCGAGCGGAAGTAGCCACGGAAGTAGCCACGGTAGTACTGCTCCAAGCGGTAGTACCGCTCCCAAGAGCGGTAGTAAAAAATTACTTCGCTCCTGTCCGCGGTAGTACCACTACAGCCTTTTCAGAACACCAAAACTGACACAACTTCTGCAAATGGACTCCGAATTCAACAAAACCAAGTTTGTTGGAAAGCTAGGGACAAGGGCTAACACAATCTTGATAGAAAAATCAATAAGAAGAAAATGACAAAAGGCCCAAAATAAAATGGTGAGAACCCTTCCTCGGATAAGACCAGTAAAACCTCCAACACCGAAAACATCATAGAAGACGCATGCAAACTCCGTTTTCGATGAACTCAAGCTTGTCATCAAGATGACCATAAGCTCTAAGACTCACAAAGAGAACCAAACAAGAACCAAGAAACATGATGCAAGGATGCAATGGTTTGAGCTCTCGACGAACGATATGATCAAGCTACTCACTTGAGAGCCCCCCTTAACAGTACAGCTATCGATCCTACTACCACCATGAGACTGGTAAAATAGAAAACCTATCAAGGGCAAACCTTTGCCTTGCACATGATCCACTTGAGCTAGATGATGACGATCTTGTCCTCCTCAAGATGGACCACCTTTCTTGATTGTGTTGGGTCGATGGAGACTAGATGATTGCTCCCCCATACTCCACTATGGGTGAGCCACTCTTCGGCACATCTTCACAAGTCCATTGACACCACAATGGATGGCAAGCTTCAAGCACTTGATCTCTTCGTGATGCTCCACTTGAACTTGCACACAACAATCTTGATGACGATCACCACTTGATGTCATCCTTTCCATGGGTTGTATGATATCTTCCTCTTGACGCAAGCCCATGGACACGTACCTAACCCCACATAGACTCTCACATAGAACATGGGTTAGTACACAAAGTGCAATGGACAATTCTTACCATACCATGGGATCACTTGATCCCTCTCGGTACATCCTTTACGCTTTGTGAGTTGGTCAACTTGATTCACTCTTGACTTAGTCTTGATCAACCTTGAATCTTTCCAACTCTCTTCGTTTGGATGATGTCTTGAAGGTAAACATGAATGATCACACAATCTTCTTCTTCAAGACATGCTTGCAATAAGCTCAACAATCACATGACCAATCTTTGGAATAATTCCTTAATAGCACCTTGGTCAACCCATAAACTCCTTGAAACCAACACATGGACTTCAAGAAATGCATATGGAAAAATCCTTCAAATATAACTCAATGCAACCATTAGTCCATAGAGAATGTCATCAATTACCAAAACCACACATGGGGGCACCGCATGTCCTTTCAATCTCCCCCATTTTGGTAATTGATGACAATCACTTTCAAGAGAGTTTATATAAGGAATTATGCATCACCATGCGTATGAGATGAAAATGCTAAGGAACAAAACCAAAGCAGGAGGAGACAACTCTCTAAACTTGTCCACAAAACTCTCTAAAACTTCTCCCCCATTGGCATCGATTGCCAAAATGGGCGAAAAGCTTAGAAGGCCAATATAAATTGTGGTCCTTCATAAATTGTGTATTTCTCAACAAGTGAGTGGAATGCAACAAACATATCCAAAGGTAAACACTTGGAGGAACACAAACTATATTGAGGCACAAAGATAGCAAAAGAATGATATGCCACAAAGACATAAAAAGAGAGAAACAAGCAATCAAGCAATCAAAAGATGTAAATTGAAGCAAGCTAACAAAGGATATCAATTGAACCAACTAGACCAAAGATCCTATGAGCCACATGAATAAGGATATTATGATATGAGTAAAGGAGTGTTCTAAAGAAAAACTAGAGAAGCTCCCCATGATTTGTGCACAATTTAGTTTTGTAATTGGATACACCGAGCACAAAATAGGATCGTCACTCCCCCAAGATCAATCAAACCTCACGAGAAGTGCAAGAGAGCAATGGAGTGTTGTAAAGACACTAGTGAAGCTTCCCATGATTTGTGCAATCCTTAGAATATTTGCATTAGGATACCAAGTGCACAAAATAGGATCATCACTCCTCGAAAATCAATAGAAACTCACAACAAGTGTAAGTGAGCATGTAGGAAACAAATCCTAGCACAAGCAACAAACACATGGTTGAGCAACATGTAAAAGAGGCAACTTAAGAATAGACTCAACCAAAATGATGTGTGTGAGTCATGGCAAAGCACTTGAGAAGACTAAAATAAGGATGAGCATTAAGCATCAACATAGTCTTGGATAAATGAGATACACGGTGCATGACATGTCGTCCCCACACACACCCTGCAAATGGGTTCACAAGCACACTAAATATGCAAAGTGAAAAACCAACACTTGTGACAACCCATGGTGAAGATAGAAAGCGAAAGCCTCATCAAGATGAGGGATACCAATTAGATGGCAAGCCTCGTCAAGACAAGCATGAGGAGAATGATCTTCACCACACAAGAGTGCAACAAGATGCAACGAGAAATGACCGCACTCAAGGCACACACTTTCACAGAGCCGCCAAAGAAATAACATGAGAAAGAACCGGTGGACGTGAAAGAAAGGGATATCAACTAGAGATGTAACTTCTCTCAAGTGTATAAGATTCTAGGTAGATGAAAATCATGATGATATCAATCCACAAAGAAGGATATACACACGAAATAGTTACAAAAAGGAAGGAACAAGATATCCACAAGGAAGTCATAAATATACCAATAAGAAATTTGCTTGAGAGCATATCACATGGCTAGATATGGTCTTATTGTATATAAATGAATTCCAACCACACGAACATCAAAGACATCACAACTAGCAACAAGAGATCATTGTTCGGATGCTTTGAGAAAGAAAACAAGTATCACAAGAAAGAATGAAAAACATGCCATGATGCAACCTACACAAGGTTGATGCAAGAAATGAGTGCAGGAAGAAGATGATGATACTTGTTACCGAGATATCAATGGAAGGATGTAGTAGATACCAATTAAAGGTGGATATTAGTTCATTGATCATCCTAGCTTAACTCCAGTAAGCACATGGAGACACCACCTTCCTTGTGAGTGAGCCGAGCGTCCAATGCATCTCCAACTGTTCATAGAACAACAACACAAACAAAATGGTACCCAAACTCATTGGGACAAAAGAGTTAGAGAACCAACAATACATAGGACAAACTCCACATAAATATGTGAATATAGATATGAAAATGAATTTCATGCACGTCCCATCCAATTTGAGACTTGGTGGAGTTTCCCCTATATATTGGGTCAAAGAAAGAAAGCATGCCAAATATACTACATCAAATTAATATGCATGCTCAAGACTTTCAAGAACCGATACCAAATTACAAAGAAAAAGCAAGTGAAGAAAAGATACCAAATGAATAAATCATCACTTGGAGGATATCCATAATAGATACACCGAGGAATGTGTCGGATTTCAGGTTTCGGCAGACCCTTGAGGTTCGAACACTGGGGTGCGCGCGAAGATTTCGCCCTCTACCTACCTGCTCCTCACCGCCTCGCTAGGATCTAAACTACGAAAGGAATAGCACAAGAGACACAGAGTTTATACTGGTTCAGGCCACCATTGCAGTGTAATACCCTACTCCAGTGTGTGGTGTGGTGGTTTGCCTCTCGGGCTGATGATGAACAATACAAGGAAGAACAACCTCGTGAGGGTCTGTTCTTGGCTGGTGCGATGAACTACTAGGGGGAGTTCAGTCGCTCTCTCTACTGGTTTCTTGGTGAGGATCCTCCTTTCTCAGATGCCTCTACCCTGGGGGGTGGCTAGTCCTATTTATAAGCAAAGGCCATGGGCCTCTTCCCAAATATTGAGCGGGAAGGGCGCCAACAATTGGCCATTTTAAAGGGGAACATCGGGTACACTTATCCTGACTAAAGTTGGTCCTCGCCTGTCAAAGGCTCTCGTGGTGACGCCTGCTTGGGCTCCACAATGACTTCCTTCCTGCCGTTGGGCTGGTCTTGGTCTTGTTGCACCGAAATGGATGCCTTTGCTTGATGCTCTCGCCTGCGCTTGCTCCCTTTGCACCAAAGAGGAAAGGAGGACACTGCGGGCTGGCACCCGCCTGGCGCCCTTGGTCGTCATGGCTTGCGTCATGGGCACCTCGTGAGGTACCCCGCCTTGATCTCTCCGCCTCCTCATGAGCCAGCCTGATGAGGCCGTGCCTAAGGAAGCTCCTTGTCGTCCGCCCCGCGAGGCTTGGCCCCTCGCGAGGGTCTTGAGCTCGTGTTGATGAAGATGGGTCATGCTGGGGCCTCCTTTGAGCCATGCCGCAGGCCGCAGGCAGGCAAGTCTGGGGTACCCCGTTCCCAGAACGGCGACAGTAGCCCCCGGGCACATGGCGCGCCCGGACTTGGCCGAGTAGAGAGGTGAAAGGGCAAGTGCGAAGCGCCGCGGGCCCTAACAGCCTGTGGCCTTGGACGCTGCATGGCGGTTGATTGGACGTGGGCGTCTCCACTTCCCCACATCTTGGCAACTGCACGAATTGACAAGTCCCTGCATGCAAAGTGAGTCATGATTACCTGCAATCGTGGAGGTCGGCAGTTGGCCTCCTCTTGCTTTAACTACGGCACGTCGCGTGCCCTTCCAGTCTATCCCCTCTTGCTTCTCCTTCTTCTTCATGGCTCCGTCAAGGAAGTTCTCGGCCGCAGAGAAAGGAAAGTCCCACCAGGTTGAGCCTGCCTCTCCCCCGTCCAAGCGCGGTCGAGGCCGCCCTCGCAAACACCCTGTGGCCTCCACGGCGGCTCCCCACGGTCGCGGAGTTAACTTCCCGCGCGGTGACGGGCGGCTGGCCGCGGCCGGGGGGCGTGCTTCGGCTGTGCGACCCCCTAGGCCGCGCTTCCACACTACGGAGGTGCTGCCGGAGTTTGTTGTGTGGTCGGCGGAGCCGACTAGCGCCCGGCTTCAGCTCCCTCGCTTCCTCCTAGGTGAGCTCCCGGCTGGCGCCCCGAGTGGCCTCTGGCTCCAGGCAGACGACTGTTGCAGCCGGGCCTCGTGGGCTTCACTGGAGGTCTCCGCAGCCGGGAGCCTGGCCTTGACCTGTGGCTGGCAGACATTTGCCCGCGCGCGTGGCCTCAGCCGTCGGTGCACCCTGCACTTCAAGTTCGACGGCGATGCCACCCTCTACGTGAGGGTGTTTGGGGAAGATGGTCGCCGCGCGGGGTGCTGCCCTGAAGGCGACGACCGCAGCCGGGGACCCAGCCCCGGCGAGGACGGAGAGGATAGTGCGCGCGGGGTTGGCGGCGCCCAGGGTTCCTCAAACTTCACTGGTTCTTCTTCGGGCAGCGACTCTTCTAGCAGCGGCCGCGGTCAGCCTCCACGCCGTCGTGCCTGCTTGGAGGGTGGTAACCGGTCTGCCTGCCGTTGCGCCTCGGTGAAGTGCGAGAGGGAATCCGCCTGAGCCCCGGAGGCGGCTCGAGTCTTCCCTGAGAGCCGGTGTAGGGCGAGCCGCGCCTGATTTGTTCTTTCTTTTCCTTTTTCCTGCGTAAAAAGACAGTAGTGTGGGGCCCTGTGGGGGCGTGTTTGGGTTACCGTCATTAATCACCGCACTGTTTCTGTTATTTCAGTATTGTTCCTTCCGGCCGCATGCCCGCGTGTAGGTAATTCCCAGCCTCAGCCGTGGGGGCGACCGACCCAGGTCCTGTATTCGTGTCGCGGTGCCCGTGAGGCACGGACTGGAGGGTTGCTCCTGTAGTGGACCCGGGTAGTGAAACCTTGAACGATAAGGACATAAACACTCGTGAGGGAGAAAAGTCGAAGAGCCATAAGTCAAAAGACGGCGACAGTTTCAATAAAACTTCGAATGAGAATGAACTAGCCAACTGCAGAAAGCAAATGAAAAAGCCGCGTCCGGCACCTAGTCTAGTCTTCGACGTCTTCTCACCAGCGCGGAGCTAAGTGCTGCCACTGGGCGTGGGAGGGAGCCCCAGGGCCTGAGGCCGGTGCTCCTGAGACTCCGGGGCGTGTACAACCCCAACTCATCATTACGTGAGAGTGTCATGGGTGGGGAGCTTCACAGGCATTGGCCTTCTTCACAGGCTCCGGGCCTTTCTTGGGGGAAGCAAGCTTCACGGGCATTGGCCCTCTTCACAGGCTCCGGGCCTTTTCCAAAACGCAACGGCTTCACAGGCACTTGCCTTCTTCACAGGCTTTGGGCCTTTTTCAAAAAGATAATCTTCACAGGCATTCGCCTTCTTCACAAGCTCTGGGCCTTTTCCAAAAAGATAATCTTCACAGGCATTCGCCTTCTTCACAGGCTCTGGCCTTTTCCAAAAAGATAATCTTCACAGGCATTCGCCTTCTTCACAGGCTCTGGGCCTCTCCCAAAAAGATAATCTTCACAGCATTCGCCTTCTTCATGTGCTCGGGCCTTTTAGGGTAAAACCTCCGGAGGTGCTGGATGTTCCACGCATTCTTGACTGGCACCCCCTCCTGAGTCTCCAAGCGCGCGGAGCCGGGCCTGGAAACATGAACAACCTTGAACGGGCCCTCCCACATGGGAGAGAGCTTATGCAGTCCCTCCCTGGAGAGAACCCGCCTGAGCACGAGGTCCCCTACCTTAAGAGTTCTGGGGCGGATGTTGCGGCAGTGGTATCGCCACAGTGCTTGTTCGTATCTCGCCGCTCGCAACGCGGCTTCTCGGCGACGCTCCTTCCCAAGCACGAGGTCCATCCCCCGCATGGCATCCTGCTGCGCCTCGTCGAACGCTAGGACCCTTGCGGAACGACGTCTGACCTCGTGAGGGAGGACCACTTCGTCTCCATAGACCAGGAAGAACGGGGTCTCTCCAGTCGGCTTGGTTGCGGTCGTGCGGATGGACCACAACACGGACTAAAGCTCATCGTACCAACCTCTGCCGCAGGCTTCCAACTTCTTCTTGAATTTTCTGGTCTTGAGGCCCCTCAAGATCTCCACGTTGGCCCGCTCGGCCTGGCCGTTGCTTCGAGGATGCGCCACCGAAGCGTAGCATATCTGCGTTCCAAGGTTAGCACAGTATGTTTTGAAGAGGTTACTGGTGAACTGCGAACCGTTGTCGGTGATGATGCAGTTCGGCACCCCGAACCGGCTTACGATGACCTTGATGAACTTGACCGCTGAACCCGCAGGGATGGTGCGGACGTCTTCCACTTCGGCCCACTTGGTGAACTTGTCCACGGCGACGTAGAGGTAGTGATAGCCCCCCGGCGCCCGAGGGAACGGGCCAAGGATATCCAGCCCCTAGACTGAGAATGGCCACGATAGGGGTATAGTTTGCAGACCTCCTGCCGGCTGATGGATCTGCTTGACATGGAATTGGCAGGCTTCGCAAGCCTTCACTAGTTCAACAGCGTCATTGAGCACAGTAGGCCAATAGAAGCCGCTGCGGAATGCCTTGCCCACGAGGGTCCGTGATGACGAGTGGTGCCCACAGTCTCCACCGTGTATATCTGCCAGCAACTCTTTCCCTTGCTCCCTGGATATGCAGCGTAGGGACACATCATTTGATCTCTTCCAGTAGAGTTCTCCATCCCTTATACTGTACGCTGTGGCTTGCCGCGCCACACACTCCGCTTCCTCCTCCTTCTCCGGCAGGATCCCTTGCGTCAAGTAACTCCGGAGCTCTGTGATCCAGCTCCCCTCCCGAGGCTCAATCGTCAGGAGCAGGCGCGCTCCTGAGGCTGGGCCACAGACCGGGGCTCCCGAGGCAGGTGGCTGGGGGAGCTCCTCCCGAAGTTGCGCAGTGTTTGATAGTGATGGCATGGCCGAAGGCTTGAAGAGCCGCTCCTCGAAGACGCCAGGCTCCTGAGGTAACCGCCTGGATGCTCGTTTGGCGATGTCATCGGCCTCCTGATTGGTGCCACGGGGCACATGCTGCAACTCCAACCCCCAGAACTGCTTTTCCATCCTGCGGACCTCCACAAGGTAGGCCTCCATGTGCACATCTTTTGGCTCGTATACTTTGTTGGAGAAATTGACGAGGATCTGCGAATCGCCCTTGATGGTAAGGTGCTTTACCCCGAGGGCAGTCGCGGCCTTCAAGCCTGCTATTAGACCATCATACTCCGCTATGTTGTTGGAGACCTTTTCGCCTTGCTGGAAACAGAGCTGCACGGTGTAATAGAGCTTGTCCTGAGTGGGAGATATGAGCACCGCCCCAGCCCCAGCGCCATGCCTGGAGAACGCCCTGTCGAAGTACATGACCCAGCCTTTTGGTGCCTCGCTTCCCGGGGAGAGGGATTGATCCTCGTCGGCCTTGAGGCCCGGTGCCTCCGTCCATTCGGCCATGAAATCCGCTAGCGCGGCCCCCTTGATGACTCTGGTCGTGCTGAATTCGAGCTGAAATGCGTGCAGTTCAATGTTCCACTCAGCGACCCTTCCGGCTGAGTTAGGGCTCCTGAGCACCCTTTCCAAGGGGTATGCTGAGACAACCTTGATAGGGTGACCCTGAAAGTAGTGCTGCAGCTTGCACGAGGCCACCAGTAGTGCGAGGAGGAGTTTCTAAGGCATGGGGTACCGTGCCCTCGCATCCCGCAACACCGTCCTAACGAAGTACACTGGGTGCTCGACGAGGCTTGGAGCGTCGGTGCTGGTGGCGTCCTCCGGAGACCGTGGCGCCTCCTGAGGCGGTGGAGCCTCCAGAAGCTGGTTGCCTGGGGGAGGGGCCACTTCCGTTCCCAGTGCGCTCCCCTGCGGCGGCTTATCCTTCTCAGCCGTGGTAGTGATCTCTTCGAGTCCTTCTTGGTCCTGCTTTGCCTTGACACGGGCAGCTGCCGCGGCTTCGGTCCGACGCTCCTCCCTAACCGCCACCAGAGCTGCGCTGGCGGAGTAGGGAGTGGCAGCAAGGTAGAGCACCGAGGGCTCTTGAGGGCGCGGGGCCACCATCACCGGAGGGCTGGTTAGGTATCTCTTGAGATCTTGGAACGCCTTGTCGGCCTCTTCAGTCCATTCAAAGGGCCCCTTTTTCTTCACCAGCTGGAAGAAAGGCAGTGCTCGCTCCCCCAACTTGGAGATGAAGTGCCCTAGCGCAGTCACGCGCCTAGTGAGCTTCTGCATTTCTCTGAGGGTCTTTGGCGGACTCATGTCCTCGACCGCCTTGACCTTTTCTGGGTTGGCCTCGATGCCTCGGTGGGACACGAGGAAGCCCAAAGGCTTGCCCGAGGGGACTCCAAACACACACTTCTCCGGGTTGAGCCGCAGGTTCACTGCGTTGAGGTTTGCGAAGGTTTCCTCCAAGTGTTTATCAGGGTCTTGGCCTCGCAAGACTTCACCACAATGTCGTCGACGTAAGCTTCCACATTCTTCCCGAGCTACGGGCCCAAGGTGATGTGCATGAGCCGCTGAAAGGTTGCCCCCGCGTTGCGTAGTCCGAACGGCATGCATGTATAGAAGTACACCCCACACCTGGTCAGGAAGGCCGTCTTCTCCACGTCTTCCACCACCATCTTGATCTGGTGATACCCGGAGAAGGCATGCAAGAAGCATAACAGGTCGCACTCAGCGGTGGAATTGACGATCTGATCGATGCGAGGGAGCGGGAACGGATCTTGCAGGCATGCTTTGTTGAGGTTGGTGAAGTCGACACACATGCACTCCTTCCCTCCCTTCTTTGGCACAAACACAGGGTTGTCCAACCAATCTGGATATCAAACCTCGCGAATGACCCCCGCGGCTTCTAGCTTGCGGGTCTCCTGGATGATGAAGGCCTTCTCTTCAGTGGACGGTCGCCTTGCTTTCTCCTTCACGGGGCGCACGTTGGGGTACACGTTGAGGTGGTGCTCGATTACACCCCGTGGGATCCCTGCCAACTGATCGGGCTCCCAGACGAATACCTTCTTGTTTGCACGCAGGAACTTGACCAGGACTTCTTCCTGCTTGGGCCCGAGGTTGGCGCCTATGGTGAAAGCGGCGTTAGTGGACCCGTCCTCATCGACGAGTATCTGCTTGGTCTCCGCCTTGTAATGGGTGAACAACTGTTTCTTCTTGGTTGGTGCAGCCCCCTTGGGCTCGGGGGTCCCCGCGTCGGTGGGCCGTGCTGACGCCGCCATCTTGAAGGCGAGATTGAGCGCTCGCAGCGCATCCCCGGTGTCCCCAGGCACGGTGAGGACACCGCCACTCCCAGGCATCTTCATAAGGTTGTGCGCCGGGTGAGTCGCGGCCATGAATTGGGCCAGTGCTGGATAGCCGAGGATGGCGTTGTAGGGGAGGCCGATGGGGGCGATGTCGAAATCGACCAGCTCCGTGCGGAAATTATCGTAGGTGCCGAAAGTTACTGGGAGCCGGATCTGTCCCAAGGAGCTGGATGACCCGCCCCCGACGCCCGAGAAGGACCAGCTGGGCTGTAGCCGCTCCCGGGGTATGCGGAGGAGGTTGAAGGCCTCAACTGAGAGCATGCTGAGGCCCGCACCACAGTCGATGAGAGTCCTGGTGACGGCCACCTGGCAGATGGTGGGGGTGCACAGCATGGGGAGCGCACCCGAGCAGGCCGAGTTGGGGGGGTGGTCCTCCGAGCTAAAGGCCAGACTGGCCTGTGGCTCCGATCTGTCCGGGGGAGCCCCCTGTCACGTGGAGGCAGCGCTGACCTGGCAGACGAATGGCTTGATGTGGTGACTGGAGGGCGGCGCCTGCGAGCCCCCAAGAGGGTCGCGATGACCGTGGGCGCCGGCACGGCGAGGTGGGCGAGGAAGAGGCCGCACAGCTCTTCCCAAGAGGCCACGAAGGCCGTCGGCAGGTGGAGCGGCCATGCGCGCAGAGCGCCGGTGAGGGCCATGGGAAGCCAGTTGGCCATGACCCCGTTCTCACCTTCAGCTTCGAGAACGGCCGCCTCGTACGCCAGCAGGAAGGCCAGCGGATCGGTCGTGCGATTGTAGCGCGGCGGCGTCGTTGGCTTGAACTTGTCCGGCCACCGCACCCGTCGCAAGGCTGGGGCCAGGGCTCGGAGCCCCCTGGCCCCAGCACTGGCGCTGGCGACCAGAGCGGGCGGCGTGCTGCCCATCACGAGGCAGGTCGCGAAGGTGGCGGAGAGGAAAACTCCGGCGCACCCCCTACCTGGCGCGCCAAATGTCGGATTTCGAGTTCCGGCAGACCCTTGAGGTTCGAACACTGGGGTGCGCGCGGAGATTTCGCCCTCTACCTACCTGCTCCTCACCGCCTCGCTAGGATCTAAACTACGAAAGGAACAACACAAGAGACACAGAGTTTATACTGGTTCAGGCCACCATTGCGGTGTAATACCCTACTCCAGTGTGTGTTGTGGTGGATTGCCTCTCGGGCTGATGATGAACAATACAAGGAAGAACAGCCTCGTGAGGGTCTGTTCTTGGCTGGTGCGATGAACTACTAGGGGGAGTTCAGTCGCTCTCTCTACTGGTTTCTTGGTGAGGATCCTCCTTTCTCAGATGCCTCTACCCTGGGGGGTGGCTAGTCCTATTTATAGGCAAAGGCCATGGGCCTCTTCCCAAATATTGAGCGGGAAGGGCGCCAACAATTGGCCATTTTAAAGGGGAACATCGGGTACACTTATCCCGACTAAAGTTGGTCCTCTTTGTCAAAGGCTCTCGTGGTGACGCCTGCTTGGGCTCCACAATGACTTCCTTCCTGCCGTTGGGCTGGTCTTGGTCTTGTTGCACCGAAATGGATGCCTTTGCTTGATGCTCTCGCCTGCGCTTGCTTCCTTTGCACCAAAGAGGAAAGGAGGACACTGCGCGGGCTGGCACCCGCCTGGCGCCCTTGGTCGTCATGGCTTGCGTCATAGGCACCTCATGAGGTACCCCGCATTGATCTCTCCGCCTCCTCGTGAGCCAGCCTGATGAGGTCGTGCCTGAGGAAGCTCCTTGTCATCCGCCCCGCGAGGCTTGGCCCCTCGCAAGGGTCTTTGAGCTCGTGTTGATGAAGATGGGCCGTGCTGGGCCCCCCTTTGAGCCACGCCGCAGGCCGCAGGCAGGCAAATCTGGGGAACCCCGTTCCCAGAACGCCGACAGAATGAGATACTCGTTGATACACACTAAATAAAAATATATCAAACTCCCAAAAGAGAGGATGGTTCCAAACAAACCAAGTTCTCTACAAAGTTTCAATATGGCACAAAGTACCAAAAAGAAAACGGCTTGCCTTCCACCAACACACACTTGATAAGGATCGCAAGATGAGTGTTTTAGAGGAAATAGGATAGCTCCCCCAAGACTAGTGCATTATAGAGAACTTGCATTTGAATACAAAATGCACAAGGTGGGATCACCACTTTCACTATATCTAGAAAACACTAGATGAGATCAAGAAATTAACAAGATCCTCAACTGGTATGGAAGACAAAGGGAGTTGATACATTCCTAGGCAAGTGAAAGCACATTTGCTCCCTGGGTGGTTTTAGTAATTAATGACAACATACTTTGTGGTTGGACTAATGCTTTTTTCAAGTATGTCTCAGGAAATTCAATCACATTGGCATGGCAAAAGGACTGAAGAGGTGGACCCCTCAAATTGCTAAGGCAAGCATTGGCAAAAGCTCAAGACTCCATTTTTGGTTTAGTGATCCAAGATCACATTGAGTCCATATGAAAGCCAATACTATTAAAAGGGGATGAGGTTATGATAATGATCTGGTTGCTCAAAGTGCTTAGTGATACATCTCCTAAACTATCAGCAACTCTCACTGCCATATACACTCATAAGTAATCTCGGTCCCACCGATATTCCAAACTCACCACACCGAGATGAACCACCTCAGCCATATAGCCAAACCCTAGAAATCTCGGATTTTCCGATTCGAACTCGGTCTCACGAAACTTGAGTTGCCAAGCTTCAGAACCTTCGTCATCAAATCGGTGTCACCGAGATGATGAAGTCGGTCCCACCGAGATTGGCAAGCTCTTGTCTTTGGACGAATCGGACTAACCGAGTTTGTATTTTCGGTCCCACGAAAATCCCAACGCTCACATGATTTGAACTTTCGATCTCACCGAAGTTGTCAACTTCGGTCCCACCGAGATTGGTCAAATGTGTGTAACGGTTGGATTTTGTGTGGAGGCTATAAATACCCTCCACCCCTCTTCATTCGTGGAGAGAGCCATCGAAAGTACTACCACTCCTACCTTACATTTCGAGAAGAGAACTACCTACCCTTGTGTTGAGATCAAGTTGCTTCACTCCCACCATATGAAGCTTGATCTCTAGCCTTCCAAGTTGCTTTCCACTCAATCCTTTCTTCCACCACAGCCAAATCAGTGAGGAGAGTTGAGTGTTGGGGAGATTATCATTTGAAGCACAAGAGCAAGGAGTTCATCATCATCAACACCATCTATTACCTTTTGGAGGGTGGTGCCTCCTAGATTGGTTAGGTGTCGCTTGGGAGCCTCCGTCGAGATGTGGAGTTGAACCAAGAAGTTTGTAAGGGCAAGGAGATTTCCTACTTCGTGAAGATCTACCCCGAGTAAGGCTAGCCCTCCGTGGGCGTAGGCCATGATGGCATAGACAAGGTTGCTTCTTTGTGGACCCTTCGTGGGTGGAGCCCTCCGTGGACTCTCGCAGCCGTTACCCTCTGTGGGTTGAAGTCTCCATCAACGTGGATTGACGATAGCACCACCTATCGGAACCACGAGAAAAATCTCCGTGTCTCCAAATTGCGTTTGATCTTCTCCACTTCTCTTTACTACTTGTGCAATTTACTTTCCGCTGCCCATACTCTAGAATTGCATGTGTAGTATGCTACTTGACTTGTGTGTTATGCGAAATCTGCCAAAATCTTGTCTTTGTCAAAAGGCATAATTTTTATCTTGTCGAGTTGTCTAATCACCCCCCCCTCTAGACACTCTCACCTTCTTCGATCCTACAATTGGTATCAGAGCTTTGGTCTCCATTGCTTTGGTTTACACACCATTGGAGGAAGATGGACGGTTCACGTTTGGGAGTGTTAGCCATAGAGTGCCTATTCTTAATGGAGTGTCCTATAACTCGTGGAGGATTGAAATGCTTATTATCTTTAAGATGTATAACTTGCGCAAATATGTTGAAACCCCATATGTGCCTCCATTTGACCCCTTGCACCCTACCATGGATGAAGAGCTTGATTTGCTTCGTAACCTTAGAACTGTAAATCTTATCATTAGAGGGTTACCCGACAACTTGCTTAAGCTTGTTACAAACTTTGAGTGCGCCTGTGCTATGTGGAAGTTCTTGGAAGAACTTTATCCAGACTACTCTTTGAGAGGTCTTGATGAAATTCTATACAAGACTATTGAATTTTATATGATGCGCCCCAATGATCCCAACTTTGATAAATGCTTCTTTGAGCTTCGTGATCTTATGAAAAAGAAGGGTGATCCTTGTCTTATCAATACTCTAATTAGAAATGCTCTTGTATTGCATTCCGATGATTATTGTCACATTGACAAAACTAATGCAAGTTGTTGTCAAATTGACCTAGGAGTTGATGATGAACTATCTATGGGTCAATATGATGATGAGCATGAGCATGATGATGATTACTCGATTAGGACACCGAGCTAGACAAGATCATGAAGAGTCTCAATCTTATGGCAAATCTGAGAGACTACATATCCGGCGGAAAAGAATGGATTCTTGATAGTTGATGCACCGATCACATGACCGGAGACGAAGACATGTTTCGAGAGCTTGCAAAGAACGATGGTCCACGCAAGTATGTTACTTTTGGAGACAACTCCAAGGGTAAGGTACTTGGCCTTGGTAAGGTGGCCATATCTCATGATAGCTCTATTCAAAATGTCATGCTTGTAGAATCACTTGGATACAATTTACTTTCCGTGTCTAGATTAGCTGACTTTGGATTCAATGTGCTATTCACCGAAGTAGATTGCCAAGTCTTTCGTCGTGACAATCATAACATGGTATTTACCGGTATCCGTAGAGGTGATCTATATATTGTTGACTTCACTAAGAAATCCCAACCTAGAACTTGCTTCATTGCTAAATCCGCTAAAGGTTGGTTATGGCATAGAAGGCTTGGACATGTTGGTATGCGTAATCTAGACAAGCTAATCAAAGGTGATCATATTCTTGGTGTTAAAGATGTTTTCTTTGACAAAGATAGACTCTGTAGTGCTTGTCAGGAAGGAAAACAAGTAGGTGGAAGTCATCCCGTGAAGAACATCATGACCACAAGGAGACCGCTTGAGCTTCTTCATATGGATCTCTTCGGTCCCAATGCTTACAAAAGCCTTGGTGGTAATGCCTTTGGTCTAGTTATAGTTGATGATTATTCCAGATTTACGTGGGTATTTTTCCTTGATGACAAATCACAGGTTCAGAGAATCTTCAAAACCTTTGCCAGAAAGGCCCAAAATCAATTTGAGGTGAAGATCAAGAAAGTTCGGAGTGACAATGGAACGGAGTTCAAGAACGCCCATGTAGACTCTTTTCTCGATGAGGAAGGGATTCTACATGAGTTCTCGGCTACGTACACTCCTCAACAAAATGGAGTTGTTGAGAGGAAGAACCGAACGCTCATAGAGATGGCGAGAACGATGCTTGACGAATACAAGACACCGAAGCACTTTTGGGGTGAAGCCGTCGAGACAGCTTGTCATGCTATCAACAGGCTTTATCTTCATAACCTTCTCGGCAAGACATCATACGAGCTCCTCACCGGTAACAAACCCCAAGTGGGATACTTTCGTGTCTTTGGTTCGAAATGCTATATCCTTGATAAGCATCGTCGGTCTAAATTTGCTCCTAAAACTCATGAAGACTTTTTCCTTGTTTATGGATCAAACTCCCACACCTACCGTGTCTACAATAATTTCACCCGAAAGGTTGAAGAGACGGTAGACGTGAAGTTTGATGAATCTAATGGCTCGCAAGTAGAGCAAATGCCTATTGATGTAGGAGACAAGGACCCATCGGAAGCCATTCAAGATTTATCTATTGGAAAGATCCGTCCCATGGAAGTGAAGGAGAGTACCTCATCTACATATGTGGAGCCCCCTACCTCACGGCAAGATGAACCTCAAGGCAACATGGAGGCCTCCACAAGTGGAACTCACCAAGATGAGGATGTGCAACAAGAAGATCCACCACGACCTCCTTCTCCACCGCCTCAAGACAACACCAACAACAATGAAGAAGAAGAGGAAGATGAGGATGATGAGGAAGCTCAGCCACAACCACAACAAAAGCTATCCCGAGTCCGAGCAAGAGTCAAGAAAAATCATCCCGTGGAACAAATGATGAACGACATTAACTCCGGGAGAATTACTCGCTCTAAAACTCGCTTAGCTAACTTTTGTGAGCATTACTCATTTATGTCTAGTATTGAACCTATGAAGGTAGAAGAAGCACTTGAAGACCCGGATTGGGTGAACGCCATGCACGAAGAGCTACACAACTTCGAGAGGAACAATGTATGGACTTTGGTAGAGAAGCCCAAGGATGATCAAAACGTCATTGGAACCAAATGGGTGTTTCGGAACAAGCAAGATGAAGATGGACAAGTCATCCGCAACAAGGATCGTCTCGTAGCTCAAGGTTACACACAAGTCGAAGGTATGGACTATGGTGAGACCTATGCCCCCGTTGCTAGACTTGAGTCCATTCGCATTCTTCTTGCTTATGCCAATCACCATGATATTACTCTCTATCAAATGGATATTAAAAGTGCTTTCCTAAATGGTGAAATTGAGGAGGAAGTATTTGTGAAACAACCTCCCGGATTTGTGAATCCTAAAAAGCCTAATCATGTTTACAAGTTGCACAAAGCTCTATATGGTCTTAAACAAGCTCCTAGAGCTTGGTACAAATGCTTGACTAGCTTTCTTCTTGAAAAAGGCTTTGAGATTGGAAAAATAGACTCAACGCTGTTCACAAAAAGGGTTAATGGTGAACTATTTGTGTGCCAAATATATGTTGATGATATTATCTTTGGTTCAACTAACCCTCATTTTAGCGAGAAGTTTGGAAAGCTCATGTCGGAGAAGTATGAGATGTCCATGATGAGTGAACTCAAATTCTTCCTTGGGTTGCAAATCAAGCAATCTAAGGAGGGTACCTTTGTCTCACAAACAAAGTACACCAAGGATCTCTTCAAGAAGTTCAACATGCAAGAAAGCAAAGGTATGAGAACCCCATGCCTACAAGTGGACATAATGACTTGACAAAAGATGGAGAACCCGTTGATCAAAAGGTTTACCGATCTATGATTGGTTCTCTACTATATCTCTGTGCTTCTCGTCCCGACATAATGTTGAGTGTATGCATGTGTGCTCGATATCAAGCAGCCCTAAAGAATGTCATCTTAAAGTTGTTAAAAGAATTGTGAGATATTTGATACACACACCAAACTTTGGCATTTGGTATCCTAAGAGGGCCTCTTTCGATCTTGTTGGCTATTCCGACTCGGACTATGCGGTGTGACAGGTTGATAGAAAGTCAACTTCGGCACGTGTCAATTCCTTGGTCGATCCCTTGTATCTTGGTCCTCCAAGAAACAAAATTCGTATCATTATCCTTCGCGAAGCAGAATATATTGCTGCTGGTTCATGTTGTGCTCAGTTGCTATGGATGACACAAACGCTTAAGGATTATGGGATACATGTGAGACATGTTCCTTTGCTTTGTGACAATGAGAGTGCGATTAAGATTGGACACAATCCAGTGCAACACTCTCGAACGAAACATATTGAAGTTCGTCACCATTTTATTCGTGATCACATTGCCAAAGGTGACATCAATCTTAAGCATGTTCGTACTGACAAACAACTTGCATATATCTTTACAAAACCTCTTGATGATAAAGTGTTTTGTCGCTTAAGGAGTGAGTTGAACATCATTGATGCTTCAAACTTGGAGTGAAAACTCTATTGATGCATGCAAGGCATGAGCCTACTTGACTAATCCTTGATATTTCTCTTATGATGATGATCATATGTCTTGGACACATTTGCCCCCTTGTATTGCATCTAACTCCCTGCAGGTACTTGGATGATCTACACTCCACAAGATTACCACACACTCAAATCTTGAGTAATCTTGTCATTGACCAAGTATCTAGCCCTTTGGGATGTTGAGTTCAAGGAACAAAATTCCACATATCCTTTTTGACACCTTATACATCTAGTATTTCACTCTTGTCATCTTGGATATCCTTGAGGATTTCCTTGCTTGCCTAACCCATGTAGGAAGATGAACTATACAAGTGGAAATGGCACTCTAACTTCACATTCTATGAGCACCTACATGAAGTTCACCTACATGAACAAAGCAACAACAAGCCCAAGGTATGTTCTTCACATCTTTAAGGAGCTTTGCTCAAAGACATGAGTACAAGCAGCTTCATAAGATGTGATCACATCAATTGCTTAATCGAAAAATGGCAACCCCATTTTGAGCTTAAACGATCAGTATGACCTATGATCAAATGTCCTCATTTGACTCCTAAGTCAATATACTCAAACATAGGTGACTTTGTCGCCGACCCTTTTCTATATGAAGTACATATGTCTTGGAGTCTTTCTATTTTCTCTTATGTTCTCTCATTGAGCATTCCTTTAAAAAAACTTCATCTAGGAATCTTTTTCATTACTATTCTTCTATCTTTGTGAATATCCTTTTGGCTCTGATCAATTCCTCGAAAATCATTTACAAATTCATTGCAAATCCCTTGAAACATTCCTTGCAAAGTGAGCTGAATTATTTCTGTATTTCCTTGGAATTAAACTTGGCGTCACCGACTTAAATACTTCGGTCTGACCGAAAAGGATCTGCCCTAAGTCCATGACTTTCGGACCCACCGATCCATCTTATCTCGGTGTCGCCGATTTATTTCTTTCAGGATATCATCTTCTGCAGCTCCACTAAATGATTCTATATGCATGTTTCTTATTGCCCTGTTGTGATTCTTAAGGATCCCACTTCTTTCTTTCCATCTTTCCTGACCTTCCTAGTTTGCTGTCCTTTTCGGCACTTGATGTCAAAGGGGGAGAAGACTTAGGGGGAGAAGAGAAGATTTAGGGGGAGAAGAAAAGCAATCTTACCTTAAGGGGGAGAGAATCACATCAAATCTTTGCCGTGTTCCACATTGGATATTACATTTGGCATCATTCTTTTGATTTTGCTCTTTCCATCAAATCCCTTGTTCCGAGACAACTCAAAGGGAGAGGAACCTTCACAATTGATATCTTATGGAAAGAAAAATCTCTCAGAGTTCATTGAAAATCTTTTAGCTTCGGAGACATGTTTGCGATTCAAGCTTGTGCTCAATATGAGACACTCTTTATACATGTCATCCCTGGCTTGGTACTCTTGATGTTCTTGCAGTTGGTTGAAGAAATACTCTTGTGTTATCTAACCTTGTTTCCCCAAGTCTATTTCTTCAGGTACAATGCCAAGGAACCTCAAGGTAAGTATATGCACCTTGCAGAATGTGCATGATGGTGACTTGCTTGTGAATATTTGTTTGCAAGAAATCAACATGCACATATGCATTATCACTCACTTCTTTTCATCTGCTCGATGCATATAGCCAAGCTGCATGTAGCACATCTTGCTTTTCTCTCTTGTGTGCTTGTGGTAGTCCAAAACCATAATTTATGAAAATCTTGCACACTTGTAGGGGAGCCTGTACTACATGTTTGTC
Source organism: Aegilops speltoides (assembly GCA_021437245.1). Lineage (NCBI taxonomy): Eukaryota > Viridiplantae > Streptophyta > Magnoliopsida > Poales > Poaceae > Aegilops > Aegilops speltoides. Next base: position 420,399,788 of record CM038142.1, on the reverse strand, counting down.
AAAGCTTTGTGATAATTCTGTCTTTCTTTCAAGAAGCTTTGATGTTTTGTTTTGTGTGTTGCCATCAATTACCAAAAGGGGAGATTGAAAGCACATTTGCTCCTGCGTGGTTTTGGTAATTAATGACAACATACTTTGTGGTTGGACTAATGCTTTTTCAAGTATGTCTCGGAAATTCAATCACATTGGCATGGCAAAAGGACTCAAGAGGTGGACCCTCAAATTGCTAAGGCAAGCATTGGCAAAAGCTCAAGACTCCATTTTTGGTTTAGTGATCCAAGATCACATTGAGTCCATAGGAAAGCCAATACTATTAAAAGGGATGAGGTTATGATAATGATCTGGTTGCTCAAAGTGCTTAGTGATACATCTCCTAAACTATCAGCAACTCTCACCGCCATATACACTCATAAGTAATCTCGGTCCCACCGATATTCCAAACTCACCACACCGAGATGAACCACCTCACCATATAGCCAAACCCTAGAAATCTCGGATTTTCCTATTCGAACTCGGTCTCACGAAACTTGAGTTGCCAAGCTTCAGAATCTACGTCATCAAATCGGTGTCACCGAGATGATGAAGTCGGTCCCACCGAGATTGGCAAGCTCTTGTCTTTGGACGAATCGGACTAACCGAGTTTGTATTTTCGGTCCCACGAAAATCCCAACGTTCACATGATTTGAACTTTCGGTCTCACCGAGTTGTCAACTTCGGTCCCACCGAGATTGGTCAAATGTGTGTAACGGTTGGATATTGTGTGGAGGCTATAAATACCCTCCACCCCTCTTCATTCGTGGAGAGAGCCATCGAAAGTACTACCACTCCTACCTTACATTTCTGAGAAGAGAACTACCTACCCTTGTGTTGAGATCAAGTTGCTTCACTCCCACCATATGAAGCTTGATCTCTAGCCTTCCCAAGTTGCTTTCCACTCAATCCTTTCTTCCACCACGGCCAAATCAGTGAGGAGAGTTGAGTGTTGGGGAGATTATCATTTGAAGCACAAGAGCAAGGAGTTCATCATCATCAACACCATCTATTACCTTTTGGAGGGTGGTGCCTCCTAGATTGGTTAGGTGTCGCTTGGGAGCCTCCGTTGAGATGTGGAGTTGAACCAAGAAGTTTGTAAGGGCAAGGAGATCGCCTACTTCGTGAAGATCTACCCCGAGTAAGGCTAGCCTCCGTGGGCGTAGGCCATGATGGCATAGACAAGGTTGCTTCTTCGTGGACCCTTCGTGGGTGGAGCCCTCCGTGGACTCTCGCAGCCGTTACCCTCCGTGGGTTGAAGTCTCCATCAACGTGGATTGACGATAGCACCAGCTATCGGAACCACGAGAAAAATCTCCGTGTCTCCAAATTGTGTTTGATCTTCTCCACTTCTCTTTACTACTTGTGCAATTTACTTTCCGCTGCCCATACTCTAGAATTGCATGTGTAGTATGCTACTTGACTTGTGTGTTATGCGAAATCTGCCAAAATCTTGTCTTTGTCAAAAGGCATAATTTTTATCTTGTCGAGTTGTCTAATCACCCCCCCCTCTAGACACTCTCATCTTCTTCGATCCTACAGCAAGAGAAAAGGCAAATAAAAGCAAAAGCCAATGTAAAGATGATCAATAAATTCTACCACACAAGTAAGTACCAATTGTCAAAAGACAAGAAATAAATGGAAATAATTCCCGGTGGTAGATAGCAAGGATATCCGACATCAGCTTCACACCAAACAAAAAGCAAATTTCAATTTGTAGAGCTAACATGCCATCTAGGAACAAGATAATTTACAATATCAACTCTAGGTGACAATATCTCAAATGTACACATTTTCTAGGCTAGTAATATACACATAGCATATTACTCCCCCATAATGTGATACCAATTAAGGATAAACAAGGGGCAAATAAAAGGATCCAACAAGAGATAATTAATGGACTATTTAGAATTTGAATTTCTCATGAGAAGACATACCACATGGCAATTAGATAATCTTGAAATATCAATACTAGATGGTATTACTCATGTACACACATTTATAGGATTGTGAGGTGCACAAAGCACATCACTCCCCCATAATGGATATTCCATTAATCTCTCACAAGAGCCAACTAAGAAATAAACAAGATGCACTAACGCTCAACGAACGACACATAGTACATGATGTGCAAACCAACATACACAAAGGCAATTTGGAGACACATCATATACAAACACATGCAAGGAACAAAACCCAAAACATGCAAGGGGCAAGTAACTTTCAATGTAAGCAATATAAGTACAAGTTACCGCAAGGAGGCACATTGGATATAAGATATAGACTTGATGATTCAATTGACTTGGCTTTAGACAATAAGAGTGATGAAGTCCCCTTAATTCTTCATAATGTAGCCAAGTCTCCAATGCCCTCCAACAACACCTATTGATCAAGTTTGAGCTTGTTGGTCCCCAACCAAGTTGGGTCCTAAGAGGTTAGTCACAATAGGCTTGGCTACCCAAATGGTTCTTTGCTTCAAACCACTTTGAGTACCAACAAACTTGGCAAACACATTGCCAACCTTATCCTTCCCAAGAGAATAGACATCATCTATAACAATTGGGTTGGATAAGTTACCACTAGTGCATGAAGAAGCAAGGTGACCTTTCTCACGACATAGATAGCAACGTCTACTCTTCACTTTCTTCTCACTTGATTTCTCAACTTGAGAAGCATTAGCTTGAGTCTTCTTGGGAAGAGGCCTTTCTTCAACTTGAGGTTGAGCATGAGAATGCACTTGTAGCTGCTTCAATTGTTGCTTGTCACTAATGGCCTTCTTCTTCAATGGGCAAGATCTAACATGATGCCCTTCAATTTTGCACTTGAAGCAAATAATCTTGGCCGAATTCTTGACTTGGTTTTGGCCCTTCTTATTGTTGATCTTGGACTTCTTCTTCTTGTTGGAGTTGAATCCAAGTCCACCTTTGTCATTGAGGGATTTTTGCACACTCAAGATATTGTTGAGTGTGAATTTTCCTTCATGACTCTTTTCCAAGTCTTTCTTTAAAGAAGTGACTTGGGCCTTGAGCTCTTTGATTTCCTCTACATGGTTAGTCTCAACACAAGTACTAGAGGAAGTATAAGATTCATCGTTAGAGTAACAAGGCAAGGAAAGCAATTCATCACAAGATGTACCAACATTGTGAGTAGATGAATTACAAGGACTAGCACATGGCAATATACTATTTTGACTAGAAGTAGTGCTAGTATCCACATGAGGCTCACTAGATGTTACCTTAACAATCATGGCCTCATGAGCTATCTTTAGCACACTATGGGATACTAGAAGATCATCATGAGAGCTTGAGAGCTTTTCATGACTTTCTTCCAATTTCCCATAATTACTAGATAGCACCTCAAGTTGAGCCCGTAGCTCAACATTCTCCTTCAAAATGGATGCTTCACAAGTAATAGAGTTAGTAGCACAAGCATCATCATTTACAACAATAGTAGAGGACAACTTGGCAAGCTCTTTTAAATAAGAAGCTTCAAGTTGGGCATGAGACTCAGTGAGTTTGATGAGCTCACCCTTGATGACCCTTGAGCCATTTTCGACGTGCTCAAAATCCTCAAGGAGTCCAGCATGAGAAACTTCAAGGTTAGCATTTTTAGTTTTGAAATCATTGGCCACCTCAAGAGCTCTATCATGAGATTCCCTCACTCTAGATAATTCTAGAGCAAAAGTCTCCTCAAGAGATTCGGTGGTGGTTTGTTCATGTTCAAGAGCTTGAGATAGCTCCGCGATCTCATTTGCGTAATCACGCCCATGAGCTTCCATTTTCTCAATGGTGGCCTCATGCTCCTCTAGATGAGATTCCAACTCCTCAAAGTATTTCTTGCCATCAATGGCAATGGACATTATTTCCATGAAGTTGGAACGAGCAGTTTTATTTTTATGAAGAGCTTTAAAAATCATTTCCCCCTTAGTTTTGAAGGAGGCAACATTATCATTCTCTTCATCATTATCCTCATCATCATTAGCATCAACATCATCATCAACAGACATATTGGGGTACAAAGTAGGAGATACCTTTGATGCCTTAGCCATAAGGCAAAAAGCAATATATGACGATGTAGGATCCCTTGACGCACCATTAAACACCACATCTTGTTCCATGGAGTGTTTGGTTTCCTCTACATTGTTAGCATAACAATTCGAGGAAATAGATGCATTTTTATCATGGCAACAAGACATAGCAAGCATATCATCATGAGATTTAGTCAAGCAATTTCTACATGATATGCAAGGACTATCAACACAAGCATGTGAAACATTTGGAGTGCTAGAAGTGTTAAAGTCCAAAGATGAAGCATTGCAATAAGAAAGTGATGAAGGATTATCAAAAATAAGCCCACTATCATCATTGTAATGAACACCACTACTCACCATGTCATTACCTTGTGGCAAACCACTTTTAGGTGAAGTAGAAGAAGTTGAGAACACACCGGAGGTGGAGGGCGGACAATCATCCTTACAAATCTTGGACACCCCATATTTATCTTGAAGCTTTGTCCACAACTCATGAGCATCCGAGAACGGCATGAGTTGAAATATAACTACATTGCTCAAAGCATCAAAAAGCACATTAGAAGCTTGAGCATTGAGATAAGAGTTTTTCTCATCCTCTAAAGATAATCTTTGGGGATCCTTTGGAGGAGAAAAACCCATATCTACAATTCGCTCTAAATTTGGGTCCATGACCCTAAATAGATTAAGCATGCGAATTACCCAAACATCAAAATTTGTGCCATTGAAACAAAGAGTGTTCGAGAATCCTAATCCCCTAGTCGACATCTTTACTCTCTAGGCGGTTAAGCCTAACAAAGAGAGACGAGGCTCTGATACCAATGGAAAGATCGTGGATGTCGCCTACAGGGGGGGTGAATAGGCGCTTTAAAATAATTACGGTTGAGGCTTGAACAAATGCGGAATAAACCTAGCGGTTAATTTGTCAAGCACAAAACCTACAACAACTAGGCTCACCTATGTGCACCAACAACTTATGCTAAGCAAAAAAAACTACTTAGGTGAAAGCAAGATATATGACAAGAAACAATATGGCTATCACAAAGTAAAGTGCATAAGTAAAGGGCTCGGGTAAGAGATAACCGAGGCACGCGGAGACGATGATGTATCCCGAAGTTCACACCCTTGCGGATGCTAATCTCCATTTAGAGCGGTGTGGAGGCACAATGCTCCCCAAGAAGCCACTAGGGCCACCGTAATCTCCTCACGCCCTCGCACAATGCAAGATGCTGTGATTCCACTAAGGGACCCTTGAGGGCAGTCACCGAACCCGTACAAATGGCAACCCTTGGGGGCGGTCACCGAACCCGTACACTTTGGCAACCCTTGGGGGCGGTCACCGGAACCCGTCAAATTGCTCGGGGTGATCTCCACATCCTAATTGGAGACCCCGACGCTTGCCCGGAGGTTTAAACCACAATGATTGAGCTCCAAACACCACCAACCGTCTAGGGCGCCCAAGCACCCAAGAGGAACAAGCTCAAGGGTACCGAGCACCCAAGAGTAATAATATTCTCAACTAGTAACTTCCACGTATTATGTTAAGAACTCAAACCGATGCACCAAATGCAATGGCAAAGGCACATGGAGTGCCCAAGTCCTTCTCTCTCAAATCCCACCGAAGCAACTAATGCTAGGGAGGAAGAACAAGAAGGAGAACACCAAGAACTCCAAGATCAAGATCCAAGGGGTTCCCCTCACATAGAGGAGAAAGTGATTTGTGGAAATGTGGATCTAGATCTCCTCTCTCTTTTCCCTCAAAAACTAGCAAGAATCCATGGAGGGATTGAGAGTTAGCAAGCTTGAAGAAGGTCAACAATGGGGGCAGAACACGAGCTCAAAGGATAAGGTTCATTGGGGAAGAAGACCCCCTTTTATAGGACCTCCCGAATCCAACCGTTATGTGCTCAGGTCGTGCACAAGCGGTACTACCGCTTGGAGGAGCGGTACTACCGCTTAGCACGGTCAAAACAGCCCAACGAGAGAGGAAACACGAGTTTTTGGTTCCGAGCGGAAGTAGCCACGGAAGTAGCCGTGGTAGTACGGCTCCAAGCGGTAGTACCGCTCCCAAGAGCGGTAGTAAAAAATTACTTCCGCTCTTGTCCGTGGTTGTACTGCTGCAGCCTTTTCAGAACACCAAAACTGACACAACTTATGCAAACGGACTCCGAATTCAACGAAACCAAGTTTGTTTGAAAGCTAGCAACAAGGGATACCACAATATTGATAGAAAAATCAATAAGAAGCAAATGAGAAAAGGCCCAAATTAAAATGGTGAGAACCCATCCTCGGATAACACCAGCAAAACCTCCAAGACCGAAAACATCATAGAAGATGCATGCAAACCCCGTTTTCGATGAACTCAAGCTTGTCATCAAGATGACCATAAGCTCTAAGACTCACAAAGAGAACCAAACAAGAACCAAGAAACATGATGCAAGGATGCAATGGTTTGTGCTCTCGACGAATGATACGATCAAGCTACTCACTTGAGAGCCCCCCTTGATAGTACAGCTATCGATCCTATAACCCGGTCTCCCAACTACCACCATGAGACCGGTAAAATAGAAAACCTATCAAGGGCAAACCTTCGCCTTGCACATGATCCACTTGAGCTAGATCATGATGATCTTGTCCTCCTCAAGATGGACCACCTTTCTTGATTGCGTTGGGTCGATGGAGACTAGATGATTGCTCCCCCATACTCCACTATGGGTGAGCCACTCTTCGGCACATCTTCACAAGTACATTGACACCACAATGGATGGCAAGCTTCAAGCACTTGATCTCTTCATGATGCTCCACTTGAACTTGCACATAGCAAGCTTGATGACGATCAGCACGTGATGTCATCCTTTCCATGGGTTGTATGATATCTTCCTCTTGACGCAAGCCCATGGACACGTACCTAACCCCACATACTCTCACATAGAACATGGGTTAGTACACAAAGTGCAATGGACAATGCTTACCATACCATGGGATCACTTGATCCCTCTCGGTACATCCTTTACGCTTTGTGAGTTGATCAACTTGATTCACTCTTGACTTAGTCTTGATCAACCTTGAATCTTTCCAACTCTCTTCGTTTGGATGATGTCTTGAAGGTAAACATGAATGATCACACAATCTTCTTCTTCAAGACATGCTTGTAATAAGCTCAACACTCACGTGACCAATCTTTGGATAATTCCTTAATAGAACCTTGGTCAACCCATAAACTCCTTGAAACCAACACATGGACTTCAAGAAATGCCTATGGAAAAATCCTTCAAATATAACTCAATGCAACCATTAGTCCATAGAGAATGTCATCAATTACCAAAACCACACATGGGGGCACCGCATGTCCTTTCACCGCCCCATCCGGAGAGGATGAGGGGCCTGGGAAGGCGGACCAGGGGGGCAGGACAGGGTCCCCGCGCAAGGCCGTCATACTATCGTCGTGTGACGACGAGGAGGCAGATTCCTCCCGCGAAGGCGGGGGGAAACAAGAAGAAACTCTGCCTCCCCGCATTGGGGGGAGAAAAAGAGGAAAGCCGCCCCGGAGGGGGAGGCTGGGACGTCCAAGAAGGGAAAGGCGTCCCTTCAGGACTACTCCACCACTGCCGCCAATAGCGAGGAGGGGTGGCTACCCAGGGGGAAGCCCCTAGCACGATCGTAAGTATCCGCACTCTATAGTGATTTTGCTTCATAGTCTTGTTATAACACCGAACTTGTATACAGTCCGGCCAGGATCCATCCCGGGGTGTCATCTTCGGATGGGTCCTTGAGCGAGCGATGAACTCGCTCCCGACGGCCACTACTCCTCAGCCTACGGATGATACGGAGGTGTTGTCCCAAAGGCTCCCAGAGCAGGGGGAGGTGACTCTAGAGGTGCCTCAAGACGGAATTCCAGACATCGGACACGCGGGGTTCAAAATCCCCGCGGATCGTGTTGATGAGAGCCGCGGTAAGCCGGGCTCTCAGCCAAATACTGTTCCGGAACCTCCAGTGGTTCCGGACTCAGGCGGGCAGCCCCTCGTTAGGGAGGGCGAGCCGTCTGTGCCGAGGACTTCTGCTACGCCCGAGGCGTCGGATTGTGTGCTGGAAGTGCTTCGCGGCGCTTCCATGGATGAAGAGCATCGTACTCTTATGAGTGCGGTGATTCAGAAGGTTTTGTTCGCCAAGAGTGGACTAACCGAAGCTTGCACCAGCCTCCTGACAGGCTTTGAGGTAAGTAATAAAAATGTGTGAAATTACCACCCGATAGGTAGTAGCCCTGATACTCTGTTTGGTGTTCGGAAAGAAAAACCAAACGGAGGATCAATTATAATCCATAGGAGTCTAATAATAAGTGTGAATGTGAATAAGCAGGCTGTGCTGCTTGCTGCTGCTGTCCGCACAGCCGAGATCGCCGGACTAAAATGGGACCTGGAGCAGGCGCAGGGAGAGCTCGACCTCCCGAAGAGGCAGCTCGAAGAGAACAAAGGTGAGTGATTCCCCGCTCTCATATAATGAAGGATAGATAAAATTGGTTATGCTAACGACGAAGCATTGTGATTTTGTAACAGGGGCCACCATCGAAGTGGCATCTCTGAAGAAAGCGATGTCTGAGGCGAAAGACAAGGCGGCCTTGGAACGCAAGGAGCGCGAAAAGCAAGATGCTAGAGTGGGCGAGGTTTAGCAAGAACTCCAGGAGCTTGGCAAGAAGTTCGAGTCCGTGGAGCATGAGCTTAAGGTGAAAGAGGTCGAGCTTGCGAAGGACCTTGCTAGTATAAAAGATGCCAAGGCCGAAGCCAAGAAGGCACAGCGAGAAATCCAGGAGGCCAAAAAGATAGCGACTGGTAAGAATTTTTTATGCAAAGCAAGCATGTGGAGGAGGCGTCCCTTTTACTTACCCGAATTCGGAGCTCTCCAGGGGCATTCGCAGATCTGCCACACAGTGTATCAGATGCCGCGGAGTTCTACCATGCCGAGGAGGGGAGCGCGACGGAGAAGCTGTTGTGGTCCCAGTATGCTGGGGCCGAACATCCAACGCCTCTGAGTGACCAACTATATTGGTTGGTTGAACTCCACAAGGCGTCCGAGGTGGCTATGAAGGATTTCATAGTCCGGATGTGGCCCGGTGAGCCCCTGCCCACTAGCTACTTCGTCCTGATCAAGTGGATGGTGAATGCATGTCCGCAGCTTGAAGTGATCAAATGATCTGTTTGCATTGAGGGTGCCCGCCGGGCCTTTGCCCGTGCGAAGGTGCATTGGGGCAAGCTGGTGAAGGATGGGCCGCCGGAGGGCTAGGCGCATTGCTGTCCCAAGAGATATTATGAAGGCGTTATGAACGGCGCTCATCTCGTGGCCGATGAATGTGCCAAGGACACAATTTTAGAATGAATTCACTTATGTCATGTTTGTAATATAAGGACAAAGTTAATTGTGCTATGTAGCGCGTTTTGATTTAAAATATTACCTTCTGTGCGACTGTTTATAAAATTCTGAAAGTAGGCTAGTCATCGGCTTTCGCCCCCACGTAACTAGTACTGGGGTGTTCATGGAAAACCCGGACACTCTTTATCCAAATGTTTGGTCCCTAAAGGAGGTGTCTAGCGCAGCGAACAAGGCAATCGGACTATGCGGCTTTATAACCTTCACTTAGCCATAGAAGTCTATAATTTTAAATTTTGGCGAAGCCCCTAGAGTTGGGAAGGCCGAACTGGGGCGCTATATACGCCTAAATCGGACGAGGCCGATTCCTCGCCTAAAGCAGAAAAAATCTTTAAGGATTTTAAGACCTCTCGAACAGCGACCAGCTCTCGCCACATCATGCCGGTCAGTTTTTGGCTTTCTCTACTGAGGTGCTCGTCCGGAAGAACCGAGACACAATCGCAGTAGTTCTCCCTGCGCTACCTAAGCCGATATAACGGAACACAAAGTACCAAAACAAGGGAGCCGGGCTATCCCAACTGTGGACCCAAGACATGATTCGGAGCTGATGCATATAGTGTTATAAGTTCGGGGTGCCGCACTGTTGAAAGTGTTCGGACTTTGCTTGCCGTATTGCGGGGCGCCATAAGAAGCCCCTGGCAAAACAAACGTTCCAAAGTGTATGGATGCAATAGTAAATAAACATTTATAGAAAAAATGTGTAGATAGGAATAATAAGCTGACGCTATATATGATCTCCCATTGATGAATAATACGTTTAAGCGTATGTTTACAATGGGTGTGTTTAAGCAGAAGTAAATAGGACTATTTAACATGTCCTATCCAAGGGCAGGCTGCATGTAGGTATATAAAACAGGTATAACGATCGTGAACAGATTCCACCTGGGTATTTCCTTTTATGCGCAAAGCCTGTTACCTCCTTGGTTTTCTCTCCTATGTAAGTCCAACAATCCAGATCTTCTGAAGAGGCTGCCCTAAAACAATGTCCTGAAAGATAAAAAGGGAGGGTTACGAAGGTATGTTGCGGTGATACCGCACTATTGACTGAGTCACTGCTGAGCCTCCGCCTGTGCCCATGGTATTTTGAGTGCGTAATTGTGTACGCGTGGCATGAATGCTGCTTTGATGGGGGCTTGAGCAGAGGCCGGACTGCTAGCCGCGCTCTTGGCGTGCCTGGTGATCCTGTTGCGGGGTGCTCCGGACTCGCTTGATGGTGCTCGAGGTTGTCGTCGCCGGATTGGTGGTTTGTCGGAGGAGGCCGCATTGTACTTCCGCCGCGAGGGCTGCAGTATGCTCTTCTCTACCGCGAGAGCGGTCCATGTTTCTGTTGACTGTTATGACCCCGTGCGGGCCTGGCATCTTGAGCTTGAGGTATGCATAGTGTGGTACCACATTGAATCTAGCGAATGCGGTTTGTCCGAGCAGTGCGTGGTAACCACTACGGAAAGGGACGATATCGAAGATTAACTCTTCGCTTTGGAAGTTGTCTGGAGATCCGAAGACCACTTCCAATGTTATAGAGCCCATACAACAGGACTCTACTCCAGGAATTACATCTTTAAAGGTGGTTTTGGTGGGCTTGATCCTTGAAGGGTCGATGCCCATTTTGCACACTGTGTCCTGATAAAGCAGGTTCAGGCTGTTGCCGCCGTCCATAAGGACTCGCGTGAGGTGGAATCCGCTGATGATTGGGTCTAGGACCAATGCGGCTGAGCTGCCGTGACGGATGCTAGTAGGGTGATCCCTACGATCAAAGGTGATCGGACAAGCTGACCATGGGTTGAATTTGGGGGCGACTGGCTCCATCGCATAGACGTCCCGTAGTGCTCGCTTCCATTCCCGCTTGGGAATGTGAGTGGTGTAGATCATGTTGACCGTTTTCACCTGGGGGAAAATTTCTTCTGTCCCCCCGTGTTCGGACGCCGGGGCTCTTCGTCATCGTCGCTGTGCAGCCCCTTGTCCTTGTTTTCGGCATTTATTTTACCGGCCTGTTTGAACACCCAGCAGTCTCTATTAGTGTGGTTGGCTGGCTTGTCTGGGGTGCCATGAATTTGGCACGGGCGTTCCAGTATGCGGTCCAGATTGGACGGTCCCTGATTGTTTCGTTTGAACGGCTTCTTCCGCTGACCGGATTTGGATACGCTAAATCCGGCGTTGACTGTCATGTCTTCGATGTTGTCACCGTTGTTCCATCGCTTGTGTCTGTTGCGCCGTGGCTTGCCATTATTGTCACGGACGTCTGAAGTGCCCGAATGTGGTGTAGTGCTGCTGCGAGCCAACCAGCTATCCTCGCCCGTGCAAAAGCAGGTCATTAGTGTCGTCAGAGCTGCCATGGACTTGGGTTTCTCCTGGCCGAGGTGTCGGGCGAGCCACTCATCGTGGATATTATACTTAAAGGCCGCCAGGGCTTCGGCGTCCAGAGAGTCAACTATTTGGTTCTTTTTAGTTAGGAACCGAGTCCAGAATTTCCTGGCTGATTCTCCGGGCTGTTGAGTAATGTGGCTCAAGTCATCAGCGTCCGGTGGTCGCAAATATGTGCCTTGGAAGTTGTCGAGGAATGCGTCTTCCAGGTTTTCTCAACTGCCAATGGAATTTGCGGGCAGGCTGTTTAGCCAGTGCCGGGCGGGTCCTTTGAGCTTAAGGGGAAGATACTTGATGGCGTGTAGATTGTCTCCGCGGGCCATGTGAATGTGGAGAAGGAAGTTTTCAATCCATACTGTGGGGTCTGTTGTGCCATCGTACGATTCGATCTTTATGGGTTTGAACCCTTCTGGGAATTCATGATCCATCACTTCATCGGTGAAGCAGAGGGGGTGTGCGGCGCCTCTATGCCGGGCTATGTCGCGACGCAGTCCGACTAAGTCTGGTTGATTGTGTTCGGTCCAGCCGGATTTACTGTTAGTGTATCCGGTATGACGGTCATCGTCATGTGCTGCAGCGCACCCCCGTGATCCGTAGATCGATCTTGGTTGTCCTGCGTTGTTTTCCAATCTATCTCGCAGGTCCTGAGTATTGCCCCGGGCCGTAGTAAACTGGCGTGGGGGTGCGGGCTGGTATTCGGTCTGATATGCCATTTTATCCCAGCCACGAGGTGACCGGTCAGCCGTGTGGCGCTCGAGTCCATATTCCTCGGCTGCCAGGACTTCTGTCCATCTGTCTGTGAGCAGGTCTTGATCAGCTTGAAGCTGCTGCTGCTTCTTCTTCAGGCTCCTCGCAGTGGCAATAAGCCGGCGCTTGAAGCGCTCCTGCTCCACGGGATCCTCAGGCACGTCGAACTCGTCGTCGCCGAGCTAATCATGTCTTCGGAGGGGGCATGTAGTTGTCCTCCTCCGGATACCCGTTCGTTGCCTGTTCATCTGGGTTGTCCTGCCCATCTTCCTGCTCGGCCTGCTTGAAGGCGGGCTGATCATGGTTGTATTCATCTTCGGCACCGTCCGGATTGTCTTCGTCTCCGGTGCCGATATTGCTGTGGCGGGCCTTGGAACGGCGCTGGCGACGCCCATGCTTTGCTTTCTTCTTGGAGGGGTTATCCTCCATTGCCTCATCGCCATTGGTTTCTTTCGGAGTGTCCACCATATATATGTCATATGAAGAGGTGGTTGTCCGCCGCCCCGTGGGTTCTGGTTCCTGTTTTTCTCCTACATCGTCGTCCAAACCTTCGATGTCTTCAAAGTCGAAGTCCAGCACGTCGGTCAAATCATCGACTGTGGCTATGAAGTGGGTGGTGGGTGGGCAGCGAATTCCTTCGTCGCTTGCTTCCCACTCGAGCCGGACATAGTTCAGCCGAGAGCCTCCTGACAAAGAGAGAGACTTTAATAGTTCAGCATGTCACCAAAGGGCGAGTGCTGGAAGATATCCGCGGCGGTAAACTCCATTACCGGAGCCTAACCAGGCTCGGCGGGCTCGGGAGCGCGCGGACTGAAACCTACAACCGGATACGAGTCCGAGGGTCCAGAATCACAGGCGTCCCTAGAGGTGAGGCCTGGGTTCGGCTCTACCGCCGATGAGTGTGCGGCCTGCGGGGCGGGGTCCATCCACCCGTCCTTGGGCCACGCAGTCTGCTCCGGATTTAGGTCCGGGGCTACTGCAGGGGTGATATCCCGAGGACTGTCCGACAGCACGTCTAGGCCGTGCTCATCGTGACTGTCTGGTGCTCCTGGCATAAGCCCGATTCCGTCGAAGATCAAGTCTCCATGGATATCGGCCGTGTAGTTCAGGTTTCCGAACCTGACCTGGCGGCCAGGGGCGTAGCTGTCGATCTGCTCCAGATGGCCAAGCGAATTGGCCCGTACTGCGAAGCCGCCGAACACGAAGATCTGTCCGGGGAGAAAAGTCTCGTCCTGGACCGTGTCGTTGACGATTGAAGGCGCCATCAAGCCTCACAGCAGCGACATAGAGGAACTCTCAATGAAAGCACCAATGTCGGTGTCAAAACCGGCAGATCTCGGGTAGGGGGTCCTGATCTGTGTGTCTTAGGCTGATGGTAACAGGAAGCAAGGGACACAATGTTTACCCAGGTTCGGGCCCTCTCGATGGAGGTAAAACCTTACTTCCTGCTTGATTAATATTGATGATATGAGTAGTACAAGAGTAGATCTTGCACGAGATCGTAGAAGCTAAACCCTAGAAGCTAGCCTATGATGATTATGATTGTAATTGTGATCGGCCTTCTAAGGAACAACCTCTCCGGTTTATATAGACACCGGAGAGGGCTAGGGTTTACACGGAGTCGGTTACAAGGAAGGAAACACAATATCCGGATCGCCAAGCTTGCCTTCCACGCAAAGGAGAGTCCCATCCGGACATGGGATGGAGTCTTGAGTCTTGCATCTTCACGCTCCAATAGTCCGGACGTTGTATATAGTCCGGCCGTCCGGATACCCCCTAATCCAGGATTCCCTCAACAACGACACAATTTCTCCGTTCTGACCCGCCCATGTACACGAGCCCTGGCCGTACGTATGTGCGAGTAGGCGTTCGAGACCCCGCATGTATGTACGTACGTGGCTGTATTTACTTTCTTGCACCCTGGCCATTGTACGTACGTGTATATGCTACGTGCGTGCCTCTACTACGACACGTGCGCGCCTCTACATCGACCAGTATGTACGTACACGTTCAGGACCAGAATGACAATGCAACATATGCTACAACTAGGTGGGTCTCGACTGTCAGGCACTTCCTTGCGTGCGAAGATATACCTGGTGGGTCCTAGCAGTCAGGGGGGCGAATCATTTTTTTTTGCCCAGACACACTTCCTTGCGTGTGAAGATGTAGCTGGTGGGTCCCGGCAGTCAGGGTGGAAACGTTTTTTTTTTGCAAAATACGGTGGTCTGTCCGGTGGGTCCTCGCTATCAGGTGGAGGAATAATTATTTTGCGCATAATAAGGAGGCACTTCCTTGCGGCTGCCGTGGACCCAGCTGTCAGCCTCTCCACGTACAGTACTCTTCTGATGGAAGTCGGTCGTTGACCACATTGACCACGCCGCGCCGAGAGCACCATGGCGGTGGACGACGGCGAGGCCTAGGAAGGGGACGACGCGGAGCCGGGGAAGATGCGGTAGTGGAAGCCCACACGGAGAGGAGTACGAGGGTTCACTGGTTCGGCTGCGGTGTGAGGCTGCCGTCGCCACAGAATAACGGGGGGTGTGGGTGAGTAGGGGGATGGACTGGCCAGCGGTGGGAGTAGTAGGGGGCGTTGAGGCCTCCGCGGCATCACAGCCGACCACGGGAGGCAGGAGCACACGGCACGACAAGCGCTGCTTTGGGCGGCTGGAGCAAGAAGACCAGAGGTTGAAGAAGCACTACAGACATTGGATAGAGATCCTACGGTCACTGCAGCTAGAATCGTTTATATTGATTAAGTTGACAAAGCCCTTGGTACGCGTCAACTTAGTAGGCCCACAGGTCAGCCTCCGAAACAGTGCGCCCCAGATGTTAGGGGGAGGAATCATTTTTTGGGTGGCTGAAGCAAGAATATCCGAGATTGAAGAAGAAGCACGACATCCATTGGATGGACATCCAAAGGCCACAGCTGCTAGAACTGTGTGTTGTTGACAAAACCTTGAATACACGTCAACTTAGTTTTTTTAGGGGACGCGTCAACTTAGAAGGCCCACAAGTGTGTGGCACAGAACATATAGCCCATTTGCATTTTGTAAGAATGTACAACCCATTTTTTAATTCTAATGGAATTTACTACAGCTCATTTACAGTTTGTTAAAAGTACAGTCCATTTTCTAGCTAGGACAATGATTAATAATTTCAACCAACCGCTCAAAACAGATTTCAAAACCCCACATTTTCATGGGATCCCAAATATTTTTATCTGAAATTTCTAGTCAGATTAAATATAATTTCAAAATAAAGTGGTATTACGTTAGAATCCAACGAAATATTGCACGCGCAACAAGTAATGAAATTAAAATTTTCAAATCCCAATAATAATATATGTTTTAAACTAATTACGCGTTTGGTGCATTTTTTATAGTTACTGCCCATTTATTATTTCTTAAAGTCCATTTTCTTGTTAAGCCTAATGCATACCTCCTAGGAAAGTTTGCAGCCCAGCGGGGCGGAGAATAACAAGTTGACCCGGATATTATGTACAATTGTTGGCCCAGTTGCATTGCTGATGTTGAAAAAAGGCTTGTGTAGTACAGTACAACCTAATATGGCTACTCAGCCCACATTCAACGCTGCCAGAAAGGCCCAAACAAGGCTTTTGTACAACTTTTTGAAGTCACTGAGCTTAATTAATAACTTAAGAAAAAAGTTAGATTATAGTGGAACCTAATTAAAAGCTGTCACGAGCAAAGAAATAATTCAACGGGTCCCACTTGTGCGTGTGTGCATGTGTGCGTGTGTGTGTGTGAGAGAGAGAGTGTGTGTGTGTGTGTGTGTGTGTGTGTGTGTGTGTGTGTGAGAGAGAGAGAGAGAGAGAACCATCGGTCGATGCTCGTAAATACATCTTTCAGCCATATGCATGCTGATGCTCAGTAAAAACTTATATAAATTGGCACAATCATATAGAACATCATAGCACACTGAACTTGCATACAAAAATTTCACGCAGGCCGCACAATCAGGATGGAAGCAGTGGATCGCTACAGGTAGGGCTATGTTGAAACCAACAAACTCATACATAATGGTTCATCGTCTTTATCAATGACGAGGAAATATCTTGAATGTTGCGCAAAGAAAACAGACAGAAACACAATAAGTTCTGCTAGCACATTAAGTTGACGTACAGCCCTTTCTAAAAAAAGTTCAGGTACAAAATTAGAACATGTCACAATCAAATGTACTAGCACATCAGTGCTTCACACCCATAGCTCGAATTTAACTAGTATCTGACAAGATTTAGTTCTTACCTCAAATTAGAGCACATCCAGGCGGCCAGCTCAGCCTCTTCTCCCAAAGAAGCAGTGACCTCCGCCGTGCAATGGAGTAGGCCCTGTGCCATCCATCATTTTGAGCAACACGGGGAAAGTCTGACGTTGACTCATGTAATAGACGTCGTCGACGGACCCTAGCACCAGCGGTGGCAGCAGGACTTCGATTGATGGACTGACCACTTCTTCGACATGCACGAACATTCGACACAGGTACATCCCTAACATGGTCCACAGCGGCCTTGGTGGTGACGAATAGTACAACCCCGGTTCCTGCACTGGTATCTCAACACCAATCACCTTCGGTATGGTGGACAGCTTCTTCATCCATGCCATAACCGTCAAAGCCTAGCTGTCTGGAGGAACAAACATACTTACGAGGTCACCTCCAAGGTCGTTGATAAGCTCGTTCGTGGACTCGTTGTTCCAAGCAAGTCGAGGCATGCTGTGGAAGGTAAGCTTTGTTAAAAACTCAAGCACAGAGGGCACCGAGCCCCATCCTGTGTGCCACCGATCAAAGCTCACCAGCGCGCCATCGCAGAACAAACACTGGGAAGATTCGAACACACGACTGCAGTCGAAAGTTGTCCGAAACCTGACGAAGAAATCAGCCGGTGGCGGACAGACTTCGATGAGCAAGTCCCTTATTTGGATGTCGTGCGCAATGCCAAGAGCTTTGAGAAGGTCGTCCGGCGAGACGGGAGGCTGGTCGCCGTTGATGGTTACCATCAGCACTTTGCCGGCAAATTGGTCATCAAGCGCCGCCATGCCACAGTTGAGCGACAACACGCAGCGACCGAAGGCAGGACGGACCTCAGGATCTCCGGCTTGGAGATCCGCATTGATCGGCGACATGATAGTGCGCCTGAGTACAGGGAGTACAAGAGGGGGATTTGGGGGAACTGGAGTAGGAATCGAGATTCCAGAGGTGGGGGAGGGGAGGGAGATTGGGGATGAAAAGGTAGCATGAATTTCGAACACGCGCCAATATGCTCTCGGCGCGCAAGTGCACAAAAACACCGGTGGCACCCACATGTCGGCCTAAGAATCCTTATTCTTTCTTTTTTGGAGAGCCCGGCCTTTTTTGAGGATCTTTTGAGAGCCCGTCCTGAGAGTCATAATTGACATGTTTGGCATTGCGTTACTACTCGGCCCATATTCAACGACACCTCACTAGCCCAAGCAAGTGTACATCATCGAAAAGACACTTAGCTCAAATTATATAGCTTGAAAAAAGGATATATACTCTGAACACTAGAGAATGGTGATGCCCTCATTTTGCTCACCAGTAGTTCGAGACAATAAATAGTTTGAAACAACGATATATACAACATTCAAACACTGACTAGTGACTACTACTGACATAAACAACAAGACATGATAGTTCATAAGAAGTCTTGCTACACCACCAAAACGCACCCATCTGCAGCGCTTAGACTTTCGTGATCCAGACGAGAATGACATTCTAAACAGAGGCAAATATTACATAGTAAGAGTGACATAGACGAGGATGACCAAATGACAAGGAATATGCATAACAAAAGAAGAACTACCCATCGAGAATAAGCAGCAAAGACAACAAAGTCATTCGAAGAGATGATCCAACACCATCATAATTTGCAGCCCCTCTTCAGCGACCAGTGATCCGGAGACACCAGTACTCCACCCTTTTGATGCAACAGCCCAATTACCTATCAACCTGAAGTCTTGAACCACATCACTGCCTATCGTAATTGAGACATCCAAGGATCAAAGTTAATCTGGATGCCTTTGTCATTCTCACCTTCTTTTGGCTGCAGGCTGTATCGTTGACAATCAGGGGAGTTTTCTCCCGAACTCCTAGGGCTCGCCGTGTAGACACAGTTTTCCATAGCAAACAGAGCCTCTCTGCCATCAAGGTCCTTGCAAACGGTGATCTCCTGGTCAATCATATAATTGAGTCTGAGAAATAGAGAGTCTGAACCAAGGTTGTTTACCCACCTCCAACTAAAAAATCCTGAAGGCCCCAACAAGCTGGTATCCTACTCCTCGACGTAACAGCCATTGTCTGTATACTCATGTATTTCACGGTGCATGTATACAGTGGGGGTTCTGCAATATAACTTTTCTGAATCATGTGCCCGAATGATCATCAGTCTTTTGTCGTCGTCTGATCGAGCGAGGAACCAGTTGTGCTTCCCTGTTTTTGGCAAAGGTGGTGTGATTACAAAGGGCAGTAACTGTGGGGACACTGCATCATATCAAAAAGGACAGGCATTGTTAATGTAAGATCAGCATTGTTCAAAGTATGAGTAGGATAATGCAAGAAACAACATTGATATGTCCCTGTTGGAACTGGGAGGAAAATGCAGGGAAATGTATACTGGGTTCGAAAATATATAAGTTCCATGCATGGTTATACTCATGTTATCTCGCAATAGATTCTTCACAGGAAACTACCATGGCATGCATGTTATGTAATCATGTTCTGTTCTCACAAACAAATTCTTCAAGGTAACTAACATACCATGCATTGTTATATACTCGTGTTCTGTGGGCAAAAGTTTTGTGAGGATATTATTCTAGCCATTGATTGTTGAAGGGCGAATATAGGTACGTACACATGGTAAGCATTACAGGATTTCACAACTTCCAAATATAGAGTTCTCCATATGCACATTTACTTCCCTGATGTATGGTTAGACGAAACCAACAGTGTTCTGCATGTTTCTACATCATGAAAATGACGAAACTAACATGGCCATTGATACACACTCATATTTAGTAGTAGTCTATAGATTACCGTAAAATAAGGAGAATATCCATATATTCCTAACCGTTTGATTATTCAGGGCTACAAATTGGATGTAATGACATGGTCACAATCGCATGAATTAACTCATTCCAAATATAGCTGATTTACGGCGTCTCTAATACATTGCCATAGTTCTACTCAAATTCTGCTCAAACAGGGATATGCCAATCATCACAAAAAGTTCAAACAGGGTCATGGCGTTATCATTAACATGAGACGGAAACAACTTACATGCGTCGTCCCAGCAATACATGGTGCCATCTGCTTTGTCGATCGCGTAGATGATGCCATTGTGTTCAATAGCATCACAGAACTGTGTATCAGCTTTGATGATGATCCACTAAGAGCTGAGTTGTCTCCAGCTAAATAAGGCATTGGCGTAAAGATAGGCGAGTCTGCAGTCGAACAAGGAAATTAGCTTGAAGTCTGCATAATTCGCATGTCGTGTGGGCACTTGGCAGATTACAGTCTTCTACAAAACAAGGTCTGTCCAACTGACGTGGTAATCTAGATGACTTGGACCGTGATGGTAAAACTCTATATAATCCAACAGAGGAAGGATAATCTCATGGGAGGTCTAGAAGTTCACAAGAACCAATTTTTTACCATCTTGTCTGAAGGTAGCCATCCAGTGGGAGTTCATGCCGACCCAGTACATACCTGCCAAGAAGTTTCAGGTGATGGTGATCAGATCGAAGTCGAGGGAAATAATGTACGGCGACCCACTACATACCTGCAAAGAAGTTTTAGCTAATGGAGATCGGATTAAAGTCGAGGGGCATCATGTACGACTCTGTATCATGGTGAGCCAATCTCGCAAGACCAGATAGCAGCAAGCATGGTGTCTTGAAAAGCTTAGGCCTCGCTTCGACGATGGCCGTGTGCATGTCCCTCGAGCATGCAGCCAGCCATAGGGTGCTCAACATATCCATACAAGAACAACAGAGGTCGAGGATGTCACTTGGGAGATTGCTCCAATCGCGGCTCATATGGATGTTGCGTGGTTCGCGTTCGGCCATGGTGGAGTTCGGAAGGTGGGGGTTTTGGGGGGCTTGATTTACGGGGAGAAGGCTGTCGGTGCTGGAGCGGCTAGCGAGGGAATAGTGGTACTGGGGGAGGCGAGCGAGGCGACGGTACACGGGGGCACAGTGACATGGAGATGGAGTGGTGCTATGGGAGGGGAGAGAGAGACAGGGCGAGGCATGCTAATGTGTTGTACAGCAGCGGTGACAGACTGCACAGTACACAGGGTGAGGCTGACTTTGGTTACCTGAACACGCCGCCTGGACTAGTGTCAGGCGTAGGGTGTTGTCACTTCACTATGAGGACCGGATGAATAGTATTTTGACCATCAAGTGTACCACAGTTGTACTACTACAAGTAGTAGTAGTAGTAGGAACATGAGTACTCCAGTACTGTATAGAGGGAATAGGTCTCCCTTGCTAGCATGTCTGTTCACTTCATCCTCCAGGTATCATCCATATTGCGAGAAGAACCAAATTCTCGTGCATGCGGAAGCGTGAAGATGGGCCTTTGATGAGGATAACCGTGTATTCCTTAACCAGAGAATGTTGTGTCTCCCACGCATGCACCAATATCCATCTGAACCAGCTATGACACATTCTTTATCTGTTTGCATAGGTCCCACCTATCAGGAAGGATGGGCACGTACACGAACAGGTACGACTCCTCAGTCTACCCGCTTAGCATTTTTGTTTAGTCTACCTAACCGTCTAATCAACTGCCTGCATGACACTTCTCCCATTTACTTCTCCATCGGGAATCGATTTTCCTCGGCTTCTTCACCTCCCCTTCATCTTCATTTGCATCCAAACCCCACTGCGTTCACATTGTTTTAACCTCTTCACATACTCCTGGAGTAATCCCGAAGCCCCTTTAAATAATCATCTACTACTTCAGTTAGACTAGCCATCTAATCCTAATTCTCCAAACCATAGCCCTCCGTTCCAGCGGTTCCAAATGGCGAAAGAGATCAAGATGCAGGTTTTTAGTGTCCAACATGTCCTCGTCGAAGGCTTGTTGATCATAGTTCCCACCGTTACCGTCCACCCAAGGGTTGTTCGGAAGTGGATCAACAATGTATCCAACTCCCTCGAAAAGGTAGAGAGGAGGGCCATCGGTCTCAACGCAAAGCACACGAAGCGTGCCACTGGGAAGATCCAACGCGCCGCCGTCCTTCAGCTGTGCCTCAAAGATGATGTTTTGGTCTACCACATCATACACGCGCCCTCCATACCAGGTGAGCTTCACGATTTTTTGTCTCGGGAGGACATATACTTTTGTGGGGCAGCCATCGAAGGGGACAAACATAAGCTGGAGCCATACAACCTTGATTTGAAAAGTATCGCTGACCTAGAAACCAGAATCAAAATTCCTGTAGAAGATTGTGATAATAGACACCATGCCTATTCGACGTAGCAAATTTTGTGCTCGGTACAAATCTTCAGAAGGGTGACGAGACGCTGGCATTAAGGTCGTCTGGATGGGAGAATTATCCCTTGACGTACGAGCGGATAAAATATGCTGCCCTCGATGCCCGTGTGAGTTTTGAGATAGCTGCAAGGTCCAAAGAGCTTGTTGCGAAGAAGAAGAAGAAGAAGAAGAAGAAGAAGAAGAAGAAGAAGAAGAAGAAGAAGAAGAAGAAGAAGAAAAAGAAGAAGAGGCTGCACCAGCAGCAGGGTGTCGGTGTACTAAAGTAGGGGTACCTTAGTATCCCGAACTTGTGCACGGGCAGTCGCAGCGCCCCGCGGCAAGGCTTGCCGGGCGTCCGCCAAAATCCTCCGCTATTCCTACTTGATGCCATTCAAGAACAAAGTGTTTTGACTAAGAAGACAAGGCCCCGGCAAGAGGAGCTTACCGGGAAGGACAAGACCCCGGCAAGAGAAGCTTGCCGGGAAGGCCAGCCAAGAAACTTGCCGCGACGCGTTGCGCGTCCCGGCAAGACCCGGCGAGTGACAAGCTTTCGGGTGCAACAAGACAACGACCGCGGCAAGGCGCTTGCCGCGGTGAAGCCACCACCCCTCGCCCACGCTCCAGCGCATCCGACGACGTGTCGCCCCAAGATCGTTCCTGGTGCACGTGTCGGGCGGCTGTGCAGCCAAGCGGTGCGAGGTGGCAAGTGGAGATGACAAGAAGGCCATCGTGGCGATCGGTGGCGCCCCTAACGGTCATTTCCTGCCTTTGTTTGGGCGACAGACGGGCATTAAATGCCCTTGTCCCCGCCGAGAGTTAGGTAGGGGGCCTTCAGAGATAGCGGTTGTACCAACCCCTCTTTTTACTTTTTACCCCTCTCGTGTTGCCACTGCCGGTGACCCTTTAGCCTATAAAAAGGAGGCCCATGCGCACGTAGAGAGGGTTCGACTCATTCGAAACTACAACACACCTACGCTTTCGAGCAAGAACAGAAGAGAAACACAAAGCAGCAGTAGGAGTTTTATCTCTCCGGAGAGCTCCGAAGCTGGGTAAAATCCCTCGCGTCTTTGCACCTCGATCGCTTTTAAGTCGCCCTCTGCTCCCTGCCGGACCGAAAAGGGGCCCTGCCCCATAGGTGTTCGTTTCCCACGACTTCTTTGGCGCGCCAGGTAGGGGGCGTCGAGGTTGTGCGAACCTGATCCGGTCTTCGCGCGCGCTACATCAACATCTTCATCGACATGCCACCGAAGAGGAAGGCTTCGGAGGTGGCCGCTCCGTCCACATCGATCCCACCGCCGCCGAAGCAAACGGGACGTGGGGTAGACGCCGGCGGAGGAACGGGCGCCGACGGAGGGACTCACATCGTCACCAGATCCAAGGACAAGGCCCCGCAAACTTCGGCGTCCGTACATGCGCCCCGCCCCTCTCAGGAGGCGCGGGATCGACAACGCCATGGTGCTCCTGGCACCGTGCTCGCGTTGGAGCAAGGCCAAGCCGGCGGATCGCGGGACGCTCAAGGCCAACATGCACGCCAACACGTTGGCGCGGCTTGACGACGGTCGCTGGGCGAATGTTGCTCCTTCTAACACTGTTAGAAGTTTGAGCATATCCCGCTCCTCGCGTCGTTCGCCCCCACCACCGAAAACCCGGAAGAAGCGTTGGCTCGAGCTCAGCTGCTACTAGACTACCCTCGGCGCCGACAAGATCGGCGGCGGAGGATCACCATCGAGCCACATTGGCTTCGCCAACGGCGACAAGCACCGGCAACCAAGCTCGTCGAAGCCGCGGCAAGACGCCCAGGCGCAAGCCGGTGGCGACAAGACTGGTGGGGGTGCCACCACCGTGCACTCCCCGCCCCGAAGGCCAAGATCGCCGACTCGCCGGGCTAATTTCGACACCAACTCCACCGCGTCGTCGGACCCGCGAGCTCGCCGCGATCAGCGCCAAGTTCTCCAAGAACGAATACAAGAAGACGCTCGTACTCACATCGAGCGTCATAGGGAAGCGCGGCGTCAGTCAGACCAGCGCGCTGGGCCCACTGTTGATATGCATGTGCCAGGGGAACCAGGCGACATGCCGTATGCGGTAGGTTGCCCTGCGTTCACCCGTGAGCTGCGGCAGTCGATGGCCAAATACAAGGAACTTCAAACAGGCGTGCCGAAATGCGATGGCAGGATACATCCGTCGAGAATTCCTCGGCGTCTACACCATAGCGGTGCGCAGGCTGCGGGCGCGACAAGAAGATCTCGCCAACTACTTCCGCTGGTGCTCAAGCCCAACGCGAGATCTTGGCTCATGCACTTGCGGACAACTCCATCTCTTCGTGGGGCGGACTGTGCCATCGGTTTGTCGGCGCCTTCACGGTGCCACAAACCCCATGGCCAGGAGAGCGATCTTCATCTGCCTGCACAGAAAGAAGGAGAACCCCTGCGCAAGTACATACAGAGATTCAGCCAAGTGCAGCGCAACATCCCAGACGTCCACCCTGCCGCGGTTATCAGCGCGTTCCATCAGAACGTGCGTAACCGCAGGATGAGGGAGGAGATGGCGATGTGCAAAATCAGAGATGTCAGCGAGCTATATGCTCTGGCCGACAAGTGTGCACGTGCTGAAGAGGGAAGGAAACTCCCCGGAGAGAACGCAGGAGCAGAAGGATCTGACAGTGAGGACGCCACGCCGGCAAAGAAGAACCGGAGGCGGAATAACTGAAAGAGGAAGGCTAAGGATGTGCTAGTTGTCGAGCAGTCCGGCAACGGAGGCGACGCCGAGAAGGCCAAAGCTGGTGACTCCGGCGAGGCTGTGGTGGCCGCCGACAAGCAGGACGGCTCCGGCAAGCGATCTTGCAAGATCCACCGCACCAAGGGCCATGATCTCCAGTGCTGCAAGAAGGTTGAGCAGCTTGTTGAGCTGCGAAAGCTGAATCTGGCGCGCGACAAGGAGAAGGCCCAAGAAGGTGGAGGAGGATCCGGCAAGAAGCGTCCCGCCCGGGGAGGGCGCCGCGGCAAGGCCAAGCAGCGGCAAGGAGACAGGCCTCCCCGCGGCCGCGACAAGGACGAAGACGTTGATGAAGATGATGAGATGGATGAGGATGAGACCAACGAGCAGGAGTTTCAGAAAGCGACAGAGGTTTTGTGCGTCGATGGCGGTGCTTCTCTGCATACCTTGCACCGCCATATCAAACAGTGGGTGCGGGAAGTAAATGCAGCGGAACCGTCAGTTGAGTCGCGCAAGCCCCTGAAGTGGTCCAGCACACCCATCATCTTTGATGTTGAGGATCACCCTGATCGCATAACTGCGGTCGGGTGCTTGCCGATGTTGGTTTCGCCAACCATCCGCAACCTCAAGGTTATGAAGATGCTGGTTGACGGCAGGGCCGGCTTTAATCTGATCTCTTCCGCGGTGCTTAAGAAGCTCCAGATCCCCGACAGCGAGCTCGAAGAGACTGGCACTTTCCAAGGAATCAACCCGGGAAGGAGCAAGCCGAAGGGGAAGATCACGCTGCCAGTGAAATTTGGCAGCGAGCTGAACTTCAGGACAGAGAAGGTCACCTTTGATGTTGCTGATTTCCCATTGCCCTACAATGGGATACTTGGCTGTCCAGCGCTCACCAAGTTCACGACAGCTTCTCATTATGCTTACAATGTGCTCAAGATGCCCGGTCCGATAAGTGTCATTTCTGTCCCCGGCGACAAGAAAGATGCCCTTATCTGTACCGACAAGATCTACCGGAAGCAGCAGCCGCAGCGAGCATAAACCACTTGCCTTTGAAGCTCCGGGGAAGAAGAAGACCAAGTCCGGCAAGAGTAGCTCGATGCCCACTCCGCAAGCGCACCTCTTCGGAGTGCTGCACTACCATCGAGGACGCACCATCGAGCTCCACCGGCAAGTGCAAGAAGGCGAAGACAAAGACAGCTTCACCGAAACCAAGAGAGTGGCGCCAAGGAGGGGCGGCCTTGGTGGTACCTTCACCATCGATGCCACGCTTGACCCTAAATAGGAAGCGCGCTCGTTGCTTTCCTCTGGGCGAATGTCGATGTGTTTGCATGGCAACCATCTGACATCCCCGGTGTTCCCAGGAAAGTAATTGAGCACCACCTTGCCGTCTGTCCTCACGCGCGGCCCGTCAAGCAGAGAGTTAGGAAGCAAGCGCTGGAACGCCAAGAGTTCATTGCAGAAGAGATCAAGAAGTTGGAAGCAGCAGGCATGGTCCGAGGAGTACTCCATCCAACGTGGTTAGCCAATCCAGTAGTCGTGCGCAAGGCGAACGGGAAGTGGAGGCTTTGTATTGACTTCACCGATGTTAATAAAGCTTGTCCCAAGGATCCATTTCCCTTGCCGCGCATTGACCAGATTGTCGACTCCACGGCAGGATGCAATCTGCTTTCATTTCTTGATGCATACTCAAGATATCATCAG
Source organism: Aegilops speltoides (assembly GCA_021437245.1). NCBI lineage: Eukaryota > Viridiplantae > Streptophyta > Magnoliopsida > Poales > Poaceae > Aegilops > Aegilops speltoides. Next base: position 420,373,273 of record CM038142.1, on the reverse strand, counting down.
ATCTTCATGGCAGAAGAGGATGAAGAGAAAACCGCATTCATCACCCCATGTGGCACGTACTGCTTTGTATGGATGCCTTTCGGATTAAAGAATGCTGGTTCAACGTTTGCAAGAGTAGTCAGTCATGCTTTTGAGCCACAGCTGCACAGGAATGTAGAAGCATACATAGATGACATAGTGGTCAAGAGCAAGGACAAAGAAACTTTGATCCAAGATTTGGACAAGACTTTTGCAAATCTGCGCAAGATCAATCTCAAGTTGAACCCCGAGAAGTGCGTGTTTGGAGTTCCTTCCGGCAAGCTTCTCGGGTTCTTGTATCCCAGAGGGGGATTGAAGCCAATCCCGACAAGATCAAGGCCATTGAGCAGATCGAAGAACCGAAGCGCGTCAAGGATGTGCGAAGGCTTGCCGGCTGCGTTGCTGCTCTCAGTAGGTTCATCTCTAAGTCTGCTGAGCGCGCCCCGCCATTTTTCAAGATTTTGAAAAAGGCAGGTCCAATGAAATGGACTCCGGAAGCGGAGGCTGCGCTTCAGGACTTGAAGAGATACCTATCCTCCACTCCAATACTTGTCGCACCTAAACCACAAGAAAAGTTGCTGCTTTATCTAGCGGCAACCAATCAAGTGGTTAGTGCTGCGTTAGTGGCGGAAAGGGAGGCGGATGATGAGCCAGCGACCACGGCAAGCGAGTCCAATGACAAGCAGGGGGCTTCCCCGATATGCTCTGGTCCCGACAAGGATGGATCTGTGCAGCCGCAGGAAGGGAAACAAAAGAAGATGGTGCAACACCCAGTTTATTTTGTCAGTTCCCTTCTACAGGGGGCTAGATCAAGATACTCTGGGGTGCAGAAGTTGCTCTTCGGCCTCCTCATGGCCTCGAGGAAGCTGCGCCATTACTTTCAAGCACATGAGATCACAGTTGTCACTCGCTTTCCATTGAAGAGGATATTGCAAAATCCAGAGGCAACAGGCAGGATTGTCGAGTGGGCACTAGAATTGTCAAGCTTTGGCCTCAAGTTTGAGAGTACCTGGACTATCCAGAGCCAAACATTGGCAGAATTCATAGCAGAATGGACGCCGACACCCAATGAAGAAACTCCAGAGACGAGCATCCCCGTCAAGGAAGCAAGTAAAGAATGGGTCATGTACTTTGATGGTGCCTTCTCGCTGCAAGGCGCCGGTGCGGGTGTGTTACTTGTCGAACCCACCGGAGAGCACCTTAAGTACGTGGTCAGATGCACTTTCCCTAGGAGAAAGCAACAAACAATACTGCAGAGTATGAAGGATTGCTTGCCGGACTCAGGATCACAGCAGACCTTGGGATCAAGAAGCTCATTGTCAGGGGTGACTCGCAGCTTGTCGTCCGTCAAGTAAACAAAGATTATCAGAGTCCGTTGATGGAAGCTTACATTGATGAAGTGAGAAAGTTAGAAGAGCATTTTGACGGCCTACAGATGGAACATGTTCCGAGAGCTCAGAACGACATTGCAGATGGCCTGTCAAAATGCGCCGCACTCAAGTTGCCTGTGGAACCAGGGATCTTTGTGCTCAAGCTGACTCAACCATCTGTGACACCATCAACTGGACAGAGCAAGAAGAGGAAGTTGGTTACTGGCGACTACTTTCCGGCAGAGCTCCCCGAAGCCGCCGCCAAGAAGGTCCCCAAGATCAACACAAAGAGTCTTTGAGCGATCTGCTCCGAGAAGCCGAGGGTTTGTTTTGTTAAGCGGGCGCTCCCGACAAGTTGTGTCGACACGCTTGCCGGGAGCATCACGCTCGGCTGAATCACAGATTCTTGCCGTGGAAGCGAGATGTTCCTTGCAGCAGCATTTGCGCCTTTAGTCCTTGTCGTTGAGCCACAAGCTCGGCATGGGCACAGCCAGATCGTCCATTTCCTTCAAACAGGAGAACTTCCGAAGAGCAAGAAGAAGCGAGAGAGTAGCCCGGCAATCAAGTATGTACCAGTTTGTCGATGACATCTTGTCTGAGAAGAAGATTCAACGGAGTGAAATTGAAGTGCATTTCCGGGAAGAAGGACAGGAGCTGTTGGCGGAGATACATGGAGGCATAGGTGGTCACCACATCGGCGCCAAGAAGAACTTGTTTAAGCAAAGCCTTAAGCAAGGTTTCTTGGCCGACGACCCTCAGGATGCTGCTGCACAAGTAACCAAGTGTGAAGCGTGCAGTTCCACTCCAAGCAGATACATCAACCAGCTCAAGCTCTCCAAACAATCCCTTCATCCTGGCCATTTTCGGTGCGGGGCTCGACATCCTCGGCCCCTTTCCCGAAGTTGTCGGGGCTTGAATACTTATGCGTGGCAATCGACAAGTTCACGAAGTGGTGGAGGTGGAAGCGATGAGGAAGGTGACAGCCACGATCGACAATCAAGTTCTTGAGTCAATTGTTTGCCTTTTGAGTCCCTAACAGGATCATCACCGACAATGGCACACAATTCACTGAGCCGCACCTTCATGCGAGACGTCCAAGATCTTGGCGCCAAGATCTGCTTCGCTTCTGTTGCTCACCCGAGAAGCAATGGTCAAGCGGAGAGGGCAAACGCTGAAGTGCTGCGCGGGCTCAAGACCAGGACTTTCGATAGGCTGCACAAGTGCGGAAGTGAAAGTGCAACTAATCCCCGGGTGGTTTTGGTAATTAATAACAACATATATATCATTGAACTAATTGTTTCTTGAGTATCATTTCAGAAAGTTCAGTGATATGGGTATGGCAATGACTGAAGATGTGGACCCCTCAAAATGCTAAGGAAAGCATTGGCAAAAGCTCAAGACTCCATTTTTTGGTTTAGTGATCCAAGATCACATTGAGTCTATAGGAAAGCCAATACTATTAAAAGGGGATGAGGTTATGATAATGATCTGGTTGCTCAAAGTGCTTAGTGATCTATCTCCCAAACCATCAGCAATCTTTCATTCCAACATACACTCATAAGTAATCTCGGTCCCACCGATTCCATAAACTCAGTCACACCGAGATGAACCACCTCACCATATACCCAAACCCTAGAAATTTGGATTTTCCGATTCCAAACTCGGTCTCACGAAACTAGTGTTGCCAAGCTTCAGAACCTTCGTCATCATATCGGTGTCACCGAGATGATAAAGTCGATCCCACCGAGATTGGCAAACCCTAGTCTTTGGAAGAATCGGACTCACCGAGATTGTATTTTCGGTCCCACGAAAATCCCAACGTTCACAAGATTTGAACTTTCGGTCTCACCGAGTTGTCAACTTCGGTCCGACCGAGATTGGTCAAATGTGTGTAGCAGTTGGATTTTGTGTGGAGGCTATAAATACCCTCCACCTCCTCTTCATTCGTGGAGAGAGCCATCGAAAGAACTACCACTCCTACCTTACATTTACGAGAAGAAAACTACCTACCCTTGTGTTGAGATCAAGTTGCTCCACTCCCACCATATGAAACTTGATTTCTAGCCTTCCCAAGTTGCTTTCCACTCAATCCTTTCTTCCACCACAGCCAAATCAGTGAGGAGAGTTGAGTGTTGGGGAGATTATCATTTGAAGCACAAGAGCAAGGAGTTCATCATCACCAACACCATCTATTACCTTTTGGAGGGTGGTGCCTCCTAGATTGGTTAGGTGTCGCTTGGGAGCCTCCGTCAAGATGTGGAGTTGAACCAAGAAGTTTGTAAGGGCAAGGAGATCGCCTACTTCGTGAAGATCTACCCCGAGTAAGGCTAGTCCTCCGTGGGCGTATGCCATGATGGCATAGACAAGGTTGCTTCTTCGTGGACCCTTCGTGGGTGGAGCCCTCCGTGGACTCTCGCAGCCGTTACCCTCCGTGGGTTGAAGTCTCCATCAACGTGGATTGACGATAGCACCACCTATCGGAACCACGAGAAAAATCTCCGTGTCTCCAAATTGCGTTTGCTCTTCTCCACCTCTCTTTACTACATGTGCAATTTACTTTCCGCTGCAAATACTCTAGAATTGCATGTGTAGGGTGATACTTGACTTGATCATCATTGTGAACTTGCCAAAAACTTGTCTTAATCAAAAGGCTAAACTTTTATATTGTCAAGTAGTCTAATCACCCCCCCTCTAGACATACTTTCGATCCTACAAGTGGTATCAGAGCTTTGGTCTCCATTGGATTGGTTTCCATTGCATTGGACTCCATAAGCTTGGTTTCACAACCTAGGAGAGTATGGCGTCTAGTGAGGGTAATTTTCGTAGAGGTCCTTATTTTGATGGTTCAAATTTTGCTAGTTGGAAGCATAAAATGAAAATGCATATTCTTGGACATAACCCTGCCGCATGGGGCATTATTTGTGTTGGCTACAGCGGATGAATTGCGGATGTTGAAAATGCAAGGTGAGTTCTTCGAGGAAGGAAAAGTTCCGGATCGTGAAGCTACAGCGGATGAATTGCGGATGTTGCAAAACAATGGTCAAGCTTGTGACATTCTCTTCAATGCTTTGTGTCCCGAGGAGTTCAACAAAATCAGCCGTCTTGAGAATGCAAAAGAGATTTGGGATACTTTGGTCGAAATGCAAGAAGGTACCGAGTCTGTGAAGGAATCAAAGCTAGATGTTCTTCAAGGTCAACTTGACAAGTTCAAGATGAAGGAAGGTGAAGGAGTCGCTGAAATGTATTCTAGGCTTGCTCTCATCACAAATGAGATTGCCGGCTTAGGAAGTGAAGAAATGACCGACCGATTCATCATCAAGAAGATTCTCAGAGCTTTGGATGGAAAGTATGACACCGTGTGCACTTTGATCCAAATGATGCCAAACTACAAGAATCTCAAGCCTACCGAAGTCATTGGAAGAATTGTTGCTCATGAGATGACACTAAAAGATAAGGAAGAGCTTCACAACAAGTCAAGTGGTGCTTACAAAGCTACATGTGATGCTCCCACAACCTCAAGTGACAAGCTAGTTTCCAATGAAGAGATAAGCCTAATGGTGAAGAACTTCAACAAATTCTACAAGAGTAGAAGCAAGGAAAGAAGCTCAAAGTCTAGATCATATGATGAAAAGAGATCTTCTAGTCGTGATCGAAGCTGCTACAATTGTGGAAGACCGGACACTACTCAAATGAGTGTTCGACTCCCCACAAGAGAAGAGAAGAATCTCCAAGAAGAAGAAGCTCAAGAGAAGAGTCACCTCGAAAGAGAGAAGGAGTAGAGATGATCGTTATGAGCGAAGATCCTCTCGGAGAAGCAAGGATTCGGAAAGGAAAGACAAGTCATCAAGGAGCTACACAAGAAGAAAACATCAAGCTCATGTAGGTGAATGGGTCTCCGGCTCCGACTCGACAATCACTCGAAAGAAGCTATCACTCCAACTCCGAATCTGATCAAGATGAAGGTGTTGCGGTCTTGCTCTCGTATCCTCCAACTCCAACTCCTATGACTTATTTGATTCACCAAATGAGGGAATTGGAAGATGCTTCATGGCTAAAGGCCCCAAGGTATCACACCCTGAATTTATTGACTTTGATAGTGATGAGGATGACTTGCTTGGTGAAGATGAGCTTTTACATGACAAATCTAGTGAGCCTAGTAATGATGAACATGCTAGTAGTCTTTATAGTCGAGAAGAGTCGAATGACAATGCTATGAAGGAGATTGAGCGTCTAACTAAAGAACTAAACACTCTTAAGTTAGCTCATGAAACAACTCAAGAAGATCATAGAGAGCTCCTAAGATCTCATGAGAAGCTACGCTCGAGAAGCTCAATCTAGAGCAAGAACATGAGTTTCTAAAAGCTATCAATGGCGATCTTGAAAGAAGAGTTCTTCATATCTTGCCAAATGACTTCTCTTGTCTAATTTCTTGCCACCTATTAAAACTAAGCATGACAAGCATAAGAAAAATTCTTCATCTAGTAGTAACAATAACCATGCTAAATCCAATATTGTTGCTTCTAGTAATTCTCTTGATTCCACTAACAATGTTTCAAGCCAAGTTACACTTGAGCAAGAAAATAGTTTATTGAAAGGGATTATAGAGAAAGGTGTCTACAAGAGCCTTGCGGAAGCAAGAACTTTGAGAAATTGTTACTTAAGCAAGGAAGGCACGGAAGAATCAAGGAATTGGTTTTGAGCGAAAGTTCAATGCCGAGGGTGTTGAATGGGAAGAAGGTCAATATCCCACTCCAAAGTTTGTTTCTCAAAAGGAGAAGTATGATCCTACTTCTTCCAATGTGGAACAAGCTCAAGATGATCTTCCACCACAAGACCACAAGCTAAAAGGCAAGGACAAGCTTCAAGAGGAGATTGATGCATTTATTGAAGCACCTAAGGCCATGGTCAAGTGGGTTCCCAAGGAAACGTCAAGTTCTACTTCGTCAAGCTCAACTACAACCCCAAGGATTCCCATCAAGATGATGTGGATCCCGAAGAAGAAGAACTAGAGAGTTCTTGAGGGTGACTCCGCCAACATACTTCACTCACATTCATTTTGGCAAGAACTTGTGCAATCAACTTCCACATCTTGCACTAGTTCATGGAGTCACAAACCCTCTTGTTGGTAAGTCAAGGGACAAGGTAATCATTGCTTTCATGGACATCATCTATTGTGTACTTCAATCTATGTCCATGGATATCCTTGTTTGTTCCTTGTGGGACTAACCCATGTAGGTATTGAAAGTGCCGAATCAAAGGATTGCTCCCAACTCTTGATGATCTTCATCAACATTGAGCATCCACATCTTCAACATCTACATGAAGTCTTCTCGACAACCCAAGGTTAGTTTGACCCTTTAAAAGGGTTCTCACATCAAGGGGAGCTTTGCTCTAAAGAATTGAGCTAAAGCATCTTCAAATGATGTGAACACATTAATGCTTTATGTAAAAGTGGTAACCCCACTTGTGCTTAAGCGATGAGTATGACCTATGATCAAATGTTCTCATTTGACTCCTAAGTCAATATACTCATATATAGATGACCTAGTCATCGACAAATTGTGTGATAGTTGCTAGTGTTTTGATTGTGCATGTTTGACACATATTTCATTTGCTATCTTATTGTGTGAGCATGTTGGATGCATGATTTTATCCATTCAAGGACATCCATTTGTTGCTTTGGTCTTTTGGATTTTCTTTTTGACCAAATGGATGGACAAGAATGCCTAAGTTCCTCCCTAGCTATCTATGCTTTCTTGTCTCAAACTCTATTCATGCTTATATCACAAACTTTGATCAAGTATTTTTGGACACACCGAGTGAGGAGCACTCGAGCCACCGATCCGTCAAAAGCTTAACTTCCAAAACCTTCTAAGTATTTTCGGTCAGACCAACCCACTCAAAATCGGACAGACCGAAAGCACTTGGATTGATCTAGGTTTTCACCTCGGTGAAACCGAGTTGCAATTTCGGCGTGACCGAAGTGTGTAGCGCTTGCGATTAACCATCTCGGTGCCACCGAGTTTTACAACTCGGTCCCACCGACAGCTAAAGGGTATATATACCTGAGGGCAGCGCGCGTTGATTCTTTCTTCAAAACGCCTCGCCCCCAAACCCTTTGCTGCCGTCGCCGTGGTCTCCGGATCGTCTCCGTAAATCGCTTTGTCGCCCTCGCATGGTCTCCGTCGCCGTCGGCGGACAATCTCTCGTGCCGTTGCCGCCGAGAGAAACTCCACCAAGTTAGGGTGAGTTTGATCCCTCTCGTGTTTCAACCTCCGATTCAATACGATTGGTTTGCCTAGCTTCTTGCCACGTTTGAGATCTTCCTATCCAGCAGATTAGTTCTTAGAACGAAATTGAGTAAAAGTTTTAGGGTTAGGTTTCCGCGAACACATCTCGGTGTGACCGATTCTACATTCTCGGATGACCGATTTGGCCTCTGCCATTGCCTTCGCACTTTTCGGTCCAACCGAGTTGTGCAAATCGGTGTGACCGAAATGAGGATTTAGTGAAACCCTAGTGTTCTCGGCTAGACGAAACCCATTTCGGTCAACCGAAAGTGGTGTGAATGGTTCTGTTAGAACACTTGGATTCACGAATTTTAGACTCGGTCGACCGAAATGCATTCTGTGAAAACCTAAAACTGAAATTTGAACTCATTCTTTTGCAAAATCTTCGCAGTTTGTGATAACTCTTCTATTACGCCTACACCTAATCTATTCACAGGTTGTCGGCCATATCGGATGCCGGTGACAGCGAGAATAGGTCTGAATCACCAATTGCTGAAATTCGAGGCAGGCACTAGTCCCGGCAAAGCAGCTTTTACGATGATGGTGAGAGGAGCACACCAAGTGGTTTGCCTCCTGCAGCCACCAGGGCCAGGAAGAAGAGAAATTCTGATGAAGAGGATTCCGATTTCATTGCTGAGGAAGAGATCACATCTAAGCCAAAGAGGAAAGTGGTTGCCAAAGAGCATCAAGGGCAACAAACCAAGAAAGGCACCAGCAAAGTGAAGAAGTCCACAGTTGCTAAGAAGCTGAGCATGGAAGAAGAAACTTCGAGCAAGGTGAAGAAAACTTCCAAGAGGAAGAGGATTGTGCATGATGAAGCAGCTGATGATGATTCTGATGAGGAAGCACCCAGCCTCCTCGAAGCCTAAGTTGATGGGTGATGCCATCGAGGCAGGAGCACCTTCAAAGTCTAAGCCATCAGCTCGGCAAAAGGCAGCTCAAGCCAAGCCTCTGCCAAGCCCAAGAAGACTATTAGAAACATTCACCTTGAGAGAAGAAGAAAGACAATGTGCCACCAACTGAGTCAGATGATGAGGCACCTGTGTTGCTAAAACTCCGTCAGAAACTGCCAGTCCACAATGATGCTCATCCTCGAGCTAAAAACATGAAGGAAAGGAAGGACAAAGGACTCAGGTTATGGAGACAAGCTGATCCATATGCCGTGAGAAGAAGGACTGCTGTTGATCCAAGGTTCCACACCGAGAGCAGACAAGATTTCTATGAGGCGTGCTTATGGACAAGAAGCCCATTATTCTTGACACTCGCTATGTTGATTGGGCATACATTGTGAGTGAAAACACAGAGACTACTTTCCACATGTGCATGAGAGCTTCCTTGCATGTGGTGTTGCTGATTTCGTTGGTCGAAGTCGGCAGCTTGGAATGATGAGATGATCATGCAATTCTATGCCACACTCATTTCTATCGGATGGCAGGATTGTATGGATGGTGAAGGACAGAGATTCTCTTCAACTGTTGAAGAATGGGCAGCACTGCTGAATGCTCCAGTGTCAAGAGAAGATGATGTTGATGTCTATGGAATTCCCAAGAAAAACCATGAGTCTATGAAAAATATGTACAATGAGGTACCAACTAAGGATGTAGAATTCTGGAAGCTCGGCTCAGTGTATCATCTCCCGGCAGGTCTTCCTACCACGAACACAATTCTGAGGCATACCTTGATGCCCAAGTCTGGAGATCATCGCATGATAAGAGGTTATTCCATCAACATGCTGCATATACTAGATCAGAAGGCACCTTTCAAGGTGATGGACCTAATAGTTGAGACTATCAAGAGGACTGCAGCAGACCAGAAGAGGTCATGTGGTTTTGCCCCACACATACAGATGCTTATCAATGCCAAGTTTGGCACGGGCACCTACTTGTTGGATAGACCCCACTTGCCACTGCAGCCTGAGCATGAGGACAATGAAGTTGTGATGGTGAGGATGATCCACGTCTGTTGAAGGTCAAGCAAAGTCCTGAAGCTGCCAAACAAGCCAAAGTCGAGAAGGAAGCAGCAGCAAGCTAAACCAAGAGTGTTGGAGAGCAGCTCCTTGAAGCTACCAGAGGATTGAACAACGCTTTGCCAGCATTATGCGATCTCGGGAGAGTCTTGAGAGGATAGTTGAAGACAAGTTCCATGCTCTGGATGTCAAGTCGATGAAGTGCAAGTCTTGTCCAACAAGCTTGAGGCAGATATCGAGGAAGCCAAGAGGGAGAAGGAAGAGCTCATGAAGGAGATGCAGGATGACCTAGTCGGGATGATTATGAGCAGCCTGCTCCGGTTCCTACAAGACCCAGATCAGCTGCTATTCCAAAGGATGAGACACGTGACTACAGCCTCAGCACCTCCCACAGCTCCATCAGTTCCAGCTCCACAGACATCAGCCGAAGCCTTTGCAGATGCAGCTATCTCAACTCCATCAACCCAGACAGGAGCCGCCAGCAGAGTCCCTAGTGACGTTTAGCTCTATACCTTTCGAACTTTTTGGTAACTTGTTGCCAAAGGGGGAGAAATTGTATAGATCATAGGACTTCGAGAGAGAGAGTGCTCGCTTTTGCTCTTTCGTTTCGTTTGCGGTCTTTTTGAGATACTTTTGAGTTTTTCGAGACATTCCGTGTGTTTGATACTACATTTGCTCTACTTTGATGAGTGCTTGATCATACTATGCCTTAATGTGTGCTTAATGCTTATCATATGCTATTCATATCTTGTATGATCATTTACTCATGTCTTGGTGATTGGGTGCATGCTATTCATTCTTATCATTTTGTGCGCTCCACCAAGATGTATGTGACATGGAAGAGTGACCCATGATCCTAATCGATTGTGCATTTGCATTCAAGCGCAAATCTTAAATAATGCACAAATTTAGGGGAGCTCTTGCTTATCACATACTTCTCAAAGCGACGATATTATTCATTGATTATATCATTTGTCGAAGCTTTGATCTATATGTTGTCATCAATTACCAAAAGGGGAGATTGAAAGTGCAACTAATCCCGGGTGGTTTTGGTAATTAATAACAACATATATATCATTGAACTAATAGTTTCTTGAGAATCATTTGAGAAAGTTCGATGATATGGGTATGGCAATGGTGAAGATGTGGACCCCTCAAAATGCTAAGGAAAGCATTGGCAAAAGCTCAAGACTCCATTTTTGGTTTAGTGATCCAAGATCACATTGAGTCTATAGGAAAGCCAATACTATTAAAAGGGATGAGGTTATGATAATGATCTGGTTGCTCAAAGTGCTTAGTGATCTATCTCCCAAACCATCAGCAATCTTTCATTCCAACATACACTCATAAGTAATCTCGGTCCCACCGATTCCATAAACTCACCACACCGAGATGAACCACCTCACCATATACCCAAACCCTAGAAATTTCGGATTTTCCGATTCCAAACTCGGTCTCACGAAACTAGTGTTGCCAAGCTTCAGAACATACATCATCATATCGGTGTCACCGAGATGATAAAGTCGATCCCACCGAGATTGGCAAACCCTAGTCTTTGGAAGAATCGGACTCACCGAGATTGTATTTTCGGTCCCACGAAAATCCCAACGTTCACAAGATTTGAACTTTCGGTCTCACCGAGTTGTCAACTTCGGTCCGACCGAGATTGGTCAAATGTGTGTAGCAGTTGGATTTTGTGTGGAGGCTATAAATACCCTCCACCTCCTCTTCATTCGTGGAGAGAGCCATCGAGAAAGAACTACCACTCCTACCTTACATTTTCGAGAAGAAAACTACCTACCCTTGTGTTGAGATCAAGTTGCTCCACTCCCACCATATGAAACTTGATTTCTAGCCTTCCCAAGTTGCTTTCCACTCAATCCTTTCTTCCACCACAGCCAAATCAGTGAGGAGAGTTGAGTGTTGGGGAGATTATCATTTGAAGCACAAGAGCAAGGAGTTCATCATCACCAACACCATCTATTACCTTTTGGAGGTGGTGCCTCCTAGATTGGTTAGGTGTCGCTTGGGAGCCTCCGTCAAGATGTGGAGTTGAACCAAGAAGTTTGTAAGGGCAAGGAGATCGCCTACTTCGTGAAGATCTACCCGAGTAAGGCTAGTCCTCCGTGGGCGATGCCATGATGGCATAGACAAGGTTGCTTCTTCGTGGACCCTTCGTGGGTGGAGCCCTCCGTGGACTCTCGCAGCCGTTACCCTCCGTGGGTTGAAGTCTCCATCAACGTGGATTGACGATAGCACCACCTATCGGAACCACGAGAAAAATCTCCGTGTCTCCAAATTGCGTTTGCTCTTCTCCACCTCTCTTTACTACATGTGCAATTTACTTTCCGCTGCAAATACTCTAGAATTGCATGTGTAGGGTGATACTTGACTTGATCATCATTGTGAACTTGCCAAAAACTTGTCTTAATCAAAAGGCTAAACTTTTATATTTTCAAGTAGTCTAATCACCCCCCCCCCTCTAGACATACTTTCGATCCTACAGGAAGAAACTGGATCGAGGAGCTGCCAGTGGTTCTTTGCTCGATCAGGACGACGCCAAATCGAGCCACTGGCCAGACACCTTTTTCTCTTGTCTACGGAGCAGAGGCAGTTCTCCCTGCGGAACTCGTATACGGATCGCCTCGAGTGCTCGCTTATAATGAGCTTGAGCAAGAGCAGCTGCGACAAGATGACGCGCTGCTCCTCGAGGAGGATCGTCTTCAGGCTGCTGTACGAGCTGCCCGCTACCAGCAAGCTTTGCGTCGCTACCATAGCCACAAAGTTAATGCCAGAAGTTTCGAGGAAGGCGACCTTGTTCTTCGGCGCGTTCAATCCGCCAAGAATTCCAACAAGTTGACGCCGAAGTGGGAAGGCCCTTATTGGGTAAAGAGAGTCACTAGGCCCGTCATTTGTCGCCTTGAGACCGAAGATGGCTTTCCGGTGAGCAACTCCTGGAACATAGAGCATCTTCGTAAGTTTTACCCATAAGGCGCGGTTGCCGGAACCTGCTGTCCCGGCAACCACCTTTTGTACAAGCCTTGCCTCTGTTGCATGTAACCCTTTGTACAAAGCCGGGCGCAGACCCCGTGCATAAATAAAGATCATATGCTCTGCAAAAGTTGTCAAATTTCATGCTTTCTTTCTTTTTGCATGCATTATCTGACACTTTATGCAGCACTTCCCCCCGGTAAGCAATAACGAGCCTTAAGTCTCTATACCTTTATTTTCTCTTCTTTCTTTTTCTCAAAAAGAAGGTTCCTTCGCCCACAAGTTCACCGGGGGGAAGGAGAGGATAAAGGTGTGGACCAGGCGTCGTTCAAAGAAGTATAACCTTGCCGTGACGCAGACGACAGAAAAGCTAAGTTGCCAAAGTTTGAGCACAATCAGTTTTAAAATTTTAAGTTATCTTCCTTGAATGACCGTGCTTTGTATGGAAAACCTGTGCGCGAAGGAACCGACTCGTGGCTGGTTGCGCCCTTACTTTGTTTCGAGTCCGCTCAACAATGTAAGTGTGCTGCGACTAGTTCCGACAAGGTTTCTTGCCGGAGGCAACACCGCCAGCAGGCTGCTGATGTTCCGTACTCAACGCTCGCGGCAAAGGTGCCTGCGCCAGCAAGTTCCCTAAAACCGTAGGGTAAAAACATACAAGGAAGAGAATCAAGTAAAGGAAATAACATAGCAAGTACTACCCAGAATAAAGTTATATTACAATAAATAACTTGTCGTGCTCTAATGGATTGTTCCTATGACATGTCTAGCAGCGGCAAGAAAAAGGAGGAAAAAGGCGGCCTAGTCCACACGATCGTCGTCGACCCTTCTGACTTCATTCACCTTGTCCACAATGGGTGCGACAAGGGCTTTGAGCTCCGCAAGATCAGCACCCGCCGGCAGCTTCTTGAGAACATTGGTGAGGTTGAGGGTCGGATTGCGGAAAAGCACCTTCACCAACACCTTCTCCAAGACTCTGGCACAGATGGCGCGCGACTCGTCAGCCAGCTGCTTTGGGATCCTTTCCCGGAGTTGCTGGAGAGCCATCACCACACCCTTGAAGAACAGAGTAAGCTTGGCGCTGGGCTGGAGGTTCTCGTCGGTGGAGTACCCGAAGCCCGCCAAGTCCAGTTGCGCCAGCTCCTCGTCGATGGTTGCAGCGATGTTGACGAGGCCCTCCGTCCAGAGCTCCACCGTAGCCCTGAAGGTGTTCTGAGTCTCGGCGGCCCTCGTCAGCAGCTCCTCGTTGCCCTTGATCTCTTTCTTCAAGTCATCTTCTCGCCTCTTGGCACCGTCCAGCGTCTCCGTCAGTGTGGCCAGCTTCAGCTCCAGATCAACATTTGAGTCCTTGACGTCGTTCAGTTCCTTGACCTTGTCGGCAAGTTGAACTTGCAGATCGCCATGAGCAAGGGCATCCTTTTCGCGTTCGCGCTGGAGTGCGGCAAGCTCTTCATTCTTCCCTTTCATATCTGCCTCCAGCTGCGTCACCTTCACCTCTAACTCCTTCTTGGCGGCCTCGGCAGCCGCGGCAGCGTCCTTCGCCTCCTTGAGCGCCCCGCCAAGTGATTGCTCGCGTGCGGCGAGCTCCTCCTCGTAGCTGTCCAGATTGACTTTCCGCTGCGTCAGTTCACCTTCCCGGGTGGACACCTCCTCAGCGGCAAGCCTCTGTTGCTCCTCAACCCGCCTTCGAGGATGAAGGCCTTCAGCGCTCGACAAGCTACGCCCTCTCCTCCGCAATGGACGGAGGGCCTCTTGGTTCTTGACTCTGGAGCTCCTCCGCATGCTTCTCTATGTCAACTCCGCTGCCGCGACAAGCGCTTCCGGGACTCAGCCGCTTCTGCCGGGCGCGGTAGAGCGACACCAGCTTCCGGAGCAGTTGCTCCTCCTCGGACTCGCTGCTGCTGCTGCTTGGTGCGTCAACCACTGACAGCCCGGCAGAGGCGAGCACCTCTCCGTCAAAAGACTCTCCCTCGATCGGCGCCCTGGAGCTCGATGCCTAGGGAAGATGGATGAAGACACCCTCGCCGGCCTTCAAGTAGGCGCCGGGCTAGGGCTCCTCGGAGCCCGGTGCTGCGTCAGCGGCAGAGGCGTCGGCGGTCGGTGTAGCGCCTTGCGCTCCTGCGCCCTCCGGGTCGTCAGTGTGATCGCCGGACCCCTCGCCCGGCTCCTCGCGCCAAGAGCCTTGTAACCTCGCCGCCGGCCGGGATCGTCGATGCGGCCTCTTCCTCGGCGGCGGCGGCATCTTGATGTTGCCGCGTGCGTCCTCCTCGCCGGTGGCCTCAGTCTCCATCGGGTCGGTGGGAGGGGGATCTGAAGATAGGAAGAGGAAGAAAAAGTCGAGCAAATATCCAAAAAGAAAACCAGAAGAAGAACCTAAGGGAAAATTTCCGTCAAGGAGGGTTACCTGTGCTGGGCTCTGTGACCATGGGCTCCACCACCGAAGGCTCACTGGTTCTGTCCCTTGCCGGGGACCTCTCCCTTGCCGGGGAGCGCTCCCTTGACGGGGAATCGCCCCTTGGCGGCGTAGTCGAAGTAGACAGCACCTCTGGAACGGCTTTTGGTTGCTCCTGATGGGCCTGTTCTGCTCCTACACAAGCAAATCAACAATCAAGATGTCAGCAAAAGAAAAAGCACCCATGCGCGCCCCACAACAGGAAGTGAACCAAATACTTACGCTGGGGGCTGTGCTGGGGGCTGCTTCGAGGATATGGTACCGGGTCCGTCAAGGTAGTCTCGGACGTGTCCTCTGCCATCGCAGCAGGATCGTCCTCGATGACAACCACGGGGACCTTGCCCTCTTCGCCACTCTCTCGGCCAGAGTCCTGAAATGGAACAAGGATTCAGAGGGAAGAAGATCAGATGCAAGATAAGAAACAACAAAGATCGAAGAAATACAGGTACAACAAGGACAAAGTCTTACTCCTCCTGCTCTTCTTCCTCCTCGTCGGAGCTCAGCGCGGAGAGGTCGAAGTCTGGTACCCTTTCTGCGCGGTGAGGCGGAGGAGTAGGCTCCCTTGGGCGCTTGCCGGAAGCTGCGGCGGGATCAGGCGTGGCGGCTCGAGAAGACCCAGCCCTAGTTGCCGGCGCAGCATGAGATGCTCCCGCGGCAACGGTACTTTCCACGGTGGAGCGTGTCCCGCGGCGCTGCGGCTGTTGGCCCGTCTGCCGCCCTACTGTGTCTCCGGCCTTGCAAAGACGCCTCCTTGTTTGAGCTGGGGGTTGCACTGAGGGCCCCGTCTGCGGCAAGCTGCTTGAAGATGGTTGGCCACTTGTGCCCCGGCAGGCTCGCTTGCCTCGGCTTCGGGCTCCTCCTCGACAGCGACCTCCCCGCCAAGGTCCTCTCGGTGGGCAAGGATTGCCGCCTCGGCCGCCTCTGCCTCCTCCAACGTGAAGCCAAACTCACCCGCGGCGGCGGCTGCCGCCGCCTCTTCGGCCCTGGTGGCGATGTACCGCATCTCGTCATCGGTGGTGTCGCGGGTGAGGAGCCTCTGCTCGTCGGCACGGAGTGCTACCTCCACCAAGCTGTCGAAGAATTGCCGCACGACATCGTCGGTGGGCTCCTTCCAAGTTGGGATAATCCCGTGCGAGTCGCACTCCGGCATCATTGCATGGATGCGATCAAGCTGGGAGTTGTTGCACAGTGGGATGACGCCCTGCGGCAGCCTGAACCACTCCGGATGGTTGGCGTCGTGCTTGAATAGCTCCTTGAGCATCCCGTCAAGCTCCAAAATAGTGAAGTTGAAGTTGAGGCCTGGACGCAGCCTCATGATATCCACTGGGCCGCCAAACAGCCAGGCAGGCCTCCCCCTCTCCTGTAGAGGGGCGATGCGGCGACAAAGAAAATCATGCCAGCCCCTCTGTGAGCCCGGCAAGTCTCGAGCCGCAGAACAGGTGGTGGCGTTCTTCACTTGGCATCGTCGCCCCAAAGCGCTCGATCGCCGCCACGCACTACTCGGTCTGGCAAATTGGTGAATGGCTGCGGATCTGCGCCAACAATCCAACACCATTCAGCCTCCACTCGTCCCATTTGCTGCTGAAGCTCCCCTCCACATACACCTCCTTATTGCCGACCCTTGAGATCCGGGAGACCCGCCCGACAAGGGCTCTCCTTTCTCGACCGGGAATGAAATAATGGCGAAAAGAAACGTTGGGGTGGACTCGATGAAGTTCTCGCCAAGATGCGTGAAACCGCCATTGTCGAACGGCGTGGGGGGTGAAGTCAAGAGATGGAGCCGTATGTATTCATGACGTCGCAGAAGAAATCGGAAAAGGCGGGCAGAGCCCGCAATAGAAGAACTGGAAAGAAATGATACCCTTTTGGGCACCGCTTGAAGTAGAAGCTTGGCGGAGAGCACTGCGTCTTGGATGCGCCGCGTCTCCGTCGACAAGAGATAGAACTCCTCCCTTGGCGCCTTCCGAGGTGAGCTCTGGGAGTCTTTCGCTCCTTGCGCAGCGCCTCAAGCCGCAGCACTCGGTCGACCGCACTCTTCCGGTCTTGGGCCATGGCGGAGGCGGTGGGGAGCGCAGGAGGGCGTTAGGCGACGGCGGCGACGGGCGGCGGAGCGCTGCTCTCTTTCGCTTGGGAAGTGGAGGGAGCGGCGAGCTTCGAGGAAGAAACCGCAAGTGCCGAAGGTGGGGAACGACCCTGTTTTCTCCGCTTATAAAGAGGAGAGGCGAATGTTCGCCTTTCTTGATTTAAGAATTGCCCATGATCTCTCCCACGACGCGCTGCTTGACGCGTGCTGTTCTACGGGAGGCGCGGTGGATACGGAGTTAGATTTGGTGTGGACTCAGGCGCGTGTGCGTGCCTGCTTTTGGGCTGGGCGCAACAGCGCTTCGGCACCGTGTGGCCCAGGCCCGGGGGCTCCTGTCGGTGTACTAAAGTAGGGGTACCTTAGTATCCCGAACTTGTGCACGGGCAGTCGCAGCGCCCCGCGGCAAGGCTTGCCGGGCGTCCGCCAAAATCCTCCGCTATTCCTACTTGATGCCATTCAAGAACAAAGTGTTTTGAGTAAGAAGACAAGGCCCCGACAAGAGGAGCTTACCGGGAAGGACAAGACCCCGGCAAGAGGAGCTTGCCGGGAAGGCCAGCCAAGAAACTTGTCGCGACGCGCCGCGTGTCCCGGCAAGACCCGGCGAGCGACAAGCTTTCGGGTGCAGCAAGACAACGACCATGCAAGGCGCTTACACGCGGTGAAGCCACCACCCTTGCCCACGCCCGGCGATCCGACGACGTGTCGCCCCAAGATCGCTTCTGGCGACGCGTCGGGCGGTCAGGCAGCCAAGCGGTGCGAGGGGCAAGTGGAGATGACGAGAAGGCCATCGTGGCGATCGGTGGCGCCTTTAACGGTCGGTTTCTGCCTTTGTTTGGGACCAGACGGGCATTAAATGCCCTTGTCCCCTGCCGTCGAGTTAGGTAGGGGCATTGAGATAGCGGTTGTACCAACCCCTCTTTTTACTTTTTACCCCTCTGCGTTGCACTGCCGGTGACCCTTTAGCCTATAAAAGGAGGCCCATGCGACGTGGGGGTTCACTCATTCGAAACTACAACACACCTCGCTTTCGAGCAAGAATGTAAGAGAAACACAAAGCAGCAAGAGGAGTTTTATCTCTCGGGAGAGCTCGAAAGCTGGGTAAAATCCTCGCGTCTTTGCACCTCGATCCGCTCTTCAGGCGCCCTCCCTCCCTGCCGGACCGAAAAGGGGCCCTGCCCCATAGGTGTTCGTTTCCCACGACACAAGGCATTATGGATGGATGAACTATTTCCTCTCTTATAAAACATTTATTCGATGGTGTGCATTTCTCTGGAACAAGTAGTAGCGTGGGTCCGCTTGACAATAAGGAACTATTCATCCGCCTAGCTTTCTCTACTACTCATTCCAGTGATCGGTATGCAATGCATGTGTAAGTAGACATGACAGCTTGTCCATGGAAGTTCAACTATGGCGACCATCATGTTTCATCCACTGCCACTCACGGTTCCCATGATGCCGCTCCAACCCACGGCACCACGTCCCCAGACGTGCGCCTCACCCCTCTCAATCGCAGCCACACGCAATTCCCAAGACGCTGCTCGAACACATGACACCACACGTCCCCCGACCCGTGACTCACCCCTCTCGGCCCCACTGCCCCTCTGCCTTCGGGAGCATTACATGTGGACCAGCCACCTATCGGGTCCACATGTTATTGACTCAAAGGCAGGTGTAGTAAGGCGCTGAAGCTCAGTCCCGAGGGCCCTGAGAGGGAATATAACTCCTGCGCCAGGCCTTGTGTGTCGGGCGCGATGGGGCGCGACACCTATGGGGCCGGGGACGGCCCCTTCGTGAGTTCGGTACGAGGGCGGAGGATGCGCGGAGAGCAGATCGAGGCGTCTTGTGGGGATTTTACCCAGCTTGGGCGCGATGGTCGCAGAAACCCTCTTGCTGCTTTGTGTTGTATTGTGCCGGGAGCTTGAAGAGCTGATGGCGGCTACTGGCGTGAGAGTTGCAATGAGTCGAACCCCCCTCGTTGTGCATGGGCCTCCTTTTATAGGGCAAGGGGTCACCGGCAGGTGTCAACGAGGAGAGAGGGGCAAAACGAAAAGAGGTGGTAGTTGGAACAGTCTTGGGAACAAAGTCAGCTCTGATTGCTTGAGCGAAAGGATTCTACCTACTTTTGACAGAGGGGACAAGAGCATTTAATGCCCGTCGCTTGTCGCCCAAAAGCTCCCGCCCTTGCGTCTCCGTTTGCCACGGCGATGGAGCCACCACCGTGGAGTGCCACCGCACCCTCATGCAAAGCCAGCCACCCGCCACGCTGCTCTCGAGAAAGCTGAAGGCGGCGTGTGGGCAGATGACTGGAGGCGGGCACGTAGCATAGCTCTCCCGGCAAGTACCTTGCCGGGTCTTGATCTTGCCGGGCCGGAGCTTGTCGGGCTCTATAACTTGCCGCTCCCGGCCCTCGCCGACGCAGCGTATAGCGCCGAGGCGTGCCTACGTGATGTAGTCTTCTAATCTCCCGGCGAGCTCCTCTCGCCAGGGGCTTACATAGGTGACGTAATCTTGAGCACAGGCAGCCTTCCGGCAAGCTCCTCTTGCCGGGTCTCGAAGCTTCGTCTTGTACACTTTGTTCTTGAATGGCTTGATATGGAGCAGGATGATCTCCGCAAACATTTGGTGGATCCAGCTACGGGGGCTGCGACTCGCCGATGCACAAGTTGGGGTACCTTGGTACCCCTACCTTAGTACACCGACAGAGCCCCGGGCTGGGCCATACACGGTGCAGCGCTGTTGGGCCAGGCCCAAGACAAAGGCACGGGCACGAAGCTCACAGCGCGTCGAATCCACTCGCATCTGCCGCCCCCCCTCCCGTGAACGCAGCGTCGATTGCGGCGTTGTGGGAGACGTGGGCGGCGATGCAGCCTTTTAAGGCATCCACCCGTGATCGTGGGCGCAGAGCGGGTCGCTTCACCCGTCGCTCGGCTCCACTTTTTCGCCACGCTGCCCTCATGCATGGGGGTCGTGGGCGGCGAAGGTGGGAGACCGAGCCGTCACGGGCGGAGAAGGCGAGTCGGCCCCGCTCCTCTGGCCAACTCGCTTCCTGATTGGTCGAGCGGGGCGGTTGAGCCCCCACCTCGCCCCTTTAAAAGGGGCGGGCGGGGAGCACAATGGCCACACTCATCCTCTTCTCCCTTCGTCTTCATCTTCTGTTCTTCTTGCCGCCATGGAAGGAGGGAATCCCGGCTCTTCGACGGTGGCGGCGCGGGTCGCTTCTAGGCAGCGCACCGCTCCCCATCCTGCTCCCGTGGTGGCGGAGCCGGCCCCGAGAGGGAGAGGGAGGGGGCGTGGCCGTGGACGAGGCCGAGGGCGTGGCCGAGGCGGTCGGGGGAGAGGTGGTCGTGGTGATGTGCCTCCTCCGTCTCCCCCGGCGTCTCCCGATCACGGTGCGGTCCACACCGGAGATGACCCCTGGGAGTTCTTCATCAAGCTTCGCCGAGCGCCTCGTCGCCGCCTCCGGCTGCCGGCCCCGTTCGCGGACGCAATGGGGCCGGATCCGCCCGACGTGATGGAGCTGCGCATGAGGGGCTGCGGGATCAGCGGCACTCGAGTGAGTGTCGTGTCCCCAGCCCCCGGCGTGATGTTCTTCGACCGAGGGTGGAAGACATTCGCCCGGATCCATAGCTTGACGGCGGGGTTCACCCTCCATTTCAAGTTACTGGATGGTGACCTCCTCGCCGTCAAGGTCTTGGGGACTATGGAACCGGGTGCGCTGCTGTGTGGACAGCTCCTCGGACGTGAGGCTCCTCCCGCGAGAGTGGCGAGGAGGAGAGCGGCAGCGACGACGCGAGGGATGGCGGGACCGACTAGGCGCCGGACACCGCTGCCTCGTCGCCACCGGCGACCTCATCTTCTGGGTCGCCGGCCTCAACTCCCCTGGGCCGTCTCCTTGGCGGTGGCGAGAAGGCAGCGAGAAGAGGAAGAGGGGGGAGGCGGCAAGGCCGTTAAATCGAGTACGAGGCGAGGTGCCTCATGCCGATGTCCCACCACCCCGTCTTCAAGCTCGCCTCGACGCCTCCGTCTCCGCCAAGCTCTGGCCGGCCCCGGGTGTTCTCTTGGGGTCTTGGCGCCCGTGGCTCTCGGGCATGCGTTCCCCATGCCCGTCACCTTCTTGCAGCTCTGGGCACGGCGGCGTCACCGCCACGCTCTCCTAGGCGCTCCTTCGCCTTCCCGGCAAGCTCCTCTTGCGGGGCCTCCTTTCCGGCAAGCTTATCTTGCAGGGGCTCCTGACCTACCTCCGAACTCTGAACAAAGAAACAGGAGAGGGATCACGGGCACCTTATCTTTTTAATCTGTAAGCCCTCGGGCATTAGCTGCATTTAAGAACTTGTAATCCTCTCTATCATGTTTTTCATCCTCTATGGACTTGTACTAAGTTGGATGTTTTTAATGAAAAGAGGGGAAAGCTTGCCGGACTGAGTCTTTTACTTGACTTCGTGCCTTGTGTGTTCTTACGCTATCGGGAGCTTGCAGGGGCAAACACGCTGCCGATCGCGGGACAGCCCAGCTGGCGGTGTCGCTTCCGCAAGCAACCTTGTCGGGCCCGATTATGACGCTTAACTTGTCGAAAGGTGCTCGAAAGCAAGATAAGGGTGCAGCGGCACACTTGTGTTTGTTGAGCGGACTCGGAAACAAACCAAGCACGAAGCGGGCCACGACTTCGGCTCCTCCACGCACGGTTTTTACAAGACACGCTCGTTCAAAGACGCAGCCCGCATCTCCGGTCCATGAGAGGATGCATGATGAGGATGAAAAACTTATCGTCGGCAGCCCCAAAGAACTCGGCTTGCCGGAGGCGAAACTTGGCGCTTCGCAGCCCCAATGAGGCTGGTTTCGCCGAGGAAGAACCTTGGCACCCGCAGCCCCCGGCGACCCGGGCTTGCCGGGCCCCAGGTGCTGGTGTGATCTTTCGGTTCCTCCTTGTCGCTGCAATTTCAGTCATGAAAACAGCTGAGGTAGATATGCAACTGCTTCATGTACATGTATGTGTATATAAATCTCGACTATGTAATACGATGCCGAGCCTTGCCCTTCAGTATGTTGGTACTTCACGCCTCGGGAGCTTGTCGGGCGAACACGCTTGCAGCAGGACAGCCAGCTGGCGGTGTTGCTTCCGGCAAACAACCTCGTCGGGCGATTCTGCGACGCTTAACTTGTGGAAAGGTGCTCGAAAGCAAGATAAGGGTGCAGCAAGCACACTTGTGTTTGTTGAGCGGACTCGAAAACAAAACAAATGCGCGAATGGACCACGACTTGGCTCCTCTCGCTCAAGTCTCTCATATGAAGGACACCTCACGGCAGGGCTTGCCCCGTTACACCCTCTACTTTACGCCCTTTGTGCGCTTTCACCCTACGCTTCTAGGGAACTTGCGGCGCTTAACGGCGCTTGCTGAGTCTGGGACATCGGCAGTCCGCTGGTGGCGCCGCTTCCGGCAAGCAACCTTGCAGCGTCTAGTTCATGACGCGCAACTTGCTGAAACAGACTCGAAAACGAAACAAAGGCGCGAAGCTGGTCGCGGCTCACTTTAACTTCGTTGAGTGTGTTGAAGCAAGATAAGGGTGCGGCTATTCACAGGCAGGCTCCTCTGCGCACGGGCTTTGCGTACAAAGGACGAGCGTACGAGGGATATAACATATAAAAGCATGGAATTAAGAAGTGCTCTGCGCAAAAAGCTCGAGCGACTTAGCTTTTCTTTTTCTTGTTTCCTTGCTCTCGCTGATGGAGCTAGGCGGCGCGTCCTCGACGGCAGCGCAGCACTCCGGGGAGGTGCGTTTGCCGGAACGAGCACCTGAGCTATCCCCGCCGGGCTTAGAGCGTTCCGAGGAGCTGCGCTTGTCGGAGTGAGCACCAGAGCCGTCCTCGCCGGACTTAGAGCTCGATGGCGCGTCCTCGACGACAGCATAGCGCTCCAGGGAGATACGCTTGCCGGAGCGTAAGGGGAGCGAGAGCGAACGGCGCGAAGTACAGAACATGCTCGGACTCCTAGTAGCGATAGGAGGAGCAAAGTTCTCCCTCGGCACTTTCGCTTTGCTCATGCATGGACAGCGGTCCGGAGCAACCCGCGAGCCCCCGGCATGTTCTTGCCCTAGCATGCAAGTACCATCTTCCGTGGCACGGCGCTGCTGGGCTGTCGTGCGCTGAGATGGACGTGGATCCACGGAGACCGAGGCGCGGTCATCCGTCCTGTCCCTGGATCTGGTGGCACCGCGAGTGCCCTCGCCGGTGTCCACCCTTCCGCCGGCGTCTCCTCCGCCCACCGCTGGCTCCGGTGGCGGCGGGTGAGGCGCAGACGGGTCTGCAACCCTAGAGGCCCTCGTCTTGGGCCATAGCACGATTGTCGGCGAAGTCACGACGAAACCGGAGAGGTTGATGAAGAGCGCTGCCGCTGAACGCCGGATCAGGTCCGCACAACCTCGACGCCCCTACTGGCGCGCTAAAGATGTCGGGCGCGATAAGGCGCACTTATGGGGCGGGACGGCCCTTCGTGAGTTCGGCACGAGGGCGAGAGGATCGCGGAGAGCGGATCGAGGCGATGCTGGGATTTTACCCAGCTTCGGGCGCGATGGTCGCGTAAACCCTCTTGCTGCTTTGTGTTGTATTGTGCCGGGAGCTTGAAGAGCTACTGATGGCGGCTACTGAGCGTGAGAGTTGCAAATGAGTCGAACCCCCCACGTTGTGCATGGGCCTCCTTTTATAGGGCAAGGGTCACCGACGGTGTCAGCGTGGGAGAGAGGGCAAAAGCGTAAAAGAGGTGGTAGTTGGAGCAAGGGAACAAAGGCAGCTACGAAAGGCTTGAACAGTGGATTCTACCTACTTTTGACAGAGGGGGACAAGAGCATTTAATGCCGTCGCCGCCGCCCAAAAGCTCCGCCCTTGCGTCTCCGTTTGCCACGGCGATGGAGCCACCACCGTGGAGTGCCACCGCACCCCTCATGCAGCACAGCCACCCGCCACGCGTCTCTGGAGAAAGCTGAAGGCGACGTGTGGGCAAATGACCTGGAGTGCGGGCACGTAGCATAGCTCTCCCCGGCAAGTACCTTGCCGGGGTCTTGATCTTGCCGGGCCCGGGAGCTTGTCGGGCTCTATAACTTGCCGCTCCCCGGGCCCTCGCCGGGACGCGTATAGCGCCGAGGCGTGCCTTACGTGATGTAGTCTTCTAATCTCCCCCGGCGAGCTCCTCGCCAGGGCTTGCATGGGTGGCGTAATCTTGAGCTCGAGCGCCTTCCGGCAAGCTCCTCTTGCCGGGGTCTCGAGCTTCTGTCTTGTACACTTTGTTCTTGAATGGCTTGATATGGAGCAGGGATGATCTCCGGCAAACATTTGGTGGATCCAGCTACGGGGAGCTGCGACTGCCCGTGCACAAGTTGGGGTACTGAGGTACCCCTACCTTAGTACACCGACATTGTGGTACTACCGCTGCACGAACTCGTGGCAAACTCGAGATTTGTTTCTTTACTATACATCCACGCAATGATTTAATGGACATTGTAATCTGAACATCTGTTGGGGAGCTCTAAATTTGAATTTGGAACTTATAAAACAAAAAGATTCAAAACAAATAAACTGGGAGAGAGGGAGTATGGAGTATATCATAGGATGTGTGCCATACGAAACAAGTCCCCTGTTTGTCACTGCGAAGATGCGGTTAGAAAGGAGCACAACGTCTTCGTACTCGTACGGCAACAAATCGGCCGAAGACAGCATGGTCCACTAAGGGAGTCCTGGACTAGGGGGTGTCCGGACAGCCGGACTGTCATCGTCCGCCGGACTCCAAGACTATGAAGATACAAGATTGAAGACTTCGTCCCGTGTCCGGATGGGATTTTCCTTGGCGTGGAAGGCAAGCTTGGCAATACGGATATGTAGATCTCCTACCTTTGTAACCGACTCTGTGTAACCCTAGCCCTCTCCGGTGTCTATATAAACCGGGGGGCTTTAGTCCAGAGGACATCATCCATTACAACAATCATACCATAGGCTAGCTTCTAGGGTTTAGCCTCCTTGATCTCGTGGTAGATCCACTCTTGTAATACACATCATCAATATTAATCAAGCGGGACGTGAGGTTTTACCTCCATCAAGAGGGCCCGAACACGGGTAAAACATCGTGGCCCTTGTCTCCTGTTACCATCCGACTAGGCGCATAGTTCGGGACCCCTACCGAGATCCGCCGGTTTTGACACCGACATTGGTGCTTTCATTGAGAGTTCCTCCGTGTCGCGTCACCGATAGGCTTGATGGCTCCTCCAATCAACAACAACGCCGTCTGGGTGAGACTTTTCTCCTGGACAGATCTTCAGTTCGGGCGTGCTTCTTTTCTGGGCCAATTCACTTGGCCATCTCGAGCAGATCGAAAGCTACGCCCCTAGCCATCAGGTCAGGTTCGGAAGCCTAAACTTCACGGCCGACCTCCGCAGGGACTTGATCTTCGACGGACTCGAGCCGCAGCCGAGCGTGCCGCGCTGCCACGATTAGGGATGGCAATGGGTACCAATTACCCATGTACCCAGTGGGTAAAAACCCTATTAGGGCAAAGGTATGGGTAAAAAAATACTCATGGGTACATAAATAGGAAAATTTCATACCCATTGGGTATAATGGGTATGGGTATGGTTTAGTATAACCCATACCCATGTGCCCATGTACCCGCATATAATTTGATAAATAGGCCTTAAATATTATTTTATCCACACATATTACAAATGTATTACCTGTACATAAATCATGCAGCCTAAAAGGACCTCATCATGCATTCGTGTTAGGCCGTCGCCTGATAATAGCTAGCCCATGAATGAAGCCGCGAGCCCACTTCCAGAATCCCATACATGATATACGTATCCATATATGGCTACTATGCGTGATTGAACCCCTCAAAAAAACATCTATGCGTGATTGACGTCCAAAATTGACGCGCAGGCTCGCAGTCGTCAGCCAGGAGATCGATCTCATCTTCTCGCCGCCGCCAGCCAGCGCTTCTAGTCGCTTGCTGCCACCCGCTAGCGCCTCCAGCTACTTGCCGCCAATGCTGCATGGACATGGACCCAGGGGACTATGAGCATAGCTCGCGCCGTCGCGCGTGGACGGGAACCGCGAGGTGGATCTGCAACTCGCGACCACCACGGCCAAGAGCACGGCAAGCCTACCCCGAGCCCTGATCTTATAGGTTGGTTATATTTTTTTGAATGTTATGAGCACTGATTTTACAGTTTGAATATATATTTTTGTACATAGAGGATGTGATGTATTCATGTATATGAGCATTCATTGATTTCGCATAGACATTATGTATATAGATGACATGATGAAGAAGATTTTTTGTCTACACGTGATCATGATTAAGAATGAAATATTTTGTTTCAACAACAATTTATTTTTGTATGTAGGTTTTGTGATGTATTCATGTACATCAGTACACATCACCATTGATATCTGCATAGAGATGCATGATGTGTGTATATGACGTGACAAACAAGAGAAACTGTGTGATGTTTGAGTACGAATATATTTTATTTTCACGGAAATACATTTTTTGTATATAGATGATGAGATCTATTCATGTATACGAACATTGATTTCTGTAGTGATACAAGCACCAACATCCAACTGGATGTTCCTCGTGAACCCGTCGATGATATATTTGCCCTAATGGATGAACATGGAGATTGTGTTGTCCTTTTAGATGACGAAGATGGTCAATAGGAGGAGCTAGGAGAGGTCATTGAAGTTGGCAAACACAAGCTAACTTATACAGTTTGGTGTAACTAATGTAAGTTGATGCATTGCTCAAATTATTGTTATAAGTTGTTGTTTATGTCTACGTAGTGCTCAAATTGATCTGTTGCAAATACGGGTAATTTTACCCGCGGGTACCCGTTTACCCTGATGGGTGATGGGTATGGGAAAGAATTGTACCCGTCGACGAGTATGGGTATGGGTGATGGGTAAGATTTGACGACACGGGTAAGGGTATGGGGTGGCTCCACCCGTACCCAAACCCTGCGGGTGCCATCCCTAGCCACGATGGGCATGATTTAGCTCTACCTCCGGACAGTGCCTTTGTGTCCGCACATGAATCCGCTCCAACCCTTAGTCCGGAGCTGATCACGCAGATCGAGGACCGGTGGCTGGACACCGCCTCGGGGGCTGCAACTTCCACGGTGATGGAGCCAAACATTAACCTTGTCCCTTACAAAGCTCGTGACTCCGAGGTGCCGGACTCCCTGCCGGACTCCGACCCTCCCGCGCCCCTGCCAATCGAATCTGATTGGGCGCCGGTCATGGAGATCACTGCCGCGGACATCTTCCAATAGTCACCCTTTGACGACATCCTAAATTCGCTAAAGCATCTCTCGCTATCCGGAGAGCCCTGGCCGGATCACGGCCAGGATGGTTGGGACGCGGACGACGAAGAAATTGAAGCCCCACCCACCACCCACTTTGTAGCCACTGTCGACGATTTAACCGACATACTAGACTGCGACTTCGAGGACATCGGCGGTATGGACGACGATGCCGGAGACGATCAAGAACCAGCGCCTACAGGGCACTGGAATACCACCCCAACACATGACGTATATATGGTGGTTACCCCAAAAGGAAGCGACGACAAGGAACAACGGGGCACGACAAAGGATAATCCCGCCGATAAACAACCAAAACGGCGACGCAAGCGCCGCCCTAAGCCCCGCCTCGGCAAAAACAGCATTCCTAATGACCCAGCGTTGGAGCAGGGCAAACCAGTGGACGACGAACATGCAACCAAGCAACCTTCGGAACAGGACGAATCGGATAATCAATCCATTTCCGGCGAAACCAACAGTCCGGACGACCTCACACCGGACATACCACCAGAGCATAAGAACCTTCACGAAAGACTCGTCGCCACCGCAAGAAGCTTGAAGAAGGAAAAACAGAAGCTCAAAACAGCGGAAGACATACTCAGAATGAGGTGGAGCAAAGTACTCAAGACCGCGGACAAATATGGCAATGACCATCAATCAAAGAGCTACCCGAAGCGCAAGCTGCTGCCAGTATTTGACGAGGAAGCTATATTGCCACCACAGTCAAAAATTAAAGAAGCCGCCTGGCCGGATAGACCACCATATGACACGCCAAAAGCGACAAGCGGCGCCGCACTCAAGCCGACTCATGATCTCGGGAAAACAGATGGCCCAGCCAGGTCCATTTACGGGCCAAAAAAGAGGGGCCCAGGAAGCATCACAACACGCCAAGTGTTCGAAGACAGCGGCACACCCAAATCTGGCGCCAAGACACCCAAAGATATGTTTCACCGATGAGGTTTGGATCATGAATTTCCAGAGGGTTCAAACCCATAAACATAGAGGCATACGATGGAACCACAGACCCTGGAGTCTGGATAGAGGATTACATACTACACATACATATGGCTAGAGGAGATGATCTCCACGCCATAAAATATCTACCCCTCAAGCTCAAAGGGCCATCTCAAGCTTGGCTCAAAAGCCTCCCGTAAAACTTTGTTGGAAGTTGGGAAGAGCTCGAGGACGCGTTTAGAGCAAATTTTCAAGGGACTTATGTCCGCCCTCCGGATGCATACGATCTAAGTCATATAACTCAACAGCCCGGAGAGTCAGCGCAAATTCTGGAACAGGTTCCTTACCTAAAAGAACCAAATAGTCGACTGTCCCGACGCGGAAGCCTTAGCAGCTTTCAAACACAACGTCCGTGACGAATGGCTCGCCAGACACCTCGGCCAAGATAAGCCGAGGACAATGGCCACGCTAACAAGCCTCATGACCTGACTTTGCGCGGGGGAGGATAGCTGGCTAGCAAGATGCAGCACCAGCGACCCGAGTACATCCGAGATTAGAGATGGAAACGGAAAATCACGGCGCAGAAAGGATCCGCACCGGAATAAAGAAAAAAGCCCAAAGAATACGGCGGTCAACGCCGGATTCAAAAGCTCGCGGCCAAACAACAAAACACTGCCTCTTAAGGATAACAGTGATGAGCTATCCAACCTAAACAAAATTTTGGATCGGATATGTCAAATCCACAGTACCCCCGGAAGGCCTGCAAACCACACCCACCGAGATTGTTGGGTTTTCAAACAGTCCGGCCGACTAAACACCAAACACAAGGGGCTTGACGCATCAAGCGAGGATGACGATAAACGCCACCAGCAGAGCACTGGAAAACAAAAGACTTTCCCACAAGAAGTCAAAACAGTAAACTCACTTCATGTGATATTACGGAAAAACAATGCGGCACCCGTCAAAATAAGTGGCGCACGGTCCACCCCAGCGGAACCTCGAAGTTGGACGTCAAAACCAGTCACTTTCGACCACCTGGATTATTCTAGAAGCATTCGGAACGCAGGATGGACTGCTCTGATATTGGATCCTATAATCGACGGACTACAATTCACACAAGTCCTGATGGACGGCTACAGCAATTTAAACCTGCTATATCCGAACACAATCCGCAAGTTGGGGATAGACCTTACTAAAATTCGACATAGCCGCACTTCCTTCGAAGGAGTGACGCCAGGCCCTTACGCCAAGTGCACAGGCTCCTTATTACAAGAAGTTGTGTTCGGGTCACCGGACAACTTCCGACGCGAAAAGCTAATCTTCCATGTCGCCCCATTCAAAAGTAGCTATCTAGCACTATTGGGGCGTGAAGCTTTTGTTCGCTTCAACGCCATACCACAGTATGCGTCTCTTACACTCAAAATGCCCGGTCCATGTGGCATCATTTCATTAAGAGGGTCATTCAAAGACCCCGGACACGGCTAGACGAGTCCGGCATAAATAAGCTAGGGGCTCCCTAGCCGCACACCCCTTCACAATGGGCTGTGCATATAAGCAACAATGAGCTAATATAGGCTCAGCTTTATTAATTTATTAATATTTTAATTTTTTATGTACTTTCCGCACGATTTCTTTCAAACTAAGTTCCTCTCTTTTTACAGATGAACACCGTGCACACCCGTCCAGGATAACGGCACAACGGAGACACAGCCGCAGACGTGCAGTAGGGACCCGTTGCTAGGATTCTTTTGATTAAGACCTGCGTAAACCTTTTTTATCGTCTCTTGTTGCTATAATCCCTGGTTTTCATGATAACCAGAGATCGATGTTTTGGCATCGGCGCGTCGAGAGGACCTCGCTGTGCACTGGACACAAGGGGCTTAGGGCATTGTTTAGCCCATTATTATAAAGACCGAACACCTTAGGGAGTGTTCGGCGCCTCGAGATTAGGCCTTATATGCATCAGCTCGAATCATGTCTTTGGTCAAATGTTGGGTTTGCCCGCCTGTGTTTTGCTGCCTTACGTTCCGTATCATCGGCTAACGCGGCACCGGAGAACTATCTGCGATTGTGCCCGATTAATTGGGAGAGCACCTCGATGAAAGCGAAAACCGATTGTCATGATCAGCGAGAGACCGGTCAACCACTCGATCGACCACCGAATGTTTAGAATTCCTCCGCTTTGACGAAGGATCGTTTCGGTCGAGCACATACACGCCCAATTCGGAGCGTGGTGCCCCTGAGGCTATATCGTAGCCCCACCCTTGAACTCAATGGCTAAGTGAAAGTGATAAAGCATTATAGTCTGGTTGCCTCGTTTGCTCGCTACCACCTCCATAAGCAGGACCGAGGCGCCGGATTAAGTGTGAAAATGCGCTATTTTTGCGAACACCCCGCACTGCGTGCGTGGGGGCTGAACCGACGACGCCATCTTTCAAAGTTATACATACATTATACATAAGCGGCCGCACAGGAGATATTTCAATACTTGAACGCACAAGTACAAAAAGCGTCTATATCATAAAGATTGTTTTACAAAATAAAACGTTCATTTGAACGTTACATTTTTCGAGCACTGCAACTCTATTATACGAGCACCATGCAGAACTTCCCCAAAATAGTGCTCGGCGGGTAACCAGTTCTCATCTGAACCCTGGGTCGCAACAGCGGCGGCATCCATCTCTGTCCACTGTGTCTTCACACGGGCAAGTGCCATCCGCGCACCCTCTATGCAGGCTGACCGCTTCATCGCCTTGATATGCGGCACCGCCCCAAGAAATTGCTGCAACAAGCCAAAATAGCTCTTCGGCTTGGGCCTCTCCGGCCAGACATGAGTCACGATGTCTGTCATGGCAAGCCCGGACAACCTATTCAGCTCAGCCCACTCGGCTAACCGGTCGGTCAGCGGAAGTGAACGATCCGGACTATGGAATTGAGACCAAAACAGCTCTTCCGTCTTGTGATCCTTCTGGCTCCGGAAGTGCACAACGGCATCCGCCGCACTTGTCGCTAAGTCCATATAAGGATCCTCCGGACCCCACAGCTGGCCAAGTTGTGCATACTTAGGATCCGTGAACCTTCGGCGCAGCAGAAAGGGCTTGCCAGCCACAATGTCTCCAGCTTGGCACGGCTCCTCCTTTATAGCCTGCATTGCAGATCGAGGCGTCCTTGGCCGGCGGTGGCCTTCCCTGTGTCTTCTCGCCCGACAGCGCTCCTTTTCAAGAGCCTCGGTGCGGTCGGTAGCATCTTTCAACTTCACGGCCATTTCGCCATCTCTTCCCTGCTTCGCGATGTGCAACCCTTTCGCTTTAACTCCTCGTCGCCCTCAAGGTCCGCCGCATTACTCTTACAGCTTGCTCCTTGGCTTGAGCAAGTTTGGCCCGAAGGCTCTCCACCACAGCAGCACCATCTGCGTCAAGCACAAATATTATAAGATATGGGCTTCGGCTCTCTTACTAGGTGACTGCAGGGAATAATTTTTTACCTTGCGACTCGTCAAGCCGCCTGTTGACTAGCGCGATGTCCGTATCCGCAACGTCGAGTTGCCGCTTTAATTCGGAAACTCCATCAGTCCGGCTGGCCCTCGGATGATCCGCCACCTACACAGGAACGGCGAAGATTGAAACCTGCGATTTTGATCCTCGGCACGCTGTCGCTTTCGACAACCTACCGAGTCTCAGGGGCTACTATCTATACAGGGCTCACTTCCATGTGCAAAACTGTCAAAAGGTGTGTCATTTTTACGTACCTCAAACCCTGCCAGCAAACTCCTGACGGCATTATGCAATCCGCTTTCCGCGGACGAAATCCTTCCAATCACCATATTCATCAATGCATGGTGATCTTCTGAGATAGACGACCTCTCAAGTAGATCCTTCAGCTCCCTCGGCCGAACACTAGTCGGTGCCGAACCCTTCGGCTCTTCCGGGCTCGGGGATACCCTCCATGATGACACTTCAGGCTCGTCCGCCCTATCCGACGGCGTAGCAGACGGAGGCGTCTCGCTCTCCATCATCTCCGGACGAAGGTCCCCCGAAGACGAGCTCATCTGAGAAGGTCAGAGATCCGAACTACAAGGTAAAAACTTTGGTTATCCTCAGAAGCACAAATAGGGACGTCTCTTATCATCGAACCCCCTTCTTTCTACTTACGGCTCGCTGGAGGGCTGATTCTTTGGGGGAGATTGTGCGGCCGGGGCTTCCCCGGACGCAGGACCCTCTGGTGAAGACTTCTTCCCCCGCTTAGGGGCTTGGGCCTCCGGATCTTCGGAGGCGGTCCTATTCTCCCCCCGGAGGGAGGGATTCTCGATCCCCCCTTCTTCAAGAGCCTCCTTGGGTGAGGCGGTAGCTCCTCTATTTTCCCCTTCGCCTTCTTCTGAAGACGCAACCTCCAACATCCTGACCAGCATGGGATCTGGCACGGTCTCTGGGAGGGGGGCCGGACACCGTATCAGCTTTGCTCGCGCTATCGACTCCTGTTAAGGGGCAACGGGTTGAAAGGCAAATTATAGAAAGGCAAACAGACGGCATGTCCGGATTCGGAGCTACTTACTTGTGTATCCGGGCGATTGCAGCTTAGGACGGCATCCTCGGTCAATTCCGGACACGCCACTTGTGGTCCGAAGAATAATTTGTACATCTCCACGGGTGTCATACCCATGAAGTGTTGAAGAATCCGTGGTCCCTCCGGATTAAACTCCCACAACCGGAGGGGACGGCGTTTGCAGGGCAAGAGACGCCTAATCAGCATGACCTGCATTACCACTACCAGATCGATCTCCCTCGCTTGGAGGTCTCGAATCCGGCGCTGCAGAAGGGGCACGTCCTTTGGCGGACCCCAGTTGAGCCCTTGGTTGACCCACGACATCAACCGTCGTGGAGGTCCCGAGCGGAATAAGGGCGGCGGCTTTTGCCTGCTGCCCTTCGGAGCGGTGATATAGAACCACTCCTGCTGCCACAAGCCGAGCTCCTCTTGGAAGGAGCCCTCGTGCCACGGGCATCGCCCTCCGCTTCCGCCCGCCACAAGACTCGCTGACGCCCGATCATCTTCGCCCACATTGAAGGTCTTTAGCCACAGGCCGAAGTGGGGGTGACGCAGAGGAAGGCTTCACAGACGACAATAAATGCAGAAATATGGAGGATGGACTCCGGAGCCAAGTCATGGAATTCCAACCCATAGTAGAACATGAGCCCTCTCACAAAAGGATCCGTTGGGAAGCCTAAACCCCGACGGAGGTGGGATACAAAGACGACATACTCGCCGGGCTCAGGGGTGGGGATGGCCTGCCCTTCGGCGGGCAACCTGTGCGAAATCTCGTAGGACAGGTACTTGGCTTCTCGCAGCTTTAGCACGTCCTCCTCCGTGACGGAGGAGGGCATCCACCAGCCTCGAAGGTCGGAGCCGACATTGTTGAAGGTCGGCGGCTCTAACTGGGGCTCGGGTGTTGGAACTTGGAGCAAGGAGAGGATTCGATGGAAGATTGAAGAAGAGAAACGAGCCTTGGTCCTATTATAAAGAGGAGAATACCAAGAGCCGCCTCCGTGACCGCTTGGGACTCGCCGATAGAGGAGGCATGGCGACGGGCGCGTTGGGTTACCCACGTTCAGATTGATGAAAATCCTGAATAAGGGGAACACGATCCGCTCGACAAGACGTGCCAGGAAACCGCCGCTAAACGCTACCGAGGTGGTATAATAAAAAACGATTCAAGTAAAGGCTTGGTAGTGGTGTGACGTCATGCCACAAAATACATCAGCAGATTGAACTTGTGTACATTTTATTCTCTCTACGGTGGAATGTGGAATTTATTTTGCAGAGCCGGACACTATCCTGGTGTTCACGACCTTCTATGGATTATTCGGAGGAGAAACCCGCCTTGCAACGCCGAACATTATGCACGTCAGACTCATCGTCATTGAAGCTAGGTTCAGGGGCTACTGAGGGAGTCCTGGACTAGGGGGTGTCCGGACAGCCGGACTGTCATCGTCCGCCGGACTCCAAGACTATGAAGATACAAGACTGAAGACTTCGTCCCGTGTCCGGATGGGATTTTCCTTGGCGTGGAAGGCAAGCTTGGCAATATGGATATGTAGATCTCCTACCTTTGTAACCGACTCTGTGTAACCCTAGCCCTCTCCGGTGTCTATATAAACCGGGGGGCTTTAGTCCGTAGGACATCATCCATTACAACAATCATACCATAGGCTAGCTTCTAGGGTTTAGCCTCCTTGATCTCGTGGTAGATCCACTCTTGTAATACACATCATCAATATTAATCAAGCAGGACGTAGGGTTTTACCTCCATCAAGAGGGCCCAAACCTGGGTAAAACATCGTGTCCCTTGTCTCCTGTTACCATCCGCCTAGATGCACAGTTCGGGACCCCCTACCCGAGATCCGCCGGTTTTGACACCGACATCCACCTTTGACCGACATCTGCAAGGTTCATGCTATCTTATTCAATCTCACCGTGGTTCCATCATACCAATTCATGCGGTGGCCCGTTGCATGGCTGATCCCAATGTTGGACAAAGGTTCTACTGGAACGGTGTCACCGGTGTAAATGTTGTGCAAATTGATGTTGGTACCCTCCCGTACATATGCAAGCCAATCTCGACTCGCACCGAGCCTAACCTGTGAAGCAGTGGGAAGGGGGAGAATTAGGAATTGGACATGGAAGTAGTCTTTAGAATGCATTTACTACATGATCAAACTCATCTTACCTGCTCATCGGAGGAAATCCGAGTGCCCCTCAACGTCGGCATCTCAAGGGGTGTCAACTTGCAACTACGGCCACGCCGCACTGGAGAGACCCCCAAGGAAACATCCTCATGCGTTCCACGGAACATCACGATGCATTTGTATGAGTAGTATATCTTTTGAGAGAAAAGGATGAACGAGGGAAGGCCTCTAGAGAAAGAGATAGAGACTACTACTACCACCAATGTGTTGGCCCATGCGTTGCAATGGATCCAAAGTAGTAGAATAATACTTGTTCACGTGCTTGAAATATAAGCACTCTAGTTTTGATATACATGTGTCAGTAGACATGACAGCTTGTCCATGGAGTTGAACCACGACGACCATCACGTTTCTTGTTTCTACCACTGCCACACCCACATGCGATTCCCACGACACCGCTCCAACCCACGGCATGACGTCCCCTGACGTGGACATGGATCCTCTGACGTGGCTATCACTGCCTTACCCTGCCTTTCCTTCGCTGACAGGTGGGCCCCATGCTTGGTGGTCCCACATGTCAGTGATAGAATGGTAGGATTGTTCATGTCAGGGGATCCTCATCCCCCCGACGTGCGCCTCATCCCTCTCGGCCCCACCGCTCCTCTGCCTTTGTGTGCATGACATGCGGGCTAGCTGAACTGCGGCGACCATCAACTTTCTACCACAACCAAACCCGATTAGACATTGTTTGCCTGTTCCGCTACTGTGCTCCGATCTGTACTCCCGCACCATCAAATTTTCATCCAGCGGCTGTGACACATTTCGTCCCGGGCATCAATCCTTAGCTGGAGTACTTCTGTACTACAGGTAGTACCAGCCGGTGTGGCCATCTATGCCTCGTAACGCCCCGACGCCCAGCTGTGACACCCTCGCCATGGCCACACCACCACCAGCCGGTTCATCTCGAACGAGTGAGTCGCGAACCACGCCACCACCATGAGAATGACATGTGGGATAGCCGCATTTAAGGTCCGCATGTCATTGACTCATAGGCCGGGCCCTAGGCCACTGAAGTTAGGTCCCGTGGGCCCCGAGAGGGAAATGTAACTCCTGCGGCAGGCCTTGTGGTGCTCCCACAGTACGAGTGTGGGCCAAACCCGGAATTTGTTTCTTACTACTACCAACTACTAGTAAGGTCCACGTGCATTCCACGCATGAGATTCTGGTGGTTTGTGCATTTCCATCTTTGTACCGTCGGATTGGCTTCATCCGATGACCAACTTTTATTCACACACTATATAGGGGTATATATGTTTGGTTTGCAGCCTAAGGTTGCCACACCTAAGCTTAGGCATGCCACAATATCTTAGGCATGTGTTTGGTTCATTGCTACACTTGTGGCTTGTCACACTTTTCTAGCTACATGGTCCACATGTCATAGACTCAACTTCTTGCCAAATCTTGCCACACTTGTGGTGGCCATTTTGTTAGCCACATTTTTTGCGGCAGACACACTTTGCCTAAGCTTAGTTGTGGCAAAGTTAGTCATGAATTAAGTTCAACCATGGAGTCTTCTAGATTCTACATGTGGCAGAATCTGATGGAATGTAGATGATATCCAACGGCCAGTAGTGCTCATATTTGCCATCTTTGTACCGTCGGATTGGCTTCATCCAATGACCAACTATCAAAGTTATTCACACACTACATAGAGGGTATAGATAAAGATGTGACGGCCCGTTGCAATGGATCCAAAGTATATCTATTTAGTGGAGTGCACTCTAAACACATTATCTATTTATTTTTCTCTAACCTTTCGTAGCCATCCAACCAAGCCACATAAGCTTCATGGGTGCCCCCCACATCATATTATTCATACTAAGTTGATTGAAAAAAAGATAAATCACCCAAAACAAGATCTTCCCATTTTTGTTCCTACGATGCTGTGTCGTGCACGTACCTACTAGTTGTATAGTGGTAGTACTAGTTGTATAGTGCAAACTTGGTACTAGTAGGAGTAGTACTTCCTCCGTTTGGAATTACTCGTCCAAGAAATGAATGTATCTAGATGTATTTTGGTCGTAGATACATCCATTTCTATTCATTTTTGTGACAAGTAATTCCGAACGGAGGGAGTAGTACGGAATGCTCCTACTCTATCAACGAGCCCCATCTGACACCAAATTTCTTGGCTTCCGTCCTACAGCTAGATCTTCCCCTCGTTTCTGTTTTCCAACCTGGCAGCGGGCAGGGTGTGGTTTGCCAATAGTCGGTTTGCTCAACGATGGTCCCACATGAAAGTGAAAATGCTAGGCAACACGCCTTTCCTAAGCTATGTGTCATGCCGGACGGGCCGTGGAGTACTCCTGATTCCCGGGCATGTGGGGGTGCGACGCGAATGCGGCAGGCCTTTTCCTTTTACTAGCAATGTGCTTGTGCGTTGCGACGGATCCAAAGTAGCAGAATAGTAGTGCTTGTTCACAAACTTGAAAGAAATCACTCTTGTTTTGATATACTCCTGATATATTACTTCTTACTCAAAATATATTTCTCGGGCTGTTTTGATGAGCTGAGGGACAGATGTGGTTGCTTTCAAGATAATAAGGGGCTTTCTGCAAATTGGAGCAGAGAAGTGGGCTATTGTTGCAAAAATGCCACAACTTACCTCACACCCGTTAGATGTTAATCTAATGGTCAGAAACGGCGGATGATAGAGACACCACCATCACCAACTAAGTCTTTTATAGGAGTAGGAGTAGAGAAACATGTATAAATTGTAACATTTGGTTCTGCTCCTTGGCACGATCGATAGATAGAAATAACGAGTGGAAACGCTAGGCCGGGGCTATTTCTGCGAGATAAGCAGAGTACATAGTAGCTAGGTTGGTGCATCGTCGGTTTGGTCACACGCGGTCCGACATGTTCTAGTGTTTCTAGCAATATGCCCGCGCGTTGCACGAAGTTAATGGAAAAGCAAAGCATAACTTATAAATTGACAGATGGAGTACTAGTTAAAGTGATGCATATAATTAAGCAAAGGGATCGCACGTGTCGGTATTGACTGGAACGAGAATGCAACAGCACAATAAGAATTAAGGCCACGATGATGCAATCGCAGTGGTGGTTACAAAAGGCAAGAAGAAATATGCACCATCAACGTACGACCTCTCCTCCTCAACTTAGTGCGCCGAGCCACCGACCGGCGGCTAAGGAGCGGCGGGTTTTGGGGTGAGCTCGAGGTGCTTCTCAACAAATTCATCCAAGGCTTCCAGCCGGTTGAGGAAGGCCAACATCGTCTCATCCTCACTGGCCCTGTAGATACCTATGTACATGATTTGCTCATACACGTGGATGTGTAGGTCCATGAATTCTTGCAGGGCAAGGCGCCTCGCGGCGAGTGCGACCTCCAGGTGGACATTCTTCGTGGCGTCGACGGGCAGTCGCAGGGCCACTAGTGCTTGAAAGAGGTTCCGGCCATAGAGGTCGATTAGGGTGGCAGGCAATGAGGAGCCTGGGCGCGCGGGCTGGAGGAGTACGGCGATGTCGTCCGCGAGCTTCTTGAGGACGGTGAACCTGTTGGCAGTGGCAACGATCATCTGGTCCAACTGAGAGTCGTAGTTGGCGTCGATTGCGGCCATCCACCAACCGGTCTCCAACACCGTCTGGAGATGATCCTCGGCGCCATGCCGCAGGCCGGCATCGTGGACCATCTGGCACAGCCGCTGGCCGCTCACGCGCATCGCCGCCATGGGTCTGGAGTGAACTCCTTTGCACTTAGTGTAGGTGCTTAGGCAAATGATTAGGTGCGTACGATGTGGTAGATGCATTGGAATGGAGGGGCGCCTTTATATGAGGGCAAACTGCGTTGCATTCACATCATGCAGCCTCTTTTCCCGGTCCTCCTCCCATTACTTCCCTCATGCATTAATTGAAGGATGATGCATTGGACGTTCAACATTTCGGGAACCGCTACTCCCTCCCTTGTCTACATTAAAGCCGTATCAGGAACTGCGCCGCGCGCTATCAAATCGAATAGTACTGCGCCGCCCGCTGCACGCCCGGCTGAACACGCCTCCTCGCCTCCATCAAACCGCTCCGTTAAACCCGCCTACAAGCCGAGAAACCTACTCCGGCCACACGTCTGTTCATGAGCGGGCCAGAATTAAATGCAACACCAGCCGAGCTCCTCCTGTCCGCCCTCAGTTTAAATGAGGCCAGACGCTGGCCAAGCTCCCACCTTCCACCCTCTATTTACATGAGGCCAGACAGACAGCAGGCAAGAATAACACCCCTCCGTCGCTCCCCCATCTCCTCCTTCACCATTTTCTCCACTCTTCTGATGGCTTCCGAGGAGCCGTTCTCCGGCATATTACCCGGCTGGGTGGCCCGTCGAGCCCTCTGGATACGGGCGATGCCGCTCGATGCTTCACCAACCTCGCTTGGCCCGACGGAGCTAGTTGCTGCCCCAAGCAGGCATGTGGGTCAGCAACTCGCCGCTCCAGTTCAGCTTGATGAGGAGTGGTGAGTTACTCCATGCCGGCACGGCGGCGAGCATGCCGGTACAAGCGTCGTCGTTGTCGCATCGTACCGCGCCGCCAGTGTCTGCGATGGCCGCACCTCCCATGTCTATGGGCGCGCCTCCCGTGCCTGTGGCAGCGCCATGCAGGCAGAGACAGAAGCCG
This sequence comes from Aegilops speltoides, assembly GCA_021437245.1. Taxonomy (NCBI): domain Eukaryota; kingdom Viridiplantae; phylum Streptophyta; class Magnoliopsida; order Poales; family Poaceae; genus Aegilops; species Aegilops speltoides. The sequence continues at coordinate 420,333,443 of CM038142.1, read as the reverse complement.
GGTGCGTGGAGAGTGACGAGTTGGTGGCCAGCTTCTCCGTGTCCGCCGCCATCATCGAGGATAAGTAGAACACGGGAGGCCGTTGCCACTTGGGTCCCATGAAGGTCACCGCCGAGGCGACGACTGCGCATTCAGGTGGTTTCTTTGCTGCTTCGTCTCTTTCGAGGACCTTCGTCAACCCCGCAAGTGTTTGTCAGACATGAGGAAGACAAAGGGATCCGCCGGCGGCCATTTAGATTATGTACTCCCTCTCCAGCTGTCGGGAAATATTTGTTCTAAGAATGGATAAATTGTATGTATCTATAACTAAAATAAGTCAGGTACATCCATTTCTAGGACAAGTATTTCCGGACAGAGGGAGTATGAATTATACCAAGAGAGCCGGATTGGCACCGCTTAGTTCATGTAAATGTAATGAAATCCATCATGTTTATATGAAGATCTGGCTTTTTTATACGAAATCCTTCGTGCTTATATGAAATCAGTCCGTGTTTGCACGAATTTCATCTGGTTGGTTAGAGTTGTGAAAATGTATGCCGCTGGCCTTTGATGTCGTCCTCCGTTGAAGGAAGCGGGAGGAAATTTGTCGGCTGCCGCTGGAGATGCTCTTATGCTGGAAATAATAGAGTGACATCCAATCCATTTGAGTTAATTGCGTGTATGATTGTCCCTCTATAAAAAGTTAATTGCATGTATAGTGTACACGTGACTTGCACGGTGGCTACAGCTTCGTACAGAAAGTTAAAAAGAAACAAGTCCATCCTTAATCTTGTATTCTAAGTACTCTGTGGGTTCCACTGTCAGTACAGTAGCAAAAGAAGTATATGTTAAATAAGTAATATATAATATAAAAGTCTAAAGTTAAAGACAGAATTCGAACTCATGTCATCACGTTGCGAGCATCCGGCGCTAACCAATCCAGCACATTTTTGTTGTAGACCATGCTGGAGATATATCTCCATGTCTACTCTGATACTCCGTCCGTTCCTAAATATTTGTCTTTTTCAGATTTCAAATGGACTACCACATACAGATGTGTATGTAGACATATTTTAGAGTGTAGATTCACTCATTTTGCTCCGTATGTAGTCACTTGTTGAAATCTCTAAAAAGACTAATATTTAGGAATGGAGGGAGTAGAAAACAGAGTTGGTGATGATGGTGTGCGTGCCTTCCTGCAATATAGGTTGACGGATTTATATCTAACAGATAGGAAGGAAACTATGGCAATTTTGCCAAAATATACCCACACCCCTCTCCACGTTTGCAAATAAGGCCTTCCCTTGTTCATCCTTTTCTCTCACAAGATAACTACTCATACAAATGCATCTTGATGTTCCGTGCAAAGCACGGGCATCTAGCTAGTTCCTTTTAAAATAGTTACTGTGATAATTGGGTTGAAGTGATATATTTTATGTCTACCCTGAATGATTTCAGATTCACTAGTAGTAACAAAGAAAAGGTTGCCTTGTTAATTAACAGAAAACAGGGTGAAAACTATCACATGCGGCCGGTAAAAACGAGGCACACTATGTTCAGCGTCATCGTCACTACAATTGTGCGTGCGCGAGAAGTCTACATATCGAGGGGGCTACTGAGCGAGGCACAGAGACACAATGTTTGAGAGAGAAACCAATTGACAAATTATGATCGGATCGAGTTGTCGCCCTTCTGTTGTCATTGTTGGGGTGGGGTGGGAGGGAGAGAAAGACGTATCGAGAGTGTGCGCAGTAGGCACAGAGGCACAACTAGCGAGTGTGCGTGTATGTGTGTGTGTTTGAAAGAGGAGTAGATAGATTACTATCAAGATCGACGTGCCACCCTACTTTTTCGGTGTCGGGTGTGTGTGTGTGTGTGTGTGTGTGTGTGTGTGTGTGTGTGTGTTTGAGAGAGAATCCAGTCGATAGATTAGTATCAAGATCGAGGTGTCATCCTACTCCTTCGGTGTTGGGAAGTGTGTGTCTGTGTGTGTGTGTGGGTGTGGGGGGCAGTGGCACTTACATATCTTTACTCTCATAAAAAACAGAGTTGGTGATGATGGTGTTCCTGCCATCCTGCAATATAGGCCATCCGATTTATATCCGACGGATAGGAAGGAAAGTATGGCAATTTTGCAAAAAGATACCCACAACCCTCTCCGCATTTCCAAATAAGGCATTCCATCGTTCATCCTTTTCTCCCACAAGATAAACTACTCATACAAATGCATCTTGATGTTCCATGCAACGCATGGGAATCTTGCTAGTAGGGAGAAGGAGTTTGTGTGACACATATCTAGCTATATTAAGGGATAGGTAGATAGCATTTGTGCGAGGCATACTTAAAGCATCACAAAGATAAACGAACGGTGTGCATGCAAGTGCTAGAAAAAATGAAGCGAGAAACAATGTGCGCACGTGCACGCGCGCGCGCGCGCGTGTGTGTGTGTGTGTGTGTGTGTGTGTGTGTGTGTGTGTCTGTGTGTGTGTGTGAGTGAGAGAGAGAGAGAGAGAGATAAATCTTAAAACAAAAGGTGCTATGCTGGAATCCAATTGTATGTATTCATATGGTTCCAGAACTCAAGTTAACCTTAGGCATATGTGTGAGAGACATTATTATACTTTGAGACATTAGTGGTTGTGGGTGGGCGGAATTAAAGGGGTGGGCGTGTTCGACAGAGAGAGTGTGTGTGTTTCTATGTGAGAGACTTGTAGGACGGGGTAGAAAGACGAACTCTAACCTTGACAGAGGGAGAGAAATACATGAAGTGCGCGTGTGTGATTCCGATGCCCCCAGGGAAATGAGATATGTATGCGTGTGAGAGAGATTGCACAACTCATTCATGTATCACTATCTAGCGATCGTGGATGTGCATCATTTGAACATAAATTAATATCTACTTCGTATCGTGGCCAAAGGTACAATATCGATTCAACGCTATAAAGATTGGACACTCACATATCATATATTTTTCTATGTAAATAAACGTTTTCAGTTGTGCATGCCAAAGTTACAGTGATGTTTCTTCAAACAACCAATGTATCTATCATGTACATGCACCATTGTTACTCTTGCATTCAAATTCATTAGTCTTGGATGATTTAAGGTTCTATTATGAAGTAATATATGTAATATTCATATATGAATTCAACAGGTACGCAATTTATGAAATGGAGGCTATGTAATCATATGAGGTAACACTTTTAAGTAGTGGACTACAATATCCATTTCTTTTTGTGCGCCTCTACACTAACACGTCAATGCATTATGTTTAAAGAAAATAACCAATGGCACTAAATTATCTATTTACACAAGAAATACATAGGCTGACCGTTTGATCCCTTTTTTGTGAATGCGCCACTACACCCGTACGATTGGCTGCGCCCCTGTGAACGTCCAAGTTATCGACGCATCATCCCGAGTTATTGTCTTTTTTCTGGGGTGGCCTTCACACCAGTTAATAACTGCTGACGCATGCCCCATGTATGTAGTCTTGCATGACCTTCCCGCTAGCACGGTCCAAAATTAGTTGAAACTGGATACGAACGATCCCGTGGGCGGCAAAATCTCCCGCCTCCTGCTAAAATTTCTGCCACCTTAGTCTTTCGCATGCGAAATGCCCCTTTTGTCCTTGGTTCACGGAGACCAACAATTACAATACCGCCCTCATCTACATAATAGGTTGGGGCTGCTTTGGTAACTTTCCTTCCCCGCACTACACAGCACCCCCATTTCCTCTCCCCCTGCCGCAAAAACGACTAACTCCATAGCACCAGAGCATCTTTCATCATGCCATCCGTACTTCATCGGCCTTTCTCCCCTCCCGTATCGAAACCCTAGACTGCTCATCCACCGGCGTACCAGAGCCCATTCACTGCCAGCAGCGTCCACCTCGTTGGATCTGCTTCTGCGGCCACATCTACCCCTCCCACCTCCCCTATAAACAAGTACACTGCTCATCCACCACTGTACCACAACCCATTCAGTGTCGGCCTTGTCCACGGCACCGGATCTGCTTCGTCGGTACTCTCGGCAACCGCAGTGCATCTACAGGGGCTCATTCGTACTCCCCACCGGTGACGCTTCATCCACACACCCCCCCCAGAGCCGCCCCACCGACGCCCCCGTCGACGGCCTCTAATCCTCTTCACCGACACCTTCCTCAACCCTACCGGGGCCGCTTCACCGACACCATCTTCAACCCTATCGGAGTAGCTTCACTTATACCATTCTCAACCCTACCGGGGCCGCTTGGCCAACTCACAAGTCCACGGCCTCAGATCCGTTTCCTCGCACCCTCATCCAACCTACCGAAGCAGCTTCTGACACCCCGTCCACAGCCACAGATCTGCATCGTCGACACCATCCTTAACCCAACCATCGGAGCAGCTTCACCTACACCCTCGTCCACGGCCACAGATCCGCTTTGCCCACACCGTAGTCCACCCTACCGGAGCCGCTCCACAAACACCCTACTCGACTGTTCTAGATCTCCTTACTTGACCCCGACAGCCAGTGCAGCGTCATCACCCTTGACATTTCTAACCTGATTCCCACCATCTGGCAAGATGCCAAGCACCCGCCATGGCCTAGGTACTTGTTACCTTTAAACCCGTCCAGCATCACCTGCCCGATGTACTTCAAATATACTAACAAGTCGTTGTTACCTGTTATGCAGCTGGCAAAAACTACAAGGACGATGTTTCTTCTAGATCTAACAGCTTGGCCAACCAAGATCCTAGACTGAGGCATTGCTATGATCTTGTAAGTGTGTCTCTCTCTCTTGTGTTGTTCTGTGCCTGCCAGTGTGCTTTGCTAGGATTTTTGACCAGTAATCCCTTTGTGCAGACAATGATTTCTACTATTGGCTGCTAAATTAGATATGTAGATGTCATACATAATACTACCTCGTACCTCCATTCCTAAATATAAGTCTTTCTAGAGATTCCACTATAGGCTACATACGGAGCAAAATGAGTGAATCTACACTCGAAAATGCATCTATATACATCTGTATGTGGTCCATACTGGAATCTTTGCAAAGACATATATTTAGGAACAGAGGCAGTACATTACACAAAATCGTAGGTGGCATGTAGGAATTCTAGTGCACTACATTAGGCTCCCTTAGAGTGTCTGCTAGTCCAGCACACAGAGTCATGGCTAGTTTATGCTATGCACACAATCATTAATTGGTGGATTAAATATGCGCAAGGGATACGCAATGTATTATCATGTAGAGATGTTTGAAATTAGCCATGTCAACTTGCAGATAGGGTTACACAATGAAAAAGTACAAGATGTATGTGGCAATTTCATGGAACATTGCAAAAAAGGGAGAGGCGGCAGTGAGCCTATACAATGTGCTATGGTACATCACTCCTCCATTGCAATCATTGTGACATGTTATTTGTATGTCAGTTCTATTGGCCAAGTTTCTTAGGGACAGTTATTACAAGTTATCCTAAGAAAATAAGCACCTGTGAATATAAGCTCCATGTAATAAGCCAACTAGTTCTTTTCATTGCATTTTCAGCTTATCTTTGGTATGATCAGTGAAAAGTCTAGATTGCATTATATTTTTTCATTTTGCTGCCCATATGAAAATTAATTTGACTTGCAAACATCACAAAGTGAACCCAGTGCAGTAATTAATATGCTAGGAAAACAGACCATCACTGTTTGCTCAAAATGCAAATACAAAGATACCATCTACTTGGCACAATCTACTTTGGTCAATGTTTTCCATAGAGATCCCATTGCCTAATTTAAACGAAGAACGCATGACCCACATTTAAATGAAGAACAATTATTTATTGAAATTTGATGGTCCAAGTGGCTGGTTATTATCATATAGCAGCACCACCTGAAAGCATCATATAGCAGCAGTAGCAGCTCATAGCAACTCATCATATAGCAGCAGCAGTAGTGTGCAATTCATCATATACCGGCAGCAGCTCATAGCAATTCATCATATAGCAGCAGCAGGAGCAACTCATAGCAGTTCATCATATAGCAGCAGCAGAAGCAACTCATAGCAATTCATCATATAGCAGCAGCAGGAGTAGCTCATAGCAATTCATCATATAGAATCAGCAGGAGCAGCTGCAATTCATCATACAGCAGCAGCAGGAGCAGCTTATAGGAACTCATCATATAGCAGCAGCAGCAGCTCATAGCAATTCATCATATAGCAGCAGCAGCTCATAGCAATTCATCATATAGCAGTTGCAGCTCTTAGCAATTCATCATATAGCAGCAGCAGCTCATAGTAATTCATCATATAGCAGCAGCAGGAGCAGCTCATAGCAATGCATCATATAGCAGCAGCAGAAGCAGCTCATAGCAATTCATCGTATAGTGGATCAAAATGAAAATTTGGCAAAATATCAGAGGAGATCCTCACCTTGTTGGATGAGCTCATCCTTCAACAGCACCTCAAGGCCATGGCCTGGGAGGAGGCGAGGGGGAATAAGGTGCCTTCTGCCGCAGTGTGGCATCAGCCGTAGTCGTGCAGTGCCCGCTAGAGTAGTCCGTTGGACGAACCACATTGGAGCAGCTGATGGAGACCATGAGAATGAGAAGCGGCGCTAGAGGGAGGAGCAGCCAGGGAGATTTGCCCCTATCCGCCGGCCATGTAGCCTAGCTGGACAGAGCATCATCGAGGACCAGGCCAGACGGGACCAGTGGTGACGGCCCTAGTGTTGCAGGCAGGGGATCGAGGTAGAGGGAAAGGGGAGAGGAGATGCAAGTGGGCAGGGCAATGAACGCTTGCGTGTTTGTTTTTACCTGAGGGTCAGGTGTGACGCGGGCATCGGCAGTTGCATTTTGAGTGTAATATAGGCAGACAACATAGTCATTTCACTATTCCCCTTTCCTTCAATTTTTAGTGAGGTTCTACCCGAAACACCCCCCTCCAAAGCGAAATTAGTTAAGCCCAAGCCCATAACTCAAAAATGACTTCTTTACATATTTTATGGCTTATTTTGACAATAAGCCCTGAAAAGGCAGAATCGAACTGGCCCTTAACCTGCAATTCAATTGTACGTGCAATGATGAATCACTCCTGCCTGCTATAGTGTACATTTAGGCATCATCATAGATGGCATAACCTAATACATGTGCATTCCATTGTAGAATCTGGAATATGCAATGTTTATGTTTGTTCATACGTTGCACATGATGTTTAAATGCCCCTTAAATCTGGTCAGTCAAGTGATGGTCTTTAAGCCTCCTTCTTTGCTTCTTTTCTTGATATGTAAGATTTGCTTACACATCTGTTCAATTGCTTGTTTGCATCAGACAGCCATACTAGGACTGTTTGGTTTGATTACTTGTTCTTGACCTAACACTCTAACAGAGCTTGTCAACGATTTAAACACTAAGGGCTGCTGTAGTGGGGCCTTGTCTAACTCATAGGTGACATAAAGGTTTGGCTGTACACTAAAGTAGGCTCTCCAAGAGTACGTGGAGATCTAGTTTGAAGGTATGCCTAGTTTTTACATAGTGTATACATATTAAATGCTCATTTCATTGTGTGCAAGTGCAAGAGATGCGGCATGTTTCATTATGTGGTGTTGTTTTGTCATAATCTCATCCTTTTGTGTTCACAGACTGGAAAGTATGCATATTTATCTTCCAAGGAGACGAGTAACTAGTTTGTGTCACCTTGCAGAGGTGGTGGAATGAAGATAAGATTGAGGATGTCCAAGTACAAGATGTTAGGAAGGAGCCTTGCAAGAGAAGTAGGAGTTGTGGTGAGCCTCTTCAACCTGTTAAGGTAAGTCACTGTATCCAACTCAACAGTTCAATTCCTTGTTTGTTTCAGGCATAGTTAATTTGCTCTTTTCAATTGCTTTATTTGTCCTCAGTTAATGAGATGCCCAAAGAATGATGCCTGATGTTGGGTACTTGTAACTATTAGTTGACATAATTAAAGGCCTTACCATTTAATTACTCTGCCGAAGTGTGCCTGAAGCTTTGAAGTCTATTAACCAACTATTATTGCATGAGGCTCACAATCTAGTTTATACTAGGCTAATGATTGCATAGTTTTGCTTGTTGTAGTATGTTAGTATGAAACCCTCTGCTATTCATTATGCTCCCTAAGACTTTAGTTGAGCTACAGAATGGCCAACTGCTTGCTTACTTATATGCAACATGCTGTCAAAATTTGTAACTAGTCTGTGTTTTGGATTGGGCCCCAACATCATGCTCCTCTAGTGAGCTAAGAGAGATTTCTGTATGCATGCTGCACAGACTACCTTTTTTATAATTTTTAAAATATCACCAGCTTATGTTTCATGATGTGTAACATTATTGTTAGTCCTATTTTGTCATGTACAAAATAGTCGGTTTTGCTCGTTTCACTGTTGTAACTATATTTTTTCCCTAGTCAGGTGTACTTATAGAAATATTTCAGGATAGTGACACCAACACAAAGATCTGCGAGCAGTGAGGCATGGCCATTACCGAATGATTATGGATTGCAATTGGAACGTGCTGATGTTGTCGAGCATCAACTAGAGGTGGCAAGACAACGTGTACATGATTCTCAACATACAGTCAACAAGTTGAGACTGGACATGCAGGTATTAGATGCAGGAGTCAAAAAATGAAACAACACACTGAGGTAACCACGAAGGAATCGGATATTTTGAAGACTGAAATTTGTGCTATCTGAATCCGGCCAATCCTATTTTCTGAAGAGATTATAGTTCAAATGGTAAGTTACGTTTATGCGCGTCCATGATGTATGAGCTGTATTTGCCCAGTGTAAGTAATTTGTTGTTTGTGTATGCTTTATTATCACTAGTGCCGAACCATAATGCCCAGTGGGATAATCGGCCGTAATTTCTTTATTGTATAGTGTAGGATTATTTTATGTTTCTATGCCTTAGTCTCTTTATTGTATAGTGTATGTTTTTTAGAGGTGATAGTATAGAGTAGGATAATTCTTTGAATATGCTATATCATTCAAACGGGGGCCAACTCGCCCAAACGTTGTAGTGACCATGGCCCTCCATGGGCCGTATGATCCATGGGCCATCTACGGGACGGACAACCATGGCTTTCTATGGCCGTCGGATCCATCGGCCTTCTATGGGTTGTCGGATCCATGGGCCTTCTATGGGCCATCGGATCCATGGGCCTTCTATGGGCTGTTGTATCCATGGGCCTTCTATGGGCCATCAGATCAATGGGCCTTCTACCTCCCGTAGGATCCATGGGCCTTCTACGGGCCGTCACATCTATGGGCCCTGTATGAGCCGTATAATGGGCCGTAAACGGGCTAGAGTGGAAATCGTACGTTTTATGGGCTGACCATAACAGGCCGTTAATAGGTTGTATTTGATGATGCTATGAAAATGGCCCAACAGATTAACGGGCCACAAATGGGCCGACTGTATCCACGGGCTGAATTTGGCCCATAAGCAGAAAAGGCCAGTAACAGGCCGTAAGTAACCGAATGCTGGAAATGAGCCCAAGAATAAATGGGCCCTGAGAAGGCCGAAAGGTAACACGGGCTGGAAATGACCCAATGGAATAATGGGCCGCTAATGGGTATAAAGCGATACATTGTTCATTATGGGCCGGTTTCACCACGGGTCGTTAATGGGCCAAGAGTTACAAAGGGACTCATATGGGCTGAAAGACGTCATGGGCCATACATGGGCCGGAAGTTACAATAGGCTGGAATCATATTGGACGGCCCAGATGACGCTACAGGGCCTATTTCTGGTAGGCCATAACGGGTCATGAGTTAGCGCGTTGTAAATGGGCTATATGCAAACATGCCGTTAACAGGCTTTCCGTGGGTCGGCCCGCTACCTTTTGACCAAGTCAAACGGGCCGGCCTTTTCACCAGAATGGGCCTCTGTTGGGCCGTGCCACGTGTCTACGTTTCATAGGCGCCTTCCGTCCAATGAGTGGATGACATCTATCCCAACGGTAAGCCGACACGTGGTTCCTCCGGCCAATGAGAAATTTACACATGGAAAATCCCCATTGGTCGGGGCTGTTAACGGGTTATCGGATCCAAAACCGGACCCGATAGCTTAACGGTGTTCCGTTATGGTGGATGCCACGTGTCGGTCACCCTTGACGAAAGCACTTCTGTGATGCGTGGTTTATCGTCATGGAAGTGAACACTTCCGTGATGATAATTTTGGTAATGTCATGGAACAATTCTACGACAACACAGGTATGACTATCTTGATTCTGTCATAAAGTCGTCGTGGATGTACATGCATGACAGAAAACGTGACCTACTGTGACAAACACATATCATCACGGAAGTGTATTTTTTTTTGTAGTGTTAGCAGCAACCACGTACTCGCCTAAGTAAAAAACACTCTGAGTGGAGAGAAATCCTCCCACTCGGGGGCTTAGTTGCGACCCAGTACTCGCCTAAGTTAAAAAACACTCCGAGTGGATAGCAATCCTCCCACTCGGGGCTTAGCTGCGACCCCGTACTCGCCTGCGTTAAATAACACTCGGAGTGGAGAGCAATCCTCCCACTCGGGGGATTAGCAGCGACCCCGTACTCGCCTAAGTTCAAAAACACTCCGAGTGGAGAGCAATCCTCCCACTCGGGGGCTTAGCAGCGACCCTATACTCGCCTAAGTCAAAAAAAACACTCCGAGTGGAGAGCAATCCTCCCACTCGGGGGCTTAGCAGGGACCCCGTACTCACCTAAGTTAAAAAACACTCCAAGTGGTGAGCAATCTTCCCATTCGGGGGATTAGCTGCGACCCTATACTCGCCTAAGTCAAAAAACACTCTGAGTGCAGAAAAATCCTCCCACTCGGAGGCTTAGCCGCGACCCTGTACTCGCCTAAGTCACAAACGTCCTCTGAGCTACGTCACAAGTACAATGTGTGCTCCATCTCAATCCACAAGGACGACAAGGTGTCTGTCGGTGTCAAAACCGGCGGATCTCGGGTAGGGGGTCCCGAACCGTGCGTCTAGGCGGATGGTAACAGGAGACAAGGGACACGATGTTTTTACCCAAGTTCGGGCCCTCTCGACAGAGGTAAAACCCTACTCCTGCTTGATTGATATTGATGATATGGGTAGTACAAGAGTGGATCTACCATGAGATCAAGGAGGCTAAACCCTAGAAGCTAGCCTATGGTATGATTGTTGTAATGGTTGTTCTACGGACTAAAACCCTCCGGTTTATATAGACACCGGAGAGGGCTAGGGTTACACAGAGTCGGTTACAATGGTAGGAGATCTACATATCCGTATCGCCAAGCTTGCCTTCCACGCCAAGGAAAGTCCCATCCGGACACAGGACGAAGTCTTCAATCTTGTATCTTCATAGTCTTGGAGTCCGCCGATGATGATAGTCCAGCTATCCGGACACCCCTAGTCCAGACTCCTCAAGAGTCTCTCGAACCAGGCTTCAATGACGATGAGTCTGGCGCGCATATTGTTCGGCATTGCAAGGTGGGTTCCTCCTCCAAATAATTCATAGAATATTGTGAACACAGGATAGTGTCCGCTCGCAAAATAAATTCCACATAACACCGTGAGAGAGAATAATATGTACACAAGTTCAATCCGGCCGACGATTTCGTGGCATGACGTCACACCACCACCAAGCCTTTACTTGAATCATTTTATTATACCACCTCAGTAGCGTTTAGCGGCATTTCCTTGGCACGCCTTGTCGAAGCAGAGATCGTGTTCCCTTATTCAGGATTCCCATCAATACGGACGTGGGTAACCCAACCGCGCCATTGATTGTGGCGCTTGGGAGTTAAGCTTTAGTTTTACCGGCTGGTGGGGACGATAGTCTTTGTCCACCCATATATAAGGGGATAAGGATCCGCCTTTTTTACCTACGCCTTCTTCCTCCTTTGCTTATCCATCTCCGCGCACTCGAGCTCCAGCGCCCAAGTCCGCACATCTCATCTCAACCTTCTCCAGCCATGTCCGGAGCGGGAGGCAAGTGGATGAACGGAGGAGGGCACATCGAGAAACTGCGCGGCGCCGGATACCTATCCAGCGACATCGCGCACCGGCTGCCCGATGAGGGGCAGCTCATCCCCACCCCCAGGCCTCATGAGAGGGTCGTATTCCTTCCCCACTTCCTCTGCGGACTGGGCTTCCCACTTCATCCCCTCGTCCAGGGGCTCATGTACTACTACGGCCTGGACTTCCACGATCTGGCGCCAAACTTCATCCTCAACATCTCGGCGTTTATCGTTGTGTGCAAGGCCTTCCTCAGATCCAGCCCCACTTCGCTTGTGGCTAAAAACCTTCAATGTCAAGCCGAAGGTGGTGAAGGGCGCCAAGCGGAGGCGGAGGTGCCATGGTGGGCAAATGCCCAATGTCATCTGGCTCGAGGGTGCCTTCGTGGAGTCCGTCAAAGGGTGGCAATCGGGGTGGTTCTACATCACCGAGCAGCGGACCCTAAATGGGCGGCGGCCCCGATTCAGATCTGGTACCCTATGCAGCTCACCTCCGGAAAGAGAAGGGCTTGCTATGGGGTAGTTCGGAGGAGCCGACTGACTCGATCCCATCTCCGCACTCGTGAACAAGAAGCTTAAGCATGTCAACGTGATCCAGGTCATGCTCGTCCGCCGGATTCTCCCCTTCTAGCAACGGGCCTTCAATTTGTGGGAGTTTGATCCGGCACAGCATCGGACCCTGAGCGGGCTCTTCTACACGACGTACGAAGCTGCCTGGAGGGTGCTGTTCAAGGGCGGAGAAGCCCCCGCATCCGCAACTGAAGATCACGGATTCAGCACGAAGCGCCCGACCGGCGAGGTAAGCTTTGCTATCCTTTATGGGACACTTATTTCTTTCATAGTTTGACTCTACGTGGGATCTAAAACTCCCAATGCCTTTAACAGATCGGCAGAAGACGTCCCGGACAGGTTAACCGTCCGGCCCTTCCGAAGACCCAGCGGACACCCGCTTGACAGGGTTGCTGGTTCCGCCCTTTACGTGGTGCCGAGAAGAAGGTTAAGAAGAAGGCCACGGAACCCAAGGAGTTCCCGTGCTGTGGTATCGGTCTCATCGTCCGATGGCTCCGAGGCGGACTCCTCCCCCGAAGACGAGGAGGAGAAAGAGGACTCTCCCCGGGAGGGGGAGAGAAGAAGAGGAAGGCTTCCCCAACGAGGGAGGCCGAAGGGTCCAAGAGGGGAAGGACCCTTCCTCCGGACTGCTGCGCCAACGCCGACGTCGGCGACAAGGGGTGGACCTCAAGGGCCAAGCCCCCGGCAAGATCGTAAGTATCCGGATTCCTAAATGATTTATAATTTCTCTTTGTGCCACATAGTGTCCTTCTAATGCCGCGTACAACCTGTAGTCCGGTCGAGGATGATCTTCCCGCTTCATCGAGCGGGTCCTTGGCTCCATCGGATGTGGATTCCCTTCCGACCGCCTCAACTCCCCGTGACGCTGACGACGACGAGGTGGGATCCCAGGAGGGGCCCCATCGGGAGGAGGAGGCTCCGGAGGTGCCGCGAGGCAACCTCCCGGACATTGCACCGGACTCCGCACCGGAACCAGCAGTGGTTCCGGAGTCCGGCAGGCGGCCCCTTCGTAAGAAGGGCAAGACCGTGACACCGGCAGCCTCCGTCCAACCGGAGGCGCCGGACAACTTGTTGGAGGCGCTTAACGGCGCTTCCATCAAGGAAGAACACCGCACTATCATGAGTGCGGTGATTCAGAAGGTTCAGCTCGCCAAGAGCGGGCTGACCGAAGCCTGCAGCAGCCTTCTAACAGGCTTTGAGGTAAGAAATTTTAAAATATGTAATGTAATACCGCATAGACAGTAGCCCCTGATGCTCGGTTCGGTGTTCGGAAAGAAAAGCCGGACTAGGGATCTAAAAAGATATACACAGGAGTTCAAAAAATTATGTCAATATGGGATTGCAGGCTGTGCTGCTGACCTCTGCTGCGCTGACTGTGGAGGTCAATGCTTTGAAGCAGAACCTCGAGCGGTCCGAGAACGAGCTCGGTCTTGCCAAGAAGCAGCTCGAGGACAAAGAGGGTGAGTAACACCGTATTAAATTTGTACCTTACAGAAAAGGAGTTTGGTTGCAAGAGAAATAACAAGGATAACGTGGGCACTACAGGGGCCACGAACGAGGTGGCGACCCTGAAGGAGGCCGTGTCCGCGGCCGAGCGTAATGCGGCCGCGGAACGAGCTGAGCGAGAGAAGCAGGAGGCGCGGGTGGCGGAGGTGCAGCAAGAGCTCTAGGCTCTCATGAAAAGCATGAGAGCTTAGAGCGCGACTCGAAGACTCGAGAGTCCGAGCTTGCCTCGGCTCTTGAGAGTGCCAAAGCCGCTAAGGCCGAAGCCCACAAGGCCCTCCAGGAGGTTCAGGCGGTGAAGAAACTAGCGGCGGGTAAGGCATTTTTCATGCAAAGCAAGCATGTGAATGTGAATTACCTGTTACTTACCCGAATTCGAGCTCTCCAGAGCGCTTGCAGATCTGCCTTGCGCAGGTGTGACATCGCCAGATTCTACCGGGCCGAGGAGGGAGCTCGACGAAAAAGGTCTTCTAGTCTCAGTATGCTGAGGTCGGACATCCGGTGCCCCTTAGCGACCAGCTGAAGCAGCTGGTCGAGCTCCACAAGGTAGCCGAACAGGCCATGAAGGGCCTCATAGTTCAGCTGTGGTCCGAGGAGGCCATGCCTGGGAGCTACTTCGGCCTAGTGCGGCGGCTAGTGGATGCGTGTCCCTGGGTGGAAGTCGTCAAGTGCTCTGCCTGCATTGAAGGTGCCCGTCGGGCCCTTGCCCGTGCAAAAGTGCACTGGGGCAGGCTGGATGCTGAGAAGCTTCTGACGGACGCGCCGCCGGCGGGCAAGGAGTATCGCACGCCCGAAATGTATTATAAGAGTGTCTTGAAGGGTGCCTGCAAGATTGCGGACGAGTGCTCCAAAGATGTAATTTTTTAGTAGACTCGCAATGTGTTATCCTGTGCGCTGAAAACTTTGTTCATATGCGCTAAGCAACGCTTATTAATTTAAAATATTACCTTCTGTGCGGCCGTTTATCAAATCTAAGAGATGGCAAGTCGTCGGCTTCAGCCCCCAAGCCACTAGTGCTGGGGTGTTCGGGATAAACTTGAGCACTCTTGTTCCCATGTTTGGGTCCATCTAGGGAGGCGCTCAACACAACGAATGAGGCAACCGGACTTATAATGCTTGAACACTCTCACTTAGCCATAGAATTCTATAATTTAAAATTTCGGTGAAGCCCCTAGTGTTCGGAAGACCGAGTTTGGGGCGCTATCCACGCCTCGGCCGGACAAAGTCGGTTCCTCGCTCTAAGCGGCATAAGTCTTTAGGGACTCGAAAAGACCTCTCGAACAGCGACCAGCTCTCGCCTTATCATGACGGTCAGTTTTAGCTTTCCATCGGGCGCCGCCCAGCTCAACCGGGGCGCAATCGCAGTGGTTCTCC
Source organism: Aegilops speltoides (assembly GCA_021437245.1). Classification (NCBI taxonomy): domain Eukaryota; kingdom Viridiplantae; phylum Streptophyta; class Magnoliopsida; order Poales; family Poaceae; genus Aegilops; species Aegilops speltoides. The sequence continues at coordinate 420,318,036 of CM038142.1, read as the reverse complement.
CAGTGCTACCTTAGCTGATAGAACGGAACGTAAGCTACCAAAACATGGGAGCCGGGCAAACCCAACTATTGACCCAAGACATGATTCGGAGCCGATGCATATAGTGCTATAAGTTTGGGGTGCCGCACTTGTGAAAGTGTTTGGACTTATCACACCATAATGCGGGGAACATAAGCCCCTGGTGTATTCGGCCGTACCAAAGTGTACGGATGCAAAATGTCATAAATGAACATATATATAAGAAAGAAATGCAATTATAAGCGAAAAGTGATGCATTGTTTATTCAAGGAATTCTGCCATGAGTGCAGAACGATACAAATAGTGCGGTAAGCAAGGGATTGGACTATTAGACATGTCCCCCTCCAGGGGTAGGCTGCGGAATGGTGTATTAAACAGGTTTAATGCTCATAATGGAGACCACCTGAGTGTTCATCGTAGCCGTTGTCCTTTCCTGGCTGTTGCATCGCGGAGTTCGGCAGTCCTTTGCCGACAGGGGCCTCCGTGAACGGGGTCCTGTGGATAAAAAAGAAAAACAAAAAGAGCGACACACTTGGGAGCCCCCGGTGTGGTTGAGCCGCACTCTGGGACTATCGTGGTCGGGCCCCTCCCCCTATGCCCATGGTATCTCCAGAGCGTAATGATGTACGCGAAGGGCTAGTCTTGCAATCATGCAGGGGCTGGGGTTGGGGCCACATTGCTATGCATGCTAGGAACATGCCAGGTGGTCTTGATGTATGTTACCCGGCGTTTGCTTAATATGTCCGGTCGCTTAACGGCCGGACTCAAAATTGCCTTAAGAGGCTGCTCTCAGATTCGCCGCGAGAGCCGCTATGTGTTCCTCCGTTCGGAGGGAGCGTTCAGTGTTTCCGTTGACCGTGATGACTCCACGAGGGCCTGGCATCTTGAGCTTAAGGTATGCATGATGCGGCACCGCGTTGAACTTTGCAAACGTGGTTCATCCGAGCAGAGCGTGATAACCACTGAAGAACGGGACTATGTCAAAGATTAACTCCTCACTTCGGAAGTTATTCGGGGATCCGAAGATCACTTCCAGTGTGACTGAGCCTGTACAATTGGCCTCTACACCTGGTATGACGCCTTTGAAGGTCGTCTTTGTAGGTTTAATCCTTGAGGGGTCTATGCCCATCTTGCGACCGTATCCCGATAAAGCAGGTTCAGTTGCTACCGCCGCCCATCAGACTCTAGTGAGGTGAAATCCATCGACGATTGGGTCTAAAACCACGCGCGAATCCGCCATGGCGGATCTTTGGTGGGTGGTCCTTCGATCGAAAGTGATCGGGCAAGAGGACCATGGATTGAACTTCGGCGATTGGCTCCATTGCATATACGTCCCTGCGCACGCTTCCGCTCCCTCTTGGGTATGTGGGTTGCGATATCATGTTTACCGTCCGCACTTGTGGGGAAAACCCTTCGTCCTCTCATCGCTTGGCGGCGGGTCTCTTCCTCATCATCGCTATGCAGCCCCTTGTCATTGTTTTCGCAATTAACTTGCTCGCTGCTTGAACACCCAACAATCCCTGTTGGTGTGATTAGCTGGCTTTTCGGGGGTGCCATGTATCTCGCAAGAGCGATCGAGTATTCGGTCCAAATTGGACGGACCCGGAGTAGTTCTTTTAAATGGCTTTTTCCGCTGACCGGGTTTAGAGCCTTTGAATCGGGCGTTGACTGCTGTATCCTCAGTGTTATCGCCGTTAATGCATTTGTTTTTGTTACGACGCCGACCTGCCATTGCGGTCCTTGTTGTCCGGATCGCGGAATTTTTGCCGAGGTTGTTATCGCGGGCTAGCCACCTGTCCTCCCCGCCTGTAAGCGGGTCATGAGTGATGTGAGGGCTTCCATGGATTTCGCTTTTCCTGCCCTAGGTGTCGGGCCAGCCACTCGTCATGATGTTATGTTTGAAGGCTGCGAGGGCCTCTGCATCCGGACGGTCGACGATTTGATTTTTCTTTGTTAGGAACCGTGTCGTAACTGTCCGCCGATTCATCCGCTGCTGAATTATGTGGCTTAGGTCATCGGCGTCGGTGGTCGCATATATGTGCCCCGAAGTTGTCGAGAAATGCGGCTTCCGTGTCCTCCCAACACCCAATTGACTCTCTTTGGCAAGCTGTTAAGCCAATGCCGAGCTGGTCCTTTAAGCTTGAGGGATATACTTGATGGCGTGGAGATCGCCACCGCGGGCCATATGGATATGAAGGAGATAATCTTGATCCAAACCGCTGGGTCATTGTGCCATCGAGGATTCAATATTCATGGGTTTAAACCCTTCAGGATTTGATGATCCATTACTTCATCCGTGAAGCATAGTGGGTGTGCGCGCCTATATCTTTGGCAATATCACGACGTAGCTCAAGAGAGCTTTGTCTGCTGTGTTCGGCCCGGCCGGAGTTGCTGTATCAAGGGCGACGGTAGTCGTCATGGATCATGGGGCGCCCACGTGATCCGTAGATAGATCTTTATTGTCTTGCCTTGTCCTCCGATATGTCTCGCAAGTCAGCGATTCCCGTGGCTTGCTTTTCGAGCGTGCCGGGTATGGTTCTCGGTGGAGGGCCTAGATGCCTCTCTGCACGCGCCGCGAGGTGGTCATCCGCCAGACAGCGCTGGTGATGAAGGTTTATATGCCTCCTCTAATCGGGGAGCAACTTGCATTTTGGGTAGCTTTTGAGGGGCGCTCGAAGTTCATGCTTTCGCCACGAGGACCTCGGTCCATCTGTCCGCCAGCAAGTCTTGATCAGCTCAAGCTGTTGCTGCTTTTTCTTTAGGCTGTTCGCCGTGGCTATTAGCCTCGCTTAAAACGCCTTGTTCGACGGGATCCTCGGCACGATTTAATTGTCGTCGTCGAGGCTTGCCTCATCTCCGGAGGGAGGCATGTAATTATCATCCTCTACCTCCTCGTCTGCCGCTCTCTCTTGAGGGCTGGCTTCTCCGTCCTCTTGTGCTGAATCTTGCTGGAGGGGGTTATCTTCGGCAGTCTCTGGGGTGTAATTGTCTCCGGTGCCGGAATCTCCATTCTTGCTGTGGCGGGATTTAGAGCGGCACCGCTGACGTTGGCACTTGGGTTGTTTCTTAGAGGAATCTGCCTTCGCTGCTTCTTCGCCGTTCCCATCCTTTGGGATGTCCACCATGTATATGTTGTATGACGAGGTGGTCTTCCAGTGCCCCGTAGGTGCTGGTTCTGTCGCCTCCGCATCGCCGCCCATACCGCCGATGTCTTCGGAGTCGTAGTCTAGCATGTCGGTTAGATCATCGACAGTGGCTACAAAGTGGGTTGTGGGTGGGCTTGAATTTCTTCATCGTCCGCATCCCAACCATCCTGACCGCAGTCCGGCCAGGGCTCTCCTCATAATGAGAGATACTTTAGCGAATTCAGGATGTCGCCAAAGGGTGAGTGCTGAAAGATGTCCGCAGCGGTGAACTCCATGATCGGCGCCCAATCGGATTCGACTGGCGGGAGCGCAGGAGGTTCGAGTCCGCGAGGAGTCCGCACCTCGAGTCACGAAGTTTAGCAAAGGACAAGGTCGAAGATTCGCCCATCGCCGAGAAGTTCCAGCCCCGAGGCGGTGTCCAGCCACTGTCCTCGATCCGCGGGTCGGCTCCGAACTATAGGTCGAGCGGACTCATGTGCGGCCCTGTGGTACTTGTCCGTGGCGAGCTAAATCATGCCCATCGTGACAAAGGCGGGCGGTTCGACCGCGGGCTCGAATCCATCAAGATCAAGTCTCTGCGGATGTCGGCCGTGAAGTTTAGGCTTCCAAACCTGACCGATGGCTGTGGGCGAGCTTCGATCTGCTCCAGATGGCTGTTTAATTGGCCCGCAGGCAAAGCTGCCGAACACGAAGATCTGTCCGGGAGAAAAGTCTCACCCGACTGCGTTGTTGTTGATTGAAGAAGCCATCAAGCCTATCGGTGACGATACGAGGAACTCTCAATGAAAGCACCAATGTCGGTGTCAAACCGCGGATCTCGGTAGGGGTCCCGAATCGTGCGCCTAGGCGGATGGTAACAGGAGACAAGGGACACGATGTTTTTACCTGTGTTTGGGCCCTCTCGATGGAGGTAAAACCCTACTCCTCGCTTGATTGATATTGATGATATGGGTAGTACAAGAGTGGATCTACCACGAGATCAAGGAGGCTAAACCCTAGAAGCTAGCCTATGGTATGATTGTTGTAATGGTTGTTCTACAGACTAAAACCCTCCGGTTTATATGGACACCGGAGAGGGCTAGGGTTAAATAGAGTCGGTTTCAATGGTAGGAGATCTACATATCCGTATCGCCAAGCTTGCCTTCCACTCCAAGGAAAGTCCCATCCGGACACGGGACGAAGTCTTCAATCTTGTATCTTCATAGTCTTGGAGTCCGGCCGATGATGATAGTCCGGCTATCCGGACACCCCCTAGTCCAGGACTCCCTCAGTGTCAAATGAACACAACGTCAGAGCTGCGTCACAAGTACAATGTATGCTCCATCTCGATCTGCAAGGACGACGAGGTGTCGACTGAACACAGCATCAGAGCTGTGTCACAAGTACAATGTACGCTCCATCCCGATCCGCAAGGATGATGAGGTGTCGACTAAACACAGCATCAGAGCCGCATCACAAGTACAATGTATGCTCCATCCCGATCTACAAGGACGACGAGGTGTCGATTAAACACATCATCAGAGTCACTCGACGAAAGGTGAAAAGATCAAATTTCACTCAGAATAGAAAGAAATTCAAAAGCGATAAAGACAAAGCCATCATATTCCAGGAAAACCAAGTTCAGATAAATCCCGCAAAAGTTCAGGACCGCGGTGGGCAGAAGTACTCAGGCATCAAGCCTGAAAGAGTTTTACGGTTACATAACCACTCGGCATTCCGAGGCAAATAAAGGTGGAGCATAATGTTTGTTCACTCGGCAGGAGGAGGACTTGCTGGATCGACAAAGCTGTCAAGGTTGACGTTGTCTGCGATGCGAGTGGCGGCATCAAGGAAGGTGTCCATGAAGGACTCGAAGCTGAGCTTCTTAGTGTTGGCAACCTTGAGAGCTGCCAGCTTATCTTCTCTGACATCCTTGCAGTGGACTCGGACCAACGACAAAGCAACATCGGCGCCACAACGAGCAGACGACTTCTTCCATTCCTTCACTCGGCTAGGGATTTGGTTCAGTCGGGTCATCAGAGACTCGAAATCTTTTGGGATTTCTGCTTGAGGCCAAAGTTCAGCGACGATCCGCGACATTGCCATCTTCAGACGAGCGAGATAATCCACAACACTGTCTAGACGAGACTCCAATCACACCACTCATCGCAATGCCATCTTTGACAGGAGAGTTTATGGGGTCAAGACCTGTCAAGACCCACCCAGTCTCTGCTTCGAAGTCTTGATAAAGTTCTGCATAGTCGGAAAAGCGATGAGTCGACAGTTTATTGAGACGTGTCAGTTAACAGCGACAAATTAGTCGAACAAAAGGAAATACCTTCAAGCTTCAAGACCAGCTTCTCAGCGAGCTGTCCCAGATAAGCCTCAAATTCACCCTCCTTGGCCTTGAGACTTCCAACTTCGTCAGTCAAGCTCTCCTTGTCCTTCTTCAGCCGTGCAGCCTCCTGGTTAGCCTCGGTAATCGCAGTCTTCATCTTGGAGTTCTCCTCTTCCAACTTATTGAACGAGTCTAGCTTCTTGTCAGCAAGTGTCATTTTCTCTCGCGCCTCCTTCTAAACTGCGGCAAGGTCTTGATCCTTCTTCTCAAGAGCCTGCTTCATTTTCTCTAAAGAAATATCATTCTTCAGACGAGCTTGGAGTTGACAGTTTTCACTACGCTCATCTGTTCGAGTGGAATCACTCGGTTCAAGAGACTAAAAAAGAGAGAGTCATAAGGTAGACAGTCGACGAATTATTACCTCCCATGTTAGCTGCTTCGTCCTGGGCCTTCTTGAGATTCTTCTTGGCCAGCTCCAGATCGAAGTTAAGGCTGATCTGCTTCTTCTCGAGTTCAGAAAATTGAGCTCCAAGATCACAAGATTTCTGCGGTCAGCAAATAAAGTATGCCAGACGGCGGGAACAAGAGTCAATCACAACAAAAATTGCTCTAAGACTACCATCCAATCAAACATTCAACAGTAGTCTCGGGGACTACACCCAGTGGGTGCACTTAGCCTGCCCCCACTGGTCTGGTTTTCCACTCAGCATAGTCTGCCCAGCATGAGTATATATATAAAAAAAGGAGATTCTCATACCCCAGCCGACCACCAGCAGTCGACCGTGGTCTCGGGGACTACACCCAGTGGGTGCACCCTGCGTGCCCCCACTGGTTCAGAAAAACACTCGACTCAACCTGGCGACTCAAGTGGAAGAACTATTCAACGCTATGTCCGAACATGATAGATGCAGATAAAAGGTTCCAAAACGCTCATCCAAGGACACCTCACAGACAATGAAGCAATAGTCGCAACTACCACTAGTCGAAGGACCGGTCGGAAACCAACTAACCTTGACATTGACCTGCAGAGCAGTGCTGGCATAGTAGGCAACCTGACTAGCTTCGTGCACCATCTTCATCTGCTCCATCACAAGGTTTGCCTGGAGGAGGGCCTCCCTGGCGGCACTCGGCAGGTCATCTAGAGTGTGGTATGCAGCAAAGAGCGACGACAGCAATACAGTCGGAGCGATCACAAGAACCAAAACATGGAATTGAGCGGGTGCGGCAAAATCCTAAGTAGTCGACACCGAAGGACGATCAGTCAATAGTGGATTGGAAAAGGTAACATTGGCCCGAGCCGGATCTCCGGATCGCTGGATCACCGTCGCCGGCGCAGAGGTCGACCGAGGCACCTGACCCTCGGCTGTCCTCCTGCTCAGAACCCTACCCTTCCTTCTCATGTCTTTCAGAGGCACTTCTTCCTCATCGTCTGGAAGCTCAATGACGTCCCGCGGAACTACAACAAAAATCAACCATAAGGGTTCAACGACCAATAATCCAGTCGTCAAAGCAAGTCCAAGGTTGCAAGATTATACCGCCTTTGGAAGTAGTTGCATCATCAGTCTCCTCATCACCCGGAGCCTTGTCCATTTCCATAGAGGGCCCGGAAGTTGCATCACTGAAAAGTTCATGATCCACTCGATCAGAGCAAGGGTACAAGCCAATAAAAGAACACAAAAAGGCAGAACACTCATGCAGAAGCAACGGGAACGTCCATCTTAATCTTGGGCGGAGTCTTCCAAGACTTCGATGGGGAAACCTTGGGCTGCTTGGCGACCTTCTCCGACGGCTCCGGAGTCAAAGTCCGAGTGCACTTATGCGCTTGTGTACTCGAAGCCCCAGTCTTGCCACACCCGCCTGCTGGATCTTGGAGCTGCTTGGATCAGCGCTCGGTGCGAGGTGGTGAGTCGACCTCCTCCTCTTCGTCAACTGACTCATCGCTCTCCTCCTCGTCATAATCATTTGGAGATTGCCACTCACCACTCTCCTCTGCACTATCCACTCCCTCCTGGACCTGCTCCTAGGCCTGTTCCCCGTTCGGCATCGAGTACATCTCGGTATAAATCTACAAGACAAGAAGTTAATCAAACATCAGTCGGATTCAAAAACAATTACAAGACAGATTGAAGTGCACTCGGAAACAGCGATCAGACCTTGTCCGGCTGGTTGTCAGTGTCGAATGGATCGACTCTCCTGATACCCTAGGGTTATCCTTGTTCCCGGTAATGCCCTTCAGCCACAGGGCCGCCATCTCATTCATAACCTCCTCTGGGTGAACCCGAGCGGTGTCATTGGCACCCGAGTACATCCACATCGAGTGGTCACGAGATTGGAGCGGCCGGATTTGTCGACTGAGAAACACCTCCAACAAATCCATGCCAGTTACACCCTGACGGCCAACTAAACAACCTTCTCAACCAACATGTCTGTTTCCACTCTCTCCGCTGCGGTCACGGTCAAAGAAGAAGGTTCCTGGGCACGATCTAAGGAAAAAGGGGGAAGACCGGTCGACTGACCGGGGGTCGCAATATCCTGGCATTAGAACCAGGTCGATTGCCAGCCCCTGACCGACTCGGGAAGTGTCATGGGAGGGAAAGCACTCCTCGTGCTCATCTGGATCCCTAGACCCCCGCACATCTGGATCACATGCGTCCTCTCGTCACTCGAATTCGCCTTCTTCACAGTCTGGGAGAAGATGGTGAAAATGTGTTTGAAGAGCCCCCAGTGCGGTCGACAACCCAAGAAGTTCTCACACATGGACACAAACACAGTGAGGTACGTGATGGTGTTGGGAGAGAAGTGGTGATGCTGAGCACCGAAAAAGTTCAAGAAGCCCCGGAAAAAATGATGCGGAGGAAGGGAGAAGCCATGGTCGACATGGGTCGCAAGAAGGACACACTCACCCGACCGCGGCTGAGGCTCTGTATCCCCCTCTGGCAACCTCGTGGCCCCGACAGCGATCAAACCGGAGGTGGCCAGCTCTTCCAAATCCTTTGGCCAAAGTGAAGATCGGATCCAATCTCCCTGGATCCAACCTGGCGGCAGCGCAGACCTCGAAGACGACCCCTGATTCATCTTCTTGCATTTCGCCTTCCCCATCACCTTTTTTGCACGCTCCAGCGCTACCGTCTTGTCCTTCACCATGGTGGCGGGCACGCACTAGCGGAGCAGCAACGTCGAGGGCGGAGGAAGATGCGGTGGAGAAGCAGAGAAGGAAGAAGGGGAATGAGGGTGCACAGTGCAGGCGCCTCGCCCCCGACGCCTTTTAAGGGCCTACTTCCGAGTGGTTGACATGTGGGCCCGAGCAATCTTGTCAAATCCCGCAACAGTCGTGCGTCGAGTACGTGGCAAAAAAGGTGGCGCAGAAATCGAGGCGCCCCTGTCTGTCCGTCCCGCTTACTACAGCGCGCTCCGCCCCGCGTGATTCCCCAAATTTTCAAATCCCATGAGATCTAGGATCCGCAGTAACCAATCGCGCCAAAGATTTCGCATCGAAGCAACACTCGGCGAGTGTTGGCATAAATCCACTCAACAACTTCTGAATCGATCAAGACGACTGAAACAAAACCAAAGTTTCAGCATGGGCCTCCAATCTAGCATGGATACTTGCCAAGCGTAAGAATTAAGGCAGGTTCAACTTCAACTTCCATTCCACTCGGACCTCGATCCATTCGGGGGCTAATGACGATGCCATAGACCTAGGGTAGGGTCATAGGCCTGACCTATACACCCCACCCAAGGTCACTACCCTAGAATCAAAGACATTCAAAGCACAACATGAAGTATCAACTGAAGCCACTGAGTGCAATCCACTCGACCAGTCACCTCACGTCGGATATCCCCACTTCACTCGACCTGGATGGAGTCACTCGACCATACAGGAATCCATTCGGAGTACAGAAGATCTGGAGTCACACAGGAGGACAATGGTCAGACGTTCACTCCGTAGTCTTAAAGATCATTGAGTACACTTTATAGCTGGTGTTACTAGTAACGCCCTGTCTTAATGTACATTAAACCCTGTAACGGAGGTGGGCTGGGGTCTTGTCGCACTCTATATAAGCCACCCCCTCCTCTGGGACTAGGGTTCGCACCCCTTGTAACACATACCCATATGCCAGTCGACCGCCTGATGTATACTACACAACCTTCTTCTTGTAGACGTTGTTGGGCCTCCAAGTGCAGAGGTTTGTAGGACAGTACCAAATTTCCCTCAAGTGGATGACCTAATGTTTATCAATTCGTGAGAGGCGTAGGATGAAGATGGTCTCTCTCAAACAACCCTGCAACCAAATAACAAAGAGTCTCTTGTGTCCCCAACACACCCAATACAATGGCAAATTGTATAGGTGCACTAGTTTGGCGAAGAGATGGTGATACAAGTGCAATATGGATGGTACATATAGGATTTTGTAATCTGAAACTATAAAAACAGCAAGGTAACTAATGATAAAAGTGAACATAAACGGTATTGCAATGCTAGGAAACAAGGCCTAGGGTTCATACTTTCACTAGTGCAAGTTCTCTCAACAATAATACCATAACTGGATTTGTTGGAATTTGCTAGTGGGCTTTTGGCACAAAGCCCAACTAAAATACTGAAATCCTCTTGGCCCATTCATGCACACATGTGAGTGGAGTGAGTGAGGCTAAAGTTTAGTCCCACCTCATAAGTTGAGAGAGAGTTGCACCTCTTTATAAGGTGAGCTCTTCTACCACGTGTATGAGCATGAGAAGAGGAGACCTACACGTGCGCTCCTCCTCCTCGCTCGCCTCGCCACGCCACGCCTCGCCTCGTCACGACGCGCCGCGGGCTGCGGGGTTGAACCAAGCCGCGGATAGATCTATGCACGTTGTCCATATTTGTGCTGCTCGGGAAAAATTAATGAGTCATTAATTAATAATTAACGGATGCATGAAATACTGAACCGTTTCCATTTCTTTTGGATCGTGACGACTCAGACGTGTGGTTTACTCCCAAGACCTACCCGGCCCGCACTATATAGTCAGGCAGACGTCTACCCTAGCAGCCGCCGCTTCATATGGTTTCTCACAACCGTTCGAGATCATTGCGCCGCCAAGCAAGTCTTCTCCATCCCTCCTTTCGGCGTGCACCGGGAGAAGGGAGAGCAGGCTCAAACCCCGCCTCGTGATCCCAGACGGAGAGGGGCGATCAGGTTTTTGGGGAGCGCACTCGCGCGACTGCTGGCAGCGACGACTTCATGAACGACGACTTCTTCCCCGACCTCGGCAACCTCATCCTCGATGACATGGGCGACAACATCAATGTCGGCAGTGCTGCTCCCGCTGCACCGTATGTGATTCTATCTTTCCTGTTCGAGATCGTGGTAGAATTCATGTTTCTAGTTTGTGCCCTAGATGTGATCTGTTCATCTGCTATGCTAGTTCGCATGATTAGTTCAATCTCTGCTACTGTAGTCATGATTTATCTTCTGCTTATTCGGATTAAATCTCGTAGTAATTTGCTCATATTTCCAACAATCCAAAAACCTGATTATAGGCAATTTGCTCCGAGTGGTTTTGCTACGCATCTGAAGCCGCCTGCCTTTAAGGGGGAGCAATATAAGAGGTGGTGCATGAGAGCAGTCTACTGGTTTCAGACCATGGGCTTCTATGACGCCACCAAGGGCAAGCCTGAGGGCGATCTTAATCCAGCACAGCTGGAAACTTTTGAGAAGATCGATACTCTCTTTAAAGGCACTTGTCAGTGTCAAAACCGGCGGATCTCGGGTAGGGAGTCCCGAACTGTGCGTCTAGGCGGATGGTAACAGGAGACGAGGGACACAATGTTTTTACCTGTGTTCAGCCCTCTCGATGGAGGTAATACCCTACGCCCCGCTTGATTAATATTGATGATATGGGTAGTACAAGAGTAGATCTACCACGAGATCAATGAGGCTAAACCCTAGAAGCTAGCCTATGGTATGATTGTTGAGATGTAATGTTGTGTCCTACGGACTAAAGCCCTCCGGTTTATATAGACACCGGAGAGGCTAGGGTTACACAGAGTCGGTTACAATGGTAGGATATCTACATGTCCATATTGCCAAGCTTGCCTTCCACGCCAAGTAAAGTACCTTCCGGACACGAGCCGGAGTCTTCAATCTTCTATCTTCGTAGTCTGGGAGTCTGGCGGATATTGATAGTCCGCTATCCGACACCCCTAGTCCAGACTCCTCAAGAGCTCCCTGAACCAGTCTTCAATGGCGATAAGTCCGCGTGCATAATGTTCGGCATTGCAAGGCGGGTTCCTCCCTTGAATAATCCGGAGAAGTTAATGAACACCAGATAGTGTCCGCTCGCAAAATAATTTCCACATCCCAACGAGAGAATAAAGTACACTTAGTTCAATCACGACGATACGCAGCGTGATATCACACCGCAGCCAAGCCCTCGCTTGAATCGCTTTTATTATTCCGCCAAGACGCTTAGCAAAGCGGTTTCCTTGGCACGCCCCGTCAAGCAGAGATCGTGTTCCTTTATTCCGGGATCCTCATCAATATGTGCATGGGTAACCCAACCGCTCCTGCCGCCACGCCTCTATCGAAGGGGAATCTCAAACGGTCACGAGACGGCCCTTGGTATTATTTCCTCTATAAGAGGACCAAGGCCTGTCCTTGTCTTTCAACCTTGCATCGAATCTTCCTCTGCTCCCAGCCCAACACCAAGAGCCAGACTCGAGCGCCTTGGATCCACAAGAATGTCCGGCCCGACCTCCAGGGTTGGTGGGTGCCCTCCTCCGCCACGGAGGAGGACATATTGAAGTTATGCGTGAGGCCAAGTACTGGCCTATGAAGTTTCAGACAGGTTGCCTGCCCTGGGCAGGCCGTGCCAGCCTCGAGCCCGGCGACACGCTGCCAGATCTCACCTCCGCTGGGACTGGCCTTCCCGACGGATCCTTTCGTGAGGGGGCTCTGTTCTTCTACGGGCTGGACTTCCACGACTTGGCTCCGAATCCATCCTCCATATCTCCAAGATTTATCACCGCTCATGAAGCCTTCCTCCGCGTCATCCCCACTTCGCCTGTGGCTGAAAACATTTAAGGTGGAGCCAAGATGATCGGGGCGCTAAGCGGAGTGTGGCGGGCGACCATAAGCAAGAAGGTCGATGCCCGTGGCTCAAGGTTCCTTCCAAGAGGAACAGGATTGTGGCAGCAAGAGTGGTTCTACATCATCGCTCCAAGGGGCGCAAGCGAAGCCGCTGCCCTCCTTCCGCCGGGACCTCCACAAGAATCGATGTCGTGGGTCAACCAAGGGCTCAACTGGGGTCGCCCGAGGACGTGCCCGCACCGCAGGCCGGATTCGAGACCTCCAAACAAGGGAGATCGGCCTGGTCAAGCTGATGCAAGTCATGCTAGTCGTGCACCTCCTACTCGCAAACGCCGCCCTCCGCTATGGGAGTTCAATCCGAGGGACCTCAGATTCTCCAAAGATTTTATGGGTGCGACACCCATGGAGATGTACAAGCTGTTCTTCGACCGCAGTAGCGTGTCCAGATTCGCCGAGGACGCAGGCTTAAGCCGCGACGCCTCGGATACTGTAAGTAGCTCAAAGCTCGGACGTTCTATCAGTATGCCTTTCAAAAGATCATCTCCGACCCTTTTTTATTCTCTACAGGAATGGGTGGCGCGATCAAGGCTGATAAGGTGTCCGCCCTCCCAGAGACCGTGACCGAGCCCGTGGCTGGTCGAATGTTGGAGGTTGCGCCCACAGAGGGGGGGCGACGGGGAGATAAAGGAGCTAATACTTCGTCCAGGGGCGATCAAGAGGAGGGAACCAAGGATCCCTCCTTCAAGGAGAAGAGGACCGCCTCAAGATCCGGAGGTCCCAGCCCCTAAGCTGGGAAGAAATCCTCACTGGTCCGCGTCCCGAGAGAATCCGGACGCGCAATCATCGCCCAAGGACCAGCCTCCAACGAGCCGTGAGTATGAAAGAGAAAGTTTTAATGAGGAAGTACCTTCGCTTATGCTTCAGAGGTAATCGAAATATTTATATCGCAGTTCGGATCTGCAGCCGCCCTCGTATGAGTTCATCCTCGGGGATCTTCTTCCGGAGATGATGGAGAGCGACACCTCGTTCGCCGTGCCGCCAGATGAGGCAGCGAGCCCAAGTGTCGCCACGAGGGCGCCCCGAGTCCGGAGGGGTCAAAGAGTTCAACACCCACCGAGTCCGGCCGGGAGAACTGAAGAGTTTGCTTGAGAGGGCATCCATTTCAGAAGATCACCGTGCGTTAATGCGTATGGTGATTGGAAGGATTTCATCCGCTGAAAGCGGATTGCGTGATGCTGCCATGAGCTTGTCGGGCGGATTTGAGGTATGCGAAAATAGCGCACTTTTGTTTTTAACAGTTGTGCATATGAAAATGCGCTCAGATAGATAGTAGCCTCGAGAGTCGGTAGGTTGTCGAAGACGACAGCGCATCGAGGATCGAAAATCTAAATGTCTCGTAATGAATACCGCCGTTACGCGCATTGTGGCGGACAGTCCAGGCCAGCCGGATCGATCGGTTTGCTTAACCGAGTCGGCAATCTGGACATGGCAGATGCCGACATCAAGACTTGTCAATCAGCGACTTGACGAGTCGCAAGGTAAATAAATTCTCCGTAGCCGTTTTATTGAGTGGGTTAAAGCCCTCCTCTGATAAGTTGTATCCGGTTTATGCAGACAGTGCTGCTGCTGCGGAGAGACTTCGGGCCGAGCTTGCACAAGCTAAGGAGCAAGCCCGAAGGAGTGATGCGGCTGCCGTGAGGGCGGCCGAGGAGTTGAAGGCGGAAAAGGCTGCGCACTGCCTAAGCAGGGCGGAGGTGGCCGAATTGGCCAAGAATTTAAAGGATGCTACCGACCGTAGCGAGGCTCTTGAAAAGAAGCACCTATCAGAGCGGGAAGACCTGAAGAAGGCTACCGCCGAAGCCAAGGATGCCCGTTCTGCAATGCGGGCTATGAAGGAGGAGCTGCGCCAAGCCGGAGAAATCACGGCCGGCAAGCCGCTTCTTGCGCGCCGGTTCATGGATGCCAAGTACGCTAAATTTGAGCGGCAGTGGAGTTCGGAGGATCCTTATATGGACTTGGCTGCGAGTGCGGCTGACGCCGTTAAGCACTTCCGGAGCCAGGGGGATCACGAGGTGGAAGAGTTATATTGGACTCAATTCCACAGTCCGGATCGCCCTCTTCCTCTGTCGGACAGGTTGGCCGAATGGGCCGAACTGAATAGACTGTCCGGGCTGGCTATGACTGACATCGTGGCCCATGTGTGGCCAGAGAAGTCCAAGGCGACGAGCTATTTCGGCCTTCTGCAGCAATTCCTTGGGGCGGTGCCGCATATCAAGGAGATGAAGCGGTCGGCTTGCATCGAGGGCGCGCGGATGGCTCTGGCCCGTGTAAAGGCGCAGTGTCCGGAGATGGATGCCACCGCTGTTGCTGCCCAGGGTTCGGATGGGAACCAGCTTCCTGCCGAGCATTATTTCGGGGAAGTTATGCGCGGCGCTCGTATAATAGAGTCGCAGTGCTCAAAGAATGTAACGTTCAATTGAACGCATTAACTTGTATATCAATGATTATAGTATGAATGCTTTTTATACTTGTGCTTCCAAGTAGTAAAACTTCTCCCAGGCGGCCGCTTATGATACTTGTGTATAACCCGAAGATGCGCTTCGCTTCAGCCCCTTGCACAAGGTGCTGGGGTGTTCGCAAAATAGCGCTTTTTCACACTTTAATCCGACGCCTCGGTCCTGTTATAAGGAGGTGGTAGCGAGCAAACGAGGCAATCCGGACTATAATGCTTTATCTCTTTCACTTAGCCAATGGAGTCGAGGGTGGGGCTACGATATAGCTCCCTAATGGCACCGCACATCTCCGGATTCGGTGCGATGTGCCTGACCGAAGCGCCCTTCACAAAGCGGGAATTCTAAACATTCCGTAGTCGATCAAGTGGTGACCAGACTCTAGCTATATCATGATAGTCGGCCGCTTTCATCGAGGTGCTCGCCCAGCCGAACTGGGGCACAATCGCAGAGTTCTCCGGTGCCGCGTTAGCCGGGTGATACGGAACGTAAGGCAGCAAAACACGGAGCCGGGCAAACCCAACATTTGACCAAAGACATGATTCAAGCTGATGCATATAGTGCCCAATCTTGAGACGCCGAACACTCCCTAAGGTGTTCGGACTTTATGATAACGGGCAGAATTATGCCCTAAGCCCCTTGTGTCCAGTGTATCGGCATTGTCTTCGACGCGCCAATGCCAAAGCTGCCAGCTCCACCTCGGCTATAGGAAGAACCCGAGGGCGATTTAGCAACAGGAGACAGTAATAAAAAGGTCTACGTAGGGTCTTAATCTGAAAAGAATCCTTGCGACGGGTCCCTACTGCACGTCTGCGCCTGTGTCTCCGTTGTGCCGTTATCCTGGACGGGTACGCACGTTTGTTCATCTGTAGAAAAAGAGGAACATTTTAGTTTTAGAAACAGTTCGTGTGAAAATAATGCAAAATAATAAGTGCAAATAATTAAAGCTAGGTTTATATGAAACCGCTGTGAGTTGTGCGCGCAGCCCCTTATGAAAGGGTATGCGGCTAGGGAGGCCCTAGCCTGCTGAGTCCGGATTCGTCTATCCGAATCCGGGGTCTTTAAGTGACCCTCGCACTGAAATGGTGCCATGTGGACCGGGCATCTTAAGTGTAAGAGACGCGTAATGCGGTATGGCATTGAAGCGGACAAAAGCCTTTCGTCCCAATAGTGCTTGATGTTCACTTCTAAATGGGACGATATGGAAAATTAACTTTTCCCGTCGAAAATTGTTCGGTGATCCGAACACGACTTCGAGTAATATCGAGCCTGTGCACTTGGCGTAAGGGCCTGGCGTAACTCCTTTGAAGGAAGTGCGGCTGTGTCGAATTTTGGTGGGGTCTATCCTCATCCGACGGATTGTGTTTGAATATAGCAGGTTTAAGTCACTGCCTCCGTCCATTAGGACGTTTGTGAATTGTAGTCCGTCTATTATCGGATTCAATATCAGGGGAGTCCGTCCCGCGGTTCGAACACTTTTGGAATAATCCCGGTGGTCAAAAGTGATTGGTTTTGATATCCAATCTCTGTGGTTTGCGGGGCCGGACCGTGCGAAGCTCTTTTTCGAAAGTGCCGCACTGTTTTTCCGTGTCCTCACATGAAGTGAGTTTACTGCTTTGACCCCTTGTGGGAAAGTCTTTTGTTTTCCGTGCCCGCTGGCGGGTTTATCTTCTTCGCTTGACGCGTCGAGCCCCTTGCGTTCGGCGTTTAGTCGGCCGGACTGTTTGAAAACCCAACAATCCCTGTGGGTGTGATTTGCAGGCCTTCCGGGGGTACTGTGGATTTGACAAATCCGACCCAGAATTTTGTGTAGGTTAGACATGTTCGTCATTGTCGTCCTTGATGGGTTGAGCTTTATTATTCGCCATGAGCTTTTAAATCCCGCGTTGATCGCCGTGCTCTTTGGGCTTTTTCTTTATTCCGCGCTGTTCTTTTCTCGCCGTGATTTTCCGCTTCCATCTCTTATCTCGATGTACTTGGGTCGCTGGTGCTGCTTCTTGCCAACCAGCTGTCCTCTCCGCGCAAAGCGGTCATGAGGCTTGTTAATGCAGTCATTGTCCTCGGTTTCTCTTGGCCGAGGTGTCTGGCGAGCCATTCGTCTCGGACATTGTGCTTCGGCGTCCGGACAGTTGACTATTTGGTTCTTTTTGGTAAGGAACCTGTTCCAGAATTTCCGCGCTGACTCTCCGGGCTATTGAGTTATGTGACTTAGGTCATCTGCATTCGGAGGCCGGACATAAGTCCCTTGAAAATTTGCTCTAAACGCTTCCTCGAGCTCTTCCCAACTTCCAACAGTGTTTTCTGGGAGGCTTTTGAGCCAATGACGGGCTGGCCCTTTGAGCTTGAGGGGTAGATATTTTATGGCGTGGAGATCGTCTCCTCCGCCATATGTATATGCAGTATATAGTCTTCTATCCGAGACTGTGGTCTGTTGTTCCATCGTAGGCTTCTATGTTGATGGGTTTAAACCCTCTTGGGAATTCATGTTCCAAAGCACTCGTCTGTGAAGCATAGTGGGTGCGGCACCCCTGTACTTGTACGTGCCTCTGTCGTCGGACACTTGACGTGTTCCTTTGCTTATTGGGGCTTTCCTTTTGGGTCCGTAGATGGACCTGGCTGGGCTATTTGACGGTGGGGGCTTTATGGCCTCTTCGTCGAATTCTGGGAGCAGCTTGCGCTTCGGGTAGCTCTTCGATTGGTGGTTGTTGCCTTGTTTGTCTGCGGTTTTGAGCACTTTGCTCCATCTTATCCGGAGCGCGTCTTCCGCTGTGTTGAGCTTCCGTTTTCCTTCTTGAGCTTCTTCTCAGTAGCGATGAGCCTGCTTGCAAAGATCTTGTTCGACGGGCTCTTCGAGTTCATCGTCATTGGGGCTTGTTTCGTCTTCGGAGGGAGGTACATAGTTGTGATCCTCAAACTTTTCTTCTGCCGCCCTTTTGTGAGGGCTTGCTTCTACATACTCCTTTGCTGAGTCTTGCTGAAGGGGTTTGTCTTCGGCATTCTCTGGGGTGTTATTATCTTCCGTGCCGGATTCTTCATTCTTGTTGTGGCGGGATTTAGAGCAGCGCCGCTGACGCCGGCGTTTAGGCTGCTTCTTCAAAGAATCTTCCTCCGCTGCTTTTTCGCCATCCCCTTCCTTTGGGGTATCCACCATGTAGACGTCGTATGACGAGGTGGCCTTCCAGTGTCCCGTGGGCGCTGGGTCCTGATCGTCTCCGGCATCATCATCCATAGCGTCGATGTCCTTGGAGTCGTAGTCTAGCATGTCGGTTAGATCCTCGATGGCTACAAAGTGGGTGGTGGTGGGCTCAATTTCTTCGTCGTCCGAACTCCAACCGTCCTGGCCATAGTCCGGCCAGGATTCTCCTGATAGCGAGAGATGCTTCAGAGAATTCAGGATATCGCCGAGAGGCGAGTGTTGAAAGATGTCTGCGGCGGTGAATTCCATAACCGGCATCCAATCTGGCTTAATTGCCGGGGGCGCGGGACGCTCGGAGTCCGGCGAGGAGTCCTCGCCGATCATGAGTTTCGCAAGGGAAAATTGGTATTCGCCCATCGCCAGATGTTGGAGCCCCCGGGGCGGCGTCTCTCCACCGACCCTCGTCATGGGCAATCGGCTCCGGGCAAGTAGCTGGGGCGGATTCAAGTGTGGCCACCAAAGCACTGTCCGGCGGTAGAGCTAGATCATGCCCATCGTCGCAGTGCGGCGCGCTTGGCCGTGGCTCGAGTCCGTCGAAGATCAAGTCTCCGCGGTCATCGGCCGTGAAGTTTAGGCTTCGAATCGACCGACGGCTGGGGCATAGCTTTCGATCTGCTCCAGATGGCCAAGAGAGTTGGCCCGCAGTGCAAAGCCGTCGAATACGAAGATCTGTCCGGGGAGAAAAATCTCACCCTGGACAGCGTTAAAGGTTGAAGATGCCATCGAGCCTATCGGTGACGACACAGAGGAACTCTCAATGAAAGCACCAATGTTGGTGTCAAAACCGCGGATCTCGGGTAGGGGTCCCGAATCTGTGCGTCTAGGCGGATGGTAACAGGAGACGAGGGACACAATGTTTTTACCTGTGTTCGGCCCTCTCGATGGAGGTAATACCCCACGCCCCGCTTGATTAATATTGATGATATGGGTAGTACAAGAGTAGATCTACCACGAGATCAATGAGGCTAAACCCTAGAAGCTAGCCTATGGTATGATTGTTGAGATGTAATGTTGTGTCCTACGGACTAAAGCCCTCCGGTTTATATAGACACCGGAGAGGCTAGGGTTACACAAAGTCGGTTACAATGGTAGGAGATCTACATATCCGTATTGCCAAGCTTGCCTTCCACGCCAAGTAAAGTACCTTCCGGACACGAGCCGGAGTCTTCAATCTTCTATCTTCGTAGTTTGGGAGTCCGGCGGATATTGATAGTCCGGCTATTCGGACACCCCCTAGTCCAGGACTCCCTCAGCGCTCTTCTGGGTGTTCTTGAGGACTCCATTGTGGACTCATATATGTCGTTTGACAACGGCAAGGACATGTGGGTTGCGCTCGAGGCCAAGTTTGGTGCCTCGGACACCGGCAGTGAGTTATACGTCATGGAGCAATTCTATGACTACAAGATGACTGATGAGCGCTCTGTTGTACAGCAGGCTCATGAGATACAGTCGCTTGCAAAAGAACTTGAGTTCTTCAAGTGTGTGTTGCCTGACAAATTTGTTGCCGGAGGCATCATTGCCAAGCTTCCACCTTCGTGGAACAATTTTGCTACTTCCCTGAAACACAAGAGACAAGAGTTTTCCGTTGCGGATCTCATTGGTACTCTTGATGTTGAAGAGAAGGCGAGAGCAAAGGACACACGTGCTCGAGTTGCTAAGGGAGCCTCTAGTGCCCACATGGTACAGAAGAAGAACTTCCAGCCCAACAAGTTCAAAAACAACAAGAACAAAACTCAGGGCAAAGGCAAGTTTGATACAAAGAACAAGCCATCGCATTCTACCAACTTCAAGAAGAATTATCACAAGAAGGGGAAGGGACTTTGCCATGTCTGCGTTGATCCTAATCACTGGGCTCCGAAGTGTCTTAACCGCTTTGAGGAGCGCAAACATGAGAAGAGCGGCAAATCCGCTAATGTTGTCATCGGTGATACTGATATGAAGGAATCTGGGTACGGTATTCTTCCTACCATCGTTTCAGTATTTCAATCTCCTGATTGGTTAATTGACATCGGTGCCAATGTACATGTTTGTGCTGACGCCTCAATGTTTTCTTCTTACCAGGTCACAGGGACTTCTCCCGTGCCGATGGGGAACGGGTCACATGCCATCGTTCGAGGTGTCGGTATGGTCGATCTGAAGTTTACTTCGGGCAAGACCGTGCGTCTGAAGAATGTTCATCATGTGTCGTCCATCAATAAAAATCACGTTAGCGATTCCCGTTTATGTCGAGATGGTTTTAAGTTGGTTTTTGAGTCCAATAAAGTTGTAATTTCCAAGTGTGAACAATTTTTTGGAAAAGGCTATGAGTGTGGAGGCTTGTTCCGCCTATCTTTTTCAGATATTTGCACTAAAGTTATTAATAATGTTTGCCACAATAATGAGTCGGATATTTGGCATTCATGACTTTGTCATATTAACTTTGGTTGCATGACACGGCTAGCCAATATGAATTTAATTCCGAAAATCTCTACTGTCAAAGGCTCTAAGTGACAAGTATGTGTGCAAGCTAAACAACCTCGCAAGTCCCATAAGACTCCATAGGCAAGAGACTTGGCGCCACTAGAGCTTATACATTATGATCTTTGTGAGATGAATGGCGTGTTGCCAAAGGTGGAAAGAGATATTTCATGACGTTGATTGATGACTCCACTAGATATTTTTATGTGTATCTTCTGAAATCAAAAGATGAGGCTTTAACTTTCTTCAAGAACTATAAAGCTGAGGCAGAGAACCAACTTGATCGAAAAATTAAACGGCTTAGGTCCGATCGTGGTGTATATTATTTTTCCAATGAATTTGATCTGTTTTGTGCAAAACATGGTATAATCCATGAGAGGACGCCTCCCTACTCACCTCAGTCTAATGGGGTGGCTGAAAGAAAGAGTCGAACTCTCACTACTAGGAAAGGGGCTATAGATAGGATTGACACTAATGGCGCACCAGGGAAGTAGTGCGCCACTACTATATACTAATGGCGCACCCGTTGGTGATGTGCCATTAGTGTGGAATACACTAATGGCGCACCACAAAAAAGGTGCGCCACTAGTGATAATTTTTTTTCATTTTTGCATACATACTAATGGCGCATCCGACCGAAGTGCGCCATTACTAGTTCTAATTAGTAATAGCGCACTACCACGCGGTGCGCCATTAGTAAGCTTCCCCCCACTCCACCTGTTCCCCTCCCTCCCTTCCTCGCCACTCGACCTAATTTGCCCCCTCCGCCCCAACCATACGCCGCCGCCGCCGCCCCCTCCGTCCCCTCCATCCCCTGCCGCCGCCCGACCCCACTGAATCCACCCCGCCACGACCCGACCCCTCCGGTGGATGGCCGCACCCGCCAGGTACCTCTCCTCCTTCCTCCTTCCTCCCTCTCCACCCTTCCTCCCCATTCCTCCCTCCCCTTCCGCGCGACAAGGAGTGGCGACCGTAACGACCCCATCGCCGGCGTGATTCTCCCCCGACGCTGGACTGGTCAGGCCCCGCTCCTCCCCTCTTCTTCACCCCCCTCCCCGCTTGTCCTCTTAATTTCGTTTCTCTTTGGTTCATTAATTTGTAGTACTGTTCTTGGTCTGGTTCTCTGGATAATTTCTAGGGTTCTTGGTCTGTGCCAAGATTGGTTGTGTTTGTCTAGGGTTCTTGGTCTGGTGCCAAGATTGATCTAGGGTTCTAGGGTTCTTGGTCTGGTGCCAAGATTGGTCTAGGGTTCTAGGGTTCTTGGTCTGATCTTGAACTACAGGGTTGCAATGTTTTGGCATCAACACTTGTAAGAAAAGAAAAAGCAGGAGAATGAAGATTATATTAAAAAATGGTCTTAGTAGTGGTAAACAAGCCTTAACAAATTACTAACTGTCCAAAAATTTGTGCCTGAATTTTTGACACTGTCATAACTAAATGGTCTGAATTTTTAACACTGTCTTAACAAATTACTAACTGTCCAAAAATACAGTTAGCTACTGTCAAAAAATTCAGTTAGGTACAGTTAGCATCATGTAAGAAAATGGCCATAATGTGCCCTGATAATGATGTATTTTGTCATAAAAATATAGTGGACTACCATGATAATGACATGGTCCTGTTGTTTGCAAGCTGTCATATTGTTTTCATTCAAAAACCATGGAAAAACACTCATCCAAGTTTCCTCTGTACATACATATATGGCTTTGCCACAATGGTACACTAGAGTGAAAGAAGAAGCATAGGCTTAATTGAGCTGTGGAGTTCTTGTTACCTTGTCTGTCTGTCCTTGTTAGTTACATGTATCTCTCTATTTGTGTTTCTGCGTAACATGTTCGATCGCGGTTGGAGAAAAATTGAGGCGTTTGTTGGCTCCAAGATAGTGATACAGGTATATACATGTGCTCTGCTTACTTGTTTGGTTTGCAATAGTTATCATCTGACAAAGTATGCTTAGTTGTTTGGTTTGCAACCCATATTTTATAGTTGATAATACATTTTCCAGATCTGCTTGGTTGCAATCTTTTATCTGAACGCGGTCATTATAAGTTTATAGCTTTCCCACTGTCAGGCTTGTTCCAATAAGTAGATGCACTTGCTCCTTTCTTACATATTTGTGCCTGACGAACACGGTCATCAAGTCTACTTACATGTTGCTGCTAGTAGTAACCTGACAGCACAACCATACTTTGGCACTGTTCATTAACAGTAAGTCAACAACAACATGTATCAACAACAACAACATGCGATGGTGGTGGTGCCTGACAATGACCACGCACCGGTGGTGGCGCCGGCAATCCCACAGCTGGGCGACATGACCACACCAATTGTGGTAGAAGACTACATTCCACTGCCTCCACCGCCTCGCCGCTCTTGGCGCATCAGGATGAGGAAGGAGAAGGAGAAGGAGAAGAACAATGCATGAGAACTGAACTTTGTCAGGTATGTCAGATCTCCTATAGGTTAGTTATCCAAAATGATATATATATATATACTTAGTTACCTATGTTATCTCTAATATGCTTAGTTTCCTACAGGTTAGCTTCATTTTTACCTAAGTTGGCTCTAATATGCTAACTTAGAGCTTATATGCTTAGTTTCCTATAGGTTAGCTTCAAAATAACTTATTTTAGCACAAAATGATCAAGTTTACATAATAATCTTATAGTCTTTTTCTTATTCTTCTTCTTTTCCAAAATGACATAGGTTAGCTTCATTTTACCTAAGTTGGCTCTAATATACTAACTTAGAGCTTATATGCTTAGTTTCCTATAGGTTACCTCCAAAATAACTTATGTTAGCACAAAATGATCAAGTTCACATAATAAGCTTATAGTCTTCTTCTTATTCTTCTTCTTTTCCAAAATTCTTCTTATTCTTCTTCTAGTGTTCTTCTTCTTCTAGTATTCTTCTAGTCTTCTTCTTTTTCTTCTTAACTTCTTGTTTATCATTTTGCAGATTTGATTTAATTCACGGAAGCTTGCATGGATGGAGTGCTTCTTTTCCATTTGTGTTTTTATTTTGTATCAATGTGAAACTTCTGTGAATTGATGGATAACGGTGTTGGATGAACAATGTGAAACTTTTGTAATATGTAACGATGGAACTATGTGTTGGCTATGTATGTATATATGATGGAACTTGTGTGTTGGCTATGTATGTATATATGATGAAACTTGTGTGTTGGCTATGTATGTATATATGATGGAACTTGTGTGTTGGCTATGATTGTTATATGGATGCTTGTTGTATATATATGTGTTGGATATCTCATAGGTGAAATAGTGATCTGAGATTAAGAAAAGAAAATTAAAAAAATTGTTACTAATGGCGCACTACCATGTGGTGCGCCATTAGTATAGAAGACACTAGTGGCGCACTATGGGCAAAACTAATGGCGCATTGCATGGTGCGCCATTAGTATACAAGATACTAATGGCGCACCAGTGGTGCGCCATTAGTAAAAAATACTAGTGGCGTGATACTAATGGCGCACCGGTAGTGCGCCATTAGTAGGCAAAACCGGTGCCATTAGTAGGCCTTTTCCTAGTAGTGTCTAACTGATTTGGTTAACGCCATGTTAGATACATCGGGTCTTTACAAGGAATGGTGGGGGCGGGCGCTAATGACCGCGTGTCATGTCCTAAACCGAGTTCCCACAAAGCATAAGACCATGAATCCATTTGAGGAATGGGAAAGGAAAAGGTTGAAACTCTCTTACCTACGTTCTTGGGGTTGTTTGGCGAAAGTCAATATACCAATTCCCAAGAAGCGCAAGCTTGGACCAAAAACCGTGGATTGTGTTCTTTTGGGCTATGCTTTTCATAGCATTGGCTATAGATTTTTGATAATAAAATCTGAGATATCCCACATGCATGTTGGTACGATTATGGAGTCTAATGATGCAACTTTCTTTGAGGACATATTTCCTATGAAGGATATGTCAAGTTCATCAAATCGGGAGATACCTACTCCATCTAGTGAGGAACTCACTGTAATTCCTGAACCCACCATTGCGATGGAACACGTTGAGAATCCTGTTGAGGGTGACAATGAAACTCCTGTAAGGAGTAAGAGACAGAGGACTGCAAAGTCCTTTGGTGATGATTTCATTGTGTACCTTGTGGATGACACACCCAAGACTATTTTAGAAGCCTATGCATCTCCTAATGCTGACTACTGGAAGGAAGCTATTCGTAGCGAGATGGATTCCATCTTAGCTAACGGAACCTGGGAGATCACTGACCATCCTTATGGGTGCAAACCTGTAGGATGTAAGTGGGTGTTCAAGAATAAGCTTAGACCTGGTGGTACGATTGAAAAGTACAAGGCATGGCTTGTGGCTAAGGGTTATACCCAGAGAGAAGGTGAAGAATTCTTTGATACTTACTCACTCATGGCTAGACTGACCACAATTCGGGTGCTACTATCACTGGTTCCCTCGCATTGTCTTCTCGTTCATCAAATGGACGTTAAGACGGCTTTCCTCAATGGAGAGTTGAAGGAGGAAATTTACATGGATCAGCCAGATGGTTTTGTAGTACCTGGTCAGGAAGGAAAGGTGTGCAAGTTATTAAAGTCCTTATATGGCCTTAAACAAGCTCCTAAGGAGTGGCATGAGAAGTTCGAAAGAACATTAACTGTTGTCGGCTTTGTTGTAAATGATGGTGACAAGTGTGTGTGCTATCGCCATGGTGGGGGCAAAGGAGTTATTCTTTGTCTGTATGTCGACGACATATTGATCTTTGGAACCAAACTTGATTTAATCAAGGAGGTTAAGGGTTTCTTATCTTGCTGTTTTGAGATGAAGGATCTAGGAGTAGCTGATGTTATCTTAAACATCAAGCTGTTGAGAGATGAGAATGGTGGGATCACACTGCTTCAGTCTCACTATGTGGAAAAGGTCTTGAGTCATTTTGGGTATAATGACTGCATGCCTTCTCCAACTCCATATGATGCTAGTGTGTTGCTTTGAAAGAATCGACAGATTTCTAGAGATCAACTGAGGTATTCTCAGCTTATTGGCTCGCTTATGTATTTGGCGAGTGCCACGAGGCCTGGCATCTCTTTTGCTGTGAGCAAGCTGAGTCGGTTTGTGTCAAAACCGGGAGATGATCATTGGCATGCGCTTGAGAGAGTTATGCGCTACTTGAAGGGCACTGCGAGCTATGGGATTCACTACACCGGGTATCCAAGGGTACTAGAGGGTTATAGTGACTCGAACTGGATATCTGATGCTGATGAGATTAAGGCCACAAGTGGTTATGTTTTTACACTTGGTGGTGGCGCTATTTCCTGGAAGTCTTGCAAGCAGACCATCTTAACGAGGTCAACTATGGAAGCAGAACTCACAACATTAGACACTGCCACTGTTGAAGCAGAGTGGCTTCGTGAGCTATTGATGGACTTACCTATGGTTGAAAAACCAATACCCCATATCCTGATGAGCTATGATAATCAAACTGTGATCGTCAAGATAAACAGTTCTAAGGACAATATGAAGTCCTCAAGGCATGTGAAGAGGAGATTAAAATCTGTCAGGAAACTGAGGAACTCCAGAGTTATTACGTTGGATTATATCCAAACGTCGAAAAACTTGGCAGATCCCTTCACAAAGGGTCTATCACATAATGTGATAGACAATGCATCGATGGAGATGGGTTTGAGACCCACCGCATGAGTTGTCCATAGTGGTAACCCACTCTATGTGATCGGAGATCCCGTGAAGTAGAAGTGGGAGACAAGCTGTTGGTCAGCTAAGAGGAGAGTATCCTTATTTTAATTATCCCACTCTGTGAAGATGCAATACTATCCTGATATGCATGGCAGGTTGATATCTATCTTAATGTGTTCCAAGTGGCTTATTTGAGTAAGCAGAGATGTTGTCCTGCAGAGCATTTCCTGAGGAACACACCTATATGAATTTGATCGTTAACGCCATGATCTATGAGAAGTGGGTGCTCTCTAATAAATTCATGAAAGGCCCTGGAGTACGACGTATACGCTCCACCCGCGGGGAAGCCTTGTGGCAGCCCAGTATCGGTCAAGAATTTGTGTGAAACTAGTCTCGCAAAAAATTTGTAGTTCAAGGCATACTCCACTATTCAAGTTGTGATCTAGTGTAGCATAAACCTCTAAGTGGAAGTTCAACTTCACAGTCTCCACTAAGCACCAGTATATAAACAATGTTTTGGAACCAAATGGTGAAATGTGCCAATGAGACTTTGTGGGGGGTTGTTGGAATTTTTTAGTGGGCTTTTGGCCCAAAGCCCAACTAAAATTCTAAAATTCTCTTGGCCCATTCATGCACACATGTGAGTGGAGTGAGTGAGGCTAAAGTTTAGTCGCACCTCATAAGTTGAGAGAGAGTTGCACCTCTTTATAAGGTGAGCTCTTCTACCACTTGTATGAGCATGAGAAGAGGAGACCTACACGCGCGCTCCTCCTCCTTGCTCGCCTCGCCACGCCACGCCTCACCTCGTCACGACACGCTGCGGGTTGAGGGATTGAGCCGAGCTGACGACAGAGCTATGCACGTTGTCTATATTTTTGCTGCTCGGGAAAAATTAATGAGTCATTAATTAATAATTAACAGACGCGTTAATTACTGAACCATTTCCAATTCTTTTGGATCATGACGACTTGGAAGTGGGGTTTACTCCCACGACCTACCCTAGCCGCCGCCGCTTCGTATGGTTTCTCACCACCGTTCCAGATCATTGCGTCGCCAAGCAAGTCTTCTCCATCCCTCCTTTTGGCGTGCACCGGGAGAAGGGACAGGAGGCCTCCGGAACCCCGCCTCTCGTGATCCTGTACGGGAGAGGGGTGATCGGGTTTTTGGGGAGCACACTCGCGCGACTGCTGGCAGCGACGACTTCGCGAACAACAACTTCTTCCCCGACCTCGGCAACCTCATCCTCGACGACATGGGCGACAACGTCAACACCGGCGGTGCTGCTCCCGTTGCACCGTATGTGATTCTATCTTTCCTGTTTGAGATTGTGGTAGAATTCATGTTTCTAGTATGTGCCCTAGATGTGATCTGTTCATCTGCTATGCTAGTTCGCACGATTAGTTCAATCTCTGCTACTGTAGTCATGATTTATCTTCTGTTTATTCGGATTAAATCTCATTGTAATTTCCTCATATTTCCAACAGGATCATATAACTATCCCTCAACATGCAACAAAGAGTCACTCCAAAGTCACTAATAGCGGAGAACAAATGAAGAGATTATTGTAGGGTACAAAACCACCTCAAAGTTATCCTTTCCGATCGATCTATTCAAGAGTCCGTAGTAAAATAACATGAAGCTATTATTTTCGTTCGATCTATCCTAGAGTTCGTACTAGAATAACACCTTAAGATATAAATCAACCAAAACCCTAATGTCACCTAGATACTCCAATGTCACCTCAAGTATGTGTGGGCATGATTATACGGTATGCATCACACAATCTCAGATTTATCTATTCAACCAACACAAAGTACTTCAAAGAGTGCCCCAAAGTTTCTACCGGAGAGTCAAGAGAAAAATGTGTGCCAACCCCTATACATAAGTTCATTGAACCCGCAAGTTGATCACCAAAACATACATCAAGTAGATTACGTGAATATCCCATTGTCACCACAAATAAGCACGGCAAGACATACATCAAGTGTTCTCAAATCCTTAAAGGCTCAATCCGACAAGACAACTTCAAGGGAAAACTCAATTCATCACAAGAGAGTAGGGGGGGAAACATCATAAGATCCAACTATAATAGCAAAGCTCGCGATACATCAAGATCGTATCACCTCAAGCACATGAGAGAGAGAGAGAGAGATCAAGCACATAGCTACTGGTACATACCCTCAGCCTCGAGGGTGAACTACTCCCTCCTTGTCATGGAGAGCACCGGGATGATGAAGATGGCCACCGGTGAGGGATCACCCCTTAGGCAGGGTGCCGGAACAGGGTCCCGATTGGTTTTTGGTGGCTACAGAGGCTTGCGGTGGCGGAACTCCCGATCTATTGTGTTCCCCGATGTTTTTAGGGTATATGGACATATATAGGCGAAAGAAGTCGGTCAGGGGAGCCATGAGGGGCCCACGAGGGTGGGAGCCATGCCCAGGGGGTAGGGCACGCCTCCCTGCCTCGTGGCCACCTCAAAGCTGCCCTGACATCTACTCCAAGTCTCCTGGATTGCTTCCGTTCCAAAAATAACTCTCCCGAAGGTTTTATTCCGTTTGGACTCTGTTTGATATTCCTTTTCTTCGAAACACTATAATAGGCAAGAAAACAACAATTTGGGTTGGGCCTCCGGTTAGTAGGTTAGTCCCAAAAATAATATAATAGTGTATAATAAAGCCCATAAACATCCAAAACATGTAATATAATAGCATGGAACAATCAAAAATTATAGATACGTTGGAGACGTATCAAGCATCCCCAAGCTTAATTCCTGCTCGACCTCGAGTAGGTAAATGATAAAAACAGAACTTTTGATTTGGAATGCTACCTAGCATATTTCTCAATGTAATTTTCTTTATTTTGGCAAGAATGTTCAGATCCAAATGATTCAAAATAAAAGTTCATATTGACATAAAAGTAATAATACTTCAAGCACACTAACAAAGCAATTATGTCTTCTCAAAATAGCATGGCCAAAGAAAGTTCATCCCTACAAAATCATATAGTTTGGCTATGCTCCATCTTCGTCACACAAAATACCCAAATCATGCACAACCCCGGTTTCAGCCAAGCAATTGTTTCATGCTTTAGCCTTTTCAAACTTTTTCGACTTTCACGCAATACATGAGCGTGGGCCATGGATATAGCACTATGGGTGGAATAGAATATGATGATGGAGGTTGTGTGGAGAAGACAAAAAGGAGAAAGTCTCACATTGACGAGGCTAATCAACGGGCTATGGAGATGCCCATCAATTGATGTCAACATGAGGAGTAGGGATTGCCATGCAACAGATCCACTAGAGCTATAAATGTATGAAAGCTCAACAAAAGAAACTAAGTGGGTGTGCATCCAACTTGCTTGCTCACGAAGACCTAGGGAACTTTGAGGAAGCCCATCGTTGGAATATACAAGCCAAGTTCTATAATGAAAAATTCCCACTAGTATATGAAAGTGACAACATAGGAGACTCTCTATAATGAAGATCATGGTGCTACTTTGAATCACAAGTGTGGAAAAGGATAGTAACATTGTCCCCTTTTTTGGCCTTTCTTTTTTTGGCCTTTTTTTCTTCTTTTTTGGCCTTTTTAAGGGACAATGCTCTAATAATGATGATCATCACACTTCTATTTACTTACAACTCATGGATTACAACTCGATACTAGAACAAAATATGACTCTATATGAATGCCTCCGGCGGTGTACCGGGATATGCAATGAATCAAGAGTGACATGTATGAAAAATTATGCATGGTGGCTTTGCCACGAATACAATGTCAACTACATGATCATGCAAAAGCAATATGACAATGATGAAGCGTGTCATAATAAACGGAACGGTGGAAAGTTGCATGGCAATATATCTCGAAATGGCTATGGAAATGCCATAATAGGTAGGTATGGTGACTGTTTTGAGGAAGATATAAGGAGTTTTATGTGTGACAGAGCGTATCATATCACGGGGTTTGGATGCACCGACGAAATTTGCACCAACTCTCTAGGTTAGAAAGGGCAATGCACGGTACCATAGAGGCTAGCAATGATGGAAGGGTAAGAGTGCGTATAATCCATGGACTCACATTAGTCATAAAGAACTCACATACTTATTGCAAAAAGCTACAAGTCATCAAAACCAAGCACTACACGCATGCTCCTAGGAGAAGGGTTGGTAGGAGTTAACCATCGCGTGGTCCCGACCTCCACACAAAGGATGACAATCAAAGAAATACCTCATGCTACAAATTTGTTACGCAACTTTTACCATACATGCATGCTATGGGACTTGCCAACTTTAACACAAGTATTTCTCAATTTCATAATTACCCAACTAGCATGACTCTAATATTACCACCTTTACATCTCAAAACAATTATCAAGCATCAAATTGATCATAGCATCCAATTCACTTTCTATGATAGTTTTTATTATACCCAACTTGGATGCCCATCATTCTAGGACCAATTTTATAACCATAGAAAATACCATGCTATTCTAAAAGACTATCAAGATAATATAAGTGAAGCATGAGAGATCAATAATTTCTACAAAATAAAACCACCGCTGTGCTCTTAAAAGATATAAGTGAAGCACTAGAGCAAATGACAAACTACTCCAAAAGATATAAGTGAAGCACATAGAGTATTCTAATAAATTCCGAATCATGTGTGTCTCTTCCAAAAGGTGTGTACAGCAAGGATGAATGTGGTAAACTAAAAAGGTAAAGACTCAAATCATACAAGACGCTCCAAGTAAAACACATATCATGTGGCGAATAAAAATATAGCTCCAGGTAAAGTTACCGATAGACAAAGACGAAAGAGGGGATGCCTTCCGGGGCATCCCCAAGCTTAGGATTTTGGTTGTCCTTGGATATTACCTTGGGGTGCCTTGGGAATACCCAAGCTTAGGCTCTTGCCACTCCTTATTCCATAGTCCATCGAATCTTTACCCAAAACTTGAAAACTTCACAACACAAAACTCAACAGAAAACCCGTAAGCTCCGTTAGTATAAGAAAATAAATCACCACTTAGGTACTATTGTGAACTCACTCTAAATTCATATTGGTGTTAAACCTACTCTATTCCAACTTCTCTATGGTTCATACCCTCCGATACTACTCATAGATTCATCAAAATAAGCAATCAACACATAGAAAACAGAATCTGTTTAAAACAGAACAGTCTGTAGTAATCTATATCATTCGAATACTTATGAAACTCCAAAAATTCTGAAAATAAATTTGTGGACCTGAGTAATTTTTCTATTAATCATCTGCAAAAAGAATCAACCTGAAATCACTCTCTAGTAAAACATGGTAGCTAATCTCGTGAGCGTGAAAGTTTCTGTTTTTTACAGCAAGATCGCATAGACTTCACCCAAGTCTTCCCAAAGGTCCTACTTGTCACAAACACTAATTGAAACATAAAACCACATATAACCAGAGCCTATATGAATTATTTATTACTAAATAGGAGCAAAAGCAAAGGACAAAAGTAAAATTGGGTTGCCTCCCAACAAGCGCTATCGTTTAACGCCCCTAGCTAGGCATGATGATTTCAATGATGCTCACATAGAAGATAAGAATTGAAACATAAAGAGAGCATCATGAAGAATATGACTAGCACATTTAAGTCTAACCCACTTCCTATGCATAGGGATTTTGTGAGCAAACAACTTATGGGAACAATAATCAACTAGCATAGAAAGGCAAAACAAGCATAACTTCAAGATTTTAAGCACATAGAGAGGAAACTTGATATTATTGCAATTCCTACAAGCATATATTCCTCCCTCATAATAATTTTCAGTAGCATCATGAATGAATTCAACAATATAACCATCACATAAAGCATTATTTTCATGATCTACTTGCACAGAAATTTTACTACTCTCCACATAAGCAAGTTTATTCTTTATGGCATACGTATCATCACAATAATCATCATAAATAGGAGGCATGCTTTAATCATAATAAATTTTCTCATCAAAACTTGGGGGACAAAAAATATCATCGTCATCAAACATAACATCCCCAAGCTTGTAGCTTTGCATATCATTAGCATCATGGATATTCAAGGAATTCATATTAACAACATTGCAATCATGCTCATCATACAAAGAGTTAGTGCCAAACATTCTATAGATTTCTTCTTCTAGCGCTTGAGCACGATTTTCCTTTCCATCATACTCACGGAAGATATTAAAGGGATGAAGCGTATGAGGCAAACTCAATTCCATTTTTTGTAGTTTTCTTTTATAAACTAAACTAGTGATAAAACAAGAAATTAAAAGATTCGATTGCAAGATCTAAAGATATACCTTCAAGCACTCACCTCCCCGGCAACGGCGCCAGAAAAGAGCCTGATGTCTACTACACAACCTTCTTCTTGTAGACGTTGCTGGGCCTCCAAGTGCAGAGGTTTGTAGGACAGTAGCAAATTTCCCTCAAGTGAATGACCTAAGATTTATCAATCCATGAGAGGCGTAGGATGAAGATGGTCTCTCTCAAACAACCCTGCAACCAAATAACAAAGAGTCTCTTGTGTCCCCAACACACCCAATACAATGGCAAATTGTATAGGTGCACTAGTTTGGTGAAGAGATGGTGATAGAAGTGCAATATGGATGGTAGATATAGGTTTTTGTAAGCTGAAAATATAAAAAAAGCAAGGTAACTAATGCTAAAAGTAAACGTAAACGGTATTGCAATGCTAGGTGTTCACACACGAACACGTCACCGTGTACCCTCGACGCCGGGGGTGATGCACCTCAGCTCACGTCGAAGGAGACCCGTCCGACAGCGCGATACGCAAGACAGTCGGCGGGCATTTTTGTAGACCCGAAGCCCCGCTTGCCCGGGAGGGACCCCGTCAGGGCTCGCGGCGGCTATGGGCTGCTCCAGGTCGATTCGCTCGCCCCTAGAGCCTCGTGGTTCCGCAGCCCTCCAGCATGAAGAACTAGCGAAGAACGAGAAGAAAGATACAAGGGAGAGACAAAAAGTAGATGAACACGAAAAAGTAGTAGATTGATTTGTTCGATTGTGTATTGTTTTTCAGTCGGCCGTCACCTCTTATCTATATATGAGGCGGATGGACTTCCCGTACAAGAAAAGGACTTTCCTAGCCGTCCAAATCATCAAAACCTAATAAAACACGGAGTACTCACGACCTCGGGCCCGGATGTCCGGCTCAAGGCTCGGATGATCCGGCCTAGGCCAGTTTTCTGACATCAGCTTACTGTTTTGGCTCTAGAATCTGCATACGACCTCGGATTTGGACGTTTTTTATATCGAAATCAACCGTCTCGACGAGACGCACAACTTTTATGTTGAACACCTTCGATCTGAGGCCATCTGGAGGGGGTCTCGGGCCGTTTTCTAAAGTCTGCAGCAAAAAAACTTGTCCGGACGTCCGGACGATTGCCCGGATTGTCCGGCCTTTACCCGGATCATCCGGGAGTTGACCCAGATCATCCAGCTTCAGCGCCAACCTTCTGGAATCTTGGTGCTTCAATTACCCGGATGATCCGGACCCCGGCCCGGATGATCCGGCCAACATTGGTGCAGCGCACGGTTTTGCCTCTAACTTTTGCACACGATCTCGGATGGGGACGATCTTTATATCAAAATCGTCCGTTTCAACGAGACGAAGAACTTTGCAGTTGTAACTTTTTCCATAAGAGGTCATATTAATAAAGTTTCATGCAATTTTTTAATCTGGTGTCAACATGAGCATCTCTGAACTTGTCATAACGTTTGCACTTGAGCTCCTTTTTGGTCCATCTTCATATTTATTCCGACCATGTTGACAAGGGCCATCAAATGGTGACATGAACTCATAATTTTAACTTCATTCCATTATAGATTCAAGTCACTCTTTGCGATCGTGCCATTTTTTAGCGTCAACACATGCCCCCCTGTTTTTCGGCAAAGGTAGTATGCCGAAAAATAACTTGTATCATGTTGGTACTAAGGACGATGTCAACACTCCATCGGCCACTTTGCATGTGCTTAGGGCGATAATTATATATCGGCCACCATTTTTTTGAATCATTGATGCAAGCTTGGGCGAAACCTTCTCAACTTCATTAACAATCCCATAGATATGTATCTCAAGGTCATCCTTCAAACCATATTGCTCACCCTTTTGCTAGGATTTTGCAAATAATCAAAAATAAACTTTCTTCAATCCTTACTTTTTGCCTGCATAAAAAAAATATTAGTGGCCGAAGCGATGGACTTCGGTTCAGCCTTACCTATGTTGACAAGACTAAGCATCGGCTATTGAATGAAATACAATACACCATGATTAACATAGTAGCCAGATGCTTGTTGTGCCAACTCATTTGAATTGTCATGCCTAGAAATATGAATAGTTTTAAAGCAACCAAGGTAAATTTTGCATCTAGGCATACCTCAAGATAAACTACAAGTGATTCGTCAAAACATTCACAACCCTTGAATATTTGTTACACTACTCATAACGAATCACCAAAAGCCTCAATATGTTTAGCACATATGGCAAAAGTTCCAAATCGAATAACATTGCATATTCGGCTTTGATTATTGTGCAATAAATATTTTAAGAGGCATGAGGCTTCACATAATAGCACCATATGGAGATATATAAACAACACCAACACCATGGCCATTGTTATGAATTCAACTATCAAAACATAATCTCCATAGTACTTGTCTCGCTCTCCATTTAAACTAAGGACGATGTAAGAATATTACACCGGCCATGCATTGACATACTCCTAGGACGATAGGTAAATATCGGCCATCACCATGTAAACTTCGTTCAAAGCACATATAGCCGAAACAAACAAATGAAATATCAAATCAAGTATTTCGGCCCTTTGGATCAGCAACAAACTTGTAGCTAACCAAATGTATATTGACTTGGTAATACCCTTTCATGATGTAAGAAATTATATTGCATCCATGGATTAAAATAAAGCCATTGAGGGTTACCAACCATATCTGGTGATGAATTCCATGGCATAAGCGTTAATGGCATAGTTGAAGAATATGGATAATGTGTAGACCGAAGATGCTGAAACCTTCGGCTTGGTCCTTTATAGTTTTCACTCTTTTCATTCTTCACCTTTGCCGCACTTCTTGTAACGGAAGCTTCCGCATAATTTTTATTTTGAGCACTTCCTTTGGGAACCCATGCCATGTTCCTATCTTCAAGTTCTTGTGCACTAAGTTTTGTTAATTTTTTCTTTTGCCAATATGATAAGCCGAGTATGCACCCCGTCTGCGATTTTGTTTCAACCAATGGCAACTCTTTTTGGGCCTTGTGCACCCTCAACTTTTTTTCTTCAGATTTGGCACTCTGATTTTTATCAATTGATTGCTTCACTTCTTTACCTTTGGTAGCCATTGTCAGCACTTTAATTGGCTCTTTATTACTTGAGATCAAATCTTAAGTAGCACACTTACGACCATCTCTTTTCACGCGGTAAACTTGCTTTACCACCTCTTTCTTCTTACTTGAGCTCTGGACCAATTCCTTATGATTGAAACGGTCTTTGAAGCGTGATTGTTCAAATGTTGATCTTCTTGGAGCTGCATAGTATTGGTGAGATGGTCTAGAATATGATGGAGAATGTGCCCTTGTATCATACTTTGCCAATACCAATCCTCATATTTGCGCCTTGGGGGTGATCTTGGTTTCTTTGCATGATTTGGCTGATAAGCATTCTTCTCTTCACTCTTCTTTTGATATTTATCCAATAGTTCAACGAAGGTGATTTTTGATCTTTTACACTTGCGCTTACTTCGGCCTTTGTTTTCTTTTGGTTTGCTTTCATCGATCATTCGACTTGCTTGCTGCCCCCCAGTCCTTGGTGTCTCCATTGTAGCTTTGATGGAATTTTTGCCCTCAAGATTATGTTCATTATGCTCTTCAACAACTTCTTTACTTGAAAGCTTGATCCCATCACCTGCAGTTTTTACCTTCTCTTCAAATGGATCGTATTGAAGCAGCCGATGCAAAAACTTTCTGCCATCGGGACCAATCAGAATAGACTGGTCATCTCTTGGTGTCTCAACAAATTTCAATCGTCCTTTATCAATGGCCGATTTAACTATTTGACGAAACATATTGCAATCCTCAAAATTATGTTTGAACGAATGATGCAACCTACAATACATTCGTCCTTGAATTGATGGCTTGACATGGTGATCAAAAATTCGTATGTAATTATTTTTCACCAACAAATCAAATATTTGATCACACATGCTTGAATTGAAGGCAAACTTTTTATTTTCTAGCCGATCTTGCTATGAGAACGGCTTTGGAGTTAAGCAAACGAATGATTCCGATTTTGTATCTTCCCATTCGGCTATGAATTTTATTTTGCATTCTCTTACCGATGTCATGGGATAAGAAACTATACTTGCATCGGTTTGCTCAGAAGATTTTAACCTTGGCTTTAAATTTCTGAAACGAAAATAGTTAGAACATACATGTCTCAATTGAGACCAAGTGTAAGCCAAGTAAGAAATAAACAAAGGTACCCAATTAGATATGAATTTTAGACAAAGCAATGGGGAAAGCCTTGGCTGCAATAATTTTTCACTATCGGTCTTTATGAATGGTGTAATGTGTTGACCGATATGCTTCATAACAAGTTTATTGTTAACAAGTAAATTACCCTTCTTCATTGGTCTTTCAAAATTACTTATGAGAATATTTCTAATAGATGCATCAATAATGAAGTTGCGACCAAATCTGAAAATAGGTAAATTACTCTCTATGCATACCTCTTCAAATATGTTGGGAGAGCATGATAGTGGTGCCATTTGAAGAACATCTTGCTCCGTCTTTGGATGGCTCCCCAACACCTTGTCATCATCTTTTTCTTGAATCCGTGTGTCATTGCTTTGAACACTTTTGTCGGCCGAACTTTGTTCGGCTACTTGTTCTTGTCCTTGAAGCATGTCAATTTCTATGGCACGGAACTCATAGGGCAGGAAGTAGGTTCCATTAACTTCAGAAAAATCAAGCACCATTGTTTTCCTATGCTTGCCATGCCCTTTCTCAATAATGCTTGCCTCGTTGGATTTGATGGATTCAGAATATATACTACTTGATTCGGCTTTTTCAACTGAAGCACTTTCATGTTCCGAATCATTCTTCTTTTCATTGATACTAACAATTGGCAATGCTTCTTTTATCTGAGCCAATTCTTTTTCTATTTGTTTCTGACGGCGAGCGGCAAAATTAGCTTTAAGATTTTTCTCAATTTCAGCCCACTCCGGATATGATTGCCCCCCAATACTTTTAGATTCTTTCGGCAATGACACATGGGTGTTGCCGAAATTTTGCAATTGTGTAGGGGGTGTATAATATGATGTAGTACTAGGTGAAGGCATATGCATTGTTGTAAGACCATACTTTTGCTCGCCAATTTTATCAATTGGCAAAGATTCATCTTCTTGCAAAACTCTAGCTTTTATTGCGGCATAATCAGGAAATAGCCCCTTTTCATGTTGTTCAAGGCAAAGAGCACTAATTCTCTTATTTTGGGCTAAACTCTTCAATGCAGCCACCACTACCTCATCTTCTACAATGTTGGGCACAACCGCTCCTGTAAAATTTACATTCATTCGGCTATAACCAGGAAGGTGTGAACCCGAATTATGAGCATCTACAGTTGTGTACGGTGTCGAAGAATTAGTAACATGAGGTGTAGCATATGACGGTTGAGAGTAACTGGCCGAATATCTAGTAGTAGCATGGCCAATTCTCCCATCCATCGGCAATATTGGATTTACATATTGCAAATTAGTTGCCGATGAATAAAAGGGTGAAACACTTTCTTGTGTGTTATTGGGAAGTTTAACATGAGGTGTTTCAATTTGATTAACCAAACTCATCATGTTGTTCATCGGCATATGGATTTGTGGGGTTGCCGATGCATGAGGGTTAGGATACATATGTTGTACGTTGCAAAAATCATAAGAGTTTGAAGCATGAAGATTATTTTGCATCGGCCCTTGCGCATAAGTAGATGCATGATTGATAAAATTAGGGCTAGCCGATACATTATGCTCATTAGGTGATCTAGCAACAACATATGAATTATTTGCATCTACAAAGGGGAATTGGGTGTTCATATTACCTTTGTAGATTGCAAACCCTAGATGACGATCTCTTCGTAGCAAGAACGGGCCGGAGACCGTTCAAAGCTTCGTCCCCAGCGGAGTCGCCAAAAAGTGTGTTCACACACGAACACGTCACCGTGTACCCTCGACGCCGGGGGTGATGCACCGCAGCTCACGTCGAAGGAGACCCGACCGACAGCGCGATACGCAAGACAGTCGGCGGGCACTTTTGTAGACCCGAAGCCCTGCTTGCCCGGGAGGGACCCCGTCAGGGCTCGCGGCGGCTATGGGCTGCTCCAGGTCGATTCGCTCGCCCCTAGAGCCTCATGGATCCGCAGCCCTCCAGCATGAAGAACTAGCAAAGAACGAGAAGAAAGATACAAGGGAGAGACAAAAAGTAGATGAACACGAAAAAGTAGTAGATTGATTTGTTCGATTGCGTATCGTTTTTCAATCGGCCGTCACCTCTTATCTATATATGAGGCGGATGGACTTCCCGTACAAGAAAAGGACTTTCCTAGCCGGCCGAATCATCAAAACCTAATAAAACACGGAGTACTCACGACCTCGGGCCCGGATGTCCGGCTCAAGGCCCGGATGATCCGGCCTAGCCCAGTTTTCTGACAGCAGCTTACTGTTTTGGCTCTAGAATCTGCATACGACCTCGGATTTGGACGTTTTTTATATCGAAATCAACCGTCTTGACGAGACGCACAACTTTTATGCTGAACACGTTCGATCTGAGGCCATCTGGAGGGGTTTTCGGGCCGTTTTCTAAAGTCTGCAGCAGAAAAACTTGTCCGGACGTCCGGACGATTGCCCGGATTGTCCGGCCTTTACCCGGATCATCCGGGAGTTGACCCAGATCATTCGGCTTCAGCGCCAACCTTCTGGAATCTTAGTGCTTTAATTACCCGGATGATCCGGACCCCGGCCCGGATGATCCGGCCAACATTGGTGCAGCGCACGGTTTTGCCTCTAACTTTTGCATACGATCTCGGATGGGGACGATCTTTATATCAAAATCGTCCGTTTCGACGAGACGAAGAACTATGCAGTTGTAACTTTTACCATAAGAGGTCATATTAATTAAGTTTCATGCAATTTTTTAATCTGGTGTCAACATGAGCATCTCTGAACTTGTCATAACTTTTGCACTTGAGCTCCTTTTTGGTCCATCTTCATATTTATTCCGACCATGTTGACAAGGGCCATCAAATGGTGACATGAACTCATAATTTTAACTTCATTCCATTATAGATTCAAGTCACTGTTTGCGATCGTGCCATTTTTTAGCGTCAACACTAGGAAACAAGGCCTACGGTTCATACTTTCACTAGTGCAAGTTCTCTCAACAATAAAAACATAACTGGATCATATAACTATCCCTCAACATGCAACAAAGAGTCCCTCCAAAGTCACTAATAGCGGAGAACAAACGAAGAGATTATTGTAGGGTACGAAACCACCTCAAAGTTATCCTTTCTGATCGATCTATTCAAGAGTCCGTAGTAAAATAACACGAAGCTATTCTTTCTGTTCGATCTATCATAGAGTTCGTACTACAATAACACCTTAAGATACAAAACAACCAAAACCCTAATGTCACCTAGATACTCCAATGTCACCTCAAGTATCCGTGGGCATGATTATACGATATGCATCACACAATCTCAGATTCATCTATTCAACCAACACAAAGTACTTCAAAGAGTTCCCCAAAGTTTCTACCGGAGAGTCAAGACGAAAATGTGTGCCAACCCCTATGCATAAGTTCATTGAACCTGCAAGTTGATCACCAAAACATACATCAAGTAGATCACGTGAATATCCCATTGTCACCACATATAAGCATGGCATGACATACATCAAGTGTTCTCAAATCCTTAAAGACTCAATCCGACAAGACAACTTCAAGGGGAAAACTCAATTCATCACAAGAGAGTAGAGGGGGAGAAACATCATAAGATCCAACTATAATAGCAAACCTTGCGATACATCAAGATCGTATCACCTCAAGAACACGAGAGAGAGAGAGATCAAACACATAGCTACTCGTACATACCCTCACCCCCGAGGGTGAACTACTCCCTCGTCATGGAGAGCGCTGGGATGATGAAGATGGCCACCACTGAGGGATCCCCCCTCCGGCAGGGTGCCGGAATAGGGTCCTGATTGGTTTTTGGTGGCTACAGAGGCTTGCGGCGGCGGGACTCCCGATCTATTGTGTTCCCCGATGTTTTTAGGGTATATGGACATATATAGGCCAAAGAAGTCGGTCAGGGGGGCCACAAGGGGCCCACGAGGGTGGGGGCGCGCCCAGGGGGTAGGGCGCGCCTCCTTGCCTCGTGGCCACCTCGAAGCTGTCCTGATGTCTACTCCAACTCTCCTGGATTGCTTCCGTTCCAAAAATAACTCTCCCGAAGGTTTCATTCCGTTTGGACTCTGTTTGATATTCCTTTTCTTCGAAACACTATAGTAGGCAAGAAAACAACATTTGGGTTGGGCCTTCGGTTAATAGGTTAGTCGCAAAAATAATATAAAAGTGTATAATAAAGCCCATAAACATCCAAAACAGGTAATATAATAGCATGGAACAATAAAAAATTATATATACGTTGGAGAGGTATCACTGCCTCAGGGCACCAAGACGTAGGGCTTTTATGTCCTCCGTGAGGGGCCTGAACTCATAAACTCGTGTGTACAACCTCGACGTAGCTAGGGCCTCACCTCCTCATACGTGCCCCCTATTCTTACTGTCAGACTTAGTACCACAACACAGGCTGGGTCGGAACTGAGAAAATACGTCGTCGTGTTCATTGGGAGGCGACGAAATGCGTCATGTCATCGGGAGCCAACCGGCTTGGACGGAACAGCCGAAACGAGGCCTGGCGTAACGCAGAACGGAGGAAAGGACCTTTTGTTCGACCGCCGACGGTCGAAATAGGATCCTGTTCACCGGGAGGCATCGGCTTATCACAAAACGGAGAAAATGGACTTCTCTTCGACCTCCTACGGTCGGAACAGGGTCCTGTTGATCGGGGGTGTGGCGTACCGCAAAACGGAGG
Organism: Aegilops speltoides; assembly: GCA_021437245.1. Taxonomy (NCBI): domain Eukaryota; kingdom Viridiplantae; phylum Streptophyta; class Magnoliopsida; order Poales; family Poaceae; genus Aegilops; species Aegilops speltoides. The sequence continues at coordinate 420,276,461 of CM038142.1, read as the reverse complement.
AAACAGACTTCTCTTCAACCTCCTACGGTCTAAACGGGGGTCTTATTCATCGAGAGGGGTGTGGCGTACCACAAAACGGGACTCCTCGGGCTACTATTCATCCACCATCTACTGCCTCGCTCTAGCCTCCACGAGCTACTGTTTATCCACCGTCGACCTCCTCCAGCCTCCACATGCGACTGTTCATCCACGACATCTCCCTCCTGCCTCCACCAACTATTGTTCATCCACGGCTCTGTCGGCCTCCACCGCCATCGCTCAACCACCCTCCACGGGCTATCGCTCATTCTGCGCCTCCACCGCCATCGCTCAACCAGCCCTCCACGGGGTCCTGTTCATCCACCCCCAACCGGCTCGATCGGGGTCTTGTTCATCCAGCGACAACGACCTCTACCCCCATGGGATCCTGTTCATCCAGACCCCACTAGGAACTGTTCATCCAACCCCCAACAACACTCACTGTTCATCAAGAGGTAGCAGGTCGACCGGCTTCAGTTAGTAGCAGTAGCAAAGGAATCGCTCGAGCGGGTTCAGTTAATAGACAGGGATTGATCAATCGCTCGGGTTCAGTAACGCGTAGCCAGTGCAATCGCTCGGGCTCAGTAGGCAAACCCCTCGCTCGGGTTTAGTTAGAGCCCAACGCCTCGCACCCACGTGCGTACGTGTACAAGAGAAACGTGCAATCCCTCCGTGCATCGCTCGGCCCCGACCACTCACCGTAACCGGGAACTCCCCAATATTTTCCTCGCCCTCACTTCTACCATGGTTTTTTCCATCATGGACGGCCCAAAGAATGTCATGCAGCTGTGTCTCGGGCCCGCCCAGGATAAAAAGGCCATTTTCTGTCATGATTTTTTGCATAGAAGTAGGAGCCCACCACATCTATGATGATACCGGGTTTTGTCACAATTATCATCATAGAAGTGTCATAAGCATGACAGGAAAAAATCATTCGGCCCAAAATGTCACGGATGTATCTTTTTTTGTAGTGGTTCCAGTTGACACAACACCGTCTCCACCATAGAGCACCCAAACACGCGCAGTAGTAAGGTAACTGCAGTGCCCAAAGCACGAGGACGACCACTCCAAACCCCAACTCAACGCTTAAAGTAGAAGAAGAATTGTTCTACGGCCAGGTTCCTTAGCTATGGTTCATACTCCTTTGCTCTTGCATCAGTGTATTTACTCATATCAACTAATTCAAATTTGAAGGGTGCAATTGAAACTCCAATGGCGTAATAGGTATGTTTTAAACCTGTTTCTTTAACTGATTTGCTATTGTATCTTGCCCTATGTTGATTTTAGTTTCAATTGTATAAACAGTTATGTTCTCATCTCATGCACACTACAAGTGTTGTTAGTATTGTGTAGTTTGTCACACTTATATTCTGTCTATGTTGCTTTTTCTTAAATATATATGATTTGAACTGTGTCTATATCTTGATTTAACAACATAAACTAGAATGATATAGACCATACAATAAACATAGTAGGACAATTTTTTCCTACTACCGGGTGTAGTTACTCCCACTTTTGTTTCATACGTTCTAGGTAGTATCTATCATATCGAAGAATATGTACGCGTAGTATGTAGTATGTAAGAATGTTTAGGTAGTATATATACTATTTTTAGGTAGTATGTAGTATATTTTGAGTATACTCTTTTACGCATAAATACGCATCGTATTTCACAAATATTATAAAAACATGAGTTCAAATGCAATTTTTCACATAACTCGCTTTGGAGTATCTTAGATATAGTATGTGAACATACTAAAATAATAAAGTAATGTATATACTACCACATGGTAGTATATGAGAAATGGGTGTAACTACACCGGTAATAGAATGCATTTTCATATATATATATATATATATATATATATATATATATATATATATATATATATATATATATATATATATATATATATATATAACACTTGCATTTTGTATGTTGTATGTAGTATCTATCGAAACCTAAAGTATGCGTGTAGTATGTAGTATATAATAATGATTAGATAGTATATATACTAATTTTAGGTAGTATATACCATGTTTTGAGTGTGCTCTTTTTACATATAAATATGTACGTATTTCACAAATATAACAAAAAATATGGGCTCATATGTAATTTTTTCAGTAACTTGCTTTGAAATATCTTAGATATAGTATATGAACATATTTAAAATAATAAAATAGTATATATAGTACCACATGGTAGTATATGAGATATGTGGGGTAACTACCACCGGGTGGTTGGATGGATTTTCCCTATGTAGGGAAAATGCATCCTACTACCGGGTGTAGCTACACCCATTTCTCATCTATGTGGTAGTATATATATACTACTTTATCATATTTAGTATGTTCATATACTATATATAAGATACTCCAAAGCGAGTTATGTGAAAAAATTGCATGTGAGCCCATGTTTTTATCATATTTCTGAAAATACGTACACATTTGTATGTAAAAGAAGTATGCTAAAAATATACTACATACTACCTAAAAATAGTATATATACTACCTAAATATTCTTACATACTATATACTACGCATACATACACTGCAATATGGTAGATACTACCTAAAACGTACAAAATAAAAATGGGTGTAACTACACCCGGTAGTAGGAAAAATTAGTCCCTATGTATATATATGTTTGTTTCATCCTGTTATCCTGACCACTTTACTACTGAACTGGTTTACCAAAATGAGTTTCATATACAACATGTTAAACCTGTGATGTGTCTGCTTGTTTCTCTTCTAGAATGTCGACAAAATATTGGAGAAGAGTACCCCATTATGTAATGGTAAAGGAAGTAATGTACATAAGGTTCAAGATAGTGAGACATCCCTGTTGGTCTCTAAGAAAGCTGATAAAAACTATCTTGAAGGCAGTGAGACAATCCCAAAGTCATGTCTTGATGTAGTGTTCGTGTTACTGGCCACTACTACTGGCACAAGCTCTGTGAACTCATTGCCTAAATTAGTTCGGCTTCTTGAGTCTCAACTACTATTTGAAAGACATCGTTCAGATGTGCTGCGAAAAGAAGCCGAAGGACTAAGGAAGTCCTTGCAGAATTAGATGCATACATTCTGGTGCAACAGCAAGAGTTGGAGGATTTAAGCACCAAACAAGAGAAAGCTAATAAGCTTGCTAAGCTTCCTTCCAGCATGGTGGGTACCCAGGATATTGTTTCTTGAGATCTTCTGAAGTGGTTTCAGTTCTAGACTTGTTTTGCTGCAGCGTTTATTACTGGTGGCCAACATTGACGCCTATGTATGTAATATGCTGCTTTGTTCCCTATATTTGCACTGGTGGCGAACTTTGATGCTCAGTGGATGTAATCTGTGTAATCGCCATAATATCCTAGCATTGCTTGCTTATATATTTTCTTACAGTGTTGTTTATTTGGTTGCTTGTAGTACTGCGGTTCTTTTTCCTTGGTTTCCTAGTGGCTGCAATACCAATGGTCCACATATGGGCCATTGTAACCATGGCCCTCCTATCGGCCGTAGGATCCATGGTCCTCCTGCGAGCCGTAGGATCCATGGTCCTCCTGTGAGCCGTAGGATCCATGGGCCTCTTACGGGTCGATGGATTCATGGGCCTCTTATGGGTCATAGGATCCATGGGCCTCTTACGGGTTGTAGGATCCATACTGATCGTGGACAAAGTTGGAACACGATTTGGGCCATAAACAGGCCAGAATCAGAACCGTCTGTTTATGGGCTCATGCCATAATGGGCCGTTAACAGACCTTAAGACATCACAGGCTTAATTCTATCAACATGCATAATGGGCCGTTAATGGGCTGTAATACATGATAGGATGAATAAGGCCCAAAGGGTTAACGGGGCATAGATGGGCCGACTGTAACCACGAGCCTAATTTGGCCAATTAGTGGAACAGGCCAGTAACGTACCGTAAGTAATCTAGAGCTGAAAATGAGCACGAGAATATATGGGCCTTAGAAGGCCGAAAGATAACACGAGCTGGAAGTTTACTGTTTATTATGGGCCAGGGTCACCACGGGCCGTTAAAGGGCCCAAAGATACAAAAGGCCCATTATGGTCTGAAAGACATCATGGGCCATACATGGGCCCAAAGTGACAAGGGGCTGGAATTTATTAGACTGCCCACATGACGCTAATTGGCCGAATTCAAAAAACCATAATGGGGTGTGAGTTAATGGGGCATAAATGGGCTATACGCGAACATGCCGTTAACAGGCTTTTGACAGGCCGACTCGTTAACTTTTGACCAAGTCAAACGGGACGGCCTGTTTAACCTAAATGTTCTACTGTTGGACCGTGCCATGTGTTGGCGTATCATAGGCGCCTCCTATCAATTGGATGGTTGACATCAGCCCAACACGGCGCTGGCACGTGGTTCCTTCGGCCAATGAGAATTTTACACGTAGAAAATCACAATTGGCCACTACTAGGAAATACCTTATAGATAGATAATTAGCAGTAGCGAGGGGTAAAAGCCCCATGCTACTACTACTTAGTAGTAGCGCGGGCAAAAATGATCATCACCCTGCACCTGGGATGGACCATAGTAGTAGCGCGGGGTACAAAAACCGCGCTACTAATAAGTTGACAGTAATAACGTTGGTATACCACCGCTCGCTACTACTATGGATAGACGGGGTGCGCTAGTGCCCGGCGCTACAACTAATCCGCATGCTCGAGTCCCCCTCCCTTTCCTCCCACGCCCCACCAAATCTTTCCAACGCTGCCGCTCCTCCCAATCCTGCCGCCATGCCTCCTCCGCCCCCAAACGACGGCGACAGGGACATCCAAAGATAAATATTTTTTTCTGGCTATTCCACCCTGCATCCTTCTCTTCCTCTCCACGCCTCCTCCTTCCTCCCCCCACCACTCGCGGTCACCTCTCCCGACAGATCTAGTGCCAGGGTTGCGGCGCCGGCGGATGGGGGAGCGGAGACGTGCGGGGGGATGGGTCGATACGTGCCTAGTGGGCGAAAGGGAGGATGGGGAATCCGCGCGGCGGCCTCGACGAGCAGATCGAGCAGCTCCCGCATCGCAAGCCCCTCGTCGAGCTCGAGGTGCCACTCGTGTCTCCTTCTCCTACTGACTATTTTGATTCCTGGGTGCTTGATTTTGCATGTTTCTGGGGCGGGTCAGTGTGGATTTTGGCGGATCCGCGGTGAAAGGATCGATATGGTTGACTAGAGGGGGGGTGAATAGGCAACTAACAATTTTTAAGCTTTTCTTTACCAAATTAAACTTCGCAACAAATAGGTTGTCTAGATGTGCAACTAAGTGAGCAACCTATATGATGCAATACCAACTAGCACATAAGCAAGCAAGGGATACAACACAAGTAGGCTTGCAAAAGTAAAGGCACGAAATAACCAAGAGTGGAGCCGGTGGAGACGAGGATGTGTTACCGAAGTTCCTTCCTTTTAAAGGGAAGTACGTCTCCATCAGAGCAGTGTGGAGGCACAATGCTCCCCAAGAAGCCACTAGGGCCACCGTATTCTCCTCACGCCCTCACACAATGCAATATGTCGTGATTCCACTATTGGTGCCCTTGAAGGCGGCGACCGAACCTTTACAAACAAGGTTGGGGCAATCTCCACAACAATTGGAGGCTCCCAACAACACCACGAAGCTTCACCACAATGGAGTATGGCTTCGAGGTGACCTCAACCGTCTAGGGTGCTCAAACACCCAAGAGTAACAAGATCCGCTAGGGATAAGTGGGGGGAATCGAATATCTCGTGGTGGAAGTGTAGATCGGGCCCTTGTCACCCAATCCCAAGCAAATCAACAAGTTTGATTGGCTAGGGAGAGAGATCGGGTGAAAATGGAGCTTAGAGCAACAATGGAGCTTAGAGGTGGAAGAGGTAGTCAACTAGAGGTAGGAGACGCCCCTTTTATACTCGTGGAAGAGATCCAACCGTTATCCTCAAGTTCAGCCTGCGACACGCGGTACTACCGCTCCAGGGGCGCGGTACTACCGTGGCGGACCACGGTACTTCCGTGGCAGCAGCAGAGGCCGGGACTTGCTCGACTTGGTGCAATATTATCGCTATGCGGTACTACCGCTCCCCCTTGCGGTACTACCGCAAGGCAGGAAAGTCATTGCCTACGAAGAGCGCGGATGAAATAAAATACATCTGTGCCTACTTCCGCTGAAAATGAGACAAAGGCGAATCCGACGCGGTACTATCACAAGACGAGGCGCTGGTATTACCGCTGAGGCGCAGATGTAAAAATTACATCCGCTCCTACTACCGTGGCCGCGGTAATAGGTAGGAGGGCCACGGTACTACAACTCTCGGGAGCGGTACTACCAGGCTCATGTACTACCATGCTGGACAAGCGGTACTACCGTGGGGGCGCGGATGTAAAAAATTACATCTGCCCCTACTACCGTACCGGAGCGGCACTAGGCCTGGGAGCCATGGTACTAAGGCTCCATAGGAGCGGTACTACCGTGACCCACAGCGGTACTACCGCTGGTGCTTGCGGTACTACCGCAAGCACAGTAGTATCCGTCAGATTTAGGCACAACTAGGATAACGAAGAGATGCTCCAAAGTGCAAGGGAAGGTAGGACAAGTGTACGTGTTGATTCCACCCAAACCTTTCCGACGCAGACCCCCTCTTAATAGTACGGCTCTCCTACGACTCAAATCCACCAAAGAGAAATGTAGAACAACGCCGACTTCAATAGTCTCCGAGGGGCACTGAATCGTCTCGTGCCTAGTGATGAAGTATCTGAGAAACTCAAGGCACACGATTAGTCCGCAAAAGCATCGTAATCAATCACCAAAACACCTAAGGGATAAATATGCCCTTACAATCTCCCCCTTTTTGGTGGATTGATGACAACACGGGATTTGCACATAGATAAGATAATTTTGAGCAAGGGCAAATCCCACCTCTCTAAAATATAGACGGGCTCCCCCTAGATGTTTGCAATCTAGATGAATGCTTTGGACTGCATAGCACACAAACTAGGATCAACACTCCCCCTATATTTTAGAGACCAAGGCACGATAATTAACATCGAAGTAGAGCATAGCATAAAGATAGCACAATATATCACAAGCTCGCTAGGATAGATAGAGTGCATATGTCTTACACCATAAGAAGTAAAGCAACTGAGGTTCAAACGAGAAAGCAGCAAATAGTTCAACCGAGAAAGCAGCAAACACACCGACACACGAAAGACGACACACACGACTCGCAAATCCCTACACTCTCTCCCCCTTTGGCATCGAGACGCCAAAAAGGCAGAGAGGACACCTACACACAAGAGGTGGCTCAAGCAGGGAACTCGTCCCAACCCTCTCCGTCGGTCTCCTCGGCAGCAGGGATGGTCTCCTCGACATCCTCCTCAGAATTAGTCCACCTGATGCCTTGCTTCTCCATCCACTCAGCCTCTGGAGTGATGCGCTCCTCAGACCCGCTAGACACATCCTCACCATAGAGCTGCAAGATCTTCTTGTCCCTGCGACGACTCTCCTTGGACGCCACGTGAGTCCTGTACTGCCCCTTGGCTTGCATGCAGAAAAGAGTCTTCATCTTGCCCTTCAGCTTCTTGGCCCACGATGGCATAGAGGAACTCTGGGAAGGCCTAGTAGCCCTCAGCAACATCCTCGGCGCCAGCATCCTCCTCATCAACAGCAGCCCTAGCAGCAGACGCCTCGGCACGAGTAGTGGTGTTGGCCCAGTTGGGTTTGACACGCAGACAGATGGGATCATGGCGAATCCAGTCTGGAGCAAGGAACTCCTCACCAAGGAACACCTTCTCCCAAGTCTTCGAGATCAGCAGAAACAGATAGGGGCCATAGATAGGCACCTTGCGGTTGAACACTGCAAACCAAAGCTCACACCACATGATGTGTGAGATATCAAGTGGCTGAGACTGAGACAAACGAGCCTCCTCGCAAATGAGCATCATATCCACCATATAGGCATGAACCTTGTTGAAAGGATCGATATGGTTGACTAGAGGGGGGGTGAATAGGCAACTAACATTTTTTAAGCTTTTCTTTACCAAATTAAACTTTGCAACAAATAGGTTGTCTAGATATGCAACTAAGTGAGCAGCCTATATGATGCAATAACAACTAGCACGCAAGCAAACAAGAGATGTAACAATAAGTAAGCTTGCGAAAGTAAAGGCACGAAATAACCAAGAGTGGAGACGGTGAAGACGAGGATGTGTTACCGGAGTTCCTTCCTTTTGAGGGGAAGTACGTCTCCGTTAGAGCGGTGTGGAGGCACAATGCTCCCCAAGAAGCCACTAGGGCCACCGTATTCTCCTCACGCCCTCACACGATGCGAGATGCCGTGATTCCACTATTGGTGCCCTTGAAGGCGGCGACCGAACCTTTACAAGCAAGGTTGGGGCTGTCTCCACAACACTCGGAGGCTCCCAACAACAACAACAACAACAACAACATGAAGCTTCACCACGATGGAGTATGGCTTCGAGGTGACCTCAACCGTCTAGGGTGCTCAACACCCAAGAGTAACAAGATCCGCAAGGGATAAGTGGGGGAAATCAAATTTCTCTTGGTGGAAGTGTAGATCTGGGCCTTCTCAACCAATCCCGAGCAAATCAACAAGTTTGATTGGCTAGGGAGAGAGATCGGGCGAAAATGGAGCTTTGAGCAACAATGGAGTTTTTAGGGAAAGAGGTGGTTCAAAAAGGAAGAAGAAGACCCCTTTATATAGTGGGGGAACACATCCAACCGTTACCCCATCGAGCAGCTCAAGACAGAGCGGTACATCATTGGGAAGGAGGTACTACCGCCGAGAGCTGCATCGCCGCTCCCTCCTCAGCGGTACTACCGCGCTAAGGGGAAACCCAGGCCACTGGCCCTAGAGCGATACTACCGCGGAGTAGGAGCGGTACTACCGCTCAGGGCGGTACTACCGCTTCCACTACCGCTGGTAGTGCCGCAAAACCCAATACGAGAAAACATCGTCCCGAATCGAGGCGGTAGCAGGCGTGGTACTACGACGGTACTACGGCCGAGCCCCCCCGAGCGGTACTACCGCTCGATGGAGCGGTACTACCGCTGAGAGCGGTACTACCGCTCGGCAGAGCGGTACTACCGCTGTGGGGCTTCGGCGGTACTACTGCTGTAGATCGCGGTACTACCGCACCGCAGAGACGAAGAGGAACCGGAGAGAAGAGCAGCTCCAAAGATGCGAAGGGAAAGCGACGGGTGTGTGAGGGATGTGTACGTGTTGATTCCACCCAGTCTTACCAAAGCGGATCCCCTCTTAATAGTACGGTGACTCCTACGGAACTAGTCCACCAACAACGAAACGCAGGAGTAACACCGTCTTGAGTAAAAGAACCCGAGGGGAGGAAATCGTCTCGTGCCAATAAATGCTTCTCTGAAAGAACTTAACGCACACGATTAGTCCGCATAAGCATTGTCATCAATCACCAAAACCACTGGGGAATGAATATGCCCTTACAATCTCCCCCTTTTTGGTGGATTGATGACAACACAGGATTTGCATAGGCATGATATATGAAAGCATACAAACCCCACGGTCAATGTAGATGGGCTCCCCCTAGATGTGTGCTGGTTTAGATAAGTGCTTTGGACTGCACAGAACACATACTAGGAAAAAGGCTCCCCCTACATGTTAGAGACCGATAAACTAAGCATGGTGAATGAGAGCAGCATAGATGATATAACAAGATAAGAACGCAACTCATGAGCTAGATAGACATAGATAAAGTTACTGAAAAGGAAGGTAGCATATGTCTTACACCATATGACTCGTACTCGCGAACACGAACTTAAGTCTCACAGACAAACCGACCAAAGCAAATGCGAGCAAAACACGACAAGACACGGATAAGAGACGACAAAGACACACTCGCAAATCCCTAAACTCTCTCCCCCTTTGGCATCGAGACATCAAAAAGGAAAGAGAGTGTTGCTATGGCTCCAGGTGAGAGACACACGCATTAGAGCCCAGCAGAATCATCGGCACCACCGTCGTCAGTCTGGAAGTGCTCGGCCTCAGAATCAGTCCACGGGCAGTGCTGCTGAATCCACTCCTCCTCCTCAGTAAGCTGGTCCTCAGATCCACTCTTGACAGTAGCACCCAACTGACGCATGAGCTCCTTGTGACGACCGCGGGCCTTCTTCTCAGCCACATGAGTCATGTACTGGCCATGAGCCTCCATGCAGAACAGCTTCTTCATCTTAGATTTGAGCTTAGCCCACGAGGGCTCGCCACGAAGGTATGTAGTCATCATCCTCATCATCATCAGCAGCAGGCTCCTCCTCGATCTCCATGGCAGCAAGCAGCATTTAAGGACCTCCAGCCTTAGGGGCGGAGTGCCCGTGTGATCCTTCTTCCTCAGACGCTTGACATCGTGAGAGATCAACTCTCCACACTCCAGAGGCACCATAGGGTATACATGATCCCAAGCCTTCTCAATGAGTAACATGATGAATGGACCATAGATCGGGCACTTACGCTCAGAGATAGCAGACAGCAGCTCAGACCACATAACATGAGAGATATCCAAAGACTCTCCGGTGGGATTTTCCTTCTCACGCCTGGCGTAATGTAGCATATCCACAAGATAAGAGTGAACCTGGTCCAAATTCCCAATGCGAGGGAAAAGAGTCTCTCTGAAGATGCGGTGAAGGATATCCAGATAGGCAGGCAGCTCATAGGTTTCCTTGTGTGTCTCCGGGTTGACCTTCAGAGTGCAGTAGGGCCAGAGAGCTTGCTTGTGGGTGCAATGGGTGCGGGCGTGAGGTCGAAAGCCAACTGGGGACTCAAGCCCTAGATCTTGCACCCCAATCGGCTGCATGAACGCTTTCCACTTGACAGAGAGCAGTTTGCCATTGGTCATCCAGGTGAGAGTCCTGCCTTCATCAGTCCCAAGGTGAACCGTGGCATAGAATTGGGCCACAATATCAGCATCAAAGTCCTTGTTGAATTTCAGAATCTCAAGAATGTTCAGTTGAGTGCACATCTGAAGTGCTTCACCAAAGTAGTCCGGATCTTGCTCCATATGATCGATGTCGATGGAGTGCACGTTGACATAGAAGTTCTTCTTTGCCTTGATGACATCGAAGAAGATAGCAAACTGAAACCTGTTCCAGAAGGGATGGTTGACCAAAGTGGGGTCTTGGTCAGCATCATATGGGTTGCGGCGGCGCCTTGCCCAGAACTCTTTTGGCAGCATTTCTGGCACTGTCTTGCCGGGCTTTGGCTTGACTCCTCGCTTCTTATGGAGTTGAGGTGGAGGTGGAGGTGGAGGTGGAGCACTTGAGGATCCTCCGGCAGGCTCGGTAGTATGGTAGCGCTTGGACGTAGCTCGTCCGGGATTGACACGACGAGCCGGATGCTCAGGAACCTCATCACCTGGAACCACACAGCAGAACACGCAAACAACCAGAAAGCACAAGAATAAGCCACAAAACACGAGCAAAAGATCACTGAAAGGCAGAAATACAGTGGAACTTGGTGAAGGGCGGTAGTACCGTGATCTAATAGCGGTAGTACCGCCGTGAGCGGTAGTACCGCTCCACTTAGAGCGGTAGTACCGCTCCAAGCGGTAGTACCGCCCTGGTGGGCGGTAGTACCGCTCGGGGCGGGGAAACCGCAGTTTCCTACTACCGTGGTCAGATCCGGCACTACCGTCCAACCAAATTCAAATATACTCTAGCCAAACTTCAATCCATATTGCCTAGAAGCATTCTCCATCCAACTCAAGCCTAGATTTGGCCAAAAATCTAGAGATGCAATCGCTACTGCCCCTAAGATGCTAGATTGGAAACCTAGACAAAAAGAACAAGAGAACAGGGATAGTACCAGCATCCATGGCAAGAGGATGAGGTGGGGATCGTTTCCACCGAGCGGAATGGAGAGGGACGGCCCGGAGAGAGAGATCCGCCGGAGCCCTCCCGCGGCGCCGGTTGCTGCAGAGAGAGACGAACAGGCGTGGGAGCGAGCGAATGGGTATGGGGGAGAAGAAACTCCCCCTGCCCCGATATAACCCCCACCCCGCGCCTCTCAGCGGTAGTACCGCGCTGGCGGGCGGTAGTACCGCTTGGAGCGGTAGTACCGCTCGCCAGCGGCGGTAGTACCGCCAGCAACCGAAAACTGCCTCTAGACCCCAAAAACGCACAAAAGACACGAGTATGCAAAGATCAACAAGATGACAAAAACACGAGTGACGAAACGGAACCCACGCCTTCACGACAACAAAACAAGAGAAAATGAAACGGGCTCTGGCCTCACTCAAGAGAGGGCGGTGGCCGGAGCCACCTATGTTTGAGTCAATTGGTATGGCACCGCGAAGAATTATCCTTGGGTCCATGACCAAAACTCGTCTTTGAAGCACAAGTACCATCAAAAATGGCTAATGTGAAAGAGTTGATCATTTTATGCATAATGGGGGAAGGGAGAGTTCATTGAGAGAACAACACTCCCCCTATGTCCATGCCTACATCTAAACTAGACAACAAGTTGAGTGTGGTGGGGGGTGCACGGGTTCAAGTCACATTGCTCAAATCGATGATATTTAGCTCATGCCTTAACTCGCGAAATCTTGCTTCATCCAATGGCTTCGTGAAAATATCCGCAAGGTTATCATGAGTGTTGACATACTTGAGCTCGATCTCCCTCGCCTAATGTGATCCCGGATGAAGTGATACCGAATCTCAATGTGCTTTGTCTTGAAGTGTTGCACGGGTTGAGAGAAATCTTGATGGCACTTTCATTGTCACACCAAAGAGGCACTTTGTCACAAATGACACATACTCCTTTAAAGTTTGCCTCTTCCATAGAAGTTGAGCACAACAACTACCGCCGCCACATACTCGCCCGGTGGACGAGAGAGACATGCAACTTTGCTTCTTGGAAGACCAACTTACCAAAGAGCAACCAAGAAATTGGCACCTCCGAAGTGGACTTCCTATCCACTTTGTTCCCGCATAATCGAACTGTGAAACCTTCAAGCTTGAAGTTTGCTCCTCTTGGGTACCATAAGCCAAAGTTTGGGGTATGAGCCAAATATCGAAGATTCGCTTGACCGCCACAAAGTGACTTTCTTTTGGTGCGGCTTGAAAACATGCACACATCCCCACACTCAACATGATATCCGCCTAGATGCACAAAGGTAAAGCAAGGATCCAATCATGGAGCGATATACCTTTTGATCCACCGCTTACCATTCGGATCGATGTCAAGTTGGCACTTGGTAGGCATTGGTGTAGTAGCCGCTTGACATCACTTAGTTTGAATCTTTTAAGCATGTCTTGAGTATATTTGGCTTGGTTGATGAAGGTTCCTTCTCTTCTTTGCTTGATGTCGAAACCAAGGAAGAACTTCAACTCTCCCATCGAAGACATCTTAAACTTGGAGGTCATGAGAGCGGCAAATTCTTCATTGAAAGCTTTGTTAGGGAACCAAAGATAATATCATCAACATATAGTTGGCATACAAACAGCTCCCGTTGACCTTCTTAGTAAAAAGAGTGGGGTCGATTAGCCCTACTTCAAAACCACGATCTTGTAGCAACTCGGTAAGGTGGTCATACCACGACGTGGGGCTTGTTTAAGGCCATAGAGTGCCTTATCGAGTTGATACACATGATCCGGAAAGTAGGGATCCTCGAACCCGGGGTTGCTTGACATAGACCAACTCATTAATGGGACCATTAAGAAAAGCACTTTTCACATCCATTTGTTGCAACTTAAAGTTGTGATGGGAAGCATAAGCAATCAACAAACGAATAGATTCAAGACGAGCAACGGGAGCGAAGGTTTCACCGTAGTCGATACCCTCGACTTGGGAGTAGCCTTGTGCTACCAATCTTGCCTTGTTGCGAATGATGTTCCCATGGACATCTTGCTTGTTCTTGAAGATCCACTTGGTCCCAATGACATTGTGGTTCCCGGATGGTCTTGGGACCAATCTCCACACCTTGTTGTACTCGAAGTTGTTGAGTTCTTCATGCATGGCATTGAGCCAATCCGGGTCTTCGAGCGCCTCATAGACCTTTTGGGGTTCAACACAAGAGACAAACGCGTGATGTTCACAATAGTTTGCCAATTGTCTACGAGTGCTTACCCCTTTACGTAGGCTTCCAACCACATTTTCCATGAGATGGCCTTGGTTGGTGAGCTTGGAAGCAATCTTCGCGGCACGATGCTCTAATTCCTCCTCGGGTGTGGAAAGAGGAGGGTTGACTTGATGATCTTGAGCGCCGTCTTGAGTTTGTTCTTGATCTTGAGGTTGATCTTGATCTTGAACTAGCTCGAGGGGGAGAACTTGACCTTGGGCATCATTTAGAGCTTCACCACCATCTTGAGGTTGATCTTGCCCTTGGTCTTGTTCCCGAGGATGAGGGCCTTCACTTTGTTCTTCGGAAGTGTGTGGGTCTTGGGGAGGTGATGGCTCCACTTGAGTGGAGCATTGTCCTTCTCCTTCGGCCCCAAGGGGTTCCTCAATGGGTAGAATTTGACCAATACCCATTCTTCGTATGGCTTGGGGAGGAATTTCATCACCTACATCACAAGTACCACTTTGCTCCACTTGGGAGCCGTTATTTTCATCAAACTCACGTTACATCGTCTCCTCAATGAGTCCGTGGACTTGTTGAGGACACGGTAAGCATGAGAGTTTGTAGCATAACCAACAAATATGCCCTCATGAGCTCTAGCTTCAAATTTAGACAACCGAACACCTTTCTTGAGAATGAAACACTTACAACCGAACACCCGGAAGTACTTGAGGTTGGGCTTGTTGCCGGTGAGGATCTCATAAGGAGTCTTGTTCAAGCCTTTGCGAAGATAGAGCCGATTGGATGCATGACATGCTGTGTTGATGGCTTCGGCCCAAAAGTTGTATGGAGACTTGAACTCCGCCATCATGGTCCTTGCCGCATCCATCAACGTCCGGTTCTTCCTCTCCGCAACACCATTTTGTTGAGGGGTATAAGGTGCCGCATATTGATGCTTGATCCCTCGTCACAAAGAAACTCATCCAAGGTGTAGTTCTTGAACTCGTGCCGTTGTCGCTTCTTATTGTCAAGATCTTTGCATCATGTTGACGTTGAGCTTCATTTGCAAAGTTGATGACGGTTTGTTGGGTCTCACTCTTCCTCTTGAAGAAGTATACCCAAGTGTATCTTGAATAATCATCCACAATCACCAAGCAATACTTTCTTCCTCCAAGACTATCAAAGATGGAGGCCCAAAGAGATCCATGTGAAGGAGCTCCAAGGGTCTCTTCGAGTAGATGATGGTTGAGGGAGGGTGAGCCTTTCATGAAACTTTCCTTCGATACAAGCATCGCACGCACGATCTTTGGCAAAACTCACATTTGTTAGTCCACGAACATGGTCCCCTTGAGGAGACTTTGCAAAGATCTCATATTGACGGCTAAACGGCGATGCCAAAGCCATCCCACATCAACTTTAGCCATTAGGCATGTCGCGGTCTTAGTGGGTTGCTCAAAAGTTAACCACATAGAGACCGTTTCTACATGCCCAACAAAGGCTACTTTAAGAGTCTTGCTCCACAAGAGGGCCACGGTATCAATATCAAAGAATGTGGCAAAGCCCATGAGTGCAAGTTGACGAATGGAAAGTAAATTGAATGCAAGGGACTCAACAAGCATGACTTTCTCGATCATTAGATCATGAGAAATGACAACCTTGCCGAGGCCCAATACCTTAGAATGTGATGCATCACCCCACTCGACATTGGTGGGCATAGATGGAATCTCTTGCACATCCACCACCAAGTCCTTGCTCCCGGTCATATGATTTGTTGCTCCACTATCGAGCAACCATGATCCCCCACCGGAAGCAAACACCTACACGAGATCAATGCTTGGTTTTAGGTACCCATTTAGTAATGGGTCCTTTGATGTTAGTAACAAGGGCCTTGGGAACCCAAATAGACCATTCAATGTACTCAAAAGGAGAACCAACAAATTTAGCATAAACATGTCCATCACTAGCACGGCACAACACATATGAAGGGTTAAAGTCGCCGGCTTTGTTTGAGGAAACGTTCTTGCCCTTTTGGACATCAACTTCCTTCACTTTCTCCTTCTTCTTCTTGGAAGCTCCGTCTCCCTCTTTCACAAATGTTTGTTTGAGGGGAGTAGGACGATTGGCCTTGTTGTTCTTCTTCTTCTTGCTCTTGGACTTGGGTGCAAACCCAATTCCTTCTTGCTCACAACTTCCTTTTGATTGCTCAAAAGGTCGTTGAGGTTTTTCTCACCTTGAATGCAAGTCACAAGGCCCTTCTCAAGTTGATCCTTCAACTTAGCATTTTCCTCCACAAGATGCACATGCTCACAACAAGGGTTAGTAGCACATGCATTATCAATTAATACCATATGAGGAAAGGTGGCTTTTTCCTTGATTAGCTTAACTTGGAGTTGAGCATGAGACTCTTTGAGGCTAGCATGAGTACCCTTTAAGACCTTGTGGGCCTTGTCAAGTATCTCAAACTCCTCTTTGAGTCTAGCATGATCAACCCCAAGTTTAGCCTTCTCGGAGGTTAGCACACGAGACATGACAAGAGCATGATCAAGATCTTTCCTTAACTTAGCATGGGCATCATTGTGTGACTCCTCAAGAGTCAAACGATGCACACGCTCTTCCTCAAGAGCATTAGAGAGATCCGATATCTCATCGGCATAGTCACGACTATGACTTTCCATCTTGGAGATGGTTTCTTCGTGAGCCTCGATCATGTCATTGGCCTCACCAAGTTGTTCTAAGAGAGCAACAAAGTGCTTCTTGGACTTTCCCTTGAGCTTACTCATGAAGGACTCAAATTCATTCACTTCCTCATTAGAGTTAACATGTCCATCAATGCAATCCTCCATGGAGGGATTAGTAATGATGGTGGTTGTGATGTTGTGGGTTACCTTGTTTGAAGCCTTCGCCATGAGGCATCTAGCGGTGATGTTTTCGTTGGGTGATTCGAAGAGAGACACCCGAGGAGTAGCAATGGCAATGGATGCCATGGCCGTTGCTTCTTCATTCTCATCATCATCGTCATCCTCTTGGTATTCTTCTTGAACCACCAACCCACGAGTGGGAGTCTTCTTTGCGAAGTTGTTCTTGTTGGGGACGGACTTGGCTTTGTCTTTCCTAATGAACTTGCCACCATTGTCTTCCCGCTTCTCATAAGGACAATCCGCAACGAAATGGCTCACATTGCCACAGTTGAAGCAAGTTCTAACTCGTTGCTTGCCCTTGACGCCACTTGAGTTGTTCTTGTTGAAGTTGGGTCTTGAGCTCTTCTTGCTCCAAAATTGTCTTGAAGCAAGGGCCATGTGCTCATGGTAGTCGAACTTGGTGTCTTCGGGGTTGCTTTCCTCATCTTCCCCTTCTTCCTCTTCTTCGACAATGACCTTGGCCTTCAAGGCAAGGTTAGGCTTCTTAGCTCTTTGAGAACGGAGCACCGCATTTTCGGCGGTCTTGTCCAAGATACTCATTGCAACGAACTCATCCAACACTTCACTTGAGGTCATGGTGTGGAAGTCCGGTCGTTGACGAATGACGGAGGACATGGCTTTGTTGTAGGGCATCATGGCCTTGAGGAACTTTCGCTGATCCAATTGTCATCCGTGTCCTTGCTTCCATGATCTCAAGTGCCACCGCGAGTTTGGTCACTCTTCGAAAGAGCTCACGAGGTTCTTCATCTTCTTTCATTGCAAACTCGTCAGCTTCATCTTGCACCACTTCATAGTTGGACCGTTGAATGCTAGCACTTCCATGATAGAGGCCCTCAACACATTTCCATGCTTCTTTAGCCACGACATGGGGTCGAAGGTGAGGGAGATCTTCGGGAAGAATTGCATCTTGAATGATGAAGAGAGCACTCTCATTGAATTGATTGTCCACGGCTTCTCGAGGGGTGAAGTTGCTTGGGTCATGAGGATAAAAACCTTCTTCAATGACTCTCCAAAGGTTAGTGTTCACATGCTTCAAATGACGCTTAAAGCGATAGACCCAATTATCAAAAGCTACACCTTTTTCATACTTAGGAGGTGGACCGGCATGATTCAAATGAGTGGAGGGGATTGGCCCTCCATAGACCGGGGGTTCCACATGGGCAAAGATGTCGGTGCCATTTCTACCACTAGTAGAAGGACTCTTTTCATTGTTAGCTTCCCCCTTATCGGAGAAAGCATCTGTCACCTTGTTAGTGGGTTCACCCACTTTCATAGGTGCGGTAGATAGTTTAAGTCCCTCTAAGAAATCATTAAACATGCTTTTAACCTCGGCCGTCATGGAGGTTTTCAATGTGTCCAAAGCCACATTGAACTCCTCACGAGACCGAGGTTCCCCTTCGTCGAAGATGATATGGGATTCACACCGGAGTGTTCCTCCACACCATCGTTGGTGTCAACCATACTCTTCGGACGATAAAGTCCTTAATAAAGAGACGAGGCTCTGATACCAATTGAAAGGATCGATATGGTTGACTAGAGGGGGGGTGAATAGGCAACTAACAATTTTTTAAGCTTTTCTTTACCAAATTTAACTTTGCAACAAATAGGTTGTCTAGATATGCAACTAAGTGAGCAGCCTATATGATGCAATAACAACTAGCACGCAAGCAAACAAGAGATGTAACAATAAGTAAGCTTGCGAAAGTAAAGGCACGAAATAACCAAGAGTGGAGACGATGAAGACGAGGATGTGTTACCGGCGTTCCTTCCTTTTGAGGGGAAGTACGTCTCCGTTAGAGCGGTGTGGAGGCACAATGCTCCCCAAGAAGCCACTAGGGCCACCGTATTCTCCTCATGCCCTCACACGATGCGAGATGCCGTGATTCCACTATTGGTGCCCTTGAAGGCGGCGACCGAACCTTTACAAGCAAGGTTGGGGCTATCTCCACAACACTCGGAGGCTCCCAACAACAACAACAACACCACGAAGCTTCACCACGATGGAGTATGGCTTCGAGGTGACTTCAACCGTCTAGGGTGCTCAACACCCAAGAGTAACAAGATCCGCAAGGGATAAGTGGGGGAAATCAAATTTATCTTGGTGGAAGTGTAGATCTGGGCCTTCTCAACCAATCCCGAGCAAATCAACAAGTTTGATTGGCTAGGGAGAGAGATCGGGCGAAAATGGAGCTTTGAGCAACAATGGAGCTTTTAGGGAAAGAGGTGGTTCAACAAGGAAGAAGAAGACCCCTTTATATAGTGGGGGAACACATCCAACCGTTACCCCACTGAGCAGCCCCGCACAGAGCGGTACTACCGCTGGGGAAGGGAGGTACTACCGCTGAGAGCGGTACTGCCGCTCCCTCCTCAGCGGTACTACCACGCTAAGGGGAAACCCAGGCCACTGGCCCCAGAGCGATACTACCGCGGAGTAGGAGCGGTACTACCGCTCAGGGCGGTACTACCGCTTCCACTACCGCTGGTAGTGCCGCAAAACCCAATACGAGAAAACATCGTCCCGAATCGAGGCGGTAGCAGGCGCGGTACTACGGCGGTACTACGGCCGAGCCCCCCCGAGCGGTACTACCGCTCGACGGAGCGGTACTACCGCTCGGCAGAGCGGTACTACCGCTGTGGGGCTTCGGCGGTACT
Source organism: Aegilops speltoides (assembly GCA_021437245.1). Taxonomy (NCBI): domain Eukaryota; kingdom Viridiplantae; phylum Streptophyta; class Magnoliopsida; order Poales; family Poaceae; genus Aegilops; species Aegilops speltoides. The sequence continues at coordinate 420,256,842 of CM038142.1, read as the reverse complement.
ATCGTCAGAGATCGCGGTACTACTACCGCACAGACGAAGAGGGAACCGGGAGAGAAGAGCAGCTCCAAAGATGCGAAGTGAAAGCGACGGGTGTGTGAGCGATGTGTACGTGTTGATTCCACCCAGTCTTACCAAAGCGGATCCCCTCTTAATAGTACGGTGACTCCTACGGAACTAGTCCACCAACAACGAAACGCAGGAGTAACACCGTCTTGAGTAAAAACCCCGAGGGGAGGAAATCGTCTCGTGCCAATAAATGCTTCTCTGAAAGAACTTAACGCACACGATTAGTCCGCATAAGCGTTGTCATCAATCACCAAAACCACTGGGGAATGAATATGCCCTTACACTTGTCTTTGTCACCAATGCGAGGGAACAAGGAGTTGCGAAAGATGCAATACATGATATCCAGAAAAGAGTTGAGCACCAACGCTGTCTTGCCATTGGCGAGCGCCTTCTCAACCATGAATGGTGCAAGCTTGTCCTTGTTGGGAGACTCGGCATTGGCATGGGTGCGAACACCCACTGGAGTGTCGAGCCCATCATCAGGAACCTGGAGCAAATCCATGAACTCCTTCCAGGTAGCAGTCAGCTAACGGCCATTGGTCATCTAGGTCATCCTCCGCTCCTCATTAGAGTGAAAGTAGACTGAGGCAAAGAACTGACAGATAAGCTCAGGGTCATAGTCAAGGTGAAAGGATATCACATGCTCCACCAAGTCCAGAGCCTCTCCAAAATACTCACGGAACTGGTCCTTCCTCATGTGATGCATTTCAATCCATTTCACATCCACGTAGATATTCTGCTTGTTTTTTATGACATCCAGATAGATGTTGGTCTGTTGCTTGTTCCAAAACAGCTCACAACCTCTGACAGAAGAACAAGGGTGCACATACGGGTGGAGTTGCCTGAGACGGACATACTCTGACTGGGATATCTCATCCATGCCCTTAGCGGGTTCCTTGTGCTTGCTGGCTGATGTCTTGACATTGCGCTTGGGGGCAGAAGAGCCCTCCTGTGCTTCACTTGGATTGCGCAGTCGCTTGGAGCCCGTGTCACGACTGGGATTGGAACGGCGAGATCCACCACCTGAGACACGAACGCAAAACACCAACGAAACGCAAAGAGGATCAATGCAAAGACCACGGCAAAGCACAAGAAACACATAGAAAGTATACGTGAAAAGTAGCCATGAGATAGATGTGAAGTACGGTAGTACTGCCAGAACCTGCGGTACTAAAATTTTAGTACCACTCCAGGGCGCAGTAGTACCGTGCGAGGCACGGTAGTACCGTGGTTGGAGCGGTAGTAAAGTTTTAGTGCCGCAATGAGTGCGGTAGTACCGCGCCAGAGGGCGGTAGTACCGAACGAGCGGTAGTACCGCGCTAGATGGGTGGTAGTACCGCACCGCGTCAGATCCAAACGACGGTTTGAATCTGAAAAGAACCGCGAAATCCCGGTAGTGCTACGGTGATCAAATCTAGCACAGGACAAAGTACAAGTATAATTCCTACGCAATACTACGCTCCTTCATCCTACTCTTGCACAGATTAAGCCTAGGAATCTCAAGAACACACAAGTCTCCCCCAAGACCTAGAAACAACAAACACCAACAACAAGGAGAGGGAGTTGGGGAAAGACCTTGGTCCATAGCAAGAGCACGTGGTGGGGAACGATCCCACCGGACGGAATCACGGGAGGGCAGCCGGAGGCGAAGATCCGGCGACGGACGCCGACTCCGTTCTTGAGCGAGGGAGAGAGAGAGACGAGATGGGGAACGGGCGAATGGGTATGGGGGAGTTAGAACTCCCCCTGCCCGTCCTTATCCCCACGCGCCCGAGTCGTCATGTAGTACAGAGGTCATTGCGGTAGTACCGCTTGGGCGGAAGTACCGCACCGAAGCGGTAGTACCGCTCTTCCCAGGCGGCAGTAAAAAATTACTGCCGCATGGGGGCGGTAGTATCGTGCTCCCCTCACGCAGTAGTACCGTAGCAGGCTGCGGTAGTACCGTGAGCTCAAGAAAATGCATGTTCCGACACACGAAAAGAGGCCTTTGCAAAGAAAAAAAATTAGCACAAAAGACACCACAAGAGCACAAACTACCTAAGGGCAGAAAGACAACAAGAAGCAGCCGCGCAACCCAACCTCTCAAAAAGGAGAGGGCGGTGGCCGGAGCCACCTATGTTTGAGTTAGTTGGTATGGCACCGCGAAGAATTATCCTTGGGCCCATGACCAAAACTCGTCTTTGAAGCACAAGTACCATCAAAAATGGCTAATGTGAAAGAGGTGATCGATTTATGCATAATGGGGGGAGGGAGAGTTCATTTAGAGAACAACACTCCCCCTATCTCCATGCCTACACCTAAACTAGACAACAAGTTGAGTGTGGTGGGGGGTGCACGGGTTCAAGTCACATTGCTCGAATCAATGAAGCTCATGCCTTAACTCGCGAAACCTTGCTTCATCCAAGGGCTTCGTGAAAATATCTGCAAGGTTATCATGAGTGTTGACATACTTGAGCTCGATCTCCCCTCGCCTAATGTGATCCCGGATGAAGTGATACCGAATCTCAATGTGCTTCGTCTTGAAGTGTTGCACCGGGTTGAGAGAAATCTTGATGGCACTTTCATTATCACACCAAAGAGGCGCTTTGTCACAAATGACACCATACTCCTTTAAAGTTTGCCTCATCCATAGGAGTTGAGCACAACAACTACCGGCCGCCGCATATTCCGCTTCGGTGGACGAGAGAGACACACAACTCTGCTTCTTGGAAGACCAACTTACCAAAGAGCAACCAAGAAATTGGCACCCTCCGGAAGTGGACTTCCAATCCACTTTGTCTCCCGCCCAATCGGAATCCGTAAAACCTTCAAGCTTGAAGTTTGCTCCTCTTGGGTACCATAAGCCAAAGTTTGGGGTATGAGCCAAATATCGAAAGATTGGCTTGACCTCCACATAATGACTTTCCTTCGGTGCGGCTTGAAACCATGCACACATCCCCACACTCAACATGATATCCGGTCTAGATGCACAAAGGTAAAGCAAGGAGCCAATCATGGAGCGATATACCTTTTGATCCACCGCTTTACCATTGGGATCAATGTCAAGTTGGCACTTGGTAGGCATTGGTGTAGTAGCCGGCTTGACATCACTTAGCTTGAATCTTTTAAGCATGTCTTGAGTGTATTTGGCTTGGTTGATGAAGGTTCCTTCTCTTCTTTCTTTGATGTCAAAACCAAGAAAGAACTTCAACTCTCCCATTGAAGACATCTTGAACTTGGAGGTCATGAGAGCGGCAAATTCCTCATTGAAAGCTTTGTTAGGGGAACCAAAGATAATGTCATCAACATATAGTTGGCATACAAACAACTCCCCTTTGACCTTCTTAGTAAAAAGAGTGGGATCGATTTGTCCCACTTCAAATCCACGATCTTGTAGCAACTCGGTAAGGTGGTCATACCACACACGTGGGGCTTGCTTAAGGCCATAGAGTGCCTTGTCGAGTTGATACACATGATCCGGGAAGTAGGGGTCCTTGAACCCAGGGGGTTGCTTGACATAGACCAACTCATTAATAGGACCATTAAGAAAAGCACTTTTCACATCCATTTGTTGCAACTTAAAGTTATGATGGGAAGCATAAGCAATCAACAAACGAATGGATTCAAGACGAGCAACGGGAGCAAATGTTTCATCGTAGTTGATACCCTCGACTTGAGAGTAGCCTTGAGCTACCAATCTTGCCTTGTTGTGAACGATGTTCCCATGAGCATCTTGCTTGTTCTTGAAAATCCACTTGGTTACAATGACATTGTGGTTCCCCGATGGCCTTGGCACCAATCTTCACACTTTGTTGTACTCGAAGTTGTTGAGTTCTTCATGCATGGCATTGAGCCAATCCGAGTCTTCGAGTGCCTCATAGACCTTTTGGGGTTCAACACAAGAGACAAACACGTGATGTTCACAATAGTTTGCTAATTGTCTACGAGTGCTTACCCCCTTTCTTAGGCTTCCAACCACGTTTTCCATGAGATGGCCTTGGGTGGTGAGCTTGGAAGCAATCTTCGCGGCATGACGCTCTAATTCCTCCTTGGGTGTGGAAGGAGGAGGGTTAACTTGATCATCTTGAGCGTCGTCATGAGCTTGTTCTTGATCTTGAACTTGCTCGAGGGGGAGAACTTGACCTTGGGCATCATTTAGAGGTTCACCACCATCTTGAGGTTGATCTTGCCCTTGGTCTTGTTCCCGAGGATGAGGACCTTCACTTTGTTCTTCGGAAGTGTGTGGGTCTTGGGGAGGTGATGGCTCCACTTGAGTGGAGCATTGTCCTTCTCCTTCGGCCCCAAGGGGTTCCTCAATGGGTAGAATTTGACCAATACCCATTCTTCGTATGGCTTGGGGAGGAATTTCATCACCTACATCACAAGTACCACTTTGCTCCACTTGGGAGCCGTTATTTTCGTCAAACTCCAAGTTACGCGTCTCCTCAATGAGTCTGGTGGACTTGTTGAGAACACGGTAAGCATGAGAGTTTGTAGCATAACCAACAAATATGCCCTCATGAGCTCTAGCCTCAAATTTAGACAAACGAACACCTTTCTTGAGAATGAAACACTTACAACCGAACACCCGGAAGTACTTGAGGATGGGCTTGTTGCCGGTGAGTATCTCATAAGTAGTCTTGTTCAAGCCTTTGCGAAGATAGAGCCGATTGGATGCATGACATGCGGTGTTGATGGCTTTGGCCCAAAAGTTGTATGGAGACTTGAACTCCGCCATCATGGTCCTAGCCGCATCCATCAATGTCCGGTTCTTCCTCTCCGCAACACCATTTTGTTGAGGGGTATATGGAGCAGCATATTGGTGCTTGATCCCCTCATCACTAAGAAAATCGTCCAAGGTGTAGTTCTTGAACTCGGTGCCATTGTCACTTCTGAATGTCAAGATCTTTGCATTATGTTGACGTTGAGCTTCATTTGCAAAGTTGATGATGGTTTGTTGAGTCTCACTCTTCCTCTTGAAGAAGTATACCCAAGTGTATCTTGAATAATCATCCACAATTACCAAGCAATACTTTCTACCTCCAAGACTATCAAAAGATGGAGGCCCAAAGAGATCCATGTGAAGGAGCTCCAAGGGTCTCTTCGAGTAGATTATGGTTGAGGGAGAGTGAGCCTTCTCATGAAGCTTTCCTTCAATACAAGCACTGCAAGCACGATCTTTGGCAAAACTAACATTTGTTAGTCCACGAACATGGTCCCCCTTGAGAAGACTTTGCAAAGATCTCATATTGACGTGGGCTAAACGGCGATGCCAAAGCCATCCCACGTCAACTTTAGCCATTAGGCATGTCGCGGTCTTAGTGGGTCGCTCCGAAAAGTTAATCACATAGAGACCGTTCTCGACATGCCCAACAAAGGCTACTTTAAGAGTCTTGCTCCACAAGAGGGCCACGGTATCAATGTCAAAGAAAGTAGCAAAACCCACGAGTGCAAGTTGACGAACAGAAAGCAAATTGTATGCAAGGGACTCAACAAGCATGACTTTCTCGATCGTTAGATCATGAGAAATGATAACCTTGCCGAGACCCAATACCTTAGAATGTGATGCATCACCCCACTCGACATTGGTGGGCATAGATGGAATCTTTTGCACGTCCAGCACCAAGTCCTTGCTCCCGGTCATATGATTTGTTGCTCCACTATCGAGCAACCATGATCCCCCACCGGAAGCAAACACCTACAAGAGATCAATGCTTGGTTTTAGGTACCCATTTAGTAATGGGTCCTTTGATGTTAGTAAGAAGGGTCTTGGGAACCCAAATAGACCATTCAATGTACTCATAAGGAGAACCAACAAATTTAGCAAAAACATGTCCATCACTAGCACGGCACAACACATATGACGGGTTAAAGTCGCCTGCTTTGTTTGAGGAAATGCTTTTGCCCTTTTGTACCTCAACTCCCTTCACTTTTTCCTTCTTCTCCTTAGGAGCACCCTCTCCCTCTTTCACAAACATTTGCTTGAGAGGAGGAGGACGTTTGGTCTTGTTGTTCTTCTTCTTCTTGCTCTTGGACTTGGGTGCAAACCCAATTCCTTCCTTGGCCACAACTTCCTTTTGATTGCTCAAAAGGTCGTTGAGGTTCTTCTCACCTTGAATGCATGTCACAAGGCCTTTCTCAAGTTGATCCTTCAACTTGGCATTCTCCTCCACAAGATGCACATGCTCACAACACGGGTTAGTAGCACATGCATTATCAATTAATACCATATGAGGAAAGGTGGCCTTTTCCTTGATTAGCTTAACTTGGAGTTGAGCATGAGACTCCATAAGGTTAGCGTGAGCACCCTTCAAGACCTTGTGGGCCTTGTCAAGTATCTCAAACTCCTCTTTGAGTCTAGCATGATCAACCCCAAGTTTAGCCTTCTCGGAAGTTAGCACACGAGACACGACAAGAGCATGATCAAGATCTTTCTTTAACTTAGCATGGCCATCATTGTGTGACTCCTCAAAAGTCAAACGATGCGCACGCTCTTCCTCAAGAGCATTAGAGAGATTCAATATCTCATCGGCATAGTCACGACTATGACCTTCCATCTTAGAGATGGTTTCTTCGTGAGCCTCGATCATGTCATTGGCCTCACCAAGTTGTTCCAAGAGAGCAACAAAGTGCTTCTTGGACTTACCCTTGAGCTTACTCATAAAAGACTCAAATTCATTCACTTCCTCATTAGACTCAACATGTTCATCAATGCAATCCTCCAAGGAGGGATTAGTAATGATGGTGGTTGTGATGTTGGGGGTTACCTTGTTTGAAGCTTTAGACATGAGGCACTTGGCGGTGATGTTTTCATTGGGTGAATCAAAGAGAGACACCGGGGGAGTAGTAGCAATGGCAACGGATGCCATGGCCATTGCTTCTCCACTTTCATCATCATCGTCATCCTCTTGGTATTCTTCTTGAACCACCAACCCACGAGTTGGAGTCTTCTTGGCGAAGTTGTTCTTGTTGGGGAAGGACTTGGCTTTGTCTTTTCGGATGAATTTGCCACGATTGTCTTCCCGCTTCTCGTAAGGGCAATCCGCAACGAAATGGCTCACATTGCCACAGTTGAAGCAAGTTCTAACTCGTTGCTTGCCCTTGACGGCACTTGAGTTGTTCTTGTTGAAGTTGGGTCTTGAATTCTTCTTGCTCCAATATTGTCTTGAAGCAAGGGCCATGTGCTCATGATAATCACACTTGGTGTCTTCGGGATTACTCTCCTCATCTTACACTTCTTCCTCTTCTTCCATGATAACCTTGGCCTTCAAAGCAAGGTTGGGCTTCTTTGCCCTTTGAGAACGGAGCACCGCATTGTCAGCGGTCTTGTCCAAGATGCTCATTGCAACGAACTCATCCAACACTTCACTTGAGGTCATGGAGTGGAAGTCCGGTCTTTGACGAATGACGGAGGACATGGCCTTGTTGTAGGGCATCATGGCCTTGAGGAACTTGCGCTTGATCCAATTGTCATCCGTGTCCTTGCTTCCATGATCTCGGAGTGAGACCGCGAGTTTGGTCACTCTTCAAAAGAGCTCACGAGGTTCTTCATCTTCTTTCATTGCAAACTCATCGGCTTCATCTTGCACCACTTCATAGTTGGAGCGATGAATGCTAGCACTCCCTCGATAGAGAGACTCAACACATTTCCATGATTCTTTAGCCATGGCATGAGGTCGAAGATGAGGGAGATCTTCGGGAAGGATTGCATCTTGGATGATGAAGAGAGCACTCTCATTGAATTGATTGTCCACGGCTTCTCGAGGGGTGAAGTTGCTTGGGTCATGAGGATAGAAACCTTCTTCAATGATTCTCCAAAGGTTAGTGTTCACATGTTTTAAATGACGCTTGAAGCGATAAACCCAAGAATCAAAATCTTCATGTTTCTCATATTTAGGAGGAGGACCGGCATGATTCAAATGAGTGGAGGGGATCGGCCCTCCATAAATTGGGGGTTCCACATGGGCAAAGATGCCGGTGCCATTTCTACCACTAGTAGAAGGACTCTTTTCAATGTTAGCTTCCCCCTTGTCGGAGGTAGCATCCGTCACCTTGTTAGTGGGATCACCCACTTTCATCGGCGAGGTAGATTGTTTAAGTCCTTCTAGGAATTCAGTAAACATGCTTTTAACCACGGCTGTCATGGAGGTTTTCAATGTGTCTAAAGCCACATTGAATTCCTCACGTGAGACCGAGGTTCCCCCTTTGGCCGAAGACGAGATGGGATTCACACCGGAGTGCTCCTCCGCACCGTCGTTGGTGTCAACCATACTCTTCGGACGTCAAAGTCCTTAATAAAGAGACGAGGCTCTGATACCAATTGAAAGGATCGATATGGTTGACTAGAGGGGGGGTGAATTGGCAACTAACAATTTTTAAGCTTTTCTTTACCAAATTAAGCTTCGCAACAAATAGGTTGTCTAGATGTGCAACTAAGTGAGCAACTTATATGATGTAATAACAACTAGCACATAAGCAAGCAAGGGATACAACACAAGTAGGCTTGCAAAAGTAAAGGCACGAAATAACCAAAAGTGGAGCTAGTGGAGACGAGGATGTGTTACCAAAGTTCTTTCCTTTTAAAGGGAAGTACGTCTCCGTTAGAGCGGTGTGGAGGCACAATGCTCCCCAAGAAGCCACTAGGGACACCGTATTCTCCTCACGCCCTCACACAATGCGAGATGCCATGATTCCACTATTGGCGCCCTTGAAGGCGGCGACCGAACCTTTACAAACAAGGTTGGGGCAATCTCCACAACAATTGGAGGCTCCCAACAACACCACGAAGCTTCACCACAATGGAGTATGGCTTCGAGGTGACCTCAACCATCTAGGGTGCTCAAACACACAAGAGTAACAAAATCCGCTAGGGATAAGTGGGGGGAATCGAATATCTCGTGGTGGAAGTGTAGATCGGGCCCTTGTCACCCAATCCCGAGCAAATCAACAAGCTTGATTGGCTAGGGAGAGAGATCGGGCGAAAATGGAGCTTAGAGCAACAATGGAGCTTAGAGGTGGAAGAGGTAGTCAACTAGAGGTAGGAGACGCCCCTTTTATACTCGTGGAAGAGATCCAACCGTTATCCTCAAGTTCAGCCTGCGACACGCGGTACTACCGCTCTAGGGGCGCGGTACTACCGCAAGGCCGTGCGGCACTACCGTGGCGGACCATGGTACTTCAGCAAAGAAGAGAGGCCGGACCTTCTGACTTGGGTGCAAGATTACTACGCTATGCGGTATTATCGCTCCCCTTGCGGTACTACCGCAAGGCAGGAAAGTCATTGCCTACGAAGAGCGCGGATGAAATAAAATACATCCGTGCCTACTTCCGCTGAAAATGAGACAGTGCGAAAATCCGACGCGGTACTACCGCAAGACGAGGCGCTGGTATTACCGTTGAGGCGCGGATGTAAAAATTACATCCGCTCCTACTACCGCGGACGCCGTGGTACTACGTGAGGAGGGCCACGGTACTACGACTCCTGGGGAGCGGTACTACCGTGGGCTCCCGCGGTACTACCACGTTGGACGAGCGGTACTACCGTGGGGGCGCGGATGTAAAAAATTACATCCGCCCCTACTACCGTACCGGAGCGGCACTAGGCCTGGGAGCCACGGTACTAAGGCTCCAGAGGAGCGGTACTACCGTGACCCACAGCGGTACTACCGCTGTTGCTTGCGGTACTACCGCAAGCACAGCAGTAGCCGTCAGATTTAGGCACAACTAGGATAACAAAGAGATGCTCCAAAGTGCAAGGAAAGGTAGGACAAGTGTACGTGTTGATTCCACCCAAACCTTTCCGACGCGGACCCCCTCTTAATAGTACGGCTCTCCTACGACTCAAATCCACCAAAGAGAAACGTAGAACAACACCGACTTCAATAGTCTCCGAGGGGCACCGAATCGTCTCGTGCCTAGTGATGAAGTATCTGAGAAACTCAAAGCACACGATTAGTCCGCAAAAGCACTGTCATCAATCACCAAAACACCTAAGGGATAAATATGCCCTTACAGGCGGCCGGCAGGCTCGATGCATTGGTTGTCCGCCTTTTCTTAATTGAAAAGAATGAACCTTTCGTGCTGTACTAGGTTGCTAGCGACTGAATGTTTGAACTGGTGCATTCGTTCTGTGCGTGAATTGTTTGGTTTGCTATGTAGTGTACTAGAGAACTATAAATGATAGCTGGTGTAATTGTGTAATGTTGTGCACTGTTTGTAGGAATTCTCGTAAGGTAGCATAGGAGGAAGGCATAAGGGAGAGGTTCTTACAGATGTTGATATAGTTGGTCTTGACCTGCGTTTTGGGCCCTGGCCAATTGGACCAAACAGCATACTAATTCTTTGTTATTCTCGGTGCTTAGAAGAATTCATTTGCTATCAGGTTGCTTGGTATCTCACCTTATAAACATTTCTTTTGCATTTAATCCCGCCGCCGATGCCTCCTTGGTCGCCGATGTCTCGTCGCGGCCGTTCTTATGCATAGGCGCCACCAGCGTCGTGTTCAAGTTAGCCTGTCAGCAGCAAGAGCAGTCTGCCCACCTTCTCCCAATTGGGAATTTAATCTTGCTATACTAAAGTCCAGCTCTTTGATTATGCCTTTTCAGTGTAGATTCTTTCATGTTAACTAGTTGGAGTAAGTTCTAATTAGGTTACAGATTTTGCACTAAATAAAAAGTGCTGTTTAGAGACAGTAATGGTTAAGGGCAAAACCATTGATTTTACATTTTGTATCACAAGTGCCGAGCGTGCATTTTCTACTTTGAAATTAGTTAGAAAAGCTACATAGTAATACGGTGGAAGGTGTTTTTCTATCCAACAGGTTGTAGCTAGTAAGCATAGATTAAATAATAGATGGAGATTTTCTTATGCAATTTAGGAGCGGAAAGAAATAAATAGTTGGTTACTTTGTTTCAGCCAAACATTTTTTGGTTTGTTCATGTTTGAGGAAGAAAATCAAACTTATAGTGATTTAAGGTAGTTCCTTTTTTGTCTTGTGACAGGCGCATGACGACTGTGGCAATTGGCACCAAATCCCGGCTTTCACTGAAACATGTGTGAAGAAATGCCTGTCACCTACTACTTTGAGCCGGTGGCCACCTTCTTCTTCACCCATAAGAAGGTGAGACTCAGACGCAACAAAACCACCAACATGATCTGGTATTTCCTAGCTTAGTTCTAGACCAGTCTAGTTTCCAGCAGCTGATTATCAATTTACAAATGCAGTGCACCGTTCAAGTGAAGGAGGGAGGAGAATGCGAAGCCGAATGCAAATGCAGGTGCGGTGCCTGGGAGGAGAAAGAAGGGTAACTTTGTTCTTATTCTTTTTTGTCACAATAGGCCAGCCCAAGATTTTTAAGTGTTTCATCGTCTCTTCTTATTTTGAGCATATACATGTCTCTTCATAACAACACTTATTTTGATAATCATCGTGCTTGCTCATAAAAATTACAAGAAATCAGTAGCATCATGTGATGTTTCATTAAAGGGAGGTGAAACAACAACACCAACGACTCCAAGGATCACATAGGAATCTGGCAACCAGTTGGGCACACATCTCCGTGACAAAAGTCAACACCCACAACAATAGATGAGCTCACTCACACACAAAGACTCGAGTCATCTTCTTTCTTTCTTGCAAAGTACTTGCACAGTGTTGTAGGAGGAAACACAAGAGCGAACTATTTTTTCCTTATGACAGCAACCAATTGCTTGCACTAGCCTAAAAAGAATATAACTTTTAGGTAAGTTACCAAACAATATTGTGTGGGGATTGAAAAATCGGGTGCCATAGTTTCTTCAACGAGGTGAACAAAAATAATCCTGTTATTGTTCGAAGTGGGCATCGAATACTTGAGTCTTACTGCCTTTTTTTAGTGTGTTGATATTTGAAAGGGGAACAGGGCAATGTGTTCACTCCTGCTGTTGTTAGAGCACTATATTTTATTTTTAATCATGCTATGTTACAAACTCCTTTTTTTATTCTACTCATATGATATTCTCATCTTTTGTTTTTTGTCCTAATGCCTCATTTATTTACAGTAGTAATGTTCTTAATTCAGTGTTTCTTGAACATGATCAGGGACTCAGGGCAATGGATAAAATCTAGATGCTTAGCTGACTTTTCTCCCGCGGATTTGCTTATCCTAAATATGCACAAAGGGTTAATAGCTCAAGCATTGCATGCTGGCAAAATAGAAGTTCCTTCACCAAAGGAGGAAAGTAATTTCACCGATTCGGACGCTGCTATAGATACTGAAAACTTTGAATGACGACGACAACGATGATCATAATCACAAGCATTGAAGACCTTTGCCACGCTATAAAGTAACTTCTCCCACCACTCTATAGGTTACTATTATACTGTATTAATGCTCCAGGTTCTTTGTGAGTTCCTAGTAGTGGTCTTGGCTCCTTGTTAAATTCCAGAATTTGGGAGTTCTTAGTAGGGAACACATGGACATGAAGCTGCGGCGGCGACGACGACGACATCGACATGGAGCTGTGGCGGCGGCGACGACGACGACATCGTCACGGTGCTGTGGCGGCGGCGGCGATGACGACATCAACACCATCAACACGGGCTTGTGAAGGCGCCGATGCCGACGACCTATACGCGTGGCGTATAATGTGTGTGTGTGTGTGTGTGTGTGTGTGTGTGTGTGTGTGTGTGTGTGTGTGTGTGTGTGTGTGTGTGTGTGTGTGTGTGTGTGTGTGTGTTTAAACTAAAATGTATGATTGAATGTATGCATAACATGTACGTATTATGAAATGCATGTATGTGAGTACTCTAAAATGTATGTCTAAACTGAAATATGTAGATTTTTATTTTTTTTAAATCCTAATTAGCTACTAGTAGCGTGGGTGTATCATAGGTGCGCTACTACTATTCTATTAGTAGTAGCATGGGTGTATCATAGGTGCGCTACTACTATTCTATTAGTAGTAGCGTGGGTGTGAAATAGTAGTAGCGCGGGGCACCAGCGCTACTGGTATTGTCTGTTTATTAGTAGCGTGGGGTAAAACACACGCTACTGCTAAAAAATAGTTGTAGCGCCCTAGCAGTAGCGTGGGAACCTACGCTACTACTAGTCAAAAACCAACGCTACTACTAGGGGTTTTCCTAGTAGTGGGCTACGGCTGTTAATGGGTTACCGGATTCAAAACCAAACCCGATAGCTTAACGGCGACCCGTTACGGTGGATGCCACGTGTCTGTTATCCTTGGCGAAAGCACTTCCATGATGTGGCATTTATCTTCATGTAAGTGGCCACTTCGCGATGATAATTTGAGTATTGTCATGGAACACTTCTACGATAGCACAGGTATAATTAACTTGATTCTATCATAAAATCGTCATGGATGTACATGCATGATAAAAAACGTGACCTGCTGTGACAAACACATATCAACATGGAAGTGCTTTTTCTGGTAGTGAAGAATGTGATCTTCCAGCCGGTTAGGCGTCGCATACTGAGCATCCGAGATTCACTGTGGATTGCCGGTGAATGAAGTCTATGAAGGTTTGGAAGTCTACCTTAAATACTTAACTGAGTGATTGAGTGAGATATGCGGATCTCAGCTCAAGGGGAATAAGGTGAACACTAGGTCTTCCAAATTCAATCTCAGCCTCCATAACCAGACGTACAGTTGTCACAGCAACTGGAACTGGTGAAAAAAATCACTTGTCTTCTTCGAGCGACTGGTTCTTTCACTTCACTTCTTTACTTACTATTTAGTTTTGTGAAGCCTTTGATTGTTCATTTCGTTTGAAGACTTTATGTGAAGACATTCCCCTGACAGTATCTTTGTCTCACATAAACTGTTCCTATTGCTCGCATCTTTTTCGCTTCTCACTTTAATCGAGTTATCTTGCCAGCATGCCTAGTATAGATTATCTTCTGATGTATCATGTTTAGTTACTGTTTATCTTCCAAGTCTTCGAACACATTGCCTGTTTCGAAGACATTCATAAAAATCGTCTATTCACCCCCTCTAGTCGATAACTAGCACTTTCAGACTTCTTCTTTTTCATGCGGAGATGCTTAACAGAAGGATCCTTCGAAGTAGGGTCAAATCTCACATGATTTTCGAATGCATTAATGGTGGGTTCATGTCATGTCGGTTTGTAAGGTTCCACTTAGGCTGGTCACAATGAAAGTATCACAACTAGTATCATGCATGCCAACTAGGCATTTTGGTTGAGGTGACACACAATTAAATGAGGAGAGAGGAGGTTGAATATCATGATATGATGCTATATTATATTAAATAATGCACTACTCCCTCTGTCATGGTTTAGAAGGTGCACTGGAAAATTCTCTATGACCAAGGTGGTTAGTGATTGGCTGTACCACGTACTAGAAAATAGCATCGATACAATGTCAAATTAGTGGAGAAGTTAATGCGCAGTGTGCCCCACAGTCAGTAAACAAGCAGTCCTAAGACTAGCCACAATGATGAGTAACATACACTAGTAACATACACATATCCCTAGACTATGTTACTACCTTCATAGTGGGTAGTAACATAAGTGTGGTAACATGCAAAGCTTCATTTATTAGGTTATAGACTCATATTGTATTGGGACATGTGATGTTACAGTAACTAGCTAAGTTACTATAACCACCTCTCTCCTCATTAACTCATTGCCACATAAGCAAGTTTGCTGAGTTGGGACTCGATGTTACTGCTGAAGTTACTCCCACTGTGGCTAGTCTAATGCATGTAGTGGTGGAGACTGACCGCATGCAGCCCACGCGCACTCAAAATAGCCTAATTAACTCTGCATTAATTGCCAACACACCTTAATCCTCTTCTATTCTGAAAATGCATGAAAACTGAAGTGCGCCTTCTAAACCGTGATGAATGGAGTAGTACGTGTCATGCATGACAATAAATGATATGTTACCAAATTAGGATACCATGCATTGTGAAAGTAGTATCATGCAAGTATCATATGCATCATAAGTTGTATATGATACTCCCTCCATTCCAAAATATAGTGCGCTCGCGCTTCCCGAGGTTCAACTTTGACCATAAATTTAACCAACGAGACCGACTGCGGCGGGAGAAAAAATATATAATTGAAAACTTCTTTTGAATACGAATTCACTGGTATAAGAGGGTGTTTGTTTCCAGGGACTTATTGGTTTAGGGACTTAAAAAAGTCCCTATAAGTCCCATCTAAACCAAACAGGAGGGACTTATAGGGACTTAAAGTGGGCATTTGGGACTTATGAAATAAGACTCTCAAGGAGGGACTTATAGGGACTTATAGTTGTAATATGGTCTTATATGGACTTATAAGTCCCAGGAACCAAACAAGTAGGGACTTTTTAGGGACTTGAAACTTATAAGTTGGGACTAAAAAAGTCCTAAGACTATGAACCAAACATGGCCTAACTTTTGCTCCCGTCGCAGTCGGTCTCGTTGGTTAAATTTATGGTCAAAGTTGAAGCACGGAAGAAGTGCTGTATTTTGGAACGAAGGGGTAAGTACTAGTACTTCTCATTGTGACTATATCCTTATAATAGTCAAATTACGACGTGATGGTCATCTTTCAAAATTTCCGTACAACCAGATACGCTAAGAACCGCGCAAATAAAAAAGATATTACATCCCTTCCGGTTTATATGGCTCATCTCAAAGTTTCAGTTTTCCATTTTATAAGTCTCATTTTTATTACTTCCCATCACATGTTCCGATTTGAAGGTGCATTAAATCTTTGCATGTAAGGATTGAGATAAAACTCACCAATGCATGTAAAGCTTCTTGATCATTTAATTAGGCAGTCATGGATGCATTCACAACTAATGCATTGATAAACACACTTTTTCGAGGAAAACAAGTGCATTAATTGAATACTTGCAAACTACAAAAAATTATTTCGCCATTCAATATTTACCTTCATTGATGAGATTATTGAATTGAGCCATAAGTACTACTAGAAGAACACCCGTGCGTTGCAACGGGGCCACATTAACTTTAATAGTTCAATATCAATTATGTTAATATTACATTTAATATTCTCATACATATCAAGTGACATTAGCGACCTTTTTACCATCAAATTCTCACACACACTCTCTCCCTCCCTCCTCCTCACTCTCTCCCCCTCCCTCTCTCTCTCTCAGGGTGAGGTGGGACGAAAATAAAACCCAGAACGCGACCTACCAACTGAGACATTAGGAGTAGAGATTAGGAGTAGAGATTGGTTGGTTCGATTTTTTTTTCGTGGAGGGAACTACCTGGGAGGTGGGAGGGAGTACGAAAATAAACCGTCTCGGCTGAGCGGGAGGTGGGAGCAAGTACCAAAGAAGTACCAAAAAAGAACGGGTGAGGTGGGATGAAAATAAAACCCAGAACGCGACCTACCAACTGAGACATTAGGATTAGAAATATTAAAAAAGTGCAGATCCCGTCCCACTCTTCACTTTTTGACAAAAAACTTCCGAATAGCAATCTTGGTGAGTGACCTCGACCGGGTTCGATCGGCATGGCGTGTTGTTCCTCCAGGAGTGGGTGCTGAGAGGAAGGATGGCAAACCTCCATTGTCAATCGGCCGGAGCTGCATCGTCATTTGGATCAGAGCATGGACGAAATCGAGATGGTAGAGGTTGAGGAATTTGTAGGACGTGAGGGTTTAGGGTGGGCATCACGAGAACTCACCCATATCTTGGGAGACGGCAGACCGAGGTGCGTCGTGTTCGTGCTTGAGGGGCTGCCACGCTGTTGTCCTCGCCGCCATCGCCTGTCGATGCCACTTCAGCGCCACGAGCATGGGACCGAGGGACGAAGGAAGAGAAGGAAGGAAGCGAGCTAATGACGTACCTATGTTTGGTATGTAATACCCTCCATTAAGAGTAGATATTTTCTTAAAATCGGTTATTTTGTTTCCTAATTAATGTGATTGAGCAATTTAAGGTAAGGTTAATTAATTTAGATTTGATATTTAGAGATTGATCGTGATTGATTCTTTCACATAAAGACATTACTAAAAATAACTTGCACCAGCATGGAAAGTTATGATCCGTTAAGATTTTTTTTGTTGTGTGAGAGGGTGAAGCGAAACTAAACCGGTGGGGTGGGGGAGGGACGAAAAAAACCAGCGAAATAAAACGGGTGGGAGGTGGGGGGAAGTACCAAAGAAGTACCAAAAAAGACCGGGTGAGGTGGGACGAAAATAAAACCCGGAACGCGACCTACCAACTGAGACATTAGGAGTAGAGATTCCCTCTATTTCTTTTTAGTCTGCATATAAGATTTGATCAAAGTCAAACTTTATAAAGTTTGACCAACTCTGTAGAAAAAAAATATCAACATCTAAAACGGTAAAACTACACGGTATGAAAATTAATTTCATGATGCATCTAGCAATATTGATTTCATATTTTGAATCTCGATATTTTTTCTATAAACTTAGTTAAAGTTAACAAGGTTTGATTTTGATCAAATCTTATATGCAGACTAAAAAGAAACGGAGAAAGTACTATCTTTGTCCTGGTTTATTAGTCCTCTTTGTATTTCGTGTCAAATTTGACCTTAAATTTAACTAACAAAATGTTAATACATGTTATAAAATAATATAATTGAAAACTATGATCGAATACGAATCCAATGATATAATTTTTGTGAGATGCATTAATGTTTTGTAATTTAAATCTCTGGTCAAAATTTGACACAAAATACAAGGGAAACTTATGAACCAGCACGGACGAAGTAGCTAAGAATCTGTAAAATGAATTTAATACTAGCGAGTCAGTTTCACGGCCTTCTAAATACGGCACAGTGGGATCTAAAAAATACGACATGGTGGGCCGACCTACACTCCGCGACACACGCTGACTGGAGAAACGACATATTCCCAGGAATACCGGGGCCCAGTCACAGCCACAAGAGGAGAAATGAAATGGCGGCCCATACCCCGAGTTCCACTATAAAATTGGCCGCCCACTGCCCAAAACCTAGAGTCTCCCCCATTCCACCGCGCCGCCGACACGCAAAACCCTCGCTCTCTCCTGCCTGTTCTCGGCGAGAACATGTCGCTCGCCCACCTCGCCGCTCGCCGTGGCGGCAGCCTCGCGGGCTCCCTCGACAACGGAGGCCGCCTCTCCCGCCCCCTCGTACGCGGTGCCCGCCTCTCCCGCTCCCCCGTCGCCGGTCCCCGCCTCACCCGGTCCATCGGCTCCGGCGGCAGCCCTCCAGACTCCTCGTCTTCACCTTACATGTTAGACTTCTCGTTTCACCTATTCTCTGCGTTGATCGAAGTCTTCTTTTTATGGCTATGCCCGCAATATTTTATTTCTGGTCTTGATTCGAGTTCCTGGTTTGGTTATGGAAGGGCATCAGGTGTTTCGTTGTGCGTATCGTGAGATGTTATTGACAGAACCATCATAGTTTTTTTTTCTGGTCTGTTCCTTGGGGCATCTCCAAGGCCCGGCGCGTAGCACAGGCCCCATGATATACTCCGATTTCCTACCGATTTCCTTGTTAATTTGCAGTTGCTCCTTGAGATCCTGGCGTCAGACGCCATGTTTGGCGCAAAGAAAGGGCGTCGGACGCCAAGTCTTTTTTCTTCCGCACAAGGAGCGTAGGTTGTTTAATTAGCGCCTGTTGTTAGCGTCTGGCCTTGAGGAGTAGAGGGCTTAGATGGGTTTTAATTCAATACTTTTAATTTCTCTGCAAGCGCATATTCAAGAGTCTGCCATTGTAGTGCATCTGAGAATTCTGTTAGACTTAGACCCCAGCTATATTTAGTTTTGTCATAAATTACTACTCCGTAGATTTCAGTTAGTCCCAACTCCTGTTTACATGTTGAGTTTTGCTTTGCCTGTAATAATCTTGCTTTGCCTGTAATAATCTTGCTTTGCCTGCAATAATCTCGCTTTGCCTGCTAGTATAATCTTAAGTTTCTACTCCTATGATTTCAGTTAGGCTTAAATCTAGTTACTAACCAATAGTTCGTGTGATTTTGTCATCTGTGAAATCAACGAAAGATTTCTTTGTCTGCATATTGTGAGTCTAGCTTTGCCTGCTGTAACAAGTTTATCTAAGTATTAATGGTCATCTCATTTGGCCAATATTTTACCTATGTGCATGTTATTTTAACCGTAGCATGTTATCTTCCGCCTCCTCTTTGATCTTTGCATGCTCAAGATTTGAGGCCATCTGATTATGTTGCAGTTGAAATCTAATGAAATCATTTAATCACAAGACTAAAATTTCTGCAACTACAAACCTTCTTGGAATAATAAACATTTTAGTGCATCTAGTTCTTTGTTCCTCTTATGGACAACGTTTTCAGTCCTCTACATGCCATGTTTCAGTTGTCAAGTTAGGAAAATAGAAGTAGGAAACTGCTATTACTGGGGGTCGGTCACATATGCATATACCAGTTGGATGATAATTCAATCTATCAGAACATCTGTGGGTTTATTTCGCATCATGACATTATTACAGCATAATGTTACTGTGCTGTGGTTTGCTGATAAGATGCATTAAATTACAGTGTGGCATGTTTATAACTCCCGTTGTTCTTTCCAGTGTTCTTATTGTCTAACCTCTCTTCCCTTCTGTTTTTATTAGGAAGGCGGCTAAGCGGCTCCTGAGCAAGGTAAAACCAAGCGAGGGTACCGTTCTGGTGATTGGTCTTCTTGGGGGTACTGGGACAATCTTATCAGGAGTTTACATGGGGTATACTTACCTGGAGGATCGTGTCGCTGCCAGAGCCATGGCCCATGTTGACAAGGTCTTCGATGAGGAGAAGGAAGAGCGACAGCGTTTCCAGAATGTTGCTACTGGTGCGCATCACGACTTCATGAGCAAGTCGAATGAGTCCACTGCTCAGATCCACAGGGAGGTGGCTCAGCTTCGATTGGAGATGGCAGATCTTCGATCAGAGATGCTGGCCCTCAAGCAGAAGGAGTTCAAGCACCGGCAGGAGCTCCTCACTGCTGCTGACCTGCTCCAAAAGCACAGTGTGGAAGGACCGAAGCTTACCGACAAGTAGAGTATGGGAGTAGGGGGAGACAATAGGAAATACAGGGGAGACACTGGTGAATTGAGTAGGGGGGTGACACTGGTGAACTGGAAGTAGGAATTGGAACTGGTGAATTGAGTAGGGGGGCGACACTGGTGAACTGGAAGTAGGAATTGGAAATAGGGGGGAGACAATGGTGAATTGAGTAGTGGGAGACGCTGGTGAATGCAGCAACGTGATTGTATTTTGGTGAACCTGTTGCATTGAGAGAGTTGGCACACATTTTGGTGAACCAATTTGAATGGCTTAATCATTGTCGTTTATGCTTGCTAGCAAGCTTTGCTCTTTCGATTAGTATTTGTTTCCATGATTGTTAGTGCATAAATGCATAAATTTCTGCCCATATTTTCCTCCAGAGGAGGCTGCCATTTCTGACAGTAATCCTGATTCAGCTTCGGTGGGGGTGGCGCTGCTGTTCTTGTATCCCCTTCATGCCAATTGAGCCGAGAGGTGAAAGTTCCGGTGGTGATGGTGGGTCGGCCATGTTTTTTTTTTTCCTTTTTCTTTTTGCGGGGTCTCAGCATATGCATGTGGCAATGAAATCTCCGTTTTTGGTACATGCAGCACTTCCCTTCCCCCGTTTACACTTGGCAATGTTCTTGTATCTCCTCACATTGATAACAATCTAATCTGCGCTCCGTTGAATATGATCCGTTTGGCTTTAATGAGACTCGACTTCTGCTAGTACTCTAAATCATTCCACAAAGTCTAAGCACATTGGGAAGACCTCTAAGGCCAACTTCAATGCACGACCCAAAATGGAAGTCCATTTTATCCGGATTTTGTCCGTTTGTGTAGGGCAATGGGGCGGCATTCGGCTGTTTTTTTGGATGCGCCGGCCGTGCTTGTCCGGCCGCCTGGAAATTCATGCTGGCAACAAAGCCAGCGACCGGTAAACATATGCCAACCTGCAAAATGATCATCCGGAAGTTTTCATGCCAGCAACATAGACAACAGGTAGCACACTAGCCAACCTTCAAAATGAACAACCCCAAGTTCTCTCGCAGGCACGAACATGATTGGGGGGAGGGAGGAGGAGGTGGGAGTGCCCCCGGCCCAATAGTGCCTCCCTGTAAACCCCTATGTGCTATCTTTGCAATTCTTCTACTACCTCCGTCTCAGTTTACAAGTCTTGCGCGTATACCTAGGTTGCCAATTTTATCACCCTAATATAAATTATATAACATAAAAATTATACCTTTTGAAAGTAGAAACTTCAAATTTTACGTTGATATATTTTTTGTAATATATAACTTGCATTAGGTTGTTCAAATTGACGACCTAGGGGTACGCACACGCCCTATAAACTGAGAGAGAGGTAGTAAGAGATGTCATGTGTGCTATAATTTGGTGTGTGCATTAATATAACTAGATGACGCCTCACGCGTTGCAGCGAGACTTTCTGCTTCTAAATATTCACTCGCCTTGTGTTAGAACCGATTCACAGTGGACTAAAACAATCATGTTCTGTTAAGTCCTTAGATGTGTTTTTTTGCGGTCCAAAACATATCTTCTTTCTTAAATAAACTATTGAAGAAATTAGTAGATCCTATTGCTCTTGAATTTCCTGTACTCACAAACCCAAGGCACGGCGAGCCATTCAAATGGTGAGAGCAATTTAGGATAGTGAACTGATCTTTTGACCAAGTTTTAGGTGGAAAGATTCATATATACTTCCTCCGTTCCTAAATATTTGTCTTTCTAGAGATTTTAACAAGTGATTACATACAGAGCAAAATGAGTGAATCTACACTCTAAAATATGTTTATATACATCCGTATGTGGTAATCCATTTGAATCTCTAAACAGACAAATATTTAAAAATGAAGGGAGTATATTGACAGACAGATACAAATACTAAAGGGATACACTTGAGAAGAACAAAACTATACCGTGCAGAGCAATCTAGGGGAGGCATTACATTACACATTAGCACAATATGTGCACAAAGAATTCACAAGAAATGGATTATTTGTAGACACTCCACAGTATAAAATATTCCTTTTGAATATGTTTCTTTTCCTTCTCAATAATCTGCAAGCGGAGAAAACACATAATGTAGCTACTGAAATATGAATAAATATATTTTTTGTCTCTTAAATTGTACGTGAAAAAAATACTCAAGAATGACTGAGTGCGGCATACCAAGAATTAATCCTATGTATGTCAGTGTACCAAGCTACAAAAGCTAGATTCGATCAAACAACTTCTAAAAATTTAGTTAGTATAAGACAATATTTTCCGGAACTTATGATATAATAACACAGTAATTCTTATTCCACATACCTTTCCATAATAATTAAATTTAAGGAAGAGATACAGATTAGATTGACACTTCTATCAAAGGTCTCATGAATAAATCATTTGATTGTCTAGTAAAATATTTGCTAATACAAAAAAATGATACTAAATTGAATAATAGATAGCCCCTTGAAGCATTTGCTGGTATGGTACAGTCCATCAAACAATTGCAGTATCTGTTGGCGGTGTAGATAGGCGAAGATTACAAATCTACATACAATATAGAAATGGGCAATACTAATGATGCAAAGTAGCAGTACGAAGCAAAGAAGGGAGACATGTTTGAGGGTTGGATAGTGGTGAGCCTGTTACTGAATGTGATGGAGCCGTATTGTCAATCGTAGCGTGTTGCTCTTCTGATATACAGACAAGACAGGAAGAAGCGCTGATGATGCCAAGAGAATAGTGCATCCGACATGATATGCAAACAATTCAGTTCAAAAAAATTAATCACTTGCCTCCTCGAAGTCCCCATGTACGCTAAGAGCAACTCCAATGAGGCGACACATTTCGTCCGCCGCCGTCCGTTTGGGTCGGCGCGGACAAAAGAGGAGGCCCAACGCGCCGACCCAAACCCAAATCGAGTCCGCTTCGCGTCAGCGCCGATGCATTTGCGGCCCAAATTTGCACCCCAAATGTGTCGGCGCGTACGCGGAACGGAAACCATGGGCGTCTTCTTGGTGTTCGCCGCGTCCCCATCTGGCGGTCATCCAACTGCCTGCGGCCTACCTGGTTAGCTTAATTTATGACCTTGGGCCTACGCGTTAGCAACGGCGGTCGTCCTTTTTTAAGCCGACCGTGCGGCGGGGCCGTCCTCATCTGCTTCCAGCCAGCCCCCATCCCCATCTAGCCACCCTAGCCACCCCAGCGAAGCGAGATGGGGTTCTTCTCGGCGCCGGCAGCAGCAAGGCCAAGGGCAAGTCCCCCGCCATTCCTTTTCCCACGGAGTTCCTCCCGCCTTCGCCGGCGCCAGCTCGCCGGCCGAGGCAGTGCGTCAACATGCGAGTGCACCAGGCGGAGTGGCACTGGCAGCGCCGCGTGCCTCTCCCGTACCTCGACGCCACCCTGCCGCACGACTGGCACCTAGATCCGGAGAGGATCCCAGTGCCGGTGGCGCCGCGGTCGGCTAGGGCGCACACGGAGGAGGTGCGGCGCCGGCGGGCGCTCCTGACGCCGGAGCAGCGTCGCGACCCCGCCTACGCAACCGACTCGCCTAACTGGGCTAAATGGTTCGCCTTCGAGCACGAGGAGGCGAGACGACGCGGCGTTCACGAGGTTGACCGCACCGTGCTACCGCCCCCGCTCGTCGTCCGCAAGGAGGACCAAGCGGCCCTTGCGGCGGTCTACTGGGAGAGCGAGGAGGACGAGCGGCGCAGGGCAGCGGCGGCCGAGGAAGAGGAGGCAGTGTACGAGGCGGCCATGGCGCATGCCCTTTCCCTCTCCACAGCAGGTGACTGCGTCCTGCTGCCGGTGGCCCCGCCGTCCCCTATCAAAGCCGAGCCAGAGCCGGAGTCGGAGCCGTCCCCAGCGCTACTCCTAGACGGGAGTAGTGCACGAGTGGGTCAGCGCGCCACCGATCTGGTTGGGGACGACGCCGGCGCAAGAGGCGGCGTACCTCGAACAGTGGCGCCATCGACGGCTGGTCGAGGAGCACCGCCACGGCGAGTACCTCGAGATGCTCGAGCGCGACGCCGAGTACGAGCAGCGCGAGGCCGAGGAGGAGGCGCGCTAGGCCGCGGCGGCACAAGCAGTCGCACCCCGCGACGGCACAGCCCGTGCCCGACATGAATGCCCTCTGGAACACGACGTTCCCCTGGGTCGGCCCTGCGCCAACGCTCATCGACCTCACGGACCTCGAGGACGATGACGCCTAGGGCAGCGCGTCGCCTTGTAGTTTAGTTTGTTTTTATTTTTCTTTAATGCAAATATGGACGTGTGGACTCTCACCAGCCTTCGTGGTCGGCTTTAATGTTTAATTAATGTTGTTTTTATTTTAAATATGCATGAATTGTTTTTTTCTTGCGCCGTCAATATGGGTTAGGCCAGCGTTGGGCGCATGCGCCGACCCAAACGCGAAAGCGGACGTTCGTGTCCGCCTGGCCGACCCAAACGGACAAAAAGCGGACAAAATCGTCGTCCGTTTGGGTCAGCCCGTTGGAGTTGCTCTAAGAGCTTGTTCTTTTAGCAGCTTAAAAAATAAGCCGCCTCTTCCCCAGCTTTTTTCATAATCCATCTTTCTTATTCATTGGGGCTTCTAAACTAGTTATGAGATAACTAATTTAGAAGTCTCAACAAATTTAAGTAGCGGCTTAATTTTTAAGCTGGGGAGAGGCAACTTATTTTTTAAGCCGCCCAAAAGAACGGACCCTAACTATGGCGTGGAGTAACACGCTGCCAGCGTCGGGAGGGCCAGGCAGAACCAGCATGCGAGGAGGACATCCACGAGCCGCTCGGCCAAAAGCTTCGGTCTTCCCGTTGAGCCGCCAGAGGTACCCTAAGAAGATGAGATCGGGTGTGCTCCGATGAGGCAACCAAGGAGGCCGCCAACGCAGGCCGAGAAGCACGTTTTGCCGTGATGCAGACTTCTGCTTAAAAAGGGAGAGCAAGTACATCGGTTACCTCTGCAAGTAGATGAAGATTCAGCCATCAAATCCCATACATCGGTTACTTCTTTAGAAAAATATTAATAGGTGGTAGAAGAATGTTATTTGATGGAGAAAGTGGAGAGGGAATTAATTAGGAGGCTAATTTGCCGTGGAGAAGATTTGGAGACGCTGCCTGGAACGGAGCTCTAGGAAAAAGGCGACCTCGGTGGATGTCGTGGTTTCACATTAGTGGGATGCTAAAAAATGTTGCATAAAGCCATGGAAAGGGTGCAGAGTAATTAAGGGAGACGATCGGACCACAACATTGTAACCGGAGATCCGAAGTTTCAGCGGATAGAAACTGATTGCATTGTCTAGTTGCCTGGTGATGGAAGAAAGAAAATAAGTTAGTGGGAATGCTCATGTGGCACATTGGTGAGGTGGATAGGCTACATTTCAAGAGAAATAGGATAGTGAGGAATTTTAAATATGCATGTGTTCTTTTTTTTCTCGTGCCGTCAAAGTGGATCGGGCCAGCGTTGAGCGCATGCGCCGACCCAAACGCGAAAGCGGATGTTCATGTCCGCATGGCCGACCAAACGGACAAAAAGCAGACAAAATTGCCGTACATTTGGGTTGGCCCGTTGGAGTTGCTCTAACTACGGTGTGGAGTAACATGCTGCCAGCGTCGTGAGGGCCAGGTAGAGCTGGCATGCGAGGAGGACATCCACGAGCCGCATGGCCAAGAGCTTCGGTCTTCCCGTTGAGTCGCGAGAGGTGCCCTAAGAAGATGTGATCGGGTATGCACCGATGAGGCAACCAAGGAGGCCGCCAACGTAGGCCGAGAAGAACGTTTTGCCATGATGCAGACTTCTGCTTAAAAAGGGAGAGTAAGTACATCGGTTACCTCTGCAAGTAGATGAAGATTCAACCATCAAATCCCATACATCGGTTACTTGTTTAGAAAAACATTAATAGGTGGTAGAAGAATGAGATTTGATGGAGAAAGTGGAGAGGGAATTAATTAGGAGACTAATTTGCCATGGAGAAGATTTGGAGGCGCTGCTCGGAACGGAGCTCTACGAAAAAGGTGACCTCGGAGGATGTCATGGTTTCACGGTAGTGGGAATGCTGCATAAAGCAATGGAAAGGGTGTAGAGTAATTAAGGGAGACGATCGGACCCCAACATTGTAACTGGAGGTCCAAAGTTTCAGCGGATAGAAACTGATTGCATTGTCTAGTTGCCTGGTGATGAAAGAAAGAAAATAAGTTAGTGGGAATGCTCATATGGCACATTACTGAGGTGGATAGGTTGCATGTCAAGAGAAATAGGATAGTAGGGAATTTTAAATATGCATGTATTCTTTTTCTTTCACGCGCCATCAAAATGGGTCGGGCCAGCGTTGGGCGCATACACTGACAAAACGCGAAAGTGGATGTTCGTGTCCACCTGGCCGACCAAACGGACAAAATCGCCGTTCGTTTGGGTCGGCCCGTTGGAGTTGCTCTAACTACGGTGTGGAGTACCACATTGCCAGCGTTGGGAGGGCCAGGCAGAACCGGCATGCAAGGAGGACATCCATGAGCCGCTCGGTCAAGAGCTTCGGTCTTCCCATTGAGCCGCGAGAGGTACCCTAAGAAGATGAGATCGGGTGTGCTCCGATGAGGCAACCAAGGAGGCCGCCAACGCAGGCCGAGAAGCACGTTTCACCGTGATGCAGACTTCTGCTTAAAAAGGGAGAGAAACTACATTGGTTACCTCTGCAAGTAGATGAAGATTCAACCA
Organism: Aegilops speltoides; assembly: GCA_021437245.1. Classification (NCBI taxonomy): domain Eukaryota; kingdom Viridiplantae; phylum Streptophyta; class Magnoliopsida; order Poales; family Poaceae; genus Aegilops; species Aegilops speltoides. Next base: position 420,230,086 of record CM038142.1, on the reverse strand, counting down.
TCAAATCCCATACATCGGTTACTTCTTTAGAAAAACATTAATAGGTGGTAGAAGAAAGGGATTTGATGGAGAAAGTGGAGAGGGAATTAATTAGGAGACTAATTTGTCGTGGAGAAGATTTGGAGGCGCTGCCTGGAACGGAGCTCTAGGAAAAACGTGACCTCGGCGGATGTCGTGGTTTCACGGTAGTGGGATGCTAAAAAAATGTTGCATAAAGCCATGGAAAGGGTGCAGACTAACTAAGGGAGATGATCGGACAACAACACTGTAACAGGAGGTCCGAAGTTTCAGTAGATAGAAACTGATTGCATTGTCTAGTTGCCTGGTGATGAAAGAAAGAAAATAAGTTAGTGGGTACGCTCATGTGGCACATTGGTGAGGTGTATATGCTGCATGTCAAGAGAAATATGATAGTGGGGAATTCTAAATATGCATGTATTCTTTTTTCTCGCGCCATCAAAATGGGTGGGGCCAATGTTGGGCGCATGTGCCGACCCAAACGCGAAAGCGGATGTTCATGTCAGCCTGGCCAACAAAACGGACAAAAAGCGGACAAAATCGATGTTTGTTTGGGTCGACCCGTTGGAGTTACTCTAACTATGGTGTGGAGTAACACGCTGCCAGCGTTAGGAGGGCCAGGCAGAACCAGCATGCAAGGAGGACATCCACAAGCCGCTCGCCTAAAAGCTTCAGTCTTCCCTTTGAGCCGCGAGAGGTACCCTAAGAAGATGAGATCGGGTGTGCTCCGATGAGGCAACCAAGGAGGCCGCCAACGTAGGCCGAGAAGCACGTTTTGCCGTGACGCAGACTTCTGCTTAAAAAGGGAGAGCAAGTACATCAGTTACCTCTGCAAGTAGATGAAGATTCAGCCATGAAATCCCATACATCGGTTACTTCTTTAGAAAAACATTAATTGGTGTAGAAGAATGGGATTTGATGGAGAATGTGGAGAGGGAATTAATTAGGAGACAAATTTGCTATGGAGAAGATTTGGAGGCGCTGCCTGGAACAGAGCTCTAGGAAAAAGGTGACCTCGGCGGATGCCGTGGTTTCACGGTAGTGGGATGCTAAAAAACGCGACATAAAGCCATGGACAGCGTTCAGAGTAATTAAGGGAGATGATCAGACCACAACACTGTAACTGGAGGTCTGAAGTTTCAGCGGATAGAAACTAATTGCATTGTCAATTGCCTGGTGATGAAAGAAAGAAAATAAGTTAGTGGGAATGCTCATGTGGCCCATTGGTGAGGTGGACAGGCTGCATGTCAAGAGAAATAGGATAGTGGGGAATTTTAAATTTGCATGTATTTTTTTTCTTGCGCCGTCAAAATGGGTCGGGCCAGCGTTGGGTGCATGCGCCGACCCAAACGCGAAAGCGGATGTTCGTGTCCGCCTGGCGAACCAAAAGGACAAAAAGCGGAGAAAAATCTCCGTTCGTTTGGGTCGGCCCATTGGAGTTGCTCTAACTACGACGTGGAGTAACACGGTGCCAGTGTCGGGAGGGCCAGGCAGAACCGGCATGTGAGGAGGACATCCATGAGCCGCTCAGCCAAGAGCTTCGGTCTTTCCGTTGAGCCGCCAGAGGTACCCTAAGAAGATGAGATCGGGTGTGCTCCAATGAGGCCACCAAGGAGGCCGCCAACGCAGGCCGAGAAGCACGTTTTGTCGTGATGCAGACTTCTGCTTAAAGAGGGAGAGAAAGTACAAGAGTTACCTCTTCAAGTAGATAAAGACTCAACCATCAAATCCCATACATCGGTTACTTCTTTAGAAAAACAATAATAGGTGGTAGAACAATAGGATTTGATGGAGAAAGGTGAGAGGGAATTAATTAGGAGACTAGTTTGCCGTGGAGAAGATTTGGAGGCGCTACCTGTAATGGAGCTATAGGAAAAAGGTGACCTCGGCGGATGTCGTGGTTTCACGGCAGTGGGATGCTAAAAAAGTTCTGCATAAAGCCATGGAAAGGGTGCGGAGTAATTAAGGGAGACGATCGGACCACAACGCTGTAACTGGAGGTCCGAAGTTTCAGCGGATAGAAACTGATTGCATTGTCTAGTTACCTCGTGATGAAAGAAAGAAAATAAGTTAGTGGGTATGCTCATGTGGCACATTAGTGAGGTGGATATGTTGCATGTCAAGTGAAATAGGATAGTGGGAAATTTTAAATATGCATGTATTCTTTTTTTTCTCGCATCGTCAAAATGGGTCTGGTCAGCGTTGGGCGCATGCGCCGACCCAAACGCGAAAGCGGATATTCGTGTCCGCATGGCCGACCAAACGGACGAAAAGAGGACAAAATCGCCGTTCATTTAGGTCGGCCCATTGGAGTTGCTCTAATTACGGCGTGGAGTAACACGCTGCCAGCGTCGGGAGGCCAGCCAGAACCAGCATGCGAGGAGGACATCCACGAGCCGCTTGGCCAAGAGCTTCGGTCTTCCTATTGAGCCGCGAAAGGTACCCTAAGAAAATGAGATCGCGTGTGCTCCGATGAGGAAACCAAGGAGGTCGCCAACACAGGTCGAGAAGCACGTTTTGCCGTGATGCAGACTTCTGCTTAAAACGGGAGAGCAAGTACATCGGTTACCTTTGCAAGTTGATGAAGATTCATCCATCAAATCCCATATATCGTTTACTTATTTAAAAACATTAATTGGTGGTAGAAGAATGGGATTTGATGGAGAAAGTGGAGAGGGAACTAATTAGGAGACTAATTAGCTGTGGAGAAGATTTGGAGGCGTTGCCTGGAACGGAGTTCTAGGAAAAAGGTGACCTCGGAGGATGTCATGGTTTCACGGTAGTGGGCTGCTAAAAATTCGCTGCATAAAGCCATGGAAAGGGTGCAGAGTAATTAAGGGAGACGATCAGACCACAACACTGTAACTGGAGGTCCGAAGTTTCAGCGGATAGAAACTGATTGCATTCTCTAGTTGCCCGGTGATGAAAGAAAGAAAATTAGGAGACTAATTTGCCATGGAGAAGATTTGGAGGCGCGGCCTGGAACGGAACTCTATGAAAAAGGTGACCTCGGTGGATGTAGTGGTTTCATGGTAGTGGGATTCTAAAAAATTGTTGCATAAAGCCATGGAAAGGGTGCGGAGTAATTAAGGGTGGCGATCGGACCACAACGCTGTAACTGGAGGTTTGAAGTTTTAGCTGATAGAAACTGATAGCATTTTCTAGTTGCCCGGTGATGAAAGAAAGAAAATAAGTTAGTGGGAATGCTCATGTGGCACATTGGTGAGGTGGATATGCTGCATGTCAAGTGAAATAGGATAGTGGGGAATTTTAAATATGCATGTATTCTTTTTTTTTCTCGCGCCGTCAAATTGAGTCGGGCCAGTGTTGGGCGCATGCGCCGACCCAAACACAAAAGCGGATGTTCGTGTCCGCCTGGCCGACCAAACGGACAAAAGTCGGACAAAATCGCTGTTCGTTTGGGTCGGTCCATTGGAGTTGCTCTAACTACAGCGTGGAGTAACACGCTGCCGGCGTCGGGAGGGCCTGGCAGAACCAGCATGCGAGGAGGACATCCATGAGCCGCTCGGCCAAGAGATTCGGTCTTCCTGTTGAGCCGCGAGAGGTACCCTAAGTAGATGAGATCGGGTGTGCTCCGATGAGAAAACCGAGGAGGCCACCAACGGAGGCCGAGAAGCACATTTTGCCGTGATGCAGACTTCTGCTTAAAAAGGGAGACCAAGTACATTGGTTACCTTTGCAAGTAGTTGAAGATTGAGCCATCAAATTACCGTACATCGGTTACTTCTTTAAAAAAGATTAATAGGTGGTAGAAGAATGGGATTTGATGGAGAAAATGGAGAGGGAACTAATTAGGAGACTAATTTTCCATGGAGAAGATTTGGAGGCGCTGCCTGGAACGGAGCTCTAGGAAAAAGGTGACCTCGGAGGATGCCATGGTTTCACGGTAGTGGGATGCTAAAAAAATGATGCATAAAACCATGGAAAGGGTACAGAGTAATTAAGGAAGACGATCGGACTATAACACTATAATTGGAGGTCCGAAGTTTCAGTAGAAACTGATTGCATTGTCTAGTTGCCTGGTGATGAAAGAAAGAAAATAAGTTAGTGAGAATGCTCATGTGGCACATTGGTGAAGTGGATAGGATGCATGTCAAGAAAAATAGGATAGAGGGGAATTTTAAATATGAATGTATTCTTTTTTTTCTCACGCCGTCAAAATGGATCGGCCAGCATTGGGTGCATGCGTCGACCAAACGCGAAAGCGGATGTTCGTGTCCGCCTGGCCGACCAAACGGACAAAAAGCAGACAAAATCACCGTCCGTTTGGGTCGGCCCGTTGGAGTTTCTCTCACTAAGGCGTGGAGTAACATGCTGCTAGCGTTGGGAGGGCCAGGCAGAACCGGCATGCGAGGAGGACATCCACGAGGCACTCAGACAAGAGCTTTATTCTTCTCGTTGAGCCGCGAGAGGTACCCTAAGAAGATGAGATCGGGTATGCACCGATGAGGCAACCAAGGAGGCCGCCAACGCAGTCCAAGAAGCACGTTTTGCCGTGATGCAGACTTCTGCTTAAAAAGGGAGAGCGAGTACATCGGTTACCTCTACAAGTAGATGAAGATTCAGCCATCAAACCCTATACCTTGGTTACTTCTTTATAGAAACATTAATAGGTGGTGGAAGAATGGGATTTGATGGATAAAGTGGAGAGGGAATTAATTAGGAGACTAATTTGCCGTGGAGAATATTTGGAGGCGCTGCCTGGAACGGAGCTCTAGGAAAAAGGTGACCTCGGCGGATTTCGTGGTTTCATGGTAGTGAGATGCTAAAAAATGTTGCATAAAGCCATGGAAAGGGTGCAGAGTAATTAAGGGAGACGATTGACTCAACACTGTAACTGGAGGTCCGAAGTTTCAGCGGACAGAAACTGATTGCATTGTCTAGTTGCCTGGTGATGAAAGAAAGAAAATAAGTTAGTGGGAATGCTCATGTGGCACATTGATGAGGTAGATAGGCTGCATGTCGATAGAAATAGGATACTTGGAATTTTAAATATGCATGTATTCTTTTTTTTCTCGCGCCGTCAAAATGGGTCGGGCCAACATTGGGCGCATGCAATACCCAAACGCGAAAGCGGATGTGCATGTCCGCCTGGCCGACCAAACGGATAAAAAATAGACAAAATCGCCGTTAATTTCGGTCGGCCCATTGGAGTTGCCCTAACTACGGCGTGGAGTAACACGCTGCCAGCATCGGGAGGGCCAGTCAGAATCAGCATGCGAGGAGGACATCCATGAGCCGCTCGGCCAAGAGCTTCGGTCTTCCTGTTGAGCCACGAGAGGTACCCTAAGAAGATGAGATCGGGTGTGCTCCGATGAGGCAACCAAGGAGGCCGCCAACGCAGGCCAAGAAGCGCGTTTTGCCGTGATGCAGACTTCTGCTTAAAAAGGGAGAGCAAGTACATCAGTTACCTCTGCAAGGAGATGAAGATTCAGCCATGAAATCCCATACATCGGTTACTTCTTTAGAAAAACATTAATAGGTGGTAAAAGTATGGGATTTGATGGAGAATGTGGAGAGGGAATTAATTAGGAGACTAATTTGTCATGGAGAAGATTTGGAGGCGCTGCTTGGAACAGAGCTCTAGGAAAAAGTTGACCTCGGTGGATGTCGTGGTTTCACGGTTGTGGGATGCTAAAAAACGCTGAATAAAGCCATGGAAAGGGTACATAGTAATTAAGGGAGACGATTGGACCACAACACTGTAACTGGAGGTCCGAAGTTTCAGCGGATAGAAACTAATTGTATTGTATTGTCTAGTTGCCTGGTGATGAAAGAAAGAAAATAAGTTAGTGGGAATGCTCATGTGGCACATTGGTGAGGAGGCTAGGATGCATGTCAAGAAAAATAGGATAGTGGGGATGAACTATTTAGGTATTATGGATGTGACATACTACTCAAAATATTAGAGCTCTAGAAGTAATGATACTTCGCAGATGACAACTTCAAAATATACTATGGAAGAACAACTCGACCTGACCTGTCGACCGCAAATGTCTCTGCTACTCTTCCCAATAAGGAACATCCTGTACTTATTAAAAAAGAAGAGAAGAGGATCATATTAAAGAAGACTAGAAGAGCAAGGTGGTTGAAGATATTACAAGTCTTTCTATACAATGTCTGTTGCCCACCCATGATGAACCAGAGAGCATAGAGAAATACTATTCCTTACTGTCTCTCCATATGTGGCCTACGTGAATTTTGAAATTAAAGTAGGAACATTTAACTGACCAATTAAACATGTCTCTGTTTTACTAATATCAGCATCATGTCAGATTCGAATTTGTACAAGTAAGCTTGTTTAGCTTGATGGGTGGAGTAGTGCTATTACGATACAAATCACGTAGGCTGATCATGGTGATCATAAAAGGGGGAAACCCTAAGCATGATGAGTATAGTGTTGACCGTGGCAGTGGCATGGTAGATCTGAAGTTGCAAACCACGCAAAGGCTACTTAGCAACCTATGTTTGCTTTCAACTAACAACTAAGGTTTGATATGGACAAGAAAGTACAGTCAACAAGTGACAAAGAAATGCAATTCCTACTGTCTCCCTATATGTCGCCACATGCATTTGGAAACTCAAGTGGGATATTTAGTTAACCAATTAAATGTGTTTGTTAACTAATATCAGTATCATATCACATTCATATTTCAACAACTAAGCTTTGGAATTACGAGTGATGTGTTGTTTAGCATGAAGGGTGGAGCTCGTACGACAGAAAGCACACACACAGATCAGAGTAGTGTAGATAAAAGGGGAAAACCCTAAGCATCACGAGTAAAGTCGGGAAAGTGTAACTAGCTGGAACATATGGGCTTGTATTGCCGATATGGCTAGAAAGGCTTCGGCCCCGACAGGTGCAGCTCTATTCAACTGAAGGTAGAAGACTGTTACTATCAGTCTAGACTCTCAAACTCAACATAGCTCCTAGCATTTCCCAGATATTATGGTAGACCATCTTGAATAGTTGAAAGCATCCATCTGAAGTGACCCAATAGACCTGTTGACTGCAAATGTCCCTGCTCCACTTCCCGACAAGGAACATAATGTACTACTCCATCCATTCCTAAATATAAGTCTTTCAAAGATTCCAATGCGGACTACATACGGAGCAAAATGAGTGAATGTACAATCTAAAATATGTCTATATACATGTGTATGTAGTTCTTATTGGAATATCTAAAAAGATTTATGTTTTACCAAAAAAGGCTTTCACCCCACTTTATAAATAAAGCAATTATGAACAACTCCCGGTACAAACACACGCCACCAGAATACACGCACACATCCAAGCCAGTTTAGGAACAGAGGAAGTACTATACTTATTAAGAAAAACAGAAGAGGAACATAATAAAGAAGAACAAGCAGATTTTAGATAATATAATGTGTGTTGCCCGCCTATGTTGCACATAAAGAAATACAAATCCCTAATGTCTCTCTATATGTGGCGCACATGCTTTTCGAAACTAATATAGGAACATTGGCTGACCAATTGAACATTCTCTATTTAGTTAATATCAGCATCATATCAGATCCGTATTTCAACAACTAAGCTTTGGAATTATGAGTGACATGTTGTTTTGGTTGATGGGTTGAGGTCTTGAGGAGTAGTGCTAGCACAACATGAAGCACCTAGGATGATGGTAGTCAATATAGAAGGGGAAAACCATAAGCATTGCGAGTATAGTGATCATGCCATGGCAGATCTGAAGGTGCAAACCGGACAAAGGCTACTTCGCAACCAATGTTTGCTTTCAACTAACCACTAAGATTTTTTTGACTGTATACTGCAAGGCAACAACCTCACAGCTCTTTATTAAAATAATCACCAGAAGTACAAAAGAAACTAAAGTACATGGGAGAGACTATAAACATGTAAATATAGAACAAAAAGAACTAACATATGGTAGGGAGGTAACCCAAGCTCACAAAAGATCCTTATATTTACTTTTAATCTATGAGAGAGCAGTCTTATGTCAGATATAAAGTTCAACCTCCAAGCTCTGAATGTAGGGGTTTCATTCGTGAAAAACTTTCCATTTCTCAGAATCCATATGTTCCAAGCTGCCACAAAAACCACTTCATTGAAGAAAGGTTTGTTGAACTCCTTTCTAGCCTTCAAGGCCATCTGATAAGTGGTTTGACTAGGCTGGGAAACCCAATCAATACCCAGATAATTCCAAACCCTCTGACTGAAATTGCATGAGAAGAAAAGATGCACCCTGTCCTCATGAATCAATAGTTGACATAAAACACAAGTGTCATCATTAATTGATCGGTGCCTCCTTTGCAGCATGTCTCTGGTATTCAATCGGTCAACCAGAAGTAGCCAGCCAAAAACTTTGAGTTTTAAGGTGCACAAACATCGCCAAATCCATTTGAATATGGGATCAACCGCGATACGAGCATGAGCAAAATTGTAATAAGAATTGGCACTATACTCTCCACTTTTTGTAGGCCAAATCCAATAATCATTGCGGTCTACTAGAGTAAGCGTAAACAACATCTGTGTCAGCTGTGTCAGCTCTTGGTATGCCTGAGAGGACAGAGGTAAATGAAACAAACCCACAAGGTTATCATAGCCCAGAACATCTCACACCGTGAGTAGATTGTCGATCACATAGGAGAAGAGGCGTGGAAAGCGCTCCTTCAGAGGCACACTACTCCCCATGAGCTGCCATTTATCTTGCCAAAATAAGATTGAGTCTCCAGATTGAACAATTGAACGGGCTAGAGTCCAAAACTTATCAAATAACTTCATGATGTGACGCCACCAAAAAGAACCACATGGAGATGTGGCTTGTGGTGGGAATGCCACATAGTAGGCATTCCAAGTCAGTTGAACCCATGGGGTATCATATTTGTTGAAAATTTTGAAGAGGTGCTTGATCAGTAGTGCTTCATTTTGAATTTGCAGATTAATGACACCAAGCCCACCACAATTTTTTGGCCGACAAACAAGTTCCCATGAAGCCAGAGACTGTCTAGGATTATTAGTATTTCCACGCCAAAGACATTGTCTCTCAATCCGTTCAATCTGCTTAAGATTCTAGCTGGTATCGACAAGGAGCATAAAAAATATATGGGCATAGAGCTGAGGACAGACTGTAGCAGCTGAAGTCGACTGCCTTGATTAAGGAAACATGAAGATGCAGATAACCTTCTTTCAATATGATGAACTGAAGGCATCAGTTCCAAACTGGTTGGCCGAGTAGTTCCCATTAGAAAACCAAGATAAGTGAATAGTAAGGTGCCCACTTGACATCCAAGCATGGAGGCAATCCTAGCAGCTTCTTCTGTTGACATATTGAGAGGTATCATCGATGATTTGGCAAAGTTGACTCTTAAACCTGTTGAAGTTGTAAAAGTGTCCAACATGTGTTTGAGAGCGAGGAGCTGACTATGAACAACAAGAAGGATGATCAGTGTATCATCCGCGTACTGCACTATCGGGTAATCCTCAGAGTTTGAGGGTATAGGTAAAGATATAATTCCTCTATCCTTCATATCGTTAACCACTGACTAAACAAGGTCCAAAACGATTACAAAAAGAAGAGGGGAGAAAGGATCACCTTGCCGAACCCCAGTTTTGTATTCAAAGTGTCTGCCTGGCACTCCATTAAGCAGTAAGGAGGATGAGCCAGAGGCTAACAATGTGTCAACCCACTGATGTCTACTCGCAACTTTATTCTTGTATACACGCTTTGGGCCTCCAAGCGCAGAGTTTTGTAGGACAGTAGCAATTTTCCCTCAAGTGGATGACCTAAGGTTTATCAATCCGTGGGAGGCATAGGATGAAGATAGTATCTCTCAAGCAACCCTGCAATCAAATACAAGAAATCTCTTGTGTCCCCAACACACCCAATACAATGGCAAATTGTATAGGTGCACTAGTTCACCGAAGAGATGGTGATAAAAGTGTAGTATGGATAGTAGATATGAGTTTTTGTAGTGCGAACAATAAAAAAACAGCAAGGTAGTAAATAGTAAAACGGAGCACAAACGGTATTGCAATGATGGAAAATGAGGCCTAGGGTGCATACTTTCACTAGTGCAATCTCTCAACAATGCTAACATAGTTGGATCATATGATTATCCCTCAAAGTGCAATAAAGAATCACTCCCGAGTTCCTATTAGCGGAGAACAAAAGATAGAAATTGTTTGTAGGGTACGAAACCACCTCAAAGCTATTCTTTCCGATCAATCTATCCTAGAGTTCATACTAATATAAAGCAAGCTATTCTTTCCGATCGATCTAATCAAGAGTTCATACTGAAATAACACCATATGATACATATCAACCAACTCATGTCACCTAGATACCCCAATGTCACTGCGAGTACCCGTGAGTTAATTATACGATAGGTATCAAACAATTTCAGATTCATAATACTCGATCCACACAAAGAACTACAAGGAGACCCCAAAGTTTCTATCGGAGAAAATATAATAAAAACATGCATCAACTCCTATGCATAGATTACCCCAAAGTCACCTCGGGAATCCACAAGTTGAGTGCCATAACATATATCAAGTGAATCAAAATAATACCCCATTGTCCCCAAGGGTATTCATATGCAAGACATATATTATGTGTTCTCAGATCTGAACATTCAATCCGACAAGAAACAACTTCAAAGGGTAAAGACTCAATTCATCACAATAAGTGTAGAGAGGGGAGAAACATCATATGATCCATCTACGTTAACAAAGCCCATGATACATCAAGATCATGAACTCTCAGGATCATGCACGAGAAAGATTAAACACATAGCTACTGGTACAAACCCTCGGCCCCGAGGGTGGACTACTCCCTCGTCATTGTGGTGGCCGCCAAGATGATGAAGATGGCGACCGAAGATGATCCCCCCTCCGGCAGGGTGCCGGAACAGGGTCCCGATTGGTTTTTGGTGGCTACATAGGCTTGCGGTGGCGGAACTTCCGATCTAGGGTCTCTACGAGGGTTTTGTGAATATTTGGGAATTTATAGGGCGAAGAAGGGGTACGGGAGGCCACTGAGGTGGGCACAACCCACCAGGGCGTGCCTGGGGGCCCAGGCGTGCCCTGGTGGGTTGTGACCCTCTCGAGGCACCCCCCAGGTGTTGCTTGCCCAATGGTTCTCTTCTGTTCCATAAAAATCCACAAAAAGTTTCGCGGTGTTTGGAGAACTTTCATTTCTGCACACAAAAAACAACACCACAGTAGTTCTGCTGAAAACAGCGTCAGTCCGGGTTAGTTCCGTGCAAATCATACCAAAACCATTGTAAACATGGCATGAATACTTCATAAATTATAGATACGTTGGAGACGTATCAGCATCCCCAAGCTTAATTCCTACTCGTCCTCGAGTAGGTAAATGATAAAAGAAATAATTTGTGAAGTGTGAATGCTAGCAAAGTGCACAAGTTTGATCAATGACAATTTCAATCACTTTTCCTAGCATCATAACAACAATCTTTTTCTTATGAAACTTCTCATGTTATAGTAGCAACCAATTTACATGTTAAGGTTCAAATAATGAATTCTCTTAAAACTCAACAACCTATGTTCTCAGTCACCAAGCAATTGCAATTCAACTTATTCAACAGAGTCTAAGTAAGAGCTCCACATACTCAAGCATCATATAGTCTTCTATGATTGCTAACACTCACCGCGTACACATGAGCAAAACGTTTCAACTGGACACATAGAAAGATAGGGGCTTATAATTTCGCCTCCCAACATATTCACCTCAAGGGTGATGTCAACAATAATAACTCATGCTACCCATATCCAACTGGATATATGTGCCTAGATCTTTCCTCACCACATTATGCTTGCCAAAAGAGAAAAATAAAAAGGAATAGAGAGAAAAACTTTAACTCTTTGCATAAAAATAAATACCAAAAAGTAAAAGATAGGCCCTTCGCAGAGGGAAGCAGAGGTTGCCATGCGCTTATTTGTTTGTATGCTCTTTGTATGCTCAACCCCTTAGTGCAAAAGAACATCACGTTATATTGCTCCTTATAATAGCAACCTTTATTATGCAGTCGGTCGCTTTTATTCTTTGCCATCACAAGTTTGTACAACGCTCAATTTTCTCTTACACTAAATGATCTAACACTTTTAGTAGCACTTTTTATTGCCTTATTGCACCGATGACAACTTACTTGAAGGATCTTGCTCAATCCATAGGTAGGTATGGTGGACTCTCAGAACAAGATTTGGGTTTTAAGGGCTTTTGGATGCACAAGTAGTATCTCTACTTGGTGCGGAATTTTTGGCTAGCAAAGATAGGGGGCAAGCACCACATGTTGAAGGATCTATGACAATATAACTTCTATGTGAATATAAACAAACATAAATCATTATGTTGTCTTCCTTGTCCAACGTCAACAATTTTGACATATAAAATTTTGATGGGGGCTCACAATCACAAAAGATTTCCAAGATAGTGTATTTGCATGTGAAAGTTCTCTTCCTTATACTAATTATTCATGAATTGCTTGTATGAGCAATATTGTGATTGTCAAGCTTCAAAAGCTTTCACTTTCTAAACCCAATGTGAAGCCACTACTAGGCATGATATGAACATGTAATTTCAACTTCATGATATCCAATTCTTTCAACAATTTACTCATAGGATATAAGTGAAGCACAAGAATAAATGACAAGCTACTCCAAAAAGATATAAGTGAAGATCAAACAAGTAGTTATGTAAATGGGTAGCTATTTGAGGACTCTCTTTTATTAAAACTTTCAGATCTAAGTATTTTATTAAAACAGCAAGAAAAACAAAACAAAACGACATTCTAAGCATAGCAGAACTCATGTGAAGAAGCAAAAACTTAGGCTCAACCGATACTAACTGATAATTGTTGAAGAAGAAAGGTGGGATGCCTACCGGGGCATCCCCAAGCTTAGATGCTTGAGACTTCTTGGAATATTAGCTTGAGATGCCTTGGGCATCCCCAAGCTTGAGCTTTTGTGTCTCCTTAATTCCTTTCATATCACGGTTTCCCTAAATCTCAAAAACTTCATCCACACAAAACTCAACAAGAACTCGTGAGATAAGTTAGTATAAATCAATGCAATAACCTTATCATTCTCTACTGTAGCAGATAACTAAAATTATTATTAAACATTGCATACTAAATGCCTCTGCATATTTAATAGTCCTATCCTCAAATAGAATCATCAAACAAGCAAACATATGCAAACGATGCAACCATAACAGCAATCTGCCAAAACAGTACAGTGTGTACAGAATGCAATATTCATCATACTTACCTAACACCAAAAATTATTAAAAAATTACCACACTTTAAAAAATTTATCAGAGCGTATTTTGCAAAACGTTTCAGCATTTTATCACATTCTGACTTTTCTAGGGAATTTTTGCAACTGCGATAAACTTTCTGTTTTGAAACAGCAACATGTATACTTGCAAAATAAGCATGGCAAAGGCTATCATTGCCACTTTTATTGAAATAAAAGATTCAAAACATTATTCTAAATAACATCAAGCAAATCCTAACAAAATAAATTGACGCTCCAAGCAAAACACATATCATGTGACGAATGAAAACATAGCTCCAAGTGAGGTTACCGATAATGTTGGAGACGAAAGAGGGGATGCCTTCCGGGGTATCCCCAAGCTTAGATGCTTGGATCTTCCTTGAATATTACCTTGGGGTTCCTTGGGCATCCCCAAGATTAGGATCTTGTCACTCATTATTCTCCTCATATCGCCATCTCACCTAAAACTTGAAAACATCAAACACACAAACTTAACAGAACTTCGCGAGATAGGTTAGTATGATAAAGAGCATACCATTTCACTTTGGTACTGTCGAAGACAAGATTAATAATTGTTTACACACAATTTCTACTGTAGCATATCATTTCCACAATTTATATTGAGCAATATAAGCCATAGAAACAAGGAAACAAGCAAACTATGCATTGAAAACAGAATCTGTCAAAAACAGAACAGTCTGTAGTAATCTGTACTCAAACCATACTTCTGCTACTCCAAAAATTACGAAAAAATAGGACCACGTGAGCAATTTGTATATTAATCTTTTGCGAAAAGAATCAACTCAAAATCACTCTTGTGTTAAAAATGAGAGTCATTTTCGTGAGCGCAAAAGTTTCTGTTTTTCAGCAAGATCAAATCAACTATCACCCAACATGATCCAAAAGGCTTTACTTGGCACTTTATTGAAACAAAAGCAATAAAACATGATTATCACAGTAGCCTAATCATGTGAACACACAAAAAACAGTAGGGGTAAATGTTGGGTTGTATCCCAAAAAGCCCTTTTCTTTAATTCCTTTTAAGCTAGGCATGATGATTACAATGATGCCCACATAAAAGTAAAGAATTGAAACACAAAGAGAGCATCATGAAGCATATGACTAGCACAATTAAGCCTAACCCACTTCGTATGCATAGGGATTTTGTGATCAAACAACTTATGGGAGCAATAATCAAGTAGCATAGGAAGGCAAAACAAGTGCAACTTCAAAACTTTCAACACACAGAGAGGAGACTTGATATTATTGTAGTATGTAAATGCAAATATTCCTCTCTCATAATAATTTTCAGTAGCATCGTGAAGAAATTCGAAAATATAACCATCACATAAAGCATTCCTTTCATGAAAGAAAAGCATAGAGAACTTATTACTCTCCACATAAGCAAATTTCTTCTCATCAATAGTTGTGTGAACAAACTCAACAAAATAACTATCATGAGAGTGAAAATTAAAATCATGATGACAAGTTTCATGGTTATCGTTATTCAATATAGCATATATGTCATCACCATAGTCATCATAGATAGGAGGCATGCTTTCATCATAGTAAATATTCTCATCAATACTTGGGGGACTAAAAATACCATCTTCATCAAACATAGCATCCCCAAGCTTATGGATTTGCATGTCATTAGCATCATGGATGTTCATAGAGTTCATACTAACAACATTGCAATAATGCTCATCATTCAAATAATTTGTGCCAAACATTTTATTGACTTCTTCTTCTAACAATTGAGCACAATTTTCCGAACCATCATTTTCAAGAAAGACATTATAAAGATGATCAATAATATGATGCAACCCAATTCCATTTTATGTAGTTTTCTTTTATGAACCAAACTAGTGATAAAACAGGAAACTAAGAGATTCGATTGCAATTTCATGCACTCACCTCCCGGCAATGGCGCCAGAAAAGAGCTTGATGTCTACTATGCAACTTTATTCTTGTAGACACGTGTTGGGCCTCCAAGCGCAGAGTTTTGTAGGACAGTAGCAATTTTCCCTCAAGTGGATGACCTAAGGTTTATCAATCCGTGGGAGGCGTAGGATAAAGATAGTCTCTCTCAAGCAACCCTGCTATCAAATACAAGAAATCTCTTGTGTCCCCAACACACCCAATACAATAGCAAATTGTATAGGTGCACTAGTTCGGCAAAGAGATGGTGATAAAAATGTAGTATGGATAGTAGATATGAGTTTTTGTAGTGCGAACAATAAAAAACAGCAAGGTAGTAAATAGTAAAACAGTGCACAAACGGTATTGCAATGATGGAAAATGAGGCCTAGGGTGCATAATTTCACTAATGCAATCTCTCAACAATGCTAACATAGTTGGATCATATGATTATCCTTCAAAGTGCAATCAAGAATCACTCCCGAGTTCCTATTAGCACAAAACAAAAGGTAGAAATTGTTTGTAGGGTACGAAACCACCTCAAAGCTATTCTTTCCGATCAATCTATCCTGGAGTTTGTACTAAAATAAAGCAAGCTATTCTTTCCGATCGATCTAATCAACAGTTCGTACTAAAATAACACCATATCATACATATCAACCAACTCTAATGTCACCTAGATACCCCAATGTCACCGTGAGTACCCGTGAGTTAATTATACGATATGTATCAAACAATTTCATATTCATAATACTCAATCCACACAAAGAACTACAAGGAGACCCCAAAGTTTCTATCGGAGAAAAGATAATAAAAACATGCATCAACCCCTAGGCATAGATTACCCCAAAGTCACCTCGGGAATCCGCAAGTTGAGTGCCATAACATATATCAAGTGAATCAAAATAATACCCCATTGTCACCACAGGTATTCATATGTAAGACATATATCATGTGTTCTCAGATCTGAACATTCAATCCGACAAGACAAAACTTCAAAGGGTAAAGACTAACTTCATCACAACAAGTGTAGAGAGGGGAGAACATCATATGATCCATCTACGTTAACAAAGCCAATGATACATCAAGATCGTGACATCTCAAGATCACGCGCGAGAGAGATTAAAACGTAACTACTGGTACAAATCCTTATCCCTGAGGGTAGACTACTCCCTCCTCATCGTGGTGGCCGCCGGGATGATGAAGATGGCCACCGGAGATGATTCCCCACTCCGGCAGGGTGCCGGAACGGGGTTCTGATTGGTTTTCGGTGGCTACAGAGGCATGCGGCAGCAGAACTTCTGATCTAGGGTCTCTTTGAGGGTTTTCAGAATATTTGGGATTTTATAGGGAGAATAATCGGTATGGGAGGCCACCGAGGTGGGCACAACCCACCAAGGCGCGCCTGGGGGGCCAGGGGCACCCCCAGGTGCTGCTATGTCCCAATGGTTATCTTCTTGTCCATAAAAAATCCACAAAAAGTTTCGCAGTGTTTGGAAAACTTCCATTTCTGCACAAGAAACAACACCACGGTAGTTCTGCTGAAAACAGCGTAAGTCCGGGTTAGTTCCATGCAAATCATACCAAAACCATATAAAATTATTGTAAACATGGCATGAATACTTCATAAATTATAGATACGTTGGAGACGTATCACCCATCCAAGCCATTTAGCATCAAAGCCCTTATGTTTGAGTTTTTGCAATATAGCAGAGTGCTCGATTGTATCAAAAGCCTTAGTAAAATCCAACTTTAGCAGAACAATTGGTTTACCAGAACCTTTGCATTGATGAATATACTCGAAACACCAAGCAACGCAGTCTTGGATTGATCTGCATTTTAGAAACCCGTATTGGTTTTTAGGGATACACTGAAGAATTGTCGTTTGTAGCCTGATGGCGAGCAATTTAGTAAGAAATTTCAGGCAAGTGTTCGTCAGGGAGATAGGTCTATAATCTCCAACCACTTCAGGGAATCAACGTAATGAGTGAAGTATTTAAGCATGCCAGGTCACATTTGCCTTCATAAAATTCATGCAAAAGCTTATAGAAATCCTCCTTGAGGATGTGCGAACATTTCTTTAGGAACAGTCCAGTGAAACCATCCGTACCCGGTGCTCTGTCACCAGGCATGTGTTTAATGACATCTTCGATCTCAGAATGAGAGAAAGGTCGTGAAAAAACATCCAGACACATTAACTTTATGTATCAAATGATCGAGGTCAAAACCCATAGTGATGTCTGAAGAATGGCCCATTCTGCCTTTGAAATCAGATGAAAACATCCCTGCAATCTCATGATGATCAGTGACAATGTCACCAGCATCATTCCTAAGTGAGGATATATAATTCCTCCTATACCTTTCAGTAGCCATGGCATGAAAAAACTTTGTATTTTCTTCTCCAATCTTAATTGATCTTATAGTGCAATGTTGCCGCCAATAAATGTATTGCAAACGCAATATCTCCTGCAGGTGTAGCTTGACTATTTGTCTAAAATTAAACTCAGGTATAGTAAGCTCACGTAATTCCTCCATTTCATCAAAGAACAGGATAACAGTGTTGCAATCAGTAATGAGCTTCTTGACAGTAGAAAGGTTAGTGTGCCAAATTTTCAGAGCATGCCTTTGTCACATCCCTAGTTCTGGTATGACCTAGACTAGCTAGTCATTTGTGCATCATGTTTAAATTCCATTTAAATTTGAAAATGGGGATTTATGAAACCCTCAGAATCATTTTTTGGAAATGACCCAAATAAAAATTGCTCCAAAAAGGTCCAAGAAAATGCTCATGTTGCCCTCTGAAAATATTGGACAGAGATAAAAATCAAACCAATATTTTTAGGAGCTCATAAGTATTTATTTTGGGCATTTGGAATTAATGCATAATTATTTGCTTTGGATATATATTTGTTATATATATAATATATGTCCAAAAATTCTGTTAATTGGTGAGGAGTTTTGGAGCAATCCAATTAGTTCCTACAAAAATTGACAGAAGTAAATAAAATGATTTAGTATTTTTTTTAAATCAAAACAAATGTCAGAAAAATAGAATAGAAAAAGAAGAGGAAAAACCTACTGGACTTACCCGTGCTTACCTCCCTGTGCGGCCTAGTTTGGCCCAATGCCCAAAGAGGTCAGCCCAGCCAGTGGCGGTGCCACCACCCCTTCCTCACGCCCGAAGGGGCAGGGGCACGCCGCCGCCTGTGTGCCACCAGCGTCCGCCGGGGCCACATTCCCGCCACCTCCTGCCTCTCCCCTCGTCGTCTCGATGCCTGGACGACGCCACGCTACCGCCTCGACCGCTCACTCTCCCCTGCTCTCTCCTCACCGTTCCCCACCTCACCGAACGCAACGCCCGCCCGCCGACGAGCACCACCGCTGCCACCAGCCCCCCTCGCCTGCCGCTGCGCCAGAAGCTCCACCACATCGCTGGCTACCTCTCCGCTGCAAAGCGCCTCGGGGCCCACGAGAGTCGCCATCGCCGCCGTCTTCATCTCCGGTCGTCGGAGATCGTCTTCGCCGCCCCGCCGTCTTCAGCGCGCCCCCGAGCTCGCCGAAGCCTCCATCGGAACCGCAGTGAGCTTCTGCCCCGTTCCCCTCTCTCCGTTTAGCCGCCCGCACGCCGTAGCCCTTCTCCCCATCACGGCCGAAGCCTCTCGCCGCCGCCCATGTCGCCGCTGCCGCTTCGCCATCGCAGCCGCAACCGAAGCGCGTCACCGTGCTCTGGTGACGCCAGAGGCCGAGAAACCTCTCCGCCACTCCCGTGCCCACAAAGACACCAAGCACTGCCGAACTCCGCCGCCGCCCAACTTCGCCACCGCCGCCACTGAGCCACCCAGCTCAATCGCGCCACGGTGGATGCGCCACTCCTCCAGCTCCCCGTAGAGCCAAACCCCGTCGCGAAATACCCCCTGTAGCGCCGTCCCGAGCCACTCCGGTGAGCCTCCGCCGCGTGTTATGGTCGTCGCCGGCCGTGCTCCGGCGGGTGCCGACGTGGCGCATCATTTGGACTAACCCCCCCCCAAATTAGCTACCTCACTGACACTGACCAGTGGGCCCCAGCGCCACTAATCTTTTAATTAGGATTAAACTAACCCCTGTTTAACCCCCTGTCACTGACGTGTGGACCCCACACATCAGGTTTGACCCCAGTCAGCCGCAGTTGACCTGCTGACGTCATGCTTACTCAATGCTGACGCAGTAATGCAATTTTCTGGATTTATTTTTAATCAGGGAAATCCAAAAAATGCCCAAAACTTCAAAAAATCATAGAAATTCAACCGTAGCTCAGATTGAAATAATTTATATATGAAAAATTATCAGAAAAATGCAATCTTTCCATCTGTACTAGTTTCATGCATGTCAAACCAACTTATACCTACTGTATAAGTAAAACACTAAAATGGCTTATATCAGAGCTTATTTGGAGTTGCATTTGAACCCTTGATTCAAATGGACTTCATTCAATTTGAATACTAGTTGCATTAGCTCAAACAACATCACATCTACATGCCATTTTCATGCATCATATTGTTGCATATGTTTGTGTATTGATTGCCGACACTGTTCCTTCTCGATAGGTCCTGCTCCGGAGACCGTTCCAGAGTACCTGTCTGTGAAGCAGTGCCTCCTCTGTTGATCTACCAGGCAAGCAAACCTCCCTTGTTCATTCCGATACAATCCTACTCTCTCGCTCCTGCTCTCAGTTATTGCATTAGGACAACAACAATTCATCTGCTACTTTGTTCTGCGGTAGTTGAACCCATTCCTCTGCATGACTGTCATTGCCACGAAGAATAGTTAAAACCCAGAGCATGTGTAGGAGTTGATTGAGCCCATGTTTTGTTCCTACCATGCTATGCCTGCTATTGCTTAGAGTTGTGTCAGGTCTGATTCATTGGGAATGAATTGGAGTGTTATGAGTTGTTCTGTGTTTGAGAGTTAAGTGTGTGAACACGATTTGGTAAAGGTAGCGGTGAGAGGCCATGTAGGAGTACATGGTGGGTTGTCTCACTTGGAACCGTCCTAAGCTAATCGAGTTCGTGTATGTTGTCCAATGACTAGCTACTACCACACATTGGAATGCTTAAGTGCCCTCTCGACTTATTAACCAACTTGATTACGCCCCAGAGTCGCAACTAGTTTCGGTGTTTGTAGGTAGTGTTAGTAGTCTACCAAGTGGCACCCGGCCAGGTGGGCTTGGGACAGACTAGGCACAGTGGCACGGTGTACCAAGTGGTATCCGGATGGTGGGCTTGGGAACCCTGCTCACATCGTTTCGGGCCGTGAGCGACACCCCGGCCGGATCTCCTTGCGGATGGAACCCGAATAGGCGATAAACCTGGGCTAGAGTCTTGTGTGGTTAGTCAGGTCGTGGCCGACACCCTCGCCAGGCTTCCGCTTGAAGGTTGCCGAGATACATGACGTGTACATGGCGGTACGTGGCGAGAGCATGTGTGAAGAAGTACACCCCTGCAAGGTTAACATGATCTATTCGAATAGCCGGGTCCGCGGTTATGGACTTCTTGGATGCTTATATGGTACATAGACAACTTGAAGTGGATACTCAAAAATGCTCAAGACAAGTGTGAGTGCTATGGATGGCCTTCTCGTAGGGAGACGGGGATGAATCCATAGTAGTGTATTGTGTGGTGATTAGTGGACTCTGCAGCGCCATATCACCTCAAAGAAGTTCTCGTAGTCGAGAACAGGATAGCCACAGAGTCAAAGTTGGCTTGCTGCAACTAAACCCCACATTACCCTCTTGATACAAATGCATGTATGATAGGTTTTATGTAAGTCTTGCTGAGTACCTTTGTACTCATGTTGCTTTATTTATGTTTTTGCAGCGGAGACTTCGGTCTAACTAGTGTTCTCGTGGACTTCGACAAGTAGCTTGTACCTCAGCTACGGTCTTGATCAGATGTTGTAGATAGTCAGGCTCTTCAGCCTTTTTCATTTGTAGATGTCTGTACCCAGACATGTAATGCTTCCGCTTGTTGCTTGTATGCTCTGTATGATGGGTCCTATGACCCCTGTTTGCAATAAATGTTATGATGGCTCTTCTGAGCCTTTATCTATATGAGTTGTTGAGTTATGTTGTGATGCCATGTTGTACAGCACATACTTGCATGTTATGCGTACGTGTAATGTGTATTGCTATGTGTGCGATCTGACTATCTAGTTGTTTATCCTTAGTAGCCTCTCTTACTGGGAAATGTCTCCTAGTGCTTCCACTGAGCCATGGTAGCGTGCTACTACTCCGGAACACTTAGGCTGGCGGCATGTGTCCTTCTTCGCTCTCGTGGTATACGTCCCTTCGGGGAAATGTCACACGATGAATACCGGAGTCCTGTTAGCCCGCTACAGCCCGGTTCATCGGAGTCCTGTTAGCCCGCTACAGCCCAGTTCACCGGAGTCCTGTTAGCCTAGTGCTACAGCCTGGATTCACTCGCTGATGACCGACACGTTCGATGCTGGGTCATGGATGCCTGTCCTCGTAAGTTTGTGCCACTTTGGGTTTACGACTAGCTAAGTCAGCCCGGGCTCCTTATCGTATGGATGCTAGCGACACTATCATATACGTGTGCCAAAAAGCGCAAACGGTCCCGGGCAAAGGTAAGGCGACACCCGTGGGAATACCGTGCGTGAGGCCGCAAAGTGATATGAGGTGTTACATGCTAGATCGATGTGGCATTGAGTCGGGTCCCGACAGCTTTGGTATCGAGCGATTGCTCAGAGGATTACCAAGCCAAACTGGTCAAAGTTGAGTCTAGAAATTCTTTAGTTATGTAAGGGAATTGATTGTGGGAAGGAACGTAAGGCTCATTTTACTCCTTTACCTCATGGCCTTCTGATATGAGTCATCCTTTCTATCCTTCCTGCGGGGTTAAGGAACTAGGCTTTCTCTTCCGTCTATCAGGATCACGTGTTACTACTCCGTAGTTCCATAGGATTGGTTGATCAGAGTCATACCCCAGTTTCAAGTACTTCCGGTGTAGCCTGTTCAGTATGGTCTCAGAACCTTGAGTGATGATGTTGAGTATGTTACTACCCCATTTTTAGCAAGATGTCTCATTCTGAGCATTTTACTGCCGTTATGCCGCCGGAATTGCCCTAGGAGTTCGAGAGTTACTAATTTCCTTATCCTACATTCTATAGCCTATAGATGATGCTGATCCGTCCTTGGTTTCGTTCCTCAGGATGTCATCAGTTAAGCGAAGTTCTGTTGCTCGTAGCCAGAACCACGGAGATGGTAGGGATGAGGATCCTCCCGACCCGCCTTCGTTGACAGAGTTCATGTTAGAGATGGAGAGGAACAAGCGTGAGTCTAACCGCTTGTTTGCACGTATTGAGGAGAACACCGCACATCAGTTCAAAGGGTCTGTAACCATTCATGACTTCGTTCGCTTGCACCCACCTACCTTTCATCATTCCATCGAGCCGCTCGATGCAGATGACTGGCTCCGTAGTATCACACACAGGCTCCATTCTGCGAACGTAGCTGAAGATGAAAAGGTCACCTATGCCACATACCACCTGGAAGGTCCTGCTAGTCTTTGGTGGCAGAACTATGAGGCTATGCTTCCAGCTGGCCAGACTCCTACCTGGAGGGATTTCATTGAGGCTTTTCGCGAGCATCACATTCCCGAGGCCCTCATTGATCGCAAGAGAGAAGAGTTCTTAAGTTTCACCCAGAGTAAGATGGCTGTTGATGCTTACAGTAGAGAGTTTGAGAACCTCACCCACTATGCTTCAGAAGAGGTGTCCACGGATGCCAAGAAGCAGGCTAGGTTCTGGAAGGGTCTCAACCCCAAGTTGCGTCGTGATCTCCACCTGCATCATTGTGATACATTCCAAGCTCTTGTGAACAAGGCCATTAATGCAGAGATAGCTCAGCTCACTTACGAGGAGTCTCGTAAGCACACCCGTGATTTGGGATCTTCCTCCGGTTCTAGTTCTCAGAAGCGCCGGATTTGCGTTCCAAACTCCGCTCTTCCACCCAGATATGTATCGAGGCCATCTTATGTGGCAACCCATCCAGTTCAGCAGTATGATCCACCCAGGCCTACTGGTAGACCGCTTGTCAGTGCGGGTCCACGTCCAACTTCAGGGACTTGCTTCACATGCGGGAAGCCAGGACACTATGCACATGACTGCTCTCAGACTAGTTATGCTCCACCCCAGCCCGAGAAGTCTGTCGGCTGTGTTAAGCCACCATGCAAGATGATCAGTGTCAAGTCAGCTCCCACTAAACGTGGACGTGTGCATCACGTCTCAGCCAGAAACGCTCATGATGATCCAGATGTCGTTCTTGGTACACTCCTTGTCAACTGTCATCCAGCATCAATTCTGTTCGATACTGGAGCGCCTCACTCCTTCATTTCTGAAAGCTATGCTAACTTGCACAACATGTCATTTTGTGATATGCCCTCTCCACTAGTCATTCAAACTCCTGGATCCAAGTGACAAACTTCTAGTGTAAGTGTCACGCCCTCGATGCGGCTATATCTCCCACGTGTCGAAGCACGACTTAGAGGCATAACCGCATTGAAAGCAATGTCGCAAGTGAGGTAATCTTCACACAACCCAAGTAATACATAAGGGAAAGAGATACATAGTTGGCTTACAATCGCCACTTCACACAAATACATGAATAAAGCATTACATCATCCAGATACAATCAAGGTCCGACTACGGAACCAAAATAAAAGAAGAACCCCAAATGCGACAAAGGTCCCCGATCGACCCCAACTGGGCTCCACTACTGATCAACTAGAACGAAACAACACAAAGGGCAAGATCATCATCGAGCTCCTCCTTGAGCTTGGTTGCGCCACCGCTTTCGGTAACATAGGCACCGCAAACTGGTTTTGAAGTATCCGGTGAGCCACGAGGACTCAGCAATCCCATTACCATGGGTATCAAGACTAGCAAAGCTTAATGGGAAAGGAAGGGGTAAAGTGGTGAGGTTGCAGCAGCGACTAAGCATGTATGGTGGCTAACATACGCAAATGAGAGCGAGAAGAGAAACAAGCGGAACATCGTGAAGCTAGCAATGATCAAGAGGTGATCACGAACACCTACTTACGCCAAACATAACACGAAACCGTGTTCACTTCCGGACTCCGCCGAGAAGAGACCATCACGGCTACACACACGGTTGATGCATTTTAATTCGGATCAAGTGTCAAGTTATCTACAACCGGACATTAACAAATTCCCATCGCCACATAACCGCGGGCACGGCTCTCGAAAGTTTCTACCTGCAGGGTGTCCCAACTTAGCCCATGACAAGCTCTCGCGATCATCGGCGAATAGACCTTCACCGAGACACTCCGATCAGGCTCGGTATCCCGGTACATCAAGACATTTCGACAATGGTAAAACAAGGCCAGCAAGACCGCCCGATGCGCCGACAATCCCGATAGGAGCTGCACATATCTCGTTCTCAGGGAAACACCGGATGAGACAGGCTACGAGTAAAACCAGCCCTCGAGTTGCCACGAGGTGGCCCCGCAGGCGGCTCGGTTCGGACCAACACTTAGACAAGCACTGGCGCCGGGGGTGCTAAAATAAAGATGACCCTCGAGAGAGCGACTCCTAAGGGAAAAGATAGGTGGTGGTGAGGCAAATGGTAAAAGTCAATGTTGGGCCTTGCTGGACAAGTTTTATTCAAAGCGAACTGTCAGGGGGGTCCCATAAATCACCCGACCGTGTTAGGAACGCAAAATCCGGGAACATAACACCGGTATGACGGAAACTAGGGCGGCAAGAGTGGAACAAAACACCAGGCATAAGGCCGAGCCTTCCACCCTTTACCAAGTATATAGATGCATTAATAATATAAGAGATATTGTGATATCCCAACATAAACCCTGTCCACAATGGAGAAATCTTCAACTTCACCTTCAACTAGCAACGCTATCAGAGGGGCTGAGCAAAGCGGTAACATAGCCAAACAACGGTTTGCATAGGAAAGGTGTCAAAGGGTTACGGGTTCATGGCAATATGGGATGGCTGGACAAATAGGTAATAGGTAGCGCAGCATAGCGAAAGAACGAGGCAACTAGCATAGCAATGATAGTAGTGAGATCCAGGATAGCGGTCATCTTGCCTGAGATCCCGCAAGGAAGAAGAACGAGTCCATGAAGAAGACAAACGGACGTAGTCGAACGAATCCTCATAACTCCGGAACGAAACCGAAGCTAACGAGAGAGGCAACCCGGAAAGAAGCAAACAACATAGTAAACAACCATCGCATAATCAAGGCATGATGCACAACCAAGTATGATGCATGTCCGGTTTAATGAGGCATGGCATGGCAAAGTGCAAACAAACAACACTACAAATTAAGTGGAGCTCAATATGCAACGAAGTTGCATATTGACTAAACACCACCTCAATTATTTAGTTCTCTCTTGTTTAAGCTACCCAACAATATTAAATGTTGATTAACATGGCAAGGGGTGAAGCATAACAAAACTACCTACCTAGGCAAGTTTAAATGAGGCCGGAAACAACAAACAACAATTCCGGAAAATCCCCATATGCAAATTATGGATTCGGTACTGTTCTGCCCTAAACCATATTTTATTGTTGTTAAACAGCAATATAAAGTGGACCGTGTTAATCTAGGCATTTTTCCACCCCATTTACATATAAAGTTTATTAAAATCTGAGCTACGGTTAATTAGTTATGAAATAAATCATTTTAGCATGGCATTTGAGCAAATTAATGCAAACAGCCATTTAAACATTTTAAACATGGATGAGAGTGGCATATTATTAAACTAGATGAAATTCTAAGCATTTTACATATAAAGTTTGTTTTAATCCAATGCACAGTTGTGGAGTTATTATATGCATGATGTTGAAGGATTTTCTGTAAAACAGTAAAACACAGGATAATGCTAAAATCGTAGGACTGGAAAAAAATGATATGGGCCGAAACAGACTGGGCCACAACAGGAGAAAAAAAGGGAGGGGGCGCTGGGGGTGGCCTCACCATGGGCCTTGGGCCGGAAGGTGGAGGAGGCTGCAGTGGGCCTCGGGCGAGGCCGTGGCCCACTAGACGCGATGGGCCGGCCTAGGAGGGGCGCAGGGGCGTCGTCTCCTCGACCTCGAGCGAGACCAGGGCGGCGGCGGCCTTCTCCGGCGACGGGGAGGTGCTCCGGCGAGGGGCGGAGGCCGAGGATGGTCGGAATGGGGAGATCCGGGGGCGGGGATCCCGGATCCGGCGAAGATCGAGGGCGAGGAGGTCGGCGACGAACTCGGCGACGGCGACGGTTAACTCCGGCGAAACGGGACCGGCCGGGCGCGGCGGAGGAGCTTCCGCGGCGGGGAGGCGGCGCGGCCGGCGACGAGCGGAGGCAGGGGGTGCGTGGGGCCTTGGCGTCAGCTGTGGCCGTGGGGGGCGGACGGAGGGGCGGCGAGGCGGCATGCGGGCGAGGCGCCGGAGACGCGGGCGGCGGCGGAGCTCGAGCCTTCAGGCTCGCGAGGCGCGGGCTCGGCGACGGCCCGTCTCGGCCCTGGCGGCGGGCGGGCGGGCAGGGCCGCGGGCGAAGTGGGGAACCTGAGGAGGACAGGTGGCGCGCGCTGGATGGATGCGGAAAGCGGCGGCGATGACGTGTCGCGCTCCTATTGGCTGGAGTGAGGTGGCTGGCGGCGTTGGACATGTCCGGGCGCGGTGGAGATTTTTGTCCGGCGGCGCGAGGAGGGAGAGGGCTAGGGTTTCATCCGCGAAAAATGGAGGGGGAGGTCTATTTATAGATGGAGGGAGCTAGGAGAGTCCAAATGAGGTGCGGTTTTCGGCCACGCGATCGTGATCGAACGACCGAGAGCATGGAGGGGAGTTTGGTGGGTTTTGGGCCACTTTGGAAGGGGTGTTGGGCTGCAACTCAAAGAGGGCTTTACGGTTACCCGGTTAACCGTTGGAGTAACAAACGACCTCCAAATGGCACGAAACTTGACAGGCGGTCTACCGGTGCTATACCAAGGCCTCTTGGCAAACCTCGGACCATTCCGAGAAAGTTTAACACCCGCACAAGAGAAGGGGCAAAAGGGGAACGCCGGATGACATAGGAGTGCCGGATTGCAAAGCGGACAACGGGGAAAAGGCTCGGATGCATGGGACGAACACGTATGCAAAATGAAATGCACATGATGACATGATAAAAAAAGCAGATGATGACATGGCAAAGTGAAACACGCAAGCAAATGACAAGGCAACGACGGCGAATGACTGGCGGACACCTGGCGCATCGGATCCGGGGCGTTACAACACTCCACCACTACGAAAGGATCTCGTCCCGAGATCTAGGATGGCACCGGAGGGAAAACGAAAGAGGAAGATAAGAGGTAAAACTAAGTTGCTTCTTGGACGAACGAGTGAAACCACGAACCTTGAGAGGTTGAGCAATTTAAAAGAAAGAGTACAACAGAGATGAACGAGATTGCAAGCAAACCGGTAGAAAAGAGGAACAAGGAGTATTACGAGAATTTGAAGTTTGCAAAGACATGAATCAAGAGTTTAAAGGACTAGATAGAATTCGAAACCACTCCGGTTAAAACAAGATGAGAGGGGAAGAATTCGGGCAGCACTCCGGTTGAACATGGAAGGAATTGAACATGAACTTGACAAGATGAGATGATACTTGATGAAATGAACAACACACTGCCTCCGGAACTATTGAAAGAATGGCACAAGGGGTAAGAAAGATTTCAAACAGCACTCAAGTTGAGGAAGGAGGGAAAAACTTGATAAAATTAGAGAACTCGAATGAAAACACGACACTTCGGTTAAATGGATAAGCACGAAAAGAACACGATCCTCACAATCGAGATGATGAGTGAAAAGAGCAACATCACAATGCCTCCGTGAGAAAGAATAGAAGTAGATCATTGGAATAAAGGGACGGAGAAGAAAATGACAACTTCTACCACAATTGAATTTGGAAGGCATCCTTGCAAGAAGGTTAGAATAGAGTTGTTGGAAGACCAACAACGAAAAGAATAAGTTTGTAGTGGGCTTATGGAAACATCTCAACATTATGAGGTGACAACCGGCCACTAACGGAAACAATTGCTTGCTTGAGATTAACGAAGAGATGAAAGCTTGTTCTAGCAAGATGGAAAAGAGATAACTTGGGTCATTAATAAGCACCAAAATAGCAACATTCCTTAGAGAAGGTTTTAGGTGAAATCTATACCAAGATAACTCCAATGAAGAGATTGACATTTGAAAAGATCTCTTGAACAAAGAGGAAAAGATGGATTTAAATATGTCACTCTTGAAAACTTGTGAATCATGAAACACGAAGGGAAATTATCAAGAATGACCTAACACCACCTCAGAAGATAAGGTAGAAAGAATTGCACTTTGGAATGCAAGAAGAAGAATACTTGAACTCCTCAGGAAAAACATGTGTTGAACACCATGTTTATTTTAGAGTATAGCTTGGGGGATCATAACTTCAAGAGAAAACTTGAAGAACAAATCGAGAATGAAAGGAATCCTTGACGAACCACCTTGAAGAAACTCCGGTATACAAAAGGAATGAAAAGAAAGAGAAATTGAAAACACAAGGTGAATCCTTGTATTGATTTAGATGGATCTCCGTGATAATTAGAGCTTGGAACTCCTGGAAAAAGAGAAGATGAAACAAATGAAACCGAGAATTTATTCATCATGAACAAACTCCGAAAGAAGGAATTAATCACTTGGATGAAACAAGAACAAGAATTATGTTATGCGTATCCTTCACCAATTTAAATTGATGACAAGCAACGGATTTGGCATACTACTTATTCTCGTAGAAAGGATTAAGACAGATACGACGCAAGCTTGGGAAGGTCTTCAACGAACCACCGGTAGGATTGGAAACAACGAATGAATTAAATGATAACGAAAGAGGTGAAATCTTGAACGAATCACCATAAGAATTGAAATTGAACGTAGCAAATGCACAAATCACCGGGAAGAATTGCAAAATGAATGAAGATACTTGAGGGGATTTAGATACATGAGAACGAAAAGATCATGAACTGATTAGAGGATATTTGAACGATTCACCGGTAAGATTTGGAGAACGATAGCTACACGCTGAGAATGAAGAATTATGACATGATGGCCTTCGGAGGAAAGAAACGGAAACAACTCATGAAATGCCCCGGGTGGTTGAAAAGAATTCTCACAATCGAAAATAATTATGAGGATAGCATGAACCTAGAACCATGAATCTTCAAGAGAATGGACCAAGATTTAAGAGAAATCCTTCTTCGGTCTTCAAATGTTGAGAATGATGATGATAACCACCATGAATTGTTGAGGCACACCGGAAGAATCAAAAGCGGAGAGGTTGAGCCAACTATGAAAAGAATTTGAAAGATCTTGGAGAAAGCATTTGGCTGATGATAACTCATTCTTACGTCAAACTTTGAAATGAATTTGAGAATAGCTCCGGGAAGATAGAAGAATCAGGTAAGATCCTGGGAAAAGACCTGTGGGTTAGGGCCCACTCAAAAGAAACACCGTTGAACGATTACTTGAAAGGGAGATTGCACCGGTTGATTAAATGACTAGCATGAGATAGCATCCTCAAAAGAACTTGAGTGAGTTGAGAATGGAAACTTGAATCTTCTGAGATAACTTTGGCACTCCAGAACAAATGAATGGCGAGAAGTGAGTGATTGAGAGGTGCACCGACATGAGAAAGCATTTGACACGAGGAAAAGAATATGATCAACACTGATATCTTGAATTGGATCCACCGGAGAAGCAAAAGAACGAAGGATGATGAACTAGTAGAACATCTTCGTGGGAAATCACCGGATAAGAACAGTGATTGAAAAGAATGAAGAGACTTCACATGAATAAATGGATACTTGATTAAGAAATCTGTGTCCTTGAAGAAAAAGGGTGGGAGGGCGGGAAAAAACAAAGGCAACTTGGAGACGGATGAAACAAACACCGTTGAGAAAACTTAGAATTGATCTTGCAGATGGGGAGAATGATGGGATCATCTCGAAGAGGAGCGCACCGGTTGGAAAAAGAATTAACATGACAACCTCAATGATAAAAAAGGATAAGTATTCACATAGCAATATGAGAACATCGTTTAGGAAAGGTATGGATTCAACATTTGACTTCGAAGCAACTTGAATACCACAAGTAAAACAAAACAAAGGATTTGGCTTGCAGAATAAGCCGGAACAAATACATATGATAGAGATTTACCCAATCCCATATCATGCATCTGTTGAAAAGATATTCTAGGAGCTACTTGAATTCCCACCTATAAAACTCCCGAAACTTTCTGGTTATGCAATCTGGTCTTGGGGATACAGGGGAAGCAATATATCTCACCCAAACTAACAATACCTACATCCAAGCTGTATCCATCCGTCAACACATAACCAAGAAACCTTCGGAAATCGCATACCTCAACCTTCGAAAAGCATCCGTTATATGAGTCATGGCAATACTCCGTACTCACCTCGATCTTGGGTTAGCGGGGTTATCTCACCAACAAGCGCATAAAAGAGATTTTCGATGTCGGCGTACTAAACTCGGGTATTCCAGAACTGCAATGATAAAATTATGACGACAACACCTCGAGCTCAACTCCGGGACACCTCCACTAAAAAACCCCTCCGACGGGAGGCACCAAGACAATGTTGTCATCATAAAACCATCGGAACGATTCTAAGATACCAGCGTGATCCTAAAAAAAATTTAGTGAAATTTGAGAAGAGAAGAGTCAAAACTCTCGTCGGGATACCTCACCAGAGCGGCGAAGGACCGAGGAGTAAAAAGAATACCTAACTCTCCGATATATATAATACTAAATGACTCAAAACATTTTCTAGACACAACTCGCCGCTAAAAACGATCAAGCGGTGGGGCTCCTAAGGTCGGGAAGGCTCGATTACCAACTTGTCACCCTCGATGCGGCTATATCTCCCACGTGTCGAAGCACGACTTAGAGGCATAACCGCATTGAAAGCAATGTCGCAAGTGAGGTAATCTTCACACAACCCAAGTAATACATAAGGAAAGAGATACATAGTTGGCTTACAATCGCCACTTCACACAAATACATGAATAAAGCATTACATCATCCAGATACAATCAAGGTCCGACTACGGAACCAAAATAAAAGAAGAACCCCAAATGCGACAAAGGTCCCCGATCGACCCCAACTGGGCTCCACTACTGATCAACTAGAACGAAACAACACAAAGGGCAAGATCATCATCGAGCTCCTCCTTGAGCTTGGTTCGCCACCTTTCGATAACATAGGCACCTGCAAACTGGTTTTGGAAGTATCTGGTGAGCCACGAGGACTCAGCAATCCCATTACCATGGGTATCAAGACTAGCAAAGCTTAATGGGAAAGGAAGGGGTAAAGTGGTGAGGTTGCAGCAGCGACTAAGCATGTATGGTGGCTAACATACGCAAATGAGAGCGAGAAGAGAAACAAGCGGAACGGTCGTGAAGCTAGCAATGATCAAGAGGTGATCCTGAACACCTACTTACGTCAAACATAACACAGAAACCGTGTTCACTTCCCGGACTCCGCCAAGAAGAGACCATCACGGCTACACACACGGTTGATGCATTTTAATTCGGATCAAGTGTCAAGTTATCTACAACCGGACATTAACAAATTCCCATCTGCCACATAACCGCGGGCACGGCTCTCGAAAGTTTATACCCTGCAGGGGTGTCCCAACTTAGCCCATGACAAGCTCTCGCGATCATCGAAGGAATAGACCTTCACCCGAGACACTCCGATCAGGCTCGGTATCCCGGTACATCAAGACATTTCGACAATGGTAAAACAAGGCCAGCAAGACCGCCCGATGCGCAGACAATCCCGATAGGAGCTGCACCTATCTCGTTCTCGTGGCAACACGGATGAGACAGCTCTGAGTAAAACCAGCCCTCGAGTTGCCACGAGGTGGCCCCACAAGTGGCTCGGTTCGGACCAACACTTAGACAAGCAACGCCCGGGGCTAAAATAAAGATGACCCTCGAGAGAGCGACTCCTAAGGGAAAAGATAGGTGGTGGTGAGGCAAATGGTAAAAGTCAATGTTGGGCCTTCTTTGGACAAGTTTTATTCAAAGCGAACCGTCGGGGGTCCCATAAATCACCCGACCGTGTTAGGAACGCAAAATCCGGGAACATAACACCGGTATGACGGAAACTAGGGCGGCAAGAGTGGAACAAAACACCAGGCATAAGGCCGAGCCTTCCACCCTTTACCAAGTATATAGATGCATTAATAATATAAGAGATATTGTGATATCCCAACATAAACCCTGTCCACCATGGAGAAATCTTCAACTTCACCTTCAACTAGCAACGCTATAAGAGGGGCTGAGCAAAGCGGTAACATAGCCAAACAACGATTTGCATAGGAAAGGTGTCAAAGGGTTACGGGTTCATGGCAATATGGGATGGCTGGACAAACAGGTAATAGGTAGCGCAGCATAGCGAAAGAACGAGGCAACTAGCATAGCAATGATAGTAGTGAGATCCAGGATAGCGGTCATCTTGCCTGAGATCCCGCAAGGAAGAAGAACGAGTCCATGAAGAAGACAAACGGACGTAGTCGAACGAATCCTCATAACTCCGGAACGAAACCGAAGCTAACGAGAGAGGCAACCCGGAAAGAAGCAAACAACATAGTAAACAACCATCGCATAATCATGGCATGATGCACAACCAAGTATGATGCATGTCCGGTTTAATGAGGCATGGCATGGCAAAGTGCAAACAAACAACACTACAAATTAAGTGGAGCTCAATATGCAACGAGTTGCATATTGACGAAACACCACCTCAATTATTTAGTTCTCTCTTGTTTAAGCTACCCAACAATATTAAATTTTGATTAACATGGCAAGGGGTGAAGCATAACAAAACTACCTACCTAGGCAAGTTTAAATGAGGCCGGAAACAACAAACAACAATTCCGGAAAATCCCCATATGCAAATTATGGATTCGGTACTGTTCTGCCCTAAACCATATTTTATTGTTGTTAAACAGCAATATAAAGTGGACCATGTTAATCTAGGCATTTTTCCACCCCATTTACATATAAAGTTTATTAAAATCTGAGCTACGGTTAATTAGTTATGAAATAAATCATTTTAGCATGGCATTTGAGCAAATTAATGCAAACAGCAATTTAAACATTTTAAACATGGATGAGAGTGGCATATTATTAAACTAGATGAAATTCTAAGCATTTTACATATAAAGTTTGTTTTAATCCAATGCACCGTTGTGGAGTTATTATATGCATGATGTTGAAGGACTTTTCTGTAAAACAGTAAAACACAGGATAATGCTAAAATCGTAGGACTGGAAAAAAAATGATATGGGCCGAAACTGACTGGGCCACAACAGGAGAAAAAAAAGGGAGGGGGCGCTGGGGGTGGCCTCACCATGGGCCTTGGGCCGGAAGGTGGAGGAGGCTGCAGCGGGCCTCGGGCGAGGCCGTGGCCCACTAGACGCGATGGGCCGGCCTAGGAGGGGCGCAGGGGCGTCGTCTCCTCGACCCAGCGAGACCAGGCGGCGGCGGCCTTCTCCGTGACGGGAGGTGCTCTGGAGGGGCGGAGGCCGAGGATGGCCGGAATGGGAGATCCGGGCGGGATCCGGATCCGCGAAGATCGAGGGCGAGGAGGTCGGCGACGAACTCGGCGGCGTCGACGGTTAACTCGGTGAAAGCAGGACGGCCGGTATGGCGGAGGAGCTTCATGGCGGGGAGGCGGGCGGCGGGCGACAGCGGAGGCGAGTGCGTGGGGCCTTGGCGTCAGCTGCGCCGCAGGGGGGTACGGACGAGGGGCGGCGAGGCGGCATGCCGGCGAGGCGCCGAGACGCTGGCGGCGGCGGAGCTCGAGCCTTCGGGCTCGCGAGGCGCGGGCTCGGCGGCCGGGCCCGTCTCGGCCTGGCGGGCATGGCGGGCTGGCAGGGCATGCAGCGAAGTGGGGGCGAGGAGGACAGGTGGCGCTGCTGGATGGATGCTGAAGCGGCGGCGATGGCGTGTCGCGCTCCTATTGGCTGGAGTGAGGTGGTGGCGGCGTTGGACATGTCCGGGCGCGGTGGAGATTTTTGTCCGGCGGCGCGAGGAGGGAGAGGGCTAGGGTTTCATCCGCGAAAAATGGAGGGGGAGGTCTATTTATAGATGGAGGGAGCTAGGAGATTCCAAATGAGGTGCGGTTTTCGGCCACGCGATCGTGATCGAACGACCGAGAGCATGGAGGGGAGTTTGGTGGGTTTTGGGCCACTTTGGAAGGGGTGTTGGGCTGCAACTCAAAGAGGGCTTTACGGTTACCCGGTTAACCGTTGGAGTATCAAACGACCTCCAAATGGCACGAAACTTGACAGGCGGTCTACCGGTGCTATACCAAGGCCACTTGGCAAACCTCGGACCATTCCGAGAAAGTTTAACACCCGCACAAGAGAAGGGGCAAAAGGGGAACGCCGGATGACATAGGAGTGCCGGATTGCAAAACGGACAACGGGGAAAAGGCTCGGATGCATGAGACGAACACGTATGCAAAATGAAATGCACATGATGACATGATAAAAAAAGCAGATGATGACATGGCAAAGTGAAACACGCAAGCAAATGACAAGGCAACGGCGGCAAATGACTGGCGGACACCTGTCGCATCGGATCCGGGGCGTTACAGTAAGCCATGGTAACGAAATCCTTGTAGACAGACTTGTATTCCTCGCATCACTTATAGCCCTCAAGTCTACAGTTACTAACAACATCTTGGGTATGGACTGGATGACAGCTCATTATGCCAAGATTGATTGTTACACTAGGTCTGTTCAGCTTACACACCCATCTGGCAAGATAGTCACTGTCTCCACTAGAGTTGCAAAGCGTCAACTCTATTCTCCTAATGCCAGCCCTCTTCTAGACCTTGAAGATATCCCGGTAGTCCCTGACTTTCCGGATGTCTTTCCAGAGGAACTACCAGGTATTCCACCTGATAGAGATGTAGAGTTCGTTATAGATCTTATCCCAGGAACTGCTCCAATCTCTAGGAGACCTTACAAGATGGCACCCTTAGAACTAGCCGAGCTTAAGAAACAACTTGATGAGTCCTTGCAAAAGAGTTTCATCCGTCCTAGTTCTTCTCCTTGGGCTTGCCCCGTCCTCTTCGTCAAGAAGAAGGATGGTACGGACCGGATGGTTGTAGATTATCGTCCCGTTAATTTGGTCACGATAAAGAACAAATATCCGCTCCCCAGGATCAACAACCTGTATGATCAGCTCGCTGGATCCTCAGTCTTCTCCAAGATGGATTTGAGGTTAGGCTACCACCAAATCAAGATCAGAAATGGGGACATCCCCAAGACAGCCTTTGCCACTCACTATGGCTAGTACGAGTACACCATCATGTCCTTCGGTCTAACCAACGCCCCAGCCACATTCTCCCGCTTGATGAACTCGATCTTCATGGAGTACCTAGATAAATTCATCGTGGTTTACCTCGATGATATTCTTATTTACTCAAAGAACGAGGAAGAGCATGCCGAACATCTTAGACTTGTGCTAGAAAAACTCAGAGAGCACCGCCTTTATGCCAAGTTCTCCAAGTGCGAATTTTGGTTGCCAGAAGTGACCTACCTAGGCTACGTAATCTCTGGTAAGGGCATTGCCGTCAATCCTGAGAGAGTTAAGGCCGTTCTTGATTGGACTCCACCTGAAACCGTTAAACAAGTTAGGAGTTTCCTTGGTCTAGCCAGCTATTGTCGCTGCTTTGTTGAAAACTTCTCTAAAGTAGCCAAACCCCTCACGGAACTTCTCAAGAAAGATAAAAAGTTTGAGTGGTCCCCACAGTGTGAGTACAGTTTTCAGGAACTGAAAAGACGCCTGACTTTTGCTCCCATACTTGTGCCACGGATTTCACTAAAGACTTTGTTATCTCATTGTGGCGCCTCACGACGAGGACTAGGTTGCATTCTTATGCAGGATCGTCATGTGATTGCCTATGCATCTCGACAGTTGCATCCACATGAGGAGAATTATCCTACACATGAGCTAGAGCTTGCAGCCGTAGTCTATGCACTCAAGACCTGGCGACATTACCTTCTTGGTAAACATTGCGAGATATGCACCGATCACCAGAGTCTCAAGTATATCTTCACCCAACCAGATCTGAACCTTAGGCAAAGACGTTGGTTGGAGTTGATCTCAGATTATGATCTAGGGATTACCTACACCCCAGGCAAAGCTAATGTCATGGCTGATGCGCTAAGCCGTAAATCCTATTGCAACAATCTCATGTTGCAGTAGGGTCAACCACTTCTCCATGAGGAATTCTGTAAGCTTAATCTTCACATTGCTCCTCACGGATTCCTTTCTACCTTGGTGGCGAAACCTACTCTTGAGGATCAGATCATAACTAGCCAGCAGTATGATACGGGTATTTCTCGAATCAAGGATAACGTGAAGAAGGGAGCTGCTGGTAGTTTCTCTGTTGATGATCGAGGTGTTGTTTTCTCAGAGAACCGTTTGGTGGTTCCCAAGAAGCAACATCTTCGGCAACTGATTCTTAAGGAGGCGCATGAATCTCCTCTCACAATTCATCCCGGTAGTACTAAGATGTATCAGGACCTACGCAAGAGGTTCTAGTGGACTAGGATGAAGAGAGAAATTGCTCAGTTTATCGCTAACTGTGACGTTTGTCTTCGCGTTAAGGCAGAGCATCAGAGACCTGCTGGCACCCTTCAGCCTTTAGCTATTCCTGAATGGAAATGGGATAAAGTTGGTATGGACTTCATCACCGGCTTTCCCAGGACCAAGAAAGGGAATAATGCTATCTTCGTAGTCATTGATCGTCTCTCCAAAGTGGCTCACTTCCTTCCTGTTCGAGAGAGTATCCTCGCTAGTCACTCGTGACTTATATATTTCCCGAATAGTGTCACTTCATGGTGTTCCACTAGAGATCAATTCAGACCGTGGCAGTCTTTTCACTTCTCATTTCTGGGAGAGTTTCCAAACTGCCATGGGAACCCATCTTTCCTTCAGTACCGCTTTCCACCCTCAATCAAGTGGTCAGGTGGAACGGGTCAATCAAATTCTTGAAGACATGCTTAGAGCTTGCGTTATCTCATTCAGTATGGATTGGGAGAAATGTCTTCCTTTTGCCGAGTTTGCTTATAACAATAGCTATCAATCCAGTCTCAAGAAAGCTCCTTTTGAGATTCTCTATGGACGAAGATGTCGAACACCTTTGAACTGGTCAGAAACCGGTGAAATACAATTCTTTGGACCGGACATGATCCAGGAGGAAGAAGAGCAAGTTCGCATCATTCGTGGGAATTTGAAAACAGCCCAGTCTCGTCAAAAGAGCCAGTATGATTGTCATCATAAGGATATGACTTATGAAGTTGGCGACAAAGCTTACCTTTGGGTTACTCCTTTGAAGGGTACCCATCGTTTCGGTATCAAGGGCAAGTTGGCTCCTCATTACATTGGTCCCTTTCGCATTCTCGCAAAACGAGGAGAGGTTGCCTACCAGTTGGAACTACCCCCACATTTTTCTTGTGTCCATGATGTCTTCCACGATTCTCAACTCAGGTGTTGCTTCTCGGATCCTATCCGCGGAGTGGACCACGAAACGCTTGATCTCCAAGATAACCTCACATATCGAGAGTATCCGGTTCGCATTCTTGATCAAGCAGAGCGTGTCACTCGACATCATAACATCAAGTTTCTCAAGGTTCAGTGGTCTCATCATTCCGAGAGAGAAGCTACTTGGTAGCGAGAAGATCGTCTTCGACTGGAGTACCCCACCTTCTTTCCGTCGACCCCTGAATCTCGGGAC
Source organism: Aegilops speltoides (assembly GCA_021437245.1). NCBI lineage: Eukaryota > Viridiplantae > Streptophyta > Magnoliopsida > Poales > Poaceae > Aegilops > Aegilops speltoides. The sequence goes on along the minus strand of CM038142.1, from coordinate 420,191,980 downwards.
GAGATTCTTTCAAGTGGGGGCGAGTTGTCACATCCCTAGTTCTGGTATGACCTAGACTAGCTAGTCATTTGTGCATCATGTTTAAATTCCATTTAAATTTGAAAATGGGGATTTATGAAACCCTCAGAATCTTTTTTGGAAATGACCCAAATAAAAATTGCTCCAAAAAGGTCCAAGAAAATGCTCATGTTGCCCTCTAAAAATATTGGACAGAGATAAAAATCAAACCAATATTTTTAGGAGCTCATAAGTATTTATTTTGGGCATTTGGAATTAGTGCATAATTATTTGCTTTGGATATATATTTGTTATATATATAATATATGTCCAAAAATTCTGCTAATTGGTGAGGAGTTTTGGAGCAATCCAATTAGTTCCTACAAAAATTGACAGAAGTAAATAAAATGATTTAGTATTTTTTTAAATCAAAACAAATGTCAGAAAAATAGAATAGAAAAAGAAGAGGAAAAACCTATTGGACTTACCCGCTCTTACCTCCCTGCGGCTGGTGCAGCCCGGTGGCCGTGCCCGATCACCCCCTTCCTCGCGCCCGGAGGGCCAGAGGAGGGGCACGCCGGCCTGTGCGACAGCGTCCGGCCGGGGCCACGTTCCCCGCCACCTCCTGCTTCTCCCCCTCGTCGTCTGGACGCCCTGGACGACACCACGCGCAGCCCCGACCGCTCTCACTCTCCCCCTGCTCTCTCCCTCACCGTTCCCCCACCTCACCGAACGCGCCCCGCCGCCGCTGACGAGCACCACCGCGGCCACCGGCCACCCCTCGCCCTGCCGCTGCGCCCAGAAGCTCCGCCACATCGCCGGCTACCTCTCCATCAAGCCAAGCACCTCGGGAGGCCCTGGAGAGTCGCCATCGCCGCCGTCTTCATCTCCGGTCGCCGGAGATCGTCTTCGCCGCCCCGCCGTCTTCAGTGCGCCCCCGAGCTCGCCGAAGCCTCCATCGGAACCGCAGTGAGCTTCTGCCCTGTTCCCCTCTCTCCGTTTAGCCGCCCGCACGCCGTAGCCCTTCTCCCCATCACGGCCGAAGCCTCTCGCCGCCGTCCATGTCGCCGCGTCGCTTCAGCCCTGCAGCCCGCAACCGAAGCGTCCATCAGTGCTCTGGTGACGCCAGAGGCCGAGAACCTCTCCGCTCACTCCCGTGCCCCACAAGACACAAGCACTGGCGAACTCCGGCCGCCGCCCAACTCGCCACCGCCGCCGCTCTGAGCCACCCCAGCTCGATCGCGCCACGGTGGATGCGCCACTCCTCCAGCTCCCCGTAGAGCCAAACCCCGTCGCGAAATACCCCCTATAGCGCCGTCCCGAGCCACTCCGGTGAGCCTCAGCCGCGTGTTATGGTCGTCGCCGGCCGTGCTCCGGCGGGTGCCGACGTGGCGCATTATTTGGACTATCCCCCCCTAATTAGCTACCTCACTGACACTGACCAATGGGCCCCAGCGCCACTAATCTTTTAATTAGGATTAAACTAACCCCTGTTTAACCCCCTGTCACTAACATGTGGACCCCACACGTCAGGTTTGACCCGATTAGCATGATTGACTGCTTGACGTCATGCTTACTCAATCTTCGACGAGAATGCAATTTTCTGGATTTATTTTTAATCAGGGAAATCCAGAAAATGCCCAAAACTTCAAAAAAATCGTAGAAATTCAACCGTAGCTCAGATTGAAATAATTTATATATGAAAAATTATCAGAAAAATGCAATTTTCCATCTGTACTAGTTTCATGCATGTCAAACCAACTTATACCTACTGTATAAGTGAAACACTAAAATGGCTTATATAAGAGCTTAATTTGGAGTTGCATTTGAACCCTTTATTCAAATGGACTTCATTCAATTTGAATACTAGTTGCATTAGCTCAAACAGCATCACATCTACATGCCATGTTCATGCATCATATTGTTGCATATGTTTGTGTATTGATTGCCGACATTGTTCCTTCTCGATAGGTCCTGTCAGGAGACCGTTCCAGAGTACCTGTCTGTGAAGCAGTGCCTCCTCTGTTGATCTACCAGGCAATCAAACCCCCCTTGTTCATTCCGATACAATCCTACTCTCTCCCTCCTGCTCTCAGTTATTGCATTAGGACAACAATGATTCATCTGCTACTTTGTGCTGCGGTAGTTGAACCCATTCCTCTGCATGACCTGTCATTGCCACAGTAAATAGTTAAAACCCACTAGCATGTGTAGGAGTTGATTGCGCCCATGTTTTGTTCCTACCATGCTATGCCTGCTATTGCTTAGAGTTGTGTCAGGTCTGATTCATTGGGAATGAATTGGAGTGTTATGAGTTGTTACGTCTTTGAGAGTTAAGTGTGTGAACACGATTTGGTAAAGGTAGCGGTGAGAGGCCATGTAGGAGTACATGGTGGGTTGTCTCCTTTGGAACCGTCCCTAAGCTAATCGAGTTCGTGTATGTTGTCCAATGACTAGCTACTACCACACATTGGAATGCTTAAGTGCCCTCTCGACTTATTAACCAACTTGATTTACGTCCGTGAGTCGCAACTAGTTTCGGTGTTTGTAGGTAGTGTTAGTAGTCTACCAAGTGGCACCCGCCGGTGGGCTTGGGACAGACTAGGCACTGATGTACGGTGTACCAAGTGGTATCCGGATGGTGGGCTTGGGAACCCTGCTCACATCGTTTCGGGCCGTGAGCGACACCCCGGCCGGATCTCCTTGCGGATGGAACCCGAATAGGCGATAAACCTGGGCTAGAGTCTTGTGTGGTTAGTCAGGTCGTGGCCGACACCCTCGCCAAAGCTTCCTCTTGAAGGTTGCCGAGATACATGACGTGTACATGGCGGTAAGTGGCGAGCGCGTGTGAAGAACTACACCCTGCAGGTTAACATGATCTATTGAATAGCCGGGTCCATGGTTATGGAGTTCTTGGATGCTTACATGGTACATAGACAACTTGAAGTAGATACTCTAAAATGCTCAAGACAAGTGTGAGTGCTATGGATGGCCTTCTCGTGAGGGAGACGGGATGAATCCATAGTAGTGTATTGTGTGGTGATTAGTGGACTCGTGTGCAGCGCCATATCACCTCAAAGAAGTTCAGTAGTCGAGAACAGGATAGCCACAGAGTCAAAGCTGGCTTGTCGCAACTAAACCCCACATTACCCTCTTGATACAAATGCATGTATGATAGGATCTGATGTAAGTCTTGCTGAGTACCTTTGTACTCATGTTGCTTTATTTATGTTTTTGCAGCGGAGACTTCGGTCTTACTAGTGTTCTCGTGGACTTCGAAAAGTAGCTTGTACCTTAGCTACGGTCTTGATCGGATGTTGTAGATAGTTAGGCTCTTCAGCCTTTTTCATTTGTAGATGTCTATACCCAGACATGTAATGCTTCCGCTTGTTGCTTGTATGCTCTGTATGATGGGTCCTGTGACCCCTGTTTGCAATAATGTTATGATGGCTCTTGAGCCTTTATCTATATGAGTTGTTGAGTTATCTTTGTGATGCCATGTTATGCAGCACATACTTGCATGTTATGCGACGTGTAATGTGTATTGCTATGTGTGGGATCGACTATCTAGTTGTTTATCCTTAGTAGCCTCTCTTCTTTGGGAAATGTCTCCTAGTGCTTCCATCGAGCCATGGTAGCGTGCTCTTGCTCGAACACTTAGGCTGGCCGCATGTGTCCTTCTTCGTTCTCGTGTCGTCCTTCGGGAAATGTCACGCGATGAATACCGAGTCTGTTAGCCCGCTTCTGCCCAGTTCACTAGAGTCTGTTAGCCCGTGCTACTGCACTGGATTCACTTTGATGACCGACACGTTTGATGCTGGGTCATGGATGCCTGTCCTTGTAAGTTTGTGCCACTTTGGGTTTACGACTAGCCAGGTCAGCCCGGGCTCCTTATCATATGGATGTTAGCGACACTATCATATACGTGTGCCAAAAAGCGCAAACGGTCCCGGGCAAAGGTAAGGCGACACCCGTGGGAATACCGTGCGTGAGGCCGCAAAGTGATATGAGGTGTTACATGCTAGATCGATGTGGCATTGAGTCGGGGTCCTGACAGCCTTAAGGACTTAATCACAGAGACACATTCAATAAAACCTGGAAGGTTAACCCAATAATTATCAAAATGAGAAACCCTAGCTTTTTGGATACTTGTGGCAATTGTGACGACACAAGGCACATGATCCGAGGCAGTGCAAGCTAAGGGTTTAACCACTGTGTTTGGGTAATGACAAGTCTAGTTAACTGACATGAAAAACCAGTCAATCCGTTCGAGCAGGGGGTTGGTTTGCATATTGGAGCAAGTATATTGACGCCCTTTGATTGGAAGCTCCATAAGGCTGAGATGCTCAATTATTTCATTAACAAGAACATGTCATTAACATTTCCCCCTGGGAGATTACTGTTATCCACATATCTCATAAAATTAAATTCTCCTAGAATGAGCCAATTCTCATTGATAGGAATATGCAGATTATAAAGCCATTTGACAAAATCATCTCTGGCCAATCCTTGACATGGCCCATAAACAGAAACAAGCGTCCACTTATTGAATTGTGTTTGGAAGTAAACTCAATTATGATGCCAAAAGATTGAATCTGAAAAAGTTGTCTAGAGAAGAATGCTGAATTCCAAATGATAATGGTACCCCCTGACGCACCCGAGGACGGCACATAAACAAAATTATCATATCGCTGTGGGCAAAACTTTCGAAGAAGATGCTGAACAATATGGGGGCACTTAGTTTCCTGGAGGGAGATAATTGGGCTACCGCTCTCATCAATTTTCTCACGAACCGCACGCTGATGCGCATCTAAATTAAGCCCGCAAACATTCCAGCAAAGTACTTTCCAATCCCTAACGGAGTTCTGATTCATTACAAGCCAAAATGAAAACAAATAGCAACCGGGCACACAGTGACACGAGAACAACAGTACCAGCAACTAAACATAAAAGGTTCAACTTGCAAGACAAAATATAAAGATAGGTGGTGTTTTGACAGGCACACCACGAAACCAACTTCACACTTGTCATCAGTAGACTTGCTGGAGGCAGAATCAGATGGATTAGCCATAAGCTTATCCACAGAGATCTTCTCTAGCGCAATCCCAAGGTGGACACTTATGCGTCGTAGGTTTTGAATTGATGTAGGGGTGGAATTCCTTCAGGTATGACATCATCCATCACAGGTGTATCCAAAGGTGCAGCAACAGGGATTTTCTTCTTCTTCAGAGGACGTGCTGCTGGCTTTTCTTGGGAGCAACCACTAAGATTTGGTATGGATAAGAAAAGTACAGTAAACAAGTGACGATCTATTTTTCGAGTGAGATCAACAACTTAAGTATATACGAAAGAGTACCACCTCTCTTGCGACACCGTGTAGGCCTCTGCTGATACGTTGAGGGTGTTGCGGGTGCGATGGATGTCGGCGGCACAGAAGCAGACTTGAGACGACAGACGATGACATCGGGGGATAAGTCTTGTTGCCATGGACGAGGCGGTCATAGGAGGGGCCACGACAAGGTGGACAACGACGCCAATGAAGCTAGAGGACATAATGAAAGGATCCTGGTCTGGCGCCATGGATGAGAGACGTCCATCTCTTGCAGTGGGCGACGGGGTAGGGGTAGCAGCTCCGGCAAGGTGGAGGATGGAGTGGCGAACGAAGGAGGCTGGCCGGTGTGCGGAGGGAGTTTTGGCGTCGATGGTGTATGAATGGGGAAATGGAAGGGGATGGGGAGGTGGAGGGGATCTCAAACTTTGGGACGCGCTTGTCTGAAATGTGGGAAAGTTATGAGCTTAGCCCTTGTTTAAATTTTCACACATCTCGTCCGTTGGGAATAGGACAATAATCTCGCATCTCCCCAATATTTGCCAAGAGCAATTTCGGGTGAGGAGAGGGTGCTTTGGCGCCCACAGTGTATGAACGGGGCTGACAAGTTGGGCAGTTGTGTCACGTATGAGTGAAGTTACACACCAACCTCTATTTAAAATATTTGCCTACATCGATTTAGGCCGAGGAGAGTTTGTTTTGCCGCCAATGTGTATGAATAGGGAAATGGAGGGGGAGAGAGGGGTCTTTCGGACGAGTTTGAATCAAATGTGTGTTTGGTGACCACCGTGTCCGAATGGGGTGAGAGGCAGTCGTGTTACGTCTAATTGAAGTTACTAACCTACCCCTATTGAGAGCAGTGGAAACTGGGCCGATAAGATGTAAAGTGTCAAGGGTAGACAGTAATTTCCATCTCGCAGGTACTGGCTTCGAGCAACCGACAAAATAGAGTGGGTGTTTTGCCGCTTCGTTCAAAATTTGGGAGAATAAGCATTCATGTTTACCCTGGCAACTAAATTCAACTCCATTTTGTATTCAATTACGAATATTCATTCTATGTTTTCTTATATATATATCTTCAAAACCACAACAAAGATTTATTCCACCTTTATATATGAATATGATTTAGAAATCTCATGATCTTCGAATTCGGTAGGTTGGATACACTTTGAGTCAAACAATTATTTCATCCAATACAATCTGTTCACACGAAAAAATAGTTCACCTTATGTCAACTCATACAAGTACTGAGGATTATCTTGCCTGAAAAAACCAGACCATTACACCACATGGACAACAAATATGGGGTCTTACAACATAATCCATTCACACAATGACACAACATGCAAGTATACTAATCTAATGACAATTTCGACTGGTATCTAAAGAAGAATTGGGATTACCCTAGGCTTCAGATAATAGAAGCAACAAGACCTCCTCTGTCTTCAAATGCAACATTCTTCCTCCAATTCTTGGTTTGCTTGCATAATGCATGAAGCTAATTGCATAATTTCCAGCCTCAAGATTAGGATTAGCTCATTCATGGAAGCCACACCATCTCTTTCCGCCTCGAGTAGAGCCTCAAGAACTATAATATCTGTGCTCTCCAACGATGTTGCCTCTGAACTGCTACCATCTGGTAACATGGATGGTGCACTGCTTCCACAAATAGATCCTGGGGGTGTACATTGTGTGCTAGTTTGAACTGCATCCTGAAAGGTTTCCGCTGGACATAAGTAAGAGATAGTTATCGCATGATCCATGTAGTAAGCTTACATTGTAAACGACATACGAATTATTGCCGAGCATGGCAAGCTATATTCAAATGGTTTGAAGTTGCATCAGCCAAAAACAAATTAAAATGGTAAGATGAAAGGCACTGTACCACTGCTATATTTAAGTTTCCCAGGCATATAAGCAGTTGAAATAATCTGAGAAAGCACTTAAATAGTGTGGCCTCATATAAACTATGAAGATAGTCTTGTGATGAACTTCATAGGAAAAGTTAAGGAGTCAAATGAATTAGGCATGCATTTCTTTACGATAGTACGGCATGCACTACTGACACATTGGCCAACTCAGGTATAGCCTAACAAGTAACAAACAAGCATTTGAATCAAGCAATACAACAAAGCAGGCAACTGAACTATTTGTAATTCTGTAGGATACTATTTTACCATATGTTGTTGTGAAGCCTCGCTGCTATTGCAATGTTCTTTGAAGATGTCGTCAACATGCCATGGTTGCAAATCTAGCCGTTGTAGTTTATTCTCCCCCCCCCCCTCTATTTTTGTAAAACTAATTTTAATCACATGCACTGATTCAAATTGATCATCAATGGTTCATCTAAACTAATGAAAGAAGGGTGTGTGCTTACACGATAATATATGCACTTCACTCTATTTTTATGCTTGTTCGCGGTGCCAACCCCAATATAAAAAGCATTTTGCTTGGTGGGCTTGGTAGCTCCATAATGAATAGAAGCATCAAATTAGTCATGCAACTTGGGAAGATCAAGAACACACAAAAAGGTAATGAGCAGAGGCTCGGAGCAGTGTTGTAATAGCTAGCATAAAAAATGTAGGTTAAGACGAATCAAAAGAAGCGGAACCACAAGCTAGTTTGGTGATGTGTAATTAAGCATAGAGAACATAGAAGCAGTTCAGTACAATAATTGTAACCAACAGGTGGCATCAGAACAACACCATTATCATAAATAAAGAATGCAAGAAGTAAAATAGTAGGCAATTATATCTAGGAAGTACAATGATACTTAGGACAAAACAAAAGCATTGTAGCTACATGTGCACTCATTTGTGATTTAGCACATGTAACCTGTTCACTGCCACACGTATGGACCTACAGGTGCAAGCAGAATAACGCCTCTTATGAAAAATTGAATGATGCCCTGAAGAAATTTGAAGATGTGGTGCTTATGCTCAGAAAGTGAACGCGGGCGCTGGTTGTTAGTGGCTAATGATGAGCCATGTCATCAGTCGCCGGAGTTTCGCCGGCGACGACCATTTCGCGCGGCGGAGATCGTCGGGATCTCGCTACAGCCCACGGTTTGAGGCGGGGTTTGCTCCTACGGCTTCCTGGCGTTCTCGCACATCTAGTGGTGGTAGCGGCAGCAGCTGGGATGGTTGGGGTTGACGGCGGCGAGCACTTTTGCGGCGGCCGGAGTTCGGGCACGCTCGGACACGACGTTTTGGTGCACGAGAGGATGAGCTGCGGGTTGCTACGGAGTCCTGCGGACTCGCTGAGAATGGGGGTAGGCTCGAATGCGTCGTGGGTGGGCTCTAGCTACGGCGGCGCCATGGCCGGCGGCAGGGAGCGTTCGGCTCCGGTGGCTGATGCGGTTAGAGAGTGAAGTAGGCTACGGGTCATGGGGAAAAAAGCAGTCTGAGGCTCACCGGTTCTTCCGGTGCTTCGGCGGAGGGGGGAGGCACGGGGTCCGGCGAAACGACAACGGGGATCTCCGGCAACCGAGGTTGGAAACGGTGGCATTGGCGAGGCTTCAGGGCGTCCGGCGTTGTATAGCTCAGCGAGGAGGTCGAGGACGACGCGGCGGAGCTCTGGGCTCATCGGCAGGCGAGGGGTGGTCGGTGGCATGGTGGCAGCAGGCGGCGGCAATGGCGTTCGGTGGCTGCGCAAGAGAGAGCAGAGAGGGAGAGAGGAGGTGGACAGGCTAGAGGGTCGAAGTGCGTGGCGTCTCAGCCAGCCCAGCGTCGGCGAAGAAGGAGAGGTGGCGTGGCGTGTGTGATACACATGGCGACCATCGCCTCGTCCTTCTGGCGAGAGGTTGGTGGTGATCAGCAGTGGTGGCTGGGCTAGCTCTGGGCGGCAAGTGCAGTGCTAGGCCGCCTGCATGTAAGCTGTGTGAGTTTGCTCTCTCTCCTTTTATTTCATTTTCTATTTTTCTGCAACTTTGTGACTTTATTAAAAATACTAGACCAAACCCAAAAATCATGAAACTGATCAATGCCACTGTTTGAAATATAACCAACAGCAAACATTTTAGCTTATGATTATTTGAGCATTTAAACTATTTATTAGCATTTAAATGCCCAAATGCAAATACTTTATGATTTAATTCAAGAATCCAGAAATAACCTAGAAATAGGTTCATCCTTTTTGGCAGAGGTTTTCACCTTTATCAGAAATCATGAACATTTTCAAAGGCATTTTGGGTTCATTGAAAATGATTTTATTTGAGCCTATTTGCATTCATTTGGTGCTAGGGTTTAAATATCCCTATTTCAAGTTTCAAAAGAATTTAAACATGATGCAACACATGACTAGCTAGCTCAGTGCATACCAGAACTAGGGATGTGACAACTCACCCCCACTAAACAAGAATCTCGTCCCGAGATTCAAGACGTGAGGTAAGAAGACAAAGGGGACACTAAGCCAGCTCAAACTTCACGACCCAATTGTCCTTCTCGAGGATGCTGATTCAGTGCTCCCATTGATCTTGACTTCTTTGCTTTTGAGATCTTCATCCAACACAAGGACAGAGACACTCTACAAGGATGGATCATCTTAATGATCACAAGATTAACTCACGGAATGAGATGTAGAACATCTCTTGAGCTGAGAGGCCAAACACACATCATGAGGGACGGAAGAAATAATTTGATGAGGTTTCAAAGTAGCGAGGAAAATAATTGCCATGATACCACAACGAAACATCTTGGAGGAGGGTGATTCGTGGAGTTATTACCCTAAGTGGCAAAAAGAATTACCTTTGATATAGAGATCATTGAGACTCTCTATACCTGAATGGGGCAAATCTCGAGCGATCATTTGGAGGAGTTCGGTTGAATGGCATACTCGGACTATTATAGATGATGTGGATTACCTTGTTGAAAACACACAAGGAATGATTTGCTTGTGCGTGCTCTGAAGAACTTGAGCAATTCCATAATCATCAAAGTTTTACCAATATCCATGTCAAGGATCCTGGCAACACAACATACTACCATGATGAATAGTCATGGACAATGTAGATGAATAGAAAGACAACCCTTTCTCAAATTTCACCTTAGCGAGGCCAAGGGAACGAAATCTGGATAATCAACCGAGAGACATTTAGCACTCCGCTTCTAATGTTCTCCTTGATGTACTGGTTACTATGGTCATGCTTAAAGCATCAACATAGCCATCAAGTAGTGGACGGACTTCGGAATACAAAGGATCCATAAGAACAACTTCTGGAGTAAATCCTACGAAATCCTTATGGAAAGGTGGCCAACTTCCTCAATCAAGATTCTACAATAATAGGTCTTCCGGCTGGGTGTGTTGGCCACGACATCCACTTTACCGGTTACAGAGAGACCAACATTATAGTTCTTGGAGTACGTACCAACCATCATATCTGCCTGAGATTCAGATCTGGTTGGTGTCAGGGTATTCCAGACTCATCAAGTCTAGATAGAAAAATGAAAGTTTGCAACGCAATTCGACGAGATGACGTTGCGAGATTCTCGGGGAATGAGCTACGATAGCAAGCTCCAAAACATGAGCTGGTTCCGCTACAAACCTGTGAACACGCTATCAAGACAAGCATGACCATGTGGTAGTCTTATAATAAAACACTACCGAGTTCAGGTGGGGAACCATCATCGAGGATATCGCAGTCCTTGTGCACTTATCGATGAACTTCTTATCCTTGACCAAGTCAATCAGTGGCTTGGTGTGCTAGGAACACATATAGAATGGAGGCGGCCAACCTATCAAACCATAGAGTACTTCGCACATATGCGTGACTAACTTGGGATGATTCTAGAGGAAGCAAAACTAACTTTCTCGAACCCACAGCGGCAACTTGCATCAAATGCACATGAGTTAGAGAGAGTCGCTTCTTTCATCCGAACATATGCTTCATGAGCTAGCATGAACAAATGCTTTCAAAATTTTCCAACACTAGCTTAACGTTCAACAAAATTATGGAGAAGACAAGGATGTTGTCGATGGGCTCAACAACAATTCATCCAGATTCCCATGGAGATGGAATTCCATAACTATGTGAACTAGGTGATAGTATTGGTCAGATCCAAAAGATATAATGGTGTATACTCGAGGAAAATCCACGAGTAAGACAACATTACGAACATCAGTGGTTCTGATTTGATTTGGGGATAGCCCATACTCAAATCAAAGTTTTAGCTAGACAATAGCTCCAACAATTGGTCACGAGAATCAACCAATGAAGATACCATCTTTCTTCAACACATACACAAAAACATCCCTTTGGAATGAGCTAAGTCGGACAAGCTTCCATCTTCCAACTCTCCAAGTTGTTGTTTAGCTTGACCAAACAGCTCAGGGGTATGCAACACAGATTCTTGGAGAAGGGGTGGTTTATATGAAACCAACTTGATCATGAGCTCAACATAAAAGTCGGGTGACGACCTGGTGATACTTTCGAGAAGATATTCAAAAAAATCACGAACCACTGATATGTTATTAAGCTCGAGAACAATCTTGCTTTTCAGGCGAGATGATATGATCAAATGAGCAAGGGATTGAAAAAATCCTAACTCACTGACCGAAGAGTGCACCAGAAATAAAGACTAGGTAGCACGATCAATCTTAGGATGATGATTCAATAACCAACACACTAAGAATGGGAATATTGTCCATTTAACTACCAAGCAACAGAGTTGCTAGGAGTATAGATTTCACACATCATGATTCACTTGTCGGTGTTCCGGTTACAATAACACGGGACCGAGGAATGAGAAGTGATGGCAAGAAGTATTACTACATCAAGAATTCATAAGAGAAGGTGCAATTCTCATGAGATTCCTGACATAAAGTGGGAATACTTCAGGGTAGAACAGACCAAAGCTTGATTGCATTTTGATCTGCGGGGTACAACTGCTTTGACCCAATCCTGGATATGGATGAGGTACTGGAGTTTGTTTCTCCTAGTCATTCCGAATAGACTGGCTTGACGGACCACAGAAGTAAAAGGCATCGATGAACACGAATGCTCGACTACTCCTGACTATCAATTGATAGATGAGGGCCAACAAACAACTAAAGGGGGACAACTCAAAGGAACATATGATTTTCTGAGTTGTGGATGCATAGATTAGTATGTCGAACCAAATTCAACATGTTTCTTCCGGATAACCCATGCAGAGAGGTAGGACTAGCAGAGTCTCAATATAGCATGGAGAACTCATCAAGAGCACTCCCGTTGTGATCCTTTGATCCAACAAACTTCTGCCATAAGTGGTTCATAGTATTTGGAAGAAGGAAATACCACGGACCTCGAGGACTATCGCAAGGTTACTAATAACCTAAAGGAACTAGCAAACACTATCAACATGAAGTAAGTAGGGTGAATCTCGGGTTCAAGAACCCAGGAATAGAATACCTACTCCTAAGTAGCATTACGAGATGCTTTCGAGAATGATGGCCAGAATCTTCACACTGGGAACACTAAACATTGTTAGATTACTAGGTGACTCCCTAAAACACCTAGGGTCATAATAATAGCTCCAACATATATGTCAAGGCAATAAATTACCTCAACGCACCGGTTAGTGTGCTTATTCTGACCATAAAGGACATCAGGAACGGAAAGATAGGATTTGCAAATGCATCAGACTATTTAGAAACCTGGGATGACTCGGACAGCATAACGGCTGTAAATGCTCAAAATGATTTGAGACATCCTGAAAAATGGTGGCATAACCACTTAATATCACAATATCAAGGTTCTGAGACCAGCTATGAACATGCGGAAGTAGTAAAAACTGAACTGAGATTTGAAACTAACAATTCTATAAGTCTATGGATTAGTAACACGTCATCCTGATAGATAGATGAGAAGGCCTAGTTCTTAATCCCCGTAGAAGAGAAGAGGATGACTCAGATCAGAAGGCCATGAGGTATAAGGAGTAAAAAGAGCCTTACGTTCCATCCCACAATAAATTCCCTTACATAACTAAAGCATTTCCGGACACAACTTGACCGGTTTGGCTTGGTAATCCTCTGACGATCAAGCTCGATACCAAAGCTGTCGGGACCCGACTCAATGCCACATCGATCTAGCATGTAACACCTGATATCACTTTGTGGCCTCACGCACGGTATTCCCACGGTGTCGCCTTACCTTTGCTCGGGACCGTTTATGCCTTTTGGCACACATATATGATAGTCTCGCTAGCATCCATATGATAAGGAGCCCGGCTGACATGGCTAGTCGTAAACCCAAAGTGGCACAAACCTCTGAGGACAGCATCCATGACCCAAAGATCGAGCGTGTCGGTCATCACGAGAGTGAATCCAGTGTAGCACGGGCTATCAGGACTCGTGAACCGGCTGTGGCGGCTAACGGGACTCCGGTATTCATCGTGTGACATTTCCCGAAGGATGAATACGAGAACGAAGAAGGACACATGCCGGCCAGCCTAAGTGTTCCGGAGCAGTAGCAAGCTACCATGGCTCAGTGGAAGCACTAGGAGACATTTCCCGGTAAGAGAGGCTACTAAGGATAAACAACTAGATAGTCAGATCCCACACATACCAAGCATTTCAAACATACACACAATATGCTCGATATGTGTAAATACAACATGGCATCACAACATAACTCTACGACTCAAGTATTTTATTCAATAGGCTCCGAGGAGCGAGATATTACAAACATAGGTCTCATGACCCAACATTCAAAGCATACAAATCAAAACACATGCGGAAGCTTAACATGTTTGAGTACAGACATCTACAAATGAAAAAGGCTTAGAAGCCTGACTATCTACCAGATCCTGCCGAGGGCACAAGATCGTAGATGAGGTATCAAGCTAAACGTCGAAGTCCACGCGGAACTACTAACGAGACTGGCGTCTCTCTGCAAAAACATAAAATAGGCAAACGTGAGTACAAATGTACCCAGCAAGACTTACATCAGATCTAGCTACATATGCATCATTATCAACAAAGGGATGGTGGGGTTTAACTGCAGCAAGCCAGCTTTGACTCGGTGGCTATCCTGAACTACGACCGCAAGTAACTCTTTTGGGGTGGCGCACACGAGTCCACATATTCACCATATCAATACACCACTATGGATCCGCTCCCGTCTTCCTACGAGAACGCCATCCATAGCACTCACACTTATCTTGCGTATTTTAGGGTATCCACTTTCACTTTTCTACGAACTGTTATAGGCAACCCAGAAGTCCTTTTCCGCGGACACGGCTATTCGAATAGATGATGTTAACCCTGCAGGGGTGTACTTCTTCACACACGCACTCACCACTTACCGCCGTTTACACGACATGTACTCGGCAACCTTCAAGCAGAAGACCAACGAGGGTGTCAGCCATGACCTACCTAAACACTCAAGTCTCTAGTCCAGGTTTATTGCCTATTCGGGTTCCATCCGCGAGGAGATCCGGCCGGAGTTTCGCTCACAGCCCCAAACGATGTGTGCAGGGTTCCCGAGACACCAAACGGGCGCCCGGTACACCGTGCCACGTGCCTACCACATCACAGCCCACCCCTCTGGTCAGCGTTGTGCACAGCCTCCAGCATACTACAAACACCAGAAACTACTTGCAACTCCTGGACAGAGGACAAGGGTGATTAAGAAGCCGAGAGGGTCCATTGGTTTCGGGCCCAATGCGTGGTAGTACCTGAATCATGGATCACAAACACAGAACTCAGTTCCTGAGGACGGCTGCAATGAGACAACCCACCATGTACTCCTACATGGCCTCTCACCGCTAACTTTACCAAATCGTGTTCACACTCTTTGCTCACACACACAGTAGGACATGTTCACACACCTCTGATTCATCCTCGATGAAACAGACCCGACTCAACTCTAAGCAGTAGCAGGCATGACAAACAAGCATGTATGAGTAGGCACAACAGGGCTCAAACAACTCCTACTCATGCTAGTGGGTTTCATCTATTTACCATGGAATAACAGGTCATGCAAAGGATAAAGGGGTTCAGCTACCGCAGCAAGTAGCAGATGAATCGTTGTTGTCCTAATGCAGTAAAAGAGAGCAGGAGCGAGAGAGTGGGATTGTATCGGAATGAACAAGGGGGTTTTGCTTGCTTGGCACTTCCGAAGATAATATAGCTCTTCATCAGTGTCATCGATCTCATCGTCGAAACCACGTCTATCGAGAGGGGACAAATACAGGCAACAGAGAAGAAACACAATCAATGCAATGCACAATATGATGCATGATCACGACATGCTAAAATGAGTGTGTTGGGCTAATGCAACTACAACCAGATGGGTTTGAGCTATTTTGAACCAAAGATTCAAAGTTCAAACACATTTGTGATCTTAAATAGTTCTTTAACATGTTTTGAACTAAACAGCAAGTTAACTTGTTTAAACATGCATGAAAATGGTACAGATGGACAGATTGGATTTTTCTGATCATTTTTCATATATAATTCATTCCAATCTGAGTTATAGATTATTTTCTATGAATTTTTGAAGTTTGCTACATTTTCTGGAATTTCCTATATAAGAATAAATCCAGAAAAGAGTTATTGCATCAGCATGACACAGGTGTGACGTCAGCAGGTCAACTGGGTCGGCCAGGTCAAACCTGACCTGTGGGACCCATACGTCAGTGTCTCAGGCTGGTTTGGTTGTATGACAGGTGGGACCGGTCAGTGTTGACTTGACAAAGTCAAAGCTGACACGCGGGGTCCACACAGATTAGTACTAATCTTAACAGAAAATTAGACTAACCTAATTAGACACTGGGGCCCACATGGCGGTGGCTCTAGGGGTGGTTTAGCTGGGTCATTAGTGGCTAATGATGAGCCATGTCATCAGTCACCGGAGTTTCGCCGGCGACGACCATTTCGCGCGGCGGAGATCGTCGGGATCTCGCTACAGCCCACGGTTTGAGGCGGGGTTTGCTCCTACGGCTTCCTGGCGTTCTCGCGCATTTAGTGGTGGTAGCGGCAGCAGCTGGGATGGCCGGGGTTGACGGCGGCGAGCACTTTTGCGGCGGCCGGAGTTCGGGCACGCTCGGACACGACGTTTTGGTGCACAGGAGGACGAGCTGCGGGTTGCTACGGAGCCCTGCGGACTCGCTGAGCACGGGGGTAGGCTCGAATGCGTCGTGGGTGCGCTCTAGCTACGGCGGCGCCATGGCCGGTGGCGGGGAGTGTTCGGCTCCGGTGGCTTATGCGGTTAGAGAGTGAAGTAGGCTACGGGTCATGGGGAAAACGGTACAGAGGCTCACCGCGGTTCTTCTGGTGCTTCTGGCGAGGCAGGGGAGGCACGGGGTCCGGCGAAACGACGACGGGGATCTCCAGCAACCGAGGTCGGAAACGGCGGCATTGGCGAGGCTTCAGGGCATCCGGCGTTGTGTAGCTCAGCGAGGAGGTTGAGGACGACGCGACGGAGCTTCTAGGCTCATCGGCAGGGCGAGGGGTGGTCGGTGGCAGCGAGCGCGGCGGCGATGGCGTTCGGTGGCTGCGTGCGAGAGAGACAGAGGAGGGGAGAGGAGGAGTGGACAGTCCAGAGGGGGTCGGGGGGTTGCGTGGCGTCTCCAGCCAGCCCCCAGCGTCGGCGGAAGCAGGAGGTGGCACGGGCGCGTGCCAGCGCGCGGCGGCCACGCGCCTCTCGTCCTTCTGGCGAGAGGTTGGTGGTGACTGGCAGCGGTGGTGGGCTGGGCCAGCTCTGGGCGGCAATAAATGCGATGCTAGGCCGCAGTAAGCTGTGAGTTTGCTCTCTCTCCCTTTTATTTCTGTTTTCTATTTTTCTGCAACTTTGTGACTTTATTCAAAATACTAGACCAAACCCAAAAATCATGAAACTGATTAATGCCACTGTTTGAAATATAACCAACAGCAAACATTTTAGCTTATGATTATTTGAGCATTTAAACTATTTATTAGCATTTAAATACCCAAATGAAAATCCTTTATGATTTAATTCAAGAATCCAGAAATAACCTAGAAATAGGTTCATCATTTTTGGCAGAGGTTTTCACCTTTATTAGAAATCATGAACATTTTCAAAGGCATTTTGGGTTCATTGAAAATGATTTTATTTGAGCCTATTTGCATTCATTTGGTGCTAGGGTTTAAACATCCCTATTTCAAGTTTCAAAAGAATTTAAACATGATGCAACACATGACTAGCTAGCTCAGTGCATACCAGAACTAGGGATGTGACAGGTTCCCCACTACGCGTACCTGAAGATGAAGATGCCGGGTCCCAAGGGCCTCATTACCGTCGCCGGCGACTACCGTGAGTCTCTGGAGTGCGCCCGAGATGGCGCCAAGTTGGCCGAGTCACCGGTCATTGCCGAGGAGTGGCGCTAGCTCGACCGAATCGTCGCCTTGGCAAGCGAGGCCTCCGCAGCGTCGATTCCGACCCCGGACCCGGCAGACGAGGCCACCTTCAAGCCCTCCAAGGAGACCAAGAAAGTGAAGCTCAACCCAAAAGACCCCAGCTGCAGCAAGTACATTGTCGTAGGCGCCTGCCTCGACAGCAAATAGGAAGGCGATCTCGTCGACTTCCTCCGTGAGAATCGGGATATCTTCGCATGGACCCCCAAGGACATGCCAGGCATCCCGAGGAAGTACACCAAGCACAAACTTCAAGTCCACAAGGACGCCAAGCCTGTCCGTCAACCCCTCCGGCGATTTTCTGAAGAGAAGAGAAGAACCATTGGTGAAGAGGTCGCCAAGCTTTTGGCGGCCGGCTTCATAATGGAAGTGTTCCACCCCGAGTGGCTGGCCAATCCAGTCCTCGTCCTGAAGAAGAACAAGACTGGGCGCATGTGTATCGACTACACCAGCCTTAACAAGGCCTGTCCCAAGGATCTGTTCGCTCTCCCGTGGATCGACCAAGTCATCGACTCGACCGCCGGGTGCGAGCTCCTGTCCTTCCTGGATGCTTACTCCGGCTACCACCAGATCAAGCTGGACCCGGCCGACGCCCTGAAGACGTCCTTCATCACGCCCTTTGGGGCGTACTGCTACATCACCATGTCGTTCGGCTTGAAGAATGCCGGCGCCACCTTCTAACGCTGCATGCAGAAATGCCTGTTGCCGCAACTCGGCCGCAATATCCACCTGTACGTGGACGACATCGTGGTGAAGACCAAGCAACACCTCACGCTCCTCAATAATTTGAAGGAAACATTCGCCAACCTCCGCGAATACAAGGTCAAGCTCAACCCGGAAAAGTGTGTCTTCGGCGTCCCTGCCGGAAAGCTACTCGGCTTCCTCGTCTCGGAACGCGGCATCGAGACGAACCCGGAGAAGATCAAGGCCATCGAGCGCATGTGCAAGCCAGCTCAGCTGCGCGATGTCCAGAAGTTCACCGGATGCTTGGCCTCGGTCAGCCAGTTTCTAAGCGGTTGGGAGAGAGGGCGCTTCCCCTGTACCAGCTGATGAAGAAGACAAGCCCGTTCGAGTGGAACGACAAGGCAGACGAGGCCTTCCAAGACCTCAAGCACATGATCTCCACCGCATCAGTCCTGGCCGCGCCAACTGACAAGGAGCCGCTGTTGATCTACATAGCCGTGACCTCGCGGGCGGTCAGCACGGTGCTGGAGGTCGAGCGACCAGAGAAGGGCAAGATCCAAGCCGTCCAACGACCAGTCTACTACCTAAGCGAAGTGCTCTCCATCTCCAAGCAGAACTACCCGCATTACCAGAAGATGTGTTACGGCGTGTACCTCACCGCCAAGAAGCTGAAGCAGTACTTCCAAGAGCACATCGTCACCGTCGTCAGCACGGCACCTATCGGAGAAATAATCGGGTGCCGGGACGCCTTTGGCGGGGTCGCCAAGTGGGCGATCCAGCTAGTCGGCCACACCATCCTCTACGAGCCCCGCACCACGATCAAGTCTCAAGCTCTAGCCGACTTCCTCGTCGACTGGACCGAGACCCAGTACCTGCCGCCACCTCCCGACTCGATGCATTGGCGCATGCACTTTGATGGGTCCAAGATGCGACTCAGCTTAGGGGCCGGCATCGTACTGTCGTCCGCAAAGGGCGACCGGCTCCGCTACGCACTCCAGATCCACTTCACTACCTCCAACAACGTCGCCGAATATGAAGCCCTTGTGCACGGCCTCCGGCTTGCCAAGGAACTCGGCATCCGGCGCATCCTGTGCTACGGCGACTCGGACCTGGTGGTGCAGCAGTGCTCCGGCGAATGGGACGCCCGTGACTCCAACATGGCAAGCTATCGCTTCCGCGTCCAGAAGCTGTCCGGATCTTTCGAGGGCTGCGAGTTCCTCCACGTTCCACGCGCGGAGAACGAAGCAGCCGACACGCTCGCCAAGATTGCCTCGTCTTGTCGAGCCATCCCATCTGGCGTCTCTCTCAAGCACCTGCGCAAGCCGTCCGTCAAGCCGTCGCCGGACTCTGAGTCCATTCATGTTCCAGAAGACCCGACCGTACCTCAAGCCGGCCCGGGGACTGTTGAACCCGGCCCGGGGGCTGCTCAGCTCAACCCGGCCACCATCATCCCGGACCCGGCCGTCGCCATTCCCGACCTGGGGGCTGCTCAACCCGGCTCGGGGACTGCCGACTCGGAACCCACCCTGGTGGCCTTCTTCGCCATGGTTACAGCTCAGTCTTGGGCCCTCCCAATATCAGAATTTCTGGAGAACGGGGTTCTCCCCATGGACGAGACCGAAGCTCGGCAAGTTCAGCGCATGGCATCGCCCTACAGCATCATCAACAACGAGCTCGTCAAGCACAGCTCTACCGGCGTGTTCCAGCGCTGTGTCGAGCAGGATCGCGGCATCGACATCCTCCTCGACATTCACCAGGGCGAGTGCGGGCACCATGCCGCATCGCGATCCCTGGTGGCCAAGGCATTCCGCCACGGTTTCTATTGGCCCACGGCCCTCGAAGACGCCGAGTCGCTCATTCTCAAATGTGAAGGGTGCCAACGCTTCAGCAAACACAGCCACCATCCGGCGTCAGCACTCCGCACAATACCGATCGCCTGTCCATTCGCGGTCTGGGGACTCGACATGGTGGGACCCTTCAAAACCGCTTCGGCGGCATGCGCGACTTATCGGTGGCAGTGGACAAATTCACCAAGTGGATCGAGGCAAGACCTATCAAGAAACTGGACGGGCCAACAGCCGTCCGGTTCATCAAGGACATAGTGATGCGCTACGGCATGCCGAACAGCATCATCACCGACAACGGCACCAACTTCGCCAAGGGCGCGCTCGAGCAATACCGCTCCGTCTCCAGCATCCGCCTCGACCTGGACTCCATGGAACATCCGCAGTCCAATGGGCAGGTCGTGCGGGCCAATGGACTCATCCTGTCCGGCATCAAGCCGCGACTCGTCGAGCCACTCATCCGCTCACCCGGCAGCTGGCTTGACGAGTTGCCAGCAGTCCTCTGGAGTCTACGCACCATGCCGAACCGGTCGACCCGGTTCACCCCGTTCTTCCTTGTTTATGGAGCCGAAGCCGTCATCCCGACCGACGTCGAGTTCGACTCGCCGCGCATCGCGATGTACACTGAAGCCAAAGCCAGAGAGGCACACGAAGACGGCGTCGACCTGCTCGAAGAAGCGCGCCTTCTGGCACTTAGCCATTCGGCTATCTACCAGCAAGGCCTGAGGCACTACCACAACAAGAAGATCAAGCCCCTTGCATTCCGCGAGGGCGACCTCGTCCTCTGACTCGTCATAGAGCAGGCAGGCCAGCACAAGCTGTCCCCTCCACGGGAGGGCCCATTCATCGTGAGCAGGGCCTTACGCGATCGCAATGCCTACTACCTCATCGACGCGCGCAAGTCAAAGAAGCACAAGAAGGACACCGCCGACAACGAAACGACCCGGCTGTGGAACGCGGAACTCCTCCGTCCGTTTTACAGTTAGCCGCACGAGTGTATGTATCGTCGCCTTTTGTAAACACATGAAACTACGGGGTCCCCAAACGAGACTCGGGGGCTTCCTTTTGTCGACCAATTTATTGCGTCCTTATTTTTTCTGCATCATTTCACCACTGAACTCGGCCACCGGTCCGACTCGCTCGACCCAGGGGCTCGGGGGCAGGCCGGCTCGGTCGCCACCCCGTCGCCTTACTTTGTGATTCCTGATAAAGTTGGGACGCCACGGTCCCCCACTTTGCCCTAAAACCGCAGATCCAGCTTTGGCTGTCGGCGGGCAAGCACAACAGACCAAAGGTCCTTTACGCTTCATACACTAAGTCAAAGGCCGCCGGGGCGATCAACCCGGCCCGTCGCTCATCAAATTAGTAGCCGCACGACCGGCTGCACACCAACCGGCTAAGCCGGATTGCCGCCAGCCGGCCCAGTTGGTGTTTCGCTAGCGCTCAACGCTTCTAAGGACCCAAATCCTGCGTGCTCCTCTCAAAGAATCGAACTCCTTGTCATGGACCGGAGCCTCGGCCGTCTGACTCGCGGGGGGAGGTTTGAGAGAGGAAAAATGCATGAAATCGGTTCAAAAAGGCAGAAGCCAAAGAGTAAAAGAGCACTCATGACATTTACACACAAATACTTAAAGGCCCGCGGCCCGAGTTTATTACACCCTAACAAACCCCCAGTGGGTGGGTGGACCTGCTACTTAACAAGATTCTACTTAAAGTATCTCAGACAACTCCAGCGCCGCGCCGCGACGTCGACGGCTCTCCCCTGGCGGCCTTCGGGTCCAGCGAGGCGTCGGTGTCCTCCTCGGCACTCGCGTCGCGGTAGACACCCGTCTCCTTTGAGCTCCCCTCCGGATCACGAAGAAGCAAGCCGTAGTCGTCACCATCCACGACCCTGCCATCTTCCGTCCGCTCCGGATGGAACTCGTCGTGTAAGGCGAACTCGGCGATGTAGCTGGCCCGGGAGGCGATCCGGCCGGCTTGCTCCTGCAGCAACTGCTCTGAAGCGGCGCGCTGGCCCATCAGCGCGTCCAGCTGAAGATCGGGATGCCAAGACAGCATGAACCGGAGCGCCATCTCAGCACCAACACGGGCGGTGGAAACACGCCACTCGGCAAGGCGGTCCGGGCCCATCTCCAACCAACGCGCCAGGCGCGAGAAGCTGCGCGGATGGACGGAGTCCGGCCACAGGGCCGTCGTCATCGCGGTGCCGGCCCGGGACAGCCACTCCATCTGCGTCCCCAGGACCCGCAGATGGGCCTCAGCAGTGGCTATGATCTCCGAGAAGGTCCAGGCGGTTAGCGGATCCGTCCCAGACCCAACAACGCCGGTCTGGTCGCGCTGATAGCGGAAGGCTTCCTCTGCCAGCCGCTGCATCTCCGGGAAGGCTCCTGTCGCAAAGGAAGAAGCAAGTTAGAAGAAGAACAGCAAGGAAGAAAGGCCGGGTCCCGACCCGACAAACTACAAGAAGCAGCACTTACTGGAAAAGGACTCTTCCAGGTGCTGCACCACAAGCAACGTACTACGCTGCTCCCGCTCCATGGCGCGGTCGCGCTCCTCGAGTGCCTTCTCTAGATTGGCCGCCCTAGAAAGGGCCACCTTCAGCTCGGCGTCCTTATCTTCGGCCGCCTTCTTGGCCACCTCGCGGCGACGAGTCTCGTCCTGACGGGCCTCCTCAGCTGCGGTGGCCTGCTCCCGCAGGCGATCCACCTCGGCCTGGAGCTGGCCCTTGTTGTCGGCCAGCTGGCCGCGCTGCTGGTCTGCCTCGACCAGCCTCAGCCTCGAGGCGGCTCTTGTGACCCACCAGCTGCTCATGCTGCCGGTTGGCCTCATCAAGAGACCGTCGGGCCGCGGCTGCCTCCGTCCTCGCCGGCGCCGCCTCAATGCCAAGACGGCCGGTATCAGCAACAAGTCGGTCGTAATGATGACCGGACCGAAGCAGCCGGGTCCGCCAAGACATCACCTCGGCTACAAAGAAGAAGGGTTCAGTAGAAGAAAAAGGCAAGACTTAAGATTTGGCCCAACTACTATGTAGTTGGCCCGAATCTCAGGGGCTACACCCAGTGGGAGCGCTAGCACACCCCCACTAGAAAAGAGCACGAAAGTACCTGCGGCGACGCAAAGCTCCTCCTCCTTGGCAGCAAGTTGCTCCTTGAGCTCCCGGTGCTTGCCCCGGAGACGGTTGAAAGCGGTAACCCGGAAGGCGTCAAGATGCTGAAAAAAGACAGAAGTCAGAACAAGGCCGACGATCTAAAAGATTCGACCCAACTACTACGTAGTTGGCCCGAACCTCAGGGGCTACACCCAGTGGGTGCGCTGGTGCGCCCCCACAGAGAAGAAATTGCAAGGAAACAAAAGAAAGAAGACTTACCAGAACGGCGCGCTCCAGGTCGCGCGTCCGCTCCACCTCGGCCTGGGCGAAGGCCTCAAGCCGCTCCGTCCGGCCTCGCAGGCGGCGGCTGACGGCATCCAGCGCCGCCTCCTCCTGGGTCTGAGGCCCGAAGACGGTAGCGCCCCCGCTCCGCGCTGGCTGCGTCATGGCAGCTCGGCGCCCTCCCTGCCGGGGCACCAAGGCGTGCCCCCCGCTGGCCGCTATGCAGCGGCAGTGCCTCCTCCGACGCCCCTCCCGGCGCTGACGGTGACCCAGACGCCGGGACGCCCTACGTCGCCACCTCAAGCACCGCCGCCCGCGGTGCCTCCTCCATAGCCGGTGGTGCCTTTGCTGCCGCCCGCAGCGCCTCCTCCAAGACGACGCCGCCTCCACCACCACCATCGGCCCCCGCGCGATCGACCACGTCGGCCCGCGGTGGGGTGTCGCCCCCCACCTCCACGACCTCCTGGTCGAGGATCGCCACCTCAGCCTGGCCTCCATAGCCGCGCTCCCTCGCCGACGACGGCTCAAAGACCATCACCGCCACCACCGTGCCCTCCGGCATCTCGCGCCAGGCCGGCTCTGCGCCGGCTCGCGCCCATGCTGTCACCACGTCGGTCCAAGCCTGGACCGATGCCGCCTCCAGCTCCGCCTCGGCCCGGTTCCTGTCCCGCCAGACCAAGGCTTCGGCGTTGCTCGGGTCCAGGCCAAGGTCCGAGTCGCCCCGTCCCTCCTCCTCGGCCAGGCCGGCGAGGTCGGACGGCTCCTGCGGAACGCGGCCTTCAGCGGCCGCGGCCTCCGCCGCCGCCCTCGCCAGCGCGATTGGCGACCTGAAGAAGACGGCAGAATAAGCAAAAAAGAGACAAGACCGGCTCAAAAAATCCAGGCGCAAACAAGAAATGAAGCTTACCCCGTCAAGACCGGGACCAGGGTCGGCCTCCCATGCCCGCCACCGCGCTTCTTCTTGGCCGGCCTCCCGATCTCGGCGGGTGCATTTGTGCGCGCCGGGGCCGAAGTGGTCGCGCCATGCGTGTTTTTCCATGCGGGCGGCTCGGCGCCGCCCCATGCGAGGACCCGGCTTCGCCCACGTCGCCGCCTCGCCCGCCAACGCCGCTACACCAACAATCAGCGTCAGTGTCGCCCGCACCATAACATGATCAACAGTTCGAGACAGATAAAGAGAGAAGAATTCAGGACTCACCGGCGCGACGCCCAGCGCCAGCATCAGACTCGACCACCTCCTCGCTGCCTTGGGCCGCGGGCTCCTCTGGTGCCACCAGTGCCACCTGCGACAGAGCACGGGTGTGAGGATGCTGAATCGCATTCAAGAGTATCTCCCGCGTCGCGTCGGGACGGATGAGGCGATGCGCAGTAGCAAAGTAAGGAGACCAGACGCTCACCTGCGGTGCCGAGTTCGCCTGGCTGTACGGCGCCTTGCCGAATCACCATTCCTCTCCAAGGTTGGCCTTGGAGATGTCGTTCACGCCAGCGCGTGACCTGCTCCACAGAAAGCCGCGTCGACCCCATGCGGTTGGGATCCTGAAGGCCCATCATTTCACCGATGAGGCAGGAGCGCCTATGAAGCGGAAGGACCCGACGAGTGATGAACGCGGCAAGGAGGTCGGTGCCGGTGAGCCCCTCCTGCGTCCTCATCACCGTCACCCGCTCGTAGAGGTTGACGATCTCCTGCGACGGGCGCCGGAGCGAGTAGCCCCAGTTCATTTTCGCCCGCGGCGGCGCGATGGCGAAGAGCGGGAGGTTGATGTGGTCCACGCCGAGGTTGCGGACATAGAAGAAGGAGTTCTGCCATTTCTTGGCAGAATCCTCCAGCGGGATCTTGGGGAAATCCGCCCCCAACCGCTTCGAGATGACGGCGGCGCGGGAGTCGGCAAACTCCCCGGCCGACTGACCTTGCTGCTTCAAGGAGAAGAAGCGCACCCAGAGATCGATCGTCGGCTCGACCCCCAGGTACCCCTCACACAGGGTCACGAAGCCGGAGAGCTGGACGATGGCGCCGGTGCCAAGATGGTGCGGTTGGAGCCCGAAGAACTCCAAGAACGCGCGGAAGAAGGTACTCACCGGCAGCCCGAACCCGCGCTCCAAATGCGTAAGGAAGACGACGCGCTCCTGCCCCTCGGGTCGGGGCCTCTGCTCACCGCGCGGCAGGTGGACACCGACGTCCGTCTCCTGTGGCAGGCGCTGCGAAGCTCTAAGCTGCGCAATGTCCTCGGCGGTGACGTTCGAGCCCATCCAGGAGCCCGACAGCAGCGACGTTATCAGAAGAAGAGGAAGATGAAGATGGACGACGGAGGAAACTATGCTTGGAGCAGCGGGCGCCATAGTGCGTCGGTTGCAAAGGGCAGAGCGAAAGCAAAGGGACAGGAGGGCGTGAGTGAGAATGATGTCCGCCGCCCCCTTGCCCCCTCAATTTATAACCCCCAGTTCAAACGTGGGGAAGCGGGATAGTCTGCACGCACCCGTTCGACTACCCCACAATAAGCGCGCACGTACACGTGCACTAACTGCTCGGGGAAGTGCAACCGGCCCCCAGACGCCGCAATAAATCCGCACACATAGACCAAGGGCACGCGGCGGCGGGCCTCGGACCGTCGATTGGTCTCATCACCCGCGTGGCCTGTCAGGCCCCTCCGACTTCCGGGCGCCACGTGGCGCCTGCGCGAAGCCCAAGGGATCGCCTCAAGATTCGACGGACTCCTCGGTTCCCGCCACGGCCGGGATGTCATGATCCAGTTTCCGAGAAAACCGGCACACAGTGGGTGCTGCCGGACTGGCGCTCGTAGAATCCGCCTTGCTCAAGGGGGAAACTGCGAAGGCCCACTCATCCGAAGACGGTGGACCTTCACAGCTTCAGGGACTACTATCGGGGGGATGAACCCCAGGCAGGCAACGGAACCTAGATCCTTTTCAAAAATAGCGGGGCCCGCATCGCCCCGCGAGCCGGCACGCGCCTGGCCGGGTCGCTCGACCCGGCAAGGCCCGCAACCTGGCCAAACTCTCCGACCCGGCAAGGTACGTCGACCCGGCCGCAGCAACTGGCGCAAGACGACTCAGCCCGGTGCAACCAAGGCTTCCACAGCAAGCCAACCCCACCCATGGCGTCCACGGCAACCCAGCCACGGGCCAGCTTCTGTCCTATCCAGGTCGTAGGATGGGACGAGACAACAACCACCGATGACCAAGACAACAGTGTTTCCACCCATGCCTGTGGTCAGCTGGAGCATGGCAACAGTGCCCCTCACCTACCCGCTGACCGGGGCTGGCGTGGCAACAGTGCTCCCGCCCTCACCGCTGACGACAGCAAGCGGCAGCCTGACGGAGAGCACTGTACACGACTCGAATCTGCCACACCCTGACGATCGACAAGACGGCTCACAGTTCCCCTAGGCACGCAGGGCCCGCACCTAGGGGAACCCGGCGAACCACGAGCCCACAAGCGGGACCCAGCCCGGTATTCTGGACACCGACTATACGAACCCACCAACTCGGCATATTACCATTGTAACCCTGGGTGGGTTGATCTATAAAACCCCCCAGGAACCAGCGCCTACAGAGGCATGTAAGGCAAGGCACGTAGAGAAGACAGCAGACAGTACGAGAGAAACACCAGCAAGCATAGGACTAGCCACCGAACGGCAACACCGGGGAGAACGAGCAGCCCAAGCCTTGGCCAGCTTCCTTCCTCCTCCATACAGCTCCAGGAGTGACATTGTACTATCGATCATCCAACTAAACTCGGCAGGACTAGGGGTGTTATCTCTCCGGAGAGCCCCAAACCTGGGTATGTCCGGTGTCCCGTGCTCGCGCATGCCAACCTCGCCTCTGGAGCCCACCAGCGCCCTCGAGCCTCCTCCTCTCTTTAGCCATCCCTTGGCATCTGCCGTGCGCCCACCACGACATGACTGGCAAGGTGGGTTGGTGGGCTGGGCCAATTGGGCCAACTCTAGGTAAGATAGGTTAGGTTTCTCTCCTTTTTACTTTCTGTTTGTTTCCTATTCGCTTATTATTTGCCACAGTTTTAAATTCATAATGATATCAAACCCAATGCCAAACTCTCTGAATATTTTTATGTAGCTTCTCTGGACATTTCGAAATGCTCATAAAATATTTCAAAGTTAGTTGAAAATATATTCTATATATTATGAATATAATTCCAAATCCAAATAGAGTAATGATGTAAATTCAGTGCCCAAAATATTCCTTAAAAATGTTCCAAAATTTCGGTTTGATATATAACTCTTTCCAAAAATCTCAAAACTATTTTTAGGGCATTTGGATTCACTTAATGCATTTTCAGGGTTCGTTGCCCTTTATTTAAAATTTGAGGCTTCCACTTTCCTCGATTCAAATTTCTTCAAATTGACATGATGCATGATGCTTTGTGATGCAACTACTTACAAGCAAATTCTAGGTTTGTGGCAGATAGCTTCGATTTCCCCCTCTCGGAGCGAAGTGTCCCTCGCGGAATCGCTCCGCCGGTGAGCAAAAAGTGCTCCTGCCTAGGTTCCGCCTTGAGACGGTGGCGCTTCATCCCGAAACCTTCCTTCTGATTTTTCTTGGTCAAAAGACACCATATAGGAGAAGATGGGCCCCGGAGGTCTGCTAGGGCCGCCAGAAGCCCATGGGATGCGTCCCTCAGGTTTGTCACCTCCTGGTGGGTCCCCTTCTCGTATTTCTTTCGCCAATAATTTTAATATATTCCAAAAAAAATCTCCATCAATTTTCAGCTCATTTGGAGATGTTCAGAAAAGTTGCCTCCGCTATAGCCCTTTCAGCTCAAGAATTCTAGCTGTCGGCAACCTCCCTCTTCATGTGAAACTTGCAAAATAAGAGAGAAAAGACATAAGAATTGTACTATAAAGTGAAATAACAATCCATAAATCAATAAATATCACTATGAAAACATGATGCAAAATGGACGTATCAACTCCCCCAAGCTCAGACCTTGCTTCTCAAGCGAAAGCCGATATCGATAATCATGACCACATGTTTAGAGAGAGAGAGGTGTCGATAAAAATAAAATACATATGTGGAAGCATCATGTTCATTAACATAACAACAATATATCATCATAAAACTTCTCATGCTAGAGTAACAATTCATTCACAAGCTGAAGTATGAAACATAAACTTTATTGAAAACTAACAAACTATGATCTCAGTCATTGAAACAATCACAATCCATCATATTTTCAGAAAGAGTCTATGTAAGAGCTTTCTTTAGCAAGTTCACATACTCAACTAACATTTAGTCTTATATGATTGTTGACAATCAAGGCATATTTATAGAGCAAAAGTTTCAGTCAGACACATAGAAAGATAGGGGCTTATAATTTTGCCTCCCAACTTATTTACCTCAAAGGTAATGTCAAGAATAATAACTCATGATCACCTAAAGTTGATTGGATATATATGTCTAGATCTAACTACCACATGATGCTTGCCACTAAAGAGTACATAGAGCCGAATATGAGCAAACACTATTGACTCTTGCATAAAAGTAAAGACATGAAAGTAAAAGATAGGCCCTTCGCATAGGGAAGCAGATGTTGTCATGCACTTTTTGTTTTTGAATGTGCAAACTCTTAGTGTAAAGGAACCTCACTTATATTTGCCCCTTGTGATAGCAGCCTTTATTATGCAGTCTATCGCTTTTATTTCTTCACCATCACAAGATCGTACAAAGCTTACTTTCCCTTACAATAAAAGCTCATACATATTTATGAGCAATTTTTATTGCTTCCGCACAGATGACAACTTACTTGAAGGATCTTATTCAATCCATAGGTAGATATGGTGGACTCTTATGACATGAAACTGGGTTCAAGGGTTTTTAATGCACAAGTAGTATTTCTACTTAGTGCGAATTTTTGGCTAGCAAAAGATCCTAGACAAGCACCACATGTTTAAAGATACATAACAATATAACTTTGATGAGTTGGGTGTGTGCTTACTCGCATGAGCTGCCTCCTCGGATGCCTGTTCCTCGGCTACGAAAGCCGCGGTCTGCTCCTCCATTCGGAATAAGCGTTCGGTGTTGCCATTAACTGTGATGAAACCATTTGGTCCCGTCATTTTTAGCTTTAAGTATGCATAATGTAGGATTGCATTAAAGCGAGCGAACACGGTGCGCCCTGGCAGTGCATGATATCCGCTCCAAAAGGGGACAATATCAAAGATTAACTCTTCGCTCCTGAAGTTTTCGGGTGAACCGAATACTACCTCAGGTGTCACCATTCCCGTGCAGCGGGCTTCAACATTAGGTATGACACCTTTAAAGGTGGTGGTGCTGGGTTTGATCCGAGACGAGACGATACCCATCTTCCTGAACGTGTCCGCATAGATTAAATTGAGGTTGCTGCCTCCGTCCATAAGGAAGCACGTTGGGTGGAATCCAACAATCGGGTCCAGGACCAAAGCGGCCATTCCGCTGTTCCTAATGCTGGTCGAATGGTTATGCTTGTCAAATGTGA
This sequence comes from Aegilops speltoides, assembly GCA_021437245.1. Taxonomy (NCBI): domain Eukaryota; kingdom Viridiplantae; phylum Streptophyta; class Magnoliopsida; order Poales; family Poaceae; genus Aegilops; species Aegilops speltoides. The sequence goes on along the minus strand of CM038142.1, from coordinate 420,161,915 downwards.
TCAGGTAAGCCGACCACGGACTGAACTTTGGGGAAACAACCTCTAACGCGTAAATGTCCTGAAGTGCTAGTTTCCTCTCCTTTCTAGGAATGTGGGTAACGTCAATCATGTTGACGTCCTTCACTTCATGACGACACTATTTCTGGCCTCCATTATTGGGCCGCTAAGGTTCATCCTCGTCTTCACTTTGAGGTTGGGCTTTACTTTGGCCCTCCGCGCCACCTTGATGGCCTGCTTTAAGACCCGGCAATTCCTTTTAGTATGGTTTGCTGGCTTATCCGAGGTGCCATGAATTTGGCATGGCTGATCAAGGATCTTGTCTAGCTAGCTGGGTCCATCTTTGTTCCCTTTAAAGGGCTTCCTTTCTGCCTGGATCTAGGTCCATTGAACCCTGAATTTACTGCGGCGTCATCGGTGTAGCTCCCGCCATTTTTATGCATGTGCTTGTTCTTATTGTGCCTGGGCTTGCCATTGGCATCACGAGTCTCCGAGGTGCCAGTCTCACCATTGTGAGTACTTGGGCCAGCCAACTGTCTTCTCTCACACAAAAGCGGGTCATGAGTGAGATGAGGGCTACCATGGTCCTCGACTTATCCTGTCCGAGCTGGCAAGCAAGCCATTCATCTCGGATGTTGTTCTTGAATGCTGTGATCGCCTCGGCATCAAAGCAGTCTATGATGTGGTTCTTTTTAGTAAGGAACCGATTCCAGAATTTTCGGTTTGTTGAGTGACGCGGCTGAGCTCGTCAGAGTCCGGAGGTCGGACGAAGTGCCCTGGAAATTCGCCCTAAAGGCATCCTTGAGTGCTTCCCAGCTCCCGATGGAGTGAGGAGGCAGGCTATACAGCAAGTGCCTCGCCGACCCCTTTAACTTGAGCGGTAAATATTTGATAGCATGGAGGTCGTATCCATTGCCCATATGTATGTGGAGAAGGAAATCCTCGATCCATATAGCTGGATCAGTCGTGCCATCATATGATTCTATGTTAATGGGTTTAAACCCGTTCGAGAACTGGTGTTCCGTCACCCTGTCTGTAAAATAGACCGGGTGAGTGGGGCCTTGGATCCGAGCAGTATCAGGGCGGACATTGGGAGATATTCGTGTATAGGCTTGGTCCCAAGCTCAGTCGTTCCTGTCCAACTAGGCTTCATAGCTATCGAGCCCCGCATGTGCGTGTCTTCTTGATCTGTAAGTGGACTGGGGCTGGTGCCCGGTTCTCTATCTAGAGTTGATTGTCATGAGGATCCAAGTAGTCAACAGGTTCCTTGTTGTGACGACATGGTGCTGTCTGGGTATGGAAATTTTCTCGTGCTGGCATGTCGCGACCTCTAGGGGGTCGATAAGGTTGGTCCGCCCGTCTATGTGTTAAGGGCACGTCGTTGGTTAGTTCTTCATCGAACTCGGGCAGCAAATGCGTGCGCAGGTAAGATTTGGGCTTACTATGATGCCATTCTTCGAGATCTTGCACGATCGAGAGTATTTCGACCCACTTGCCGTTCAGTGCATCCTCATTAGCTTGCAGCACTTGCTGCTTCCGTTTCATACTTCGGGCGGTGGCCACAAGGCGAACCAAAAGCGTTCTTTCTCAAAGGGGTCTTCGGGGAATATATATTCCTCGGTGCCGAGACTCACGTCCTCCTCAGATTCAGGCAAGTAGTTGTCATAAGCCCCTCCAAAGAGGTCATCGAGGTCCACATCCTTGGGGATTCCTTCAGGGCTGGCATGTTGTTCTAGGGAAGCTTCAAAATCCTGTCCGGGATCGCTAGCCTCGTCGGCTGCCGCGCCGTCATTATCGACGGTGGCGTTGTTCCTGCTGGGGTCCCTGTCGGTGTCAAAACCGGCGGATCTCGGGTAGGGGGTCCCGAACTGTGCGTCTAGGCGGATGGTAACAGGAGACAAGGGACACGATGTTTTTACCCAGGTTCGGGCGCTCTCGATGGAGGTAAAACCCTACTCTTGCTTGATTGATATTGATGATATGGGTAGTACAAGAGTGGATCTACCACGAGATCAAGGAGGCTAAACCCTAGAAGCTAGCCTATGGTATGATTGTTGTAATGGTTGCTCGTCCTACGGACTAAAGCCCTCCGGTTTATATAGACACCGGAGAGGGCTAGGGTTACACAGAGTCGGTTACAATGGTAGGAGATCTACATATCCGTATCGCCAAGCTTGCCTTCCACGCCAAGGAAAGTCCCATCCGAACACGGGACGAAGTCTTCAATCTTGTATCTTCATAGTCTTGGAGTCCGGTGACGATGATAGTCCGCTGTCCGGACACCCCTAGTCCAGACTCCTCGGTAGCCTCGAACCAGGCTTCAATGACGATGAGTCCGTGGCGATATTGTTCGGCATTGCAAGGCGGGTTCCTCCTCGAATAATTCATAGAAGATTGTGAACACCGGGATAGTGTCCGCTCGCAAAATAAATTCCACATTCCACCGTAGAGAATAATATGTACACAAGTTGATCTGTTTGAAGTGTCTTGTAGCATGACGTCACGCCACTACCAAGCCTTTACTTGAATCATTTTTATTATACCACCTCGGTAGCGTTTAGCGGCGGTTTCCTTGGCACGTCTTGTCGAGCGAGATCGTGTTCCCCTTATTCGGGATTCTCATCAATACGGACGTGGGTAACTCCAACGCGCCCGTCGCCGCCACGCCTCTATCGGCGAGTCCCGAACGGTCACGGAGACGGCCCTTGGTATTCTTCCTCTTTATAACAGGACCAAGGCTCGTTTCTTTTCTTCAATCCACCATTGAATCTTCTCCTTGCTCCAAGTTCCAACACCCAGAGCCCCAGATTCGAGCGCTTCGGACCTTCAACAATGTCCGGCTCCGATCTTCAGGGCCGGTGGATGCCCTCCTCCATCACGGAGGAGGACGTGCTAAAGCTGCGAGAGGCCAAGTACCTGTCTTACGAGATTTCGCACAGGTTGCCCGCCGAAGGGCAAGCCATCCCCACCCCCGAGCCCGGCGAGTACGTCGTCTTTGTGTCCCACCTCCGTCGGGGTTTAGGCTTCCCGATGGATCCTTTTGTGAGAGGGCTCATGTTCTACTATGGGTTGGAATTCCATGACTTGGCTCCGGAGTCCCTCCTCCATATTTCCGCATTCATTGTCGTCTGTGAAGCCTTCCTCCGCGTCACCCCCCACTTTGGCCTGTGGCTGAAGACCTTCAATGTGGAGCCGAAGATGATCGGGGCGTCAGCGAGTCGGCGGGCGGCCGAAGGGGGGGCCGATGCCCCGTGGCCCGAGGGCTCCTTCCAAGAGGAGCTCGGCTTGTGGCAGCAGGAGTGGTTCTATATCACCGCTCTGAAGGGCAGGAGGCAGAAGCCGCTGCCCTTATTCCGCTCGGGACCTCCACGACGGTTGATGTCGTGGGTCAACCAAGGGCTCAACTAGGGGCCGTCAAAAGACGTGCCCCTATTGCAGGGCCGGATTTGAGACCTCCAGGCGAGGGAGATCGATCTGGTCGTGGTGATGCAGGTTATGCTGATTAGGCATCTTCTGCACTGCAAACACCGTCCTCTCCGGATATGGGAGTTCAATCCGGAGGGACCACGGATTCTCCAACACTTTATGGGTACGACACCCGTGGAGATGTACGAGTTGTTCTTCGGATCACAGGCGGTGTGTCCGGAATTGACCGAGGACGCCGGCCTAAGCTGCAATCGCCCGGATACTCAAGTAAGTAGCTCAGTGTTCGGACGTACCGTTTGTTTGCCTTTCTATAATTCGCCTTTTAACCCGTTATCCTTCAACAGGAGTGGATAGCGCAAGAAAATCTGATACGGTGTCCGGCCCCCCTCCCAGATACCGCGCCGGATCCCGTGTTGGTCAAGATGCCGGAGGTTGCACCTTCAGAAGAAGGCGGAGGGGAAAATAAGGGAGCTACCGCCTCACCCAAGGAGGCTCTTGAAGAAGGGGGGATCGAGAATCCCTCCCTCCAAGGGGAGAAGAGGACCGCCTCTGGAGACCCGGAGGCCAAAGCCCCTAAGCGGGGGAAGAAGTCTTCACCAGTGTAACGCCCCGAGACCGACGCTCCAGAAGACTTCCAGCTATTCCGAGATTCGTCGTGTGATTTATTTGTTTGATGCATTCATCATTGCATCATTTGCATTGCATCATGTCATCATGCAACCCTTTTTAAACCTCACCTAAATAAATGGCATGGATCTTTGATCCATTTAAATCGAGGGATATTCACATGGTGATTTCTCTTTAAAACATATTCAAAGTCTCCTACTATTATTAGGGAGCTATAATAAAATTATTCCGTTTATTCGGAATCACCCATAAACACACTTGCAAAAATATCCCATGCCGTTGTTATCTCAACTCTTGGTCTCCAACCTTGCCCATAATTTCTTTCGTCATTTTCCCGAGCTCCACCAAAAATCCGAACATTTTTGGACACTGCGGAATCCTAGTCCTAGTTCAAACCCATTTGAATTAAATTCAAATGTGTTTGAATTTAAATCTTTCAATCATGCCTCTTTATATTTTCTTGGAACGAGCATATTTTAGTGAGTCCAGGAAAATTATCCTCATGCCCAAATTCTTCCTCTAACCTTTCTCTTCTCTCTTTTCCTTTCTCTTATTTCTCTGTATTGTTTTTTTTCTTTTTCTTTAGAGAGAGAGCCCAACCTTGCAGCCTTGAAGCCCAGCCGGCCGGCCTCTTGGGCCTGGCCAAGGCCCGACCGAACCCCCAGCCGCACCTAACCCTAGCCCGAGCGCTCCCATCGATCATTCCCCCTCCTCGTCCCCTTCCGCCGCCAGCCACTCGTCCCGATTGGGATCGTCCTCGATCCCCATCTCGCCTGATCTCTCCCTCGTCTCCCGTTCGAGCGCCGCCAGGAGAGCAGAGCCCCAGCGCCCGTCCCCAACTCCTCCCGATCCCCTCATCCTCTCCCTCTCGTCTTCTCCCGAGCTGCCGCCCTGTTGCATCGCCGCCCCGCCACCGAGCTCCGCCTCTCTGCGCGGCTCCTTCCCCATGACCGCAAGCCCCTCGCGGAGCTGCACCCAAGCCGCGCGCCCCGCCAAGCCCCTCGACCCACCGACCAGAGCAGCGCCCGTCGCCTCGGAGCCGGCCTCCACCGCCTCCTCCCTCACCTGCCGCGTCCTCCTCCACCTCGCGCGACCTCCGTCGCCTGCGTCCGTGACCCTCCTCTGCCGCGCCCGCCGCCGTCTTCGTTTGCGCCCAGAGGAGCCCGCAACCTCTCTGCCTTCGGCTCGACTTCGTCCTCGGCCCCGAGTCTTTGCTGCCATGGCGTCCCGAGCTCCGCCACCCCTCTGCTCCTGCTTCCCCTGCCCCAAGCTTCCCTGCAGCCGGCGTCCAAGTCCTGCGCCCCCATGACCTCGCTGCATCTCGCGTTGCCGCTCTGCCTCGCCACCCTCCCTCCACGCCCAAGCTCCACCCGTGTTCCGTAGGCTGTCCTCCGCTGCTGGTGGCAAGGACGCCAAGACCCGAGGCCCTGGTGCTGCTGGTAGCCGGGATCACCCCACCATCTTGCATGACTCGCTCCGCACGCCTCCTTTTGCACCGGTATCTCCGTGAGCTACCGGAACCGATATGTTGCCGTGGCATCATTTTCGGATATGTTGTCGTGGCACCATTTTTTGTTTCGTTGCCGTGGCACCCTTTTTGTTCCGCCATGGTGACCAAATGCTTCTTAATGCTCTTGTCAACATTTTCATAAAAATTGCATAAAACTTGCATATGTCATCCGCATCATGATAACAACATTTAAAATGTTTAAAATTGTTGCTTGCTTTAAATTGCTAAATAACATGACGATTTTTCGGAATTGTCGTTTGTTGTTTCCGGCCTCATTTTAATTTGCCTAAATAGTTAGTTTATTTATGCTTCACATCTTGCCATGCTTAACAACATTTAATATTGTTGGTTAGCCTTAACGAGAGAGAACTAAATAATGTGGCATTCCGTCAATATGCAACTCGTTGCATATTGAGCTCCACTTAATTTGTAGTATTGTTCGTTGCATATTGCCATGCCATGCCTCATTAACCGGACTTGCATCATACTTGTTTGTGCATCATGACATGTTTATGCTTGTGTGTTTACCATGTTGTTTGTTTCTTTCCGGTTTGCTTCTCTCGTTAGCTTCGGTTTAGTTCGGAGTTGTGAGGATTCGTTTAAATCACGACCGTTTGTCTTCTTCTTGGACTCGTTCTTCTTCCTTGCGGGATCTCAGGCAAGATGATCATACCCTCGAAATCACTACTATCTTTGCTATGCTAGTTTGCTCGCTCTTTTGCTATGCCAATGCTATGATGCCTACCATTTGCTTGTCATCCTCCCAAATTGCCATGTCAAGCCTCTAACCACCATGTCCTAGCAAACCGTTGATTGGCTATGTTACCGCTTTGCTCAGCCCCTCTTATAGCGTTGTTAGTTGCAGGTGAAGATTGAAGTTTGTTCCTTGTTGGAACATGGAGATGTTGTTCCTTGTTGGAACATGTTTACTTGTTGGGATATCACAATATCTCTTATTTAATTAATGCATCTATATACTTGGTAAAGGGTGGAAGGCTCGGCCTTATGCCTGGTGTTTTGTTCCACTCTTGCCGCCCTAGTTTCCGTCATACCGGTGTTATGTTCCCGGATTTTGCGTTCCTTACGCGGTTAGGTAATTTATGGGACCCCCTTGACAGTTCGCTTTGAATAAAACTCCTCCAGCAAGGCCCAACCTTGGTTTTACCATTTGCCTACCTAAGCCTTTTTCCCTTGGGTTCTGCAGACTCAAGGGTCATCTTTATTACCCCGGGCGGTGCTCGTCGTGAGTGTTGGTCCAACTTTGTCACCGCCGGTGGTCACGAGGGCAACTACGGGTTAGCCTACGGAAGTTTGGACAATCCGGTGTGCCCTAAGAACGAGATATGTGCATCTCCTATCAGGATTTGTCAAAATGTCTTGATGTACCTGGATACCGAGCCCAATCGGAGTGTCTCGGGTGAAGGTCTATTCCTTCGTTGATCGCGGGAGCTTGTCATGGGCTAAGTTGGGACACTCCTGCAGGGTTTAAACTTTCGAGAGCCGTGCCCGCGGTTATGTGGCAGATGGGAATTTCTTAATGTCCGGTTGTAGAAAACCCAAAGTTGACCTTAATTAAAATACATCAACGCGTGTGTAACCGTGATGGTCTCTTTCCGTGGTCCGGAAGTGAACACTGATGTTGGAGTTATGCTTGGCGAGGTTGCTATAGGATCACTTCTTGATCATACTTTTATCGACCGTGCTTTGCCTTCTCTTCTCGCTCTCATTTGCGTATGTTAGCCACCATATATGCTAGTCGCTTGCTGCAGCTCCACCTCATGCCTTTACCTTACCCATAAGCTTAAATAGTCTTGATCTCATGGTGCGAGATTGCTGAATCCTCGTGACTCACGGATACTTCAAAACCAGTTTGCGGTGCCTATGTTACCGGCGGTGGCGCAACCAAGCTCAAGGAGGAGCTCGATGAATATCTTGCCCTTTGTGTTGTTTCGTTCTAGTTGATCGATAGTGGAGCCCAGTTGGGGTCGATCGGGGACCTTTATCGCATTTGGGGTTCTTCTTTTATTTTGGTTCCGTAGTCGGACCTTGATTGTATCTGTATGATGTAATGCTTTATTCATGTAATTGTGTGAAGTGGCGATTGTAAGCCAACTATGTATCTCTTTCCTTATGTATTACATGGGTTGTGTGAAGATTACCTCACTTGCGACATTGCTTTCAATGCGGTTATGCCTCTAAGTCGTGCCCGACACGTGGGAGATATAGCCGCATCGAGGCGTTACAAGTTGGTATCGAGCCTTCCCGACCTTAGGAGCCCCCTTTGCTTGATCGTTTTTAGCGGCGAGTTGTGTCTAGAAAAATGTTTTGAGTCATTTAGGATTATATATATATCGGAGAGTTAGGAATTCTTTTTACTCCCGGTCTCTTCATCGCTCTGGTAAAGCATCTGGCGTAGAGTTTTGACTCTTCTCTTCTCAAATTTCACTAAATTTTTTAGGATCATGCGGGTATCTTGGAATCGTTCGATGGTTTTATGATGAGAACATTGTCTTGGTGCCTCTGTCGGGGTTTAGTGGAAGTGTCCGGGGAGTTGAGCTCGAGGTGTTGTCATCATAATTTTATCGTTGCGATCTGGAATACGAGTTTAATCGCCGACATCGAAAATCTCTTTTATGCAGTTGTTGGTGAGATAACCCCGATAACCCAGTACTGAGGTGAGTATGGGAGTATTGCCATAACTTGTATAACGGATGCTTTTCGAAGGTTGAGGTAGACAATTTCCGAAGGTTTCTTGGTTATGTGTTGAAGGATGGATACAGCTGGATGTAGGATTTGCTAGTTTTGGGTGAGATATTATGCTTCCCCTGTATCCCCAACACCTGATTGCATAACCGGAAAATTTTGGGAGTTTCATAGGTGGGAATTTAAGTAGCTCTTAGGATATCTTTCCGACGGATGTATGATATGAAATTGGGGTTCGACGTCTAGTGGTCCGCCTATTCACGGTTGGTTTCTGATGGTCTCCTTGTGTCTTAAAGAGTCCTTGGCTATGCCGACTCGGGACGCTTCCGTATGTCATGTGCCTTGTCTTGTGCATGATGGTGTTGTACAATCGAGCCGTGTAGGCCCCACCACGAAAACTTGGACGAAATCTCTATCATATGTTTGTTCGGCTTATTACGCAAGCAGTCCTTTGTTTTTATTTTGAGTTGTGGTATTGAGTTGCTTCAATGTCAAGTGTTGATTCCATACCTTTCGAAATGGTGTTCTCATACTCGATGTGAATACCAATCCTTCTCGACAATCGAGATTGTCATGTCAATCCTTTTCAACGGCATATTTCTCTTCAAGTGGATCCGATCACTTCAACATCAGCAAGACCAATTATCATTTCTTCTCAGCGGTGCTTGTTTCATCATCTCCAAGTTGCCTTTGTTTTCCGCCCACCCACCCTTTTTCCTCAAGGACTAAGATTTCTTTACCAAGTATCCTTTTATTTTTGTGAAGTTTCTCCATTCTTTTCCGTCAATGTTCTTACCCGGTGGTTCTCAAGAAGATGTTCTACTAGTGCGTCATTCTTCATTCTCGTATTCTTTTTCGGTGGATTTAACTCAAGCTTTCGGTGTTGACCATATTCTTTTTCTCATTTCAAGTGCTTTCTTATGCCGGTGCATCTATTAATCATTCTACTTCTCGCTATTTGTTATTCCGGAGTGCTCAAGATATCTCGAAGATTCGTGTTTCCACTCTACATCCGTTCAAGCTCTTTCGAGATTGGTATCTCATTCAAGTCATTTAATTCAACCGGTGCAACATCTCTTTTAAATCTTTTCAACGGTGTTCTTTTGAGTGGGCCCTGACCCACAGGTCTTTTCCCAGGATCTTACCTGACTCTTCTATTTTCCCAGAGCTATCCTAAATTCTTCTCCAAGTTTGACGTAAGAATGAATTACCATCAGTCAAATGCTTTTCTCCAAGATCTTTCAAATTCTTTTCATAGTTGGCTCAACCTCTTCGCTTTTGATTCTTCCGGTGTGCCTCAATAATTCTTGGTGGTGTTTCTCATTGTCATTCTCATCATTTGAAGACCGAAGAAGAGTTTCTCTTTAATCTTGCTCTATTCTCTTCAAGATTCATGGTGCTAGCTTGTTGCCATCCTCTCATAATTGTTTTCGATTGTGAGAATCTTTTCACCATCGGGAGATATTCAAGAGTCTTCTCGGTTTGTCATCCGAGTCCATCAATTCAGGTTTATTCATTCTCGGTATCGGTTATCATTCTCCTATCTTGTCGGTGCATCAATCGAATATCCTCTAATCAGTTCTTGATCTCTTTGTTCTCATGTATCTAGTTTGTCTCAAGCACCTTCGTTCATTTGCTAATTCTTACGGTGATGCACCCTACTTCGACCATTTTCAATTCTTACGGTGGTTCTTTCAAGATCTCTCTTCCTTGTTCATCATATCAATTTATTTGTTGTTCCAATCCTACCGGTGGTTCGTTGAAGACCTTCTCAAGTTTGCGCTAGATCTCTCTTAATCCTTTCTACGAGAATAAGTAGTATGCCAAATCCGTTGCTTGTCATCAATTTAAATTGGTGAAGGATACGCATAACATAATTCTTGTTCTTGTTTCATCCAAGTGATTAATTCTTTCTTTTGGAGTTTGTTCATGATGAATAAATTCTCGGTTTCAGTTGTTTCATCTTTTCTTTTCCCGGAGTTCCAAGCTCTCATCATCACGAAGATCCATCTAAATCATTGCAAGGCTTCACCTTGTGTTTTCAACTTCTCTTTCTTTCTATCACCCTTTTGTTTACCGGAGTTCTTCATGGAGGCTCTACATGGTGCTTCGTCAAGGATTCTTTTCATTCTTCAATTGTTCATCAAGTTTTCTCTCGAAGTTAAGATCCGTCAAGCCATACTTCAAAATAAACATGGTGCTCAACACATGTTTTGTTTTGAGGAGTTCAAGCATTCTTCATCTTGCATTCCGAAGTGCAATTCTTTCGACCTTATCTTTTCAGGTGGTGTTATGTCATTTTGACAATTTCATTCATGTTTCATGATTCACATGTTGTCAAGAATGAGGTATTTTAAATCCATCATTTTCTCTTCGTTCAAGAGATCTTTTCAACCATCAATCTCTTCGTTGGAGTTGTCTTGGTATTGATTTCACCTACAAGCCTTCCCTAAGGAATGTAGCTATTTGTGGTGCTTATCAATGATCCAAGTTATCTCTTTATCATCTTGGTGGAAGAAGTTTTTCATGTCTTCGGTGCTCTCAATCAAATCAATTATTTTTGTTAGTGGCCGTTTGTCACCTCATAATTTTGAGATGTTTCCATACGCCCACTACAAGCTTATTCTTTTCGTTTCATTGTTGGTTTTCCAACAACTCCGTTCAATCCTTCTTGTTAAAGATGCTCTCTCAAATTTATTTGAGGTAGTACATGTTATTTTCTTCTCCATTCTGTTATTCCAATGATCTATCTTCTATTATTTCTTTCGGAGGCATTGTGATGTTGCTCTCTTCACTATTCTTCTCGAATTGAGGATCGTGTTCTTTTCTTGCTTATCAATTTAACCGGAGTGTTGTGTTCTCATTCAAGTTCTTTCATCTTATCAAGTTTTGCCTCTCTTTTCAACCTTAGTGATGTCTGAAATCTTTCTTACCCCTTGTGCCATTCTTTCAGAAGTTCCGGTGGCAGTGTGTTGTTCATTTCATCAAGTATCCTCTCATCTTGTCAAGTTCATGTTCAATTCCTTCCATGTTCAACCGGAGTGCTGCCCGAATTCTTTCCCTCTCACCTTGTTTTAACCGGAGTGGTTTCGAATTCTATCTTGTCCATTAAACTCTTGATTTATGTCTTTCAACCTTCAAGTTCCCATAATGTTCCTTATTCCTTTTTTCTAACGGATTGTTTGCAATCTCGTTCATCTCTGTTGTACTCTTTCTTTTAAATTGCTCAACCTGTCAAGGTTCGTGGTTTCACTCGTTCGTCAAAGAAGCAACTTAGTTTTACCTCTTCTCTTCCTCTTCCGTTTTCCCTCCGGTGCCATTATAGATCTCGGGACGAGAACCTCTTGTAGTGGTGGAGTGTTGTAACGCCCCGAGACCGACGCTCCAGAAGACTTCCAGCTATTCCGAGATTCGTCGTGTGATTTATTTGTTTGATGCATTAATCATTGCATCATTTGCATTGCATCATGTCATCATGCAACCCTTTTTAAACCTCACCTAAATAAATGGCATGGATCTTTGATCCATTTAAATCGAGGGATATTCACATGGTGATTTCTCTTTAAAACATATTCAAAGTCTCCTACTATTATTAGGGAGCTATAATAAAATTATTCCGTTTATTCGGAATCACCCATAAACACACTTGCAAAAATATCCCATGCCGTTGTTATCTCAACTCTTGGTCTCCAACCTTGCCCATAATTTCTTTCGTCATTTTCCCGAGCTCCACCAAAAATCCGAACATTTTTGGACACTGCGGAATCCTAGTCCTAGTTCAAACCCATTTGAATTAAATTCAAATGTGTTTGAATTTAAATCTTTCAATCATGCCTCTTTCTATTTTCTTGGAACGAGCATATTTTTGTGAGTCCAGGAAAATTATCCTCATGCCAAAATTCTTCCTCTAACCTTTTTCTTCTCTCTTTTCCTTTCTCTTATTTCTCTGTATTGTTTTTTTCTTTTTCTTTAGAGAGAGAGAGCCAACCTTGCAGCCTTGAAGCCCAGCCGGCCGGCCTCTTGGGCCTGGCCAAGGCAGCAAGAACCCCAGCAAGCACCTAACCCTAGCCCGGCGCTCCCATCGATCATTCCCCTCCTCGTCCCCTTACGCATGACCACTCGTCCCGATCGGGATCGTCCTCGATCCCCATCTCGCCTGATCTCTCCCTCGTCTCCCGTTCGAGCGCCGCCAGGAGATGAGAGCCCCAGCGCCCGTCCCCAACTCCTCCCGATCCCCTCATCCTCTCCCTCTCGTCTTCTCCCGAGCTGCCGCCCTGTTGCATCGCCGCCCCGCCACCGAGCTCCGCCTCTCTGCGCGGCTCCTTCCCCGCAGCCGCAAGCCCCTCGCCGGAGCTGCACCCAAGCCGCGCCGCCGGCCAAGCCCCTCGACCCACCGACCAGAGCCGCGCCCATCCGCCTTGGAGCCGGCCTCCACCGCCTCCTCCCTCACCTGCCGCGTCCTCCTCCACCTCGCGCGACCTCCGTCGCCTGCGTCCGTGCCCCTCCTCTGCCGCGCCCGCCGCCATCTTCGTCTGCGCCCAGAGGAGCCCGCAACCTCTCTGCCTTCGGCTCGACTTCGTCCTCGGCCCCGAGTCTTTGCTGCCATGGCGTCCCGAGCTCCGCCACCCCTCTGCTCCTGCTTCCCCTGCCCCGAGCTTCCCTGCAGCCGGCGTCCAAGTCCTGCGCCCCCATGACCTCGCTGCATCTTGCGTTGCCGCTCTGCCTCGCCACCCTCCTTCCACGCCCAAGCTCCACCCGTGTTCCCTAGGCTGTCCTCCGCTCTTTGGTGGCAAGGGCGCCAAGACCCGAGGCCTGTGTGTTGCCGTTTTGGTTCGTCAAGACCGACAAGATCGACTACACAAAACTGCCGGTACCTCTACATGCGGATACACCAAGACCGTCTGGATAATGTCAAGTACCACATTGCAGCGGTGTGCATTTTGTCAAGTCCGACTACTGCGTGTACGACTACATCCGAGGTGGATTTCGTCAAGTACCCCTTCGGATGCGCCAAGTTCGACTACATGGTCCGCCAAGTTCCTCTACCGATGACTCGAACGCCTACGAACCGTGTACAACTACCATCGCCGTGTACAACTACTTCCACTACCATCGCGAGAACGACTACTTCCACTACGGCCCGTGTACCACTACTTCCCTCGACGACTCGACCCGCTCCGAAATGCATGCTTCAAAGGTATAACGACGAGACGACCGCGATGAGATGCCCTTGCATGTATGAGATGCTCGAGTTTTGCGCCGTGACCGAATTGTCTTTGCACGTTCCTCTATTGCCATGCCACCGTTCCGTGGGAACCCGGTAGCCGGGATCACCCCACCATCTTGCATGACTCGCTCCGCAAGCCTCCTTTTGCACCGGTATCTCCGTGAGCTACCGGAACCGATATGTTGCCGTGGCATCATTTTCGGATATGTTGCCGTGGCACCATTTTTTGTTTCGTTGCCGTGGCACCCTTTTTGTTCCGCCATGGTGACCAAATGCTTCTTAATGCTCTTGTCAACATTTTCATAAAAATTGCATAAAACTTGCATATGTCATTTGCATCATGATAACAACATTTAAAATGTTTAAAATTGTTGCTTGCTTTAAATTGCTAAATAACATGAGGATTTTCCGAAATTGTCGTTTGTTGTTTCCGGCCTCATTTTAATTTGCCTAAATAGTTAGTTTATTTATGCTTCACATCTTGCCATGCTTAACAACATTTAATATTGTTGGTTAGCCTTAACGAGAGAGAACTAAATAATTGATGTGGCGTTCCGTCAATATGCAACTCGTTGCATATTGAGCTCCACTTAATTTGTAGTATTGTTCGTTGCATATTGCCATGCCATGCCTCATTAACCGGACATGCATCATACTTGTTTGTGCATCATGACATGTTTATGCTTGTGTGTTTACCATGTTGTTTGTTTCTTTCCGGTTTGCTTCTCTCGTTAGCCGGTTTCGTTCGGAGTTGTGATGATTAGTTAAATCTCGACCGTTTGTCTTCTTCTTGGACTCGTTCTTCTTCCTTGCGGGATCTCAGGCAAGATGATCATACCCTCGAAATCACTACTATCTTTGCTATGCTAGTTTGCTCGCTCTTTTGCTATGCCAATGCTACGATGCCTACCATTTGCTTGTCAGCCTCCCAAATTGCCATGTCAAGCCTCTAACCACCATGTCCTAGCAAACCGTTGATTGGCTATGTTACCGCTTTGCTCAGCCCCTCTTATAGCATTGTTAGTTGCAGGTGAAGATTGAAGTTTGTTCCTTGTTGGAACATGGAGATGTTGTTCCTTGTTGGAACATGTTTACTTGTTGGGATATCACAATATATCTTATTTAATTAATGCATCTATATACTTGGTAAAGGGTGGAAGGCTCGGCCTTATGCACAGTGTTTTGTTCCACTCTTGCCGCCCTAGTTTACGTCATACCGGTGTTATGTTCCCGGATTTTGCGTTCCTTACGCGGTCGGGTGATTTATAGGACCCCTTGACGGTTCGCTTTGAATAAAACTCCTCCGGCAAGGCCCAACCTTGGTTTTACCATTTGCCTACCTAAGCCTTTTTCCCTTGGGTTCTGCAGACTCAAGGGTCATCTTTATTACCCCGGGCGGTGCTCGTCGTGAGTGTTGGTCCAACTTTGTCGACCGCCGGTGGTCACGAGGGCAACTCTGGGCTAGCCTACGGATGTTTGGACAATCCGGTGTGCCACGAGCGAGATATGTGCAGCTCCTATCGGGATTTGTCGGCACATTGAGGCGGCTTTGGTGGTCTTGTTTTACCATTGTCGAAATGTCTTGATGTCTGGGATCTGAGCTGATCGGAGTGTCTCGGTGAAGGTCTATTCGCCGTTGATCGCGAGAGCTTGTCATGGGCTAAGTTAGGACACCCATGAGGTTTAAACTTTCGAGAGCTGTGCCGCGGTTATGTGCGAGATGGGAATTTGTTAATGTCGGTTGTAGAAAACCGAAGTTGACCTTAATTAAAATACATCAACGGCGTGTGTAACCGTGATGGTCTCTTTCCGTGGTCCGGAAGTGAATTCTGATGTTGGAGTTATGCTTGGCGAGGTTGCTATAGGATCACTTCTTGATCATACTTTTATCGACCGTGCTTTGCCTTCTCTTCTCGCTCTCATTTGCGTATGTTAGCCACCATATATGCTAGTCGCTTGCTGCAGCTCCACCTCATGTCTTTACTTTACCCATAAGCTTAAATAGTCTTGATCTCACGGGTTTTCAGATTGCTGAGTCCTCGTGACTCACCAGATACTTCCAATTTTTTTTTACCAGTTTGCAGGTGCCGATGAAACCGAGCAGGTGACGCAACCAAGCTTAAGGAGGAGCTCGATGAAGATCTTGCCCTTTGTGTTGTTTCGTTCTAGTTGATCAGTAGTGGAGCCCAGTTGGGGTCGATCGGGGACCTTTGTTGCATTTGGGGTTCTTCTTTTATTTTGGTTCCGTAGTCGGACCTTGATTGTATCTGTATGATGTAATGCTTTATTCATGTAATTGTGTGAAGTGGCGATTGTAAGCCAACTATGTATCTCTTTCCCTTATGTATTACATGGGTTGTGTGAAGATTACCTCACTTGCGACATTGCTTTCAATGCGGTTATGCCTCTAAGTCGTGCCCGACCGTGGGAGATATAGCCGCATCGAGGGTTCTAAGTTGGTATCGAGCCTTCCCGACCTTAGGAGCCCCTTTGCTTGATCGTTTTTAGCGGCGAGTTGTGTCTAGAAAAATGTTTTGAGTCATTTAGGATTATATATATATCGGAGAGTTAGGAATTCTTTTTACTCCCAGTCTCTTCATCGCTCTGGTAAGGCATCTGGCGTAGAGTTTTGACTCTTCTCTTCTCAAATTTCACTAAATGTTTTTAGGATCACGGGTATCTTGGAATCGTTCGATGGTTTTATGATGAGAACATTGTCTTGGTGCCTCTGTCGGGGTTTAGTGGAAGTGTCCGGGGTGTTGAGCTCGAGGTGTTGTCATCATAATTTTATCGTTGCGATTCGGAATACGAGTTTAATGCGCCGACATCGAAAATCGCTTTTATGCGATTGTTGGTGAGATAACCCGATAACCCGATCTTTGGGGTGAGTCGGGAGTATTGCCATAACTTGTATAACGGATGCTTTTGAAGGTTGAGGTAGATGATTTTGAAGGTTTCTTGGTTATGTGTTGAAGGATGGATCTGTGGATGTAGGATTTGCTAGTTTTGGGTGAGATATTATGCTTCCTGTATCCCCAACACTGATTGCATAACAGGAAAATTTTGGGAGTTTCATAGGTGGGAATTTAAGTAGCTCTTAGGATATCTTTCCGGCGGATGTATGATATGAAATTGGGGTTCGGCGTCTAGTGGTCCGCCTATTCACGGTTGGTTTCTGATGGTCTCGTTGTGTCTTAAAGAGTCCTTGGCTATGCCGACTCGGGGGCGCTTCGTATGTCATGTGCCTTGCCTTGTACATGATGGTGCTGCCTGTCGAGCCGTGTAGGCCCCCCTACAAAAACTTCGGACGAAATCTCTATCATATGTTTGTTCCGCTTATACGCATGCCGATCCTTTGTTTTTGTTTTGAGTTGTGGTATTGAGTTGCTTCAATGTCAAGTGTTGATTCCATACCTTTCCGAAATGGTGTTCTCATACTCCGATGTGAATACCAATCCTTCTCGACAATCGAGATTGTCATGTCAATCCTTTTCAACCGGCGTGTTTCTCTTCAAGTGGATCCGATCACTTCAACATCAGCAAGACCAATTATCATTTCTTCTCAACGGTGCTTGTTTCATCCGTCTCCAAGTTGCCTTTGTTTTTCCCGCCCACCCACCCTTTTTCCTCAAGGACTAAGATTTCTTTACCAAGTATCCTTTTATTTTTGTGAAGTTTCTCCATTCTTTTCCGTCAATGTTCTTACCCAGTGGTTCTCAAGAAGATGTTCTACTAGTGCGTCATTCTTCATTCTCGTATTCTTTTTTGGTGGATTTAACTCAAGCTTTCGGTGTTGACCATATTCTTTTTCTCATAGTCCGGATCGTTCACTTCCGCTGACCGATCGGTTGGCCGAATGGGCTGAGCTGAATAGGTTGTCCGGACTTGCCATAGCGGATATTGTGACTCATATGCGGCGGATAGGCTAAGCCGACGAGCTATTTTGGCTTATTGCAGCAATTTCTTGGGGCGGTGCCGCATATCAAGGTGATGAAGCGGTCGGCTGCATAGAGGTGCGGATGGCCCTCGCCGTGTGAAGACACATTGGACAGAGATGGATGCCACATTTATTGCGACCAGAGCTCGGCGAAAGCGGTTAGCCGCCGAGCACTATTTTGGGGAAGTTCTGCGTGGTGCTCGTGTAATAGAGTCGCAGTGCTCGAAAAATGTCACGTTCGAATGAACATTTAATTTATAAAACAATTTTTATTATGTAGGCGCTTTTTGTACTTGTGCGTTCAAGTATTGAAATATCTCCTGTGCGGCCATTTATGTATACGTATGTATAACCTGAAAGATGGCAGTCGTCGGCTTCAGCCCCCACGCACAAGGTGCGGCGGTGTTCGCAAAAATAGCGCATTTTCACACTTAATCCGGCGTCTCGGTCTGTTAAGGAGGTGGTAGCGTAGCAAGCGAGGCAACCGGACTATAGTGCTTTATCACTTTCACTTAGCCAATGGAGTTGAGGTGGGGCTATGATATAGCCCACAGAATACCGCGCTATCCGAATTCGGGAAGCGTATGTGCTGACCGGAAGCAGTCCTTTGTCAGCGGAGAATTCTAAACATTCACGTAGTCGATCGAGTGGTTGACCGGTCTCTCGATGTATCATGATGATCGGTTTCGGCTTTCTCTCTTGAGGTGCTTTCGCCCGGGCGGCTGGGGCACAATCGCGATAGTTCTCCTAGTGCGCGTTAGCCGATGATCTGAGCGTAAGGCAGCAAAACACGGGCCGGGCAAACCCAACATTTGACCAAAGACATGATTCGGAGCTGATGCATATAAGGCCTAACTTCGAGGCGCGAACACTCCCTAAGGTGTTCGGTCTTTATGATAATGGCAGAACAATGCCCTAAGCCCCTAGTGTCGAGTGCAGGCGAGGTCCTCTGCAGCGGCCGATGCCAAAACGTCGATCTCCTCTCTGGTTATAATGAAAAACCGGGGATGATAGCAACAAGAGGCAGTAAAAAGGTTTACGCGAGGTCTTAATCTGAAAAGAATCCTTGCAACGGGTCCCTCTTGCACGTCTGCGCCTGTGTCTCCGTTGTGCCGTATCCTGGATGGGTGTGCACGTTGTTCATCTGTAAAAAGAGAGGAACTTAGTTTGAAAGGAAATCGTGCGAAAAAGTGCATAAAAAATATTAACAAATGAATAAAGCTGAGTCTATATTAGCTCATTATTGCTTATGTGCACAACCCCTTGTGAAGGGGTGTGCGTCTAGGGAGTCCCTAGCTTATTTATTCCGGACTCGTCTAGCCGTGTCCGGGGTCTTAAACGACCTTTTAATGAAATGATGCCGCGTGGACCGGGCATTCTAAGCGTAAGAGACGCGTAATGCGGTATTGCGTTAAAGCGGATAAAAGCTTCACGTCCCAATAGTGCTTGATAGCTACTTTTGAACGGGGCGACATGAAAGATTAGCTTTTTGCGTCGGAAGTTGTCCGGTGACCCGAACACAACTTCTAATAATAAGGAGCCTGTGCACTTGGCGTAAGGGCCTGGCGTCACTCCTTTAAAGGAAGTGCGGCTATGTCGAATTTTAGTAAGGTCTATCCCCATCTTGCGGATTGTGTTCGGATATAGAAGGTTTAAATCACTGCCTCCGTCCATCAGGACTTATGTAAATTGTAGTCCGTCGATTATAGGATCCAATATCAGGGCAGTCCATCCTGCGTTTTGAATGCTTCTGGAATAATCCAGGTGGTCGAAAGTGATTGGTTTTGACATCCAACCGAGGTTCATTGGGGTGGGCCGTGCGGCACTTATTTTAGCGGGTGCCGCATTGTTTTTCCGTAATATCACATGAAGTGATTTTACTGCTTTGACTTCTTGTGGGAAAGTCTTTTGTTTTCCGGTACTCTGCTGGTGGGGTTCATCATCATCCCCGCTTGGTGCGTCGAGCCCCTTGTGTTCAGCGTTGAGTCGGTCGGACTGTTTGAAAACCCAACAATCTCTATGGGTGTGGTTTGCAGGCCTTCCGGAGGTACTGTGGATTTGACATATCCGATCCAAAATTTTGTTTAGGTTGGATAGCTCATCACTGTTGTCCTTAAGAGGCAGTGTTTTGTTGTTTGGCCACGAGCTTTTGAATCCGGTGTTGACCGCCGTGTTCTTTGGGCTTTTTTCTTTATTCCGGCATTGATCCTTTCTGCGCCGTGATTTTCCGTTTCCATCTCTGATCTCGGATGTACTTGGGTCGCTGGTGCTGCATCTTGCTAGCCATTTGTCTTCCCTAGCAAAGCGGGTCATGAGGCTTGTTAAGCGGCCATTGTCCTCGGCTTCTCTTGGCGAGGTGTCATGCAACCATTCGTCTCGGACGTTGTGTTTAAAAGCTGCGAAGGCTTTGCGTCCGGACGATCGACTATCTGGTTCTTTTAGTAAGGAACCTGTTCGAAATTCTTGTGACTCTCCGGGCTGTTGAGTTATATGACTTAGATAAATGCGCATCCGGGGCGGACATAAGTCCCTTGAAAATTTGCTCTAAAGCGTCCTCAAGCTCTTCCCAACTTCCGGCAGTGTTTTACGGGAGGCTTTTGAGCCAATGGCGAGCTGGCCCTTTGAGCTTGAGGGTAGATATTTTATGGCATGGAGATCATCTCCTCTAGCCATGTGTATGTGTAGTATATAATCCTCTATCCAGACTCCGAGTGCATTGTTCCGTCGTAAGCCTCTATGTTTATGGGTTTAAACCCTGCTGGAAATTCATGATCCAGTACCTCATTGGTGAAACATAGTGGGTGTGCGGCGCCCCTGTATTTCGGTGTGCCGCTGTCTTCGAACACTTGGCGTGTTGTGTTGCTTCCCGGGGCCCTCTGTTTTGGCCCGTAAATGGACATGGCTGGGCCGTCTGTTTTCCCAGGATCATGAGTTGGCTTGTGTGCGGCGCCACTTGTCGTTTTTGGCCTATCATCCGGCCGTCTATCCGGCTAGGCGGCTTCTTTAATTTTTGACTGTGGTGGCTCTATGGCTTCCTCGTCAAATTCTGGCACCAACTTGCGCTTCGGGTAGCTCTTTGATTGATGGCCATTGCCGTATTTGTCTGCGGTTTTGAGCACTTTGCTCCACCTCATTTTGAGTATGTCTTCCGCTGTTTTGAGCTTCCGTTTTTGCTCCTTCAGACTTCTTGCAGTGGCGACGAGTCTTTTGTGAAGGTTCTTATGCTCCGGTGGTGTGTCCGGGGTGAGGTCGTCTGGACTGTTGGTTTCGTCGGGCATGGATTGATTATCCGATTTGTCCTGTTTGGACGGTTGCTTGGTTGCATGTTCGCCGTCCTTTGGTTTGCCCTGCTCTATTCTTTGGAGTCGTTAGGAATATTGTTTTTGTCGGCGGGACTTAGAGGCGGCGTCTGCGTCGCCGTTTTGGTTGTTTGTCGGCGGGATTATCCTTTGCGCGCCCCGTTGGTCCTCGTTATCGCTTCCTTTTGGGGTGTCCACCATATATACATCATGGGTTGGGGTGGCCTTCCAGTGCTTGGTGAGCACTGGTTCTTGATCGTCTCCGGCATCGTCGTCCATACCATCGATGTCTTGGTCATAATCTAGCATGTCATTAGATAAATCGGCGGTGGCTACAAAGTGGGTGGTGGGTGGGCGTTGAATTTCTTCGTCGTCCGCATCCCAACCATCACAGCCATAGTCGGCCAGGCTCTCCGGATAGCGAGAGAAGTTTTAGCGAATTTAGGATGTCGCCAAAGGGTGAGTCTTTGAAAGATGTCGCTGCGGTGAATTCCATGATAGGCGCCCAATCGGATTCGATTGGCGGTATGAGAGGTTGAGTCCGGCGAGTCCGGCACCTCGAGTCACGGGCTTTATAAGGGACAAGGTCGGTGTTGGCTCCATCGCCGTGGAAGTCCAGACTCGGCGGTGTCCGGCCACCGTCCTCGTCTGCGCGATCGGCTCGAATTATGGGTCGGTGCGGATTAGTGTCGCGACCTCAAAATCTTGTCCGTGGCGAGCTAGATCATACCCATCGTGTGGTCTGTACGCTTCGGCTGCGGCTTGGATCCGTCGAAGATCAAGTCTCGCGGATATCCGCCGTGAAGTTTAAACTTCAAATCGACTGACGGCGGGCGTAGCTTCGATCTGCTCGGATGGCCAAGTGAATTAGCCCGCGATCGCGAAGCGCCGAATCTGAAGATCTGTCCGGGAGAAAAGTCTCACCAGGGCTGCATTATCGTTGATTGAAGAAGCCATCAAGCCTATCGGTGATGACACGGAGGAATTCTCAATGAAAGCACCAATGTCGGTGTCAAAACCGGCGGATCTCGGGTAGGGGTCCCGGCGTGCGTCTAGGCGGATGGTAACAGGAGACAAGGGACACGATGTTTTTACCTAGGTTGGGCCCTCTCGATGGAGGTAAAACCCTACTCTGCTTGATTGATATTGATGATATGGGTAGTACAAGAGTGGATCTACCACGAGATCAAGGAGGCTAAACCTAGAAGCTAGCCTATGGTATGATTGTTGTAATGGTTGTTTGTCCTACGGACTAAAGCCCTCCGGTTTATATAGACCTTTGGAGAGGGCTAGGGTTACCTGAGTCGGTTACAATGGTAGGAGATCTACATATCCGTATCGCCAAGCTTGCCTTCCACGCCAAGGAAAGTCCCATCCGGACACGGGACGAAGTCTTCAATCTTGTATCTTCATAGTCTTGGAGTCCAGCTGACGATGATAGTCCAGCTGTCCGGACACCCCCTAGTCCAGGACTCCCTCAGTCCCCGTCGGTATACCTTCTATGTCTGCACCGACATCTTTAAGAGGGTTTGGGAGTATCAACCATATACACCTCGTTAGTAGATGTTCCGGTCTAGTTGCCAGTGTTTGTCATCGGCAAAGTGGTCTATGTAAAGCCGTCGACATCCTCATCCATGTCGGTAGCCTCGTCGTAGTCCAACATGTCGGTTAAATCATCGATCATGGTGACTAGGTGGGTGGTGGGTGGGACATAAATTTCTCGGATGTCGGCTTTAAGTCCGATCTTGTCGTAGACCGAGGTTTGACCATTTGAGATCTATAAGCTCTGGATGTGGTCGAGCATCTCATTCAATTGGGATAACTCCTCGGCGTTCATGACCTGGTCGTAGGCCGAGCCAACTCGAAGCAGAATTGGAGGGTCACTTAATGCGTTCTTGGCCTCATAAGGGGCCGGGGCTAATTCCAGATCTGTTGCTGTGGTCGGTTCTAAACCCGTCATAGTGTTCAGAGCCGGACTCAGATCCACATCGGGGTTTGATGTTGCGATTGGGCTGTCCAAGGCGGGGTAGGTAACTCCGCGCATCCTAGCAGATTTGAAGAGCCTGATCCAATGTCCTCGAGGGAGATTGGTTCCAAAGTCAAGCCCCCGATGTCCGATAGGCCCTCAACCCGGCGGGCGTCCAGCCTGACAAGACGAGCTCACCGCGGGAATCTGTGGTGTACTCCAAGCCTCCAAAAGTTACAATCTGGTCAGGAGCATAGTTCTCGACGGCGTCCAGATGGCCCACCGTGTCGACACAGAAAATCATGCTACCAAGCACAAAAAGTTGGTCGGGGATGTATACGTTCCTGTAGAAGGAGCCGCAGTTAATCTACAAATGAGCCATCGATCCTTCTGTTGATCTCACAGCGAAACTCTCAATGAAAGTACCAGTGTCAATGTCAAAACTAGCAGACCTCGGGGTAGGGGTCCTGAGATGTGGATCTCAGATAGATGGTAAAAGGAACAAGGGAGACAATGTTTACCCAGGTTCTGGACCTCTTGATGGAGGTAAAACCCCACGTCTTGCTCTTGTTTTGATGATTGTGTATTGAGTAGAAGCTTCATCCACCTTGAGATCATAAGTTGTGTTCTAACTCTAGGGCTAGGTGAATGCAATTGTGTTGAAGTCCTCCCTATGGGCTAAACCCTTCGGCTTATATACACGCCAGGTAGGGTATCTAGGGTTACATAGTCGGTATCCAAGGGACGCGTGGAGGCGGTAGGAGATATCTTGGAGTATACGTCAAGTCTTCGGCAGATGTAGTCTTGATCACTTCCCAAGCGTGTATCTTCCAGAGTCCACCTTGATGAGAATGAGGGACCACCAGCCCAGCTCGAGGACTATGGACCAACCAGGTCAGTACCCCCTAGTCCAGGACACCGTCACCAGGGTGCAGCGGAGAAGGCTCCCGCCGTGGTCTCGTGCTTCTGGATCTAGCCGGCGCGAGTGTGGAGGGGTGGCGGCCCTCCTGCCCCTGCTCATGGGCAATGTGCTCATCTACGTGGTGGCTACCTACTAGTTACGGTCCCTTTGGCTGCTTGAGATGTGGGAATTTGGATCTGGCAGGCTGTTAGATCTGGCTTGTCGGTGCTGCTCTGGTTGCCAGTGAGGAGTGCTTTGTGGTGGCTCTCCGATGTTGCTAGCACAGTATCTTCGCAGAGGTGGATGGGCTAGTGGAGGTGCCGGTGTTGATGGGTGCTCTGGGCGAAAGTTTGTTGGATTCTTGCTGGCCCGCGGCGTCGGTGTCCGTGGGCGTCATTTCACCTCCTTGGAGGCGCCGTCGTGGAGCCCCGTGTTCGCCACCGTTAGACCTTCCTCTTCGGGTGAAAGCCTAAGGCCCGGCCAGGTTGGGCGACAGCGTCGTCATCGTCGCTTCCCCCTTGGGGGCATCGCCTTTTGATGAGCTTTGGATCTCGTTCACATGCTCCATGGGGTGGACGCTCTCGACGTTGCAGTCAGCTAGTGTCCGTCCGTCGATGTGGATGTTTGCACAGCTTCTTGTGTGGCAACGATTACGACTTCGAGCAGAGCTGGCTTGCTGACGAGTCTTGGTATTCGGTCTCTTCCGACATGTTCGAGGGGTCATCGTGCCCACTTTGTCTTCCTAAAGTAGGAGCTGGCGAGGAGCGGCCCTTTGCGGTGTCGATGACATGAGACGAGTGGTTGGCTCTAGCGCTGGCTCGGGGCAAGCCCAATGCTTTTCTCCTGCAATGCTCGTCGATAGAGTCGGAGTTGCCTGGTCGCCGGCGCCTGTGGCTGACTGTTTGGCATTGGCTGGCACAGGCATTGGTGCTTGTTTGTGGTGAGAGCTTCTTCGGTGGTTGTTGATGGTGGAGTGATACGTCTCCATCGTATCTACTTTTCCTAATGCTTTTGCTCTTGTTTTGGACTCTAATTTGCATGATTTGAATGAAACTAACCCACATTGACGATGTTTTTAGCAGAACTACCATGGTATTGTTTTTGTGCAGAAATAAAAGTTCTCGGAATTGGACGAAACTTTTTGGAGAATTATTTTAGAATAAATGAAAAATACTGGAACCAAGACCCACTGGAGGGGGGGCTAGCTACCCATTAAGCACCAAGGCAGGCCACCCCCTTTGGTGCGCCCTGGTGGGTAGTGGAGCCCATGAGGCTCCTCCAACCCTATTCTGGATACTATAAATTCACATTTTCGGAGAAAAAAATAGGAGAGGAAGTTTCATCGTGTTTTATGATATGGAGCCGCCGTCACCTCATGTTCTTCATCGGGAGGGCAAATCTAGAGTCCACTCTGGGCTCCGGAGAGGGGGATTCGCCGCCATCGTCATCACCAACCATCCTCCATCATCAATTTCATGATGCTCACCGCCGGGAGTGAGTAATTCCTTCGTAAGCTTGCTGGACGGTGAGGGGTTGGATGAGATTCATCATATAATCGAGTTAGTTTTGTTAGGGCCTAGTATCCACTATGTTCTGAGATTGATATTGCTATGACTTTGCTGTGCTCAATGCTTGTCACTAGGGCCGAAGTGTCATGATTTCAGATCTGAACCGTTTAAGTTTTCACCATTATATATATGTTCTTGATCTGATCTTGCAAGTCATATGCACCTGTTACGAGTTATGATCCGTAAACCCCAAGGTGACAATAATTGGGATACTTTCCGGTAATGACTGTAGTTTGAGGAGTTCATGTATACACTATGTGCTAATTCTTTGTTCCGGTTCTCTATTAAAAGGAGGCCTTAATATCCCTTAGTTTCCTTATGGACCCCGCTGCGATGGGAGGGTAGGACAAAATATGTCATGCAAGTTCTTTTCCATAAGCACGAATGACTATTTACGGAATACATGCCTATATTACATTGATGAGCTGGAGCTAGTTCTGTATCGCCCTAGGTTATAGCTGTTATATGATGAATATCATCCAATGAAATCACCGATCCAATGGCTACGAGTTTTTCACATATTATTATTGCTGCGTTACTATTAGTATTGCTACTGTTACAACTGCTACAAAATTATTACTACTGCTGCTACCGTTACTATTACTGTTACTATCATCACTACTGTTATCAAATTACCATACTACTGTGCTACTGATCACTTTGTGCACATATTTAATCTCCGGATGTGGTTGAATTAACAACTCAACTGCTAATACTTATAAATATTATTTGGCTCCCATTGTGTTGAATCTATAAATTTGGGTTGAATACTCTACCCTCGAAAACTGTTGCAACCCCCTATACTTGTGTGTTATCATGGAGTCGGAGTCGCCCTCGCGGAGGTGTGAAGACGATGACGCCAGGCTACAACCTCGACAATGCTTTTCTCCTCGGCTGCGTGTGTGCGTTCTTGTGTGGGTTGCCAGGTCACCCTATGTGCCTTGTTTTGCAGGTGTGTTGTTACGGTTTTCGCCCGGTTTTCCATTAATTCACCGGGCAGTTCTCTTTGATCTTTTTTAATGAATCGGGCCCTAAGAGATGGCGTTTCAAAAAAAGTTAAAAGCACTAGGGAAGGGGTGGTAGTGCGAACGAGGTGGTAGAAAAACGAACCGCGGGAGCGAAACATAGGAAGGGATGAAAAGCGTACATATAGAAATTTTAGGACAAATTATGTAGTGGAGTAAAAATGCATTGGAAAAGTGCATCCCACCATATATCTTCTTTTTAATTAGGGAAAAGCATAAGAGTGAAATGGCATTTGTGATGTATTGTCAAAAGCTAAGAGTGGCAAATGTGAGATGTCAAATTCTAAAGTGGCATAAGCAAAGTTGGCAAAAACTAGAGTGGCAAAAACAAAGTTTTCCCTTTTAATTACCCAACCCCCAATGAGCTAAGTGTATGTAAAAATTAAAGAGACCATGTGTAAAATGTCATTGGTCTTGATTACCATGTGATGAGAGAGAAGCACTTTTCTACTTTAAAATGCATTAGGAAGATAGAAGTAAACTCTTTTAAAGACAAATTTTAAAATCAAGCATATACTGTTCACCCCATGGAGGGAGTAGGCATGCAAATATGGAACCTTCGGGATACCTTCCGACCCTACTTATAATTCAAACAGATGAACTTTGGAAAGTAGTGTGAATTCTAAAAATTTAGTTCGTTTAGTTGAACTAAGGAGGGTCAAAGGGTACCCTCAAAGGTTTTAAATTCACATCCCTAGCATGATCAGAAACCACACATGCATTTTTCAATCAAATATCATTATGTTTATTTTTGTTATACCGTGGCAATGCACAGACATCTAATTTTTTTTCTTTTTGAGAAACAGACATCTAACTAGTGTAATTAATAGTGCAATAATAAAGAAATTGAGACAAAATAGTGTAATAATAAATGATTAAAAGGAAAGAAATGACGCCCCTGATGTTGGGCCGCTCTAAATGAGGCCCACTTCAGGTGGATGGTGGGCGTGGCGTCGGAGCAGTCAGGGAATCGGGCCACGAACACCAGAGCGACACGGTTTGCTACTACTACTCCGGACAGTGTTGTAGCCGGAGACGGGAAACCCTAGCCCTCCGGTAGTATATATAACAGAGGCTTGCGGGAGGATTGAGCGACTCCAACAGACCCGGCGGCAAGAATAAAACCAGGTAGATCTGCGAATTGGATAATCTATATGGCGGCGGCTCTTCGATTTGCTGCGAAAAAGATCTGCGGTCGTGCCCTTCAGCGACCACCGCAGCAGTATCTTACGGCGTTCGCCGAAGCTGCCATCAAGGAGGAACAGCTGCAGCTGTCCCGCCATGGCGGGAGCTGTCTTCGCAGGTTCTCCACCGAATCTCAAAATCTTGTGAAGAATAATAAGGTATGCACTCGTTTCTATCCTTGCGGAATTTGCAGGATCAGATCTACTTTTTTTTTTTCATATCCGCGTTGATTTTAACAGCACACGTTAATATTGCTAGGCAGCAAAAGAGCCAGAAACTAGAAGACAGCATAACTTATTGTTATTGCTTATGTACAATATATTTCTTCTGTTCTATTCTGTGTTGTCACTAATAGTAAATGTATAATATACCTTCCTAAGAAGAATTGCCTAATTTTTTTGCAGCTCGGAGCCATATCTGACGCAATTCCTGCGGCGGCTTCTCCACCAATCAATAATGCACAAGCCACATCTCCTCCACCACTATGGTAATTATGCACTATTTGATTTGTAGATGTTTTCCTGTTAACTTATAGATTTGTCTTGACTCGTTTTTTACTTGTAGGTCGCCTAGGAACAAAATGTTCTTACCCCTTGCTGCTGGGTACCTAACTGCGCTGTCTGCAGCAATCTCTGGAATACTTTACTGGCGTTCCCATGAAGAGCGGGGCCCTTTTTTCGAACCCAGGAAGAAGCAGAGTGATTAACGATCAGATTTATCAACCTTTTCGATGCTTTTGAGAAAGCAGAATGATTGGACTTGTGGATGTATATGGTTTAGTAGTACTTAGCTTCATCGTCCTCTTTTTTTTATTTCTCTGACTGTTGAACAATGGTTATAATGATGATTTAGTAGTACTCGAGCTTCTTCTGCCTTTCTTTTTTCTTATGTATGCCGCCGTCTCAGATCATCCCAACAGATGATGCAAAATATCAAAATATGACACCCCAAAACAGTCTGGTTAATCGTCGGGTCTGAGATGGTCCTCGCGTGGGATAAGAATGGCCGTCGAGGGTGTGGCAATTGTCCCTCGCTGGGACGTAAACCCCATTCTGGTCTTCTAGTTCCATTCCCCTGATCAAACATGATTTGTAATTGTTCTTTTCTCATGATGTATTGTTCTTTTCTCGTGATGCAACTGTTCACGTCTTGAGTTAGGCAATCTATAATAATAGAGAAAATTGTTGTTTAAAACAAATAGTAGGGGAAAGAATAGTAGAGGAGCTCTCATTTTTCTTCAAAAGCGAAGCTCTTCATCCGTCAGGACTATTCACAAATTATTAAGGTTGCTCTGAGCTCCAATACACAATGAAAATACTGCAGAACTGTGTGTGCATAGCAGAATACCAGCAAGTATTTGGTGGCCTCGAACTTCCAGAGCGATATCAATGGGGATACACCTCTCACGTTCAGCCTTGAGCTTGTCGAGGACCCAGTCGTACTTGAATGACCTCTTGTTCATCTCAGCGGCTTCCTTCTCGAACCACTAGATCACACACTTGTCAATGCCTCCAAGCTTGTAAATGAGGTGGCCAGAGTCAACATGACCGATGACCAAAATACTAATGTGGATCTTCTCCTTGCCCATGGCTGCTTAACTACCTGCATAGATCAAATTAGGGGTGGTGAAACGGGTTCAAATACTTCACTACTACAGTTTATAAACTTCAAATAGCAAATGAATGAGTGATAGTACTAAGTTGGAACTATACAGAGTAACAAAATTAAACCATAAAAAACTAAACTTGAAACTACATAACAGCTAAAAATGGACTAAGCCATGTACAATAATTCTTAACAGTAACCTTTTTTTGCGGGTAAACAGTAGCATTTATTTATTTATTTCTGTTTGGCCCTCCGAAACCTTTTGTTGGTCATCTGATATGACATCATCAATGTCTTTCCATGAGAGTAGTAAAATCTAAATTACAAATGTGTTAATCGTCTTGCTCAAATCATATTTGCCTGGAAATCATCATTCTGCCCTTCATGCTCAAAAGAAGAGTGTTACATATTTTCTACGATGGTCATAAAGTTTTCCACTTCATTAGGAATTTCGTTATTAAGGCTAACTCTGTGGTCCAACTGCTCATCCATCTTACCATCCGTTGGTGTCTTCTCTCCATTCTTTGACATGTTAAACTGTAACAAAATCTGGTACGTTATTCTCTCCCAAGCCACTTGTTAAAAGGATATCCAGCTTATCAGTGACGGGACCTTGCCAATTGAGATGTACCGGCATGTCTTCTATGTAAACCTTGAAGAGCATGGCTTCGTCCTATGAAACACACGGATATCTTCGATAATTTCGAACCATCCTTAACTTCTGGTCCAAAATATTCACCACTGGAACCCTCTGGCTCATGCATTGCCATCTGTCCCCTTTTCATGTTTGCCAATTTGTCTAGGCTTACATCAAGCTTTACGGCTGATGCCCTATCACTACGATCAACCCAATCATTGGTTTCGTCAACAAGTTCTCGACCGACCGTGATGCCACTTAAAAAATTGCTGACCTTCCACACTCGGGCATATGCAGGATAACTGCATTGTCGGCTTCTGTTACTAGTTACTATGAGGTACATGCTGTATGCCCTCTGTATTTGTGCATAGAAAAAAATGCATTAACCAACGCCATGTAACCGAGATGACATTCAGAAGCACTTATGTAAGAACCAACCCAAGGAACTTTGCGAGCATCTTCATACTTTGGCACCTTGGCCGTTATAGAAATCTCTTGCATTCTGATATCCTTAGCGACGCTTCTTGTAATATACCCAACAAGATACCCAATACAACCATCTATCATAGTCACAACACATATCCATCTTTTCTTGAAATGCATATATACCAAGAAATGTCCACGCTCTGGTAGCATACAACTACGCCTCCTCACACCATCAAAGCATTAACGCTCCAAACTCATGTTGAAACACCACAACCAAAACTGAAGAATAATTGACTGACAGCTCTATCTTGCCACTTCTGGTTCATTCAGGTTTATGAGAGAATAGTTCCGTTGATAGAACACAACACAATTAGCATCATAAATTTTTGAAATATCTTTCTATTTCAAAAGAGAATGTAATCTATATCAAATTATTACCAAGTCGGAAATTAGAGAAGAGTAATAGTTAAGCAAACAACCTAAATACATGAGGGATTCCTTTATGCACATCCCCAGAAAGTATCATGTAGGCATATAATCTATCTATGCACACAAATCAATCAAAACCGACAATAGAATAATCTGAACATGAGCTATAGAGTAGCTCACCATAAAAGTCGTGGTTACCTCTTCCAGAAGCCTCACATGTGCCCCTTTACTGGGTTTTGAACCTCAACCTTTTGGTTGCAAGTGTATGCAACTAACCTGTTCACCCAAGTTTGAATCGATGGAAAGGTCTAGACAATCCAGATATTCACTTCAACGCCCCCTCTCACATGTGACGTGAAAAGTTAACACGTGAATAGACTCAGGTATGGGTCAAGAGGCCTATACTTATACATAGAGGGGCCATGATCAATTTTTAGGTAAACTGCTAAAGCGAGAACTTGAACTCAAGACCTTAGACCCTGATACCATGTTAAGCTTCATGCACTAGCCAACATAACCAAAAGTTCAAACTGATGGAAAGGGCTAGGCAATCGACATATGCACTTCAACACCCCCTCTCACATGTGACGCGAGAATTCAACACGTGGATAGACTCAGAGTATGGCTCAAGAGGCCTATATGTGGCCAAAGGGGGCATCAGTAATTTCCGGATCAATTGCAAAAGGCAGAACTTGAACTCAAGACCTTAGACTCTGATACCATGTTAAGCTTCATGCACTAGCCAACACAACCACAAGTCCGAACTAATGGAAAGGGCTAGTTATTCACATATACACTTCAACACCATCCTCCCATGTACTCTTTTTCGATGCCCCCAAGGCCGATGTTGTTGTGGTCGCCTCCCTCACCTCTCTAGCTCCCCTTACCACCTAAGCAGACAATGATGAGGAAAGGAAATTGAGACAGAATCTATTCAACCTATTGTAAACCCACTATATAAAAGTATAAAAGAACAAACACCTTGACTGGGAATTGCAACTTATAATGATCAAAAGAAACTTTTTTTCACACACATAAACTAATCAGATCATGAAACACTCATTTTTTAGTGAACAAAACACTCTCATTAAGCGATTAATAGTTTCCCATTATATCTATGATATAACAGAATAAACAATCCAAAGGAAAGCTATATATTATTACTGAAAATGATGGTCTAAATGTAAATCAGATGGAGCTAAATTCTGAACCTGCTTCTTGCAGCTACCTCATCTAACAGTGGAATATGAGTAGCACTTATTTGTATGCACAACCTTGTTGCGGTAGCTAAAGAGACATGTCCCCCTCATCACCTCTCCCTCGTGTCATCAACTATCAATAATTATTACCTAGTTATCCATTTATAGAACAGGGTAAATACAGAGAGAAGAGATGGATTATTTCCTGATCGGTGATATGTATGTTCTCAGCATTACCAAAAAAATAGGATACCTGATTGATGAGATGTATGCTCTAAGAATTACTCAAAATCAAGTTCACTTTCAAATGCCCCAATATTTGAGTTAGAACTTTATATCCCTAATTATCCTCTGCTCAAAAAGCATTTCAATTACTTGCAAAACCTACCATCACCAAGACATCAACACTTAGCAATAGAGCATCGAAAGAGCATGGTGCCCCCATGTGAGGTTTTGGTAATTCATGCCATTCTCTATGGACTAATGGTTGCCTTGAGTTATATTCGTATGATTTGTCCATAGACACTTCTCGAAGTCCATGTGTTGGTTTAAAGGAGTTTATGTGGTGACCAAGGTGCTATCCAAGGAATTATCCAAGGATTGGTAATAGAGAAGACATGATACAAGGTTGATCATGACTAAGTCAAAGAATGAATCAAGTTGATCAACACACAAATCTTACAAAATGTACCGAGAGGGATCAAGTGATCCCATGGACTTGTGACAAAGCGCCGTGCATTGTGGTGGCAATCGACTTGTGAAGATATGCCAAAGAGTGGCTCACCCATAGTGGAGTATGGGGGAACAATCAACTAGTCTTCATCGAGCCAACGCAATCAAGAAAGGTGGTCCAACTTGAGGAAGTCAAGATCGTCATCATCTAGCTCAAGTGGACTATGTGCAAGGCAACGGTTTGCCCTTGATAGGTTTTCTATTTTACCGGTCTCATGGTGGTAGTTGGGAGACCGGGTTGTAGGATCGATTATCGTACTATCAAGGGAGCTCTCAAGTTAGTAGCTTGATCATATCGTTCGTAGAGAGCTCACCATTCCATCCTTGCATCATCTTTCTTGGTTCTTGTTTGGTGTTTCTCTATGTGAGTTTTAGAGCTTATGGTCATCTTCATGACAAGCTCGAGTGCATAAAAACAGAGTTCTTATATCCATCTTCTATGATGTTTCCGATGTTGGAGTTTTTGTCGGTTCTTCATTCATAGAGGTTTCACATCTCTATATCTTAGGCATACTCTCGTTGGTGGATAGTATTTGTCGTGATCTATCCAACAAGCTTGAGTTTTCTCAATTCGGAGCTCACTTGTAGAAGTTGTGGCAGTTCACGCTTTATTGTACCCTTTGTTTTCTCTGCTTGTGTCCTGAAGGCCTCAAGCGGCTGCATTGCTCTGGGCAACGGTAGTACCGCTTTTAAGCGGTAGTACCATCTTCCAGTTCCGCGCGTACTATCGCTGCTTCTAGGGACTCGACTTTTCGTGGCGGGTTTGCACGGTAGTGGAATGGTAGTACGAGCGGTAGTACCACTTATAAGCGGTATTACGGCCCGCCCACTACCGCTCCACTTATGCTTCCTTTTGGACCAGCTGCGCTTGCAACGGTGGTAGGGCGGTAGTGGGTGCAGACAGTATGGCCAATAAGCTGTAGTACCGTTCTCTTGAGCGATAGTACCGTTGTTGCAGTACTGTCTCTCTCCTCTATTCATGCTCTGCCTCCGTGGGCTCCTGAGCTGCAACCCCAGCGGTAGTACCGCTGGGGCGAGTGGTAGTACAGCTTAGGTGGCACTACCGCCTCGTGGCTTCTCGTTATTCCGCTGCTCTGTGGGTACTGCTGCCCGAGAGGTAGTACCGCTCTCCTGAGCGGTAGTACCCCTTATGTGCGGGTTGTGAGCATAACAGTTGGATTTGGAAGGGCCTATAAAAGTGGGTCTTCTTCCCCATTGAATCTTATCCATCTAGCTCACGTTTGCGCCCCCATTGTTGACCTTCTTCGAGCTTGCTATCTCTCAATCCCTCCAATGATTCTTACTAGTTCTTGAGGGAAATAGAGAGGAGATCTAGATCTTCGTTTCCACCAATCACTTTCTCCTCTATGTGAGGGGAACCCCTTGGATCTAGATCTTGGAGTTCTTTGTGTTCTCTTCTTTGTTCTTCCTCTCATTTTCCTCAATAAGCATTAGTTGTTGCGATGGGATTTGGGAGAGAAGGACTTGGGCACTCCGTGTGCCTTTGCCATTGCATTTGGTGCATCGATTTTGAGTTCTCCACGGTGATACGCGGAAGTGAAGGTGAGAAGCTTATTACTCTTGGGTGTTTGAGCACTCTTGAGCTTGTTACTCTTGGGTGCTTTGGTTCCCTAGATGATTGGTGTCGCGAAGCTCAATCATTGTGGTGGATAGCTCTAGGACAAGCTTCGGGGTCTCCAATTAAGTTGTGGAGATTGCACTGATCGATTTGTACGGGTTCCAGTGACCGCCCCCAAGGGTTGTCAGAGTGTACAGGTTCAGTGACCACCCCCAAGGGTTACCATTTGTACGGGTTTGGTGACCGCCCTCAAGGGTCCCTTAGTGGAATCACGACATCTTGCATTGTGCGAGGGCGTGATGTGATTATGGTGGCCCTAGTGGCATTCTAGGGAGCATTGTGCCTCCAGACTGCTCCAAATGTAGATTAGCACCCGCAAGTGTGTGAACTTCGGGATACATCATTGTCTCTGTGTGCCTCGGTTATCTCTTACCCGAGCCCTTTACTTATGCACTTTACTTTCTGATAGCCATAGTGTTTCATGTTATATATCTTGCTTAGCATAAGTTGTTGGTGCACATAGGTGAGCCTAGTTGTTTTAGGTTTTGTGCTTGACATATTAAAGACTAGTTTTATTCTGCATTTGTTCAAGCCTAAACCTTACTTATTTTAAAGCGCCTATTCACCCCCCTCTAGGCGACATCCACGATCTTTCAATCGTATATTCCAATAAATATCATCGCCTTATCTCATGTTGCCTAAATCTACATGGACCAATCGAATAATGATAGTCTATGAAAGGCAAAACTAAATCAGTTCAAAGAAAGGCAAAGAATCTTCAGGCATTGTAACAACAATGGGAATGCTCTTATTTTTGATAGAATATAAACATGGAGAATATGCAACAATACTTGGTCAATAACCCCGGTGCCAAACCAAGCAATTGAATTATTCTTTATCTCGCTTCAGCTTTTTAAACTTTCACGCAATACTTGAGCGTGAGCCAAGGTCTTAGCACTTTGGATGGCAAAGACAATAATGATTGGGGTTTATAAGGGAAGAAAAAATGTATAAGAAAGTCCCACATCAACGCGGCTTGATCATTAGGCAATAAAGAGGCCTTACAATCGATGTTAGTGCGGGGAGTAG
Organism: Aegilops speltoides; assembly: GCA_021437245.1. NCBI lineage: Eukaryota > Viridiplantae > Streptophyta > Magnoliopsida > Poales > Poaceae > Aegilops > Aegilops speltoides. The sequence continues at coordinate 420,126,848 of CM038142.1, read as the reverse complement.
GGATTTCCATGCAACAGATGCACTAGAGCTATAAGTGTATGAAAGCTCTTTATATGAAACGAAGAAGGGGTGCATCCAACTTACTGTTGGAAATATGCCCTACAGGAAATAATAAAGACGTTATTATCATATTTCTTTGTTCATAACAAATGTTTATTATCCATGCTATAGTTGTATTGACCAAAAACTTAAATACATGTGTTGGTGTCTTTCCTACTTCTAAAGTTTTCGGTTGAGGGTTGCTCGTTCACTTTCAATGCCCCATCGCCTCCCTCTCGCATTTCGTGCTAACAAGTGGGCCGCTCAATTTTCACGTACTAGGCAGCAGTTCGCCAGGCAAGACAACCAAGTGTTAATTTTCTAAATAACAAAAAAGCTCACCCCTAACTATCGAGATCTTTCTTGCCCATCATGTTTGAATGGGCCAGAAGATACAAAATACATGTTGTTTCTATGTCAGAAGACGAAAGAGGTTTGGGAGAATCTGGCATTGCATGAGGCCATTAGCAAAGCTTGTGCTACCGATCGTGCGGGAGAGGCAGTTCTTGAGTTTTTACTTCTTATGCCAGAGCAAGAGCTATCTATAGTGGGTGCCCAGAATGCACACGAATTGATCGCTACAACAACTTGGTATTTATGGTGGGACAGACGAACTCTTGGTCATCAGGGAAAGTCCCAAGATGCATACCAAACTTCGATGGGAGCCTGTGCTATAGCGGCAAACTATGTTAAAGCTCAGTCCCCGAGGGCAACAAATAGAATTGGGGGATGGATAAGACCTCCCATGGGTTCTGTGAAATTCAATGTCGATACTTCTTTTGATCAGGACATGCTTAGAGGCACAGCGGGGGTTGTCCTTAGAGACGACAAAGGAAGGCTCATTGTTGGCGGGAACTGGAGGATGGATTGGTGTGCAGATGTCTTCACAGCAGAAGCGTTGGCTCTAAGATTTGGCTTATTACTTGCATAGATTGCTCATGTTGCATCCCTTAGCACATGAGCAATTTGTACTTATTAGTGCTTACTATAAGCAATTTGCACCTCTATGAACTTTTTTGTCCTGGCTGGATGACAAGAATAAGGTGCCTACATTTTCTGTTGGTTTAACACGATGTCAAAATTTGTGTGACAGATTATGGTCTTAGATTTTTTTTTAGAAAAGGAGGATGACCCCCGGCCTCTGCATCTGGGAGATGCATGCGGCCATATTATTAATTATTCTCGAGGACCTTACAAAGTAGAACAACAATATGCCTGAATACGTCATCTTGGTAACATCTACCGCTACTCATATCCATATGATGAAGGGGTGTAAGCCGGGCTGTTGGGGAACGTAGTAATTTCAAAAAATTTCCTACGCACACTCAAGATCATGGTGATGTATAGCAACGAGAGGGGAGAGTGTTGTCTACATACCCTTGTAGACCCGAAGCGGAAGCGATCTGGCGTAGAGGAAGTAGTCGACGTTCTCCTCGCGATCCGACCGATCCGGCGCCGTTATTCCGCGCCCGAGTTCTTGACACACGTACAGCTCGATGGCGTCCCTCGTACTCCGATCCAGCCGAGTGTCGAGGGAGAGTTTCGTCGACGACGGCGTGGTGGCGATCTTGATGTTTCACGGCGCGAGGCTTCGCCTAAGCTTCGCGACGGTATGACCGAGGTGGAATATGGTGGAGGGGGCACCGCACACGGCTAAGGAACGATCCGTAGATCAAACTTGTGTCTCTAGGGTGCCCCCTGCCCCGTATATAAAGGAGCAAGGGGAGGGGCGGCCGGCCAAGGGAGGCGCCAGGAGTCCTACTCCCTCGGGAGTAGGATTCCCCTCAATCCTAGTTGGAATAGGATTCACCGAGGGGAAAGAGAGAGAGAGGGGCGGCCCCTTTCCTAGTCCTAGTAGGACTAGGGGAAGGGGGGCCTGTGACCACCTAGGGCTGGCCCTTTCTCCTTTCCACCAAGGCCCACTATGGCCCATTTAGTTCCGGGGGTTCGGTAACCTCCGGTACTCGCATAAATTCTGTTTTCACCGGAACCATTCGAACTCCAAATATAGGCTTCCAATATATCAATCTTTATGTCTCGACCATTTGAGACTCCTCGTCATGTCCGTGATCACATTCGGGACTCTGAACTTCTTGGTACATCAAAATACATAAACTCATAATAAGCATCATCGAAACCTTAAGCGTGCGGACCCTACGTTTGAGAACAATGTAGACATGACCTAGAACTATTCTCGGTCAATAACCAATAGCGGGACCTGGATGCCCATATTGGTTCCTACATATTCTCGAAGATCTTTGTCGGTCGGACCGCATAACAACATCGTTGTTCCTTTGTCATCGGTATGTTACTTGCCCGAGATTCGATCGTCGGTATCAATACCTAGTTCAATCTCGTTACGGCAAGTCTCTTTACTCGCTTCGTAATACATCATCTCACAACTAACTCATTAGTTGTAATGCTTGCAAGGCTCGATGATGTGCATTACCGAGAGGGCCGAGAGATACCTCTCCGAGCAATCGGAGTGACAAAACCTAATCTCGAAATCGTCAACCCAACATCTGCCTTTGGAAACACCTGTAGTACTCCTTTATAATCACCCGATTCGTTGTGACGTTTGGTAGCACCAAAGTGTTCCTCCGGCAAGCGGGAGTTGCATAATCTCATAGTTACGAGGAACATGTATATGTCATGGATAAAAGCGGTAGCAACATACTAAGCGATCGTGTGCTAAGCTAATGGAATGGGTCATGTCAATCAGATCATTCTACTAATGATGTGACCTTGTTAATCAAATAACAACTCTTTGTTCATGGTTAGGAAACATAACCATCTTTGATTAACAAGCTAGTCTAATAGAGGCATACTAGTGACATGTTGTTTTGTCTATGCATTCACACATGTATCATGTTTCCGGTTAATACAATTCTAGCATGAATGATAAACATTTATCATGAAATAAGGAAATAAATAATAACTTTATTATTGCCTCTAGGGCATATTTCCTTGATCTCCCACTTGCAATAGAGTCAATAATCTAGATTACATAGTAATGATTCTAACACCCATGGAGTCTTGGTGTTGATCATGTTTTGCTCGTGGAAGAGGCTTAGTCAGCGGTCGCAACATTCAGATCCGTATGTATCTTGCAAATCTCTATGTCTCCCACGGACTAAGTCCCGGATGGAATTGAAGCGTCTCTTGATGTGCTTGGTCCTCTTGTGAAATCTGGATTCCTTCGCTAAGGCAATTGCTCGATATTGTCACGAAGATTTTCATTGGACCCGATGCACTAGGTATGACACCTAGATCGGATATGAACTCCTTCATCCAGACTCCTTCATTAGCTGCTTCGAAGCTGCTATGTACTCCGCTTCACATGTAGATCCCTTCTGACGCTTTGTTTAGAACCGCACCAACTTACAGCTCCTCCGTTTAGTGTAAATCGTATCCGGTCTGCGATTTAGAATCGTCCGGATCGGTGTCAAAGCTTGCATCAATGTAACCGTTCGATGATGAGCTCTTTGTCACCTCCATATCTGAGAAACATATCCTTAGTCCTTTTCGGGTATTTGGGATGTTCTTGACCGCTGTCGATGATCCACTCTGGATTACTTTGGTACCTCCTGCTAAACTTATAGCAAGGCACACATCAGTCCGGTACACAGCATTGCATACATGATAGAGCCTATGGCTGAAGCATAGGAACATCTTTCATTTTCTCTCTATCTTCCGCAGTGGTGGGCATTGAGTCTTACTTAACTTCACACCTTGTAACACGGCAAGAACCCTTTCTTTGCTTGATCCATTTTGAACTTTTTCAAAATTTTGTCAAGGTATGTGCTTTGTGAAAGTCAATTAAGCGTCTTGATCTATCTCTATAGATCTTAATGCCCAAAATGTAAGCAGCTTCACGAGGTCTTTCATTGAAAACTCTTATTCAAGTATCCCTTTATGCTATCCAGAAATTCTATATCATTTCCGATCAGCAATATGTCATCTACATATAATATCGAAATGCTCTGAGCTCCCACTCACTTTCTTATAAATCGAGGCTTCTCCAAAAGTCTGTACAAACCCAAATGCTTTGATCACACTATCAAAGCGTTTATTCCAACTCGAGATGCTTGCTCCAGCCCATAAATGGATCATTGGAGCTTGCACACTTTGTTAGCTCCTTTGGATCGATAAAACCTTACGGTTGCATCATATACAACTCTTCTTCCGAAATCCATTCAGAATGCAGTCTTTACATCCATTTGCCAAATTTCATAATCATAAAATGCGGCAATTGCTAACATGATTCGGACGGACTTAAGCATCGCTACTGGTGAGAAGGTCTCATCGTAGTCAATCCCTTGAACTTGTCGAAAACCCTTTGCGACAAGTCAAGCTTTGTAAACGATAACATTACCGTCGGCGTTAGTCTTCTTCTTGAAGATCCACTTGTTTTCTATTGCTTGCCGACCCTCGGGCAAGTCAACCAAAGTCCATACTTTGTTTTCATACATGGATCCCATCTCAGATTTCATGGCCTCAAGCCATTTTATGGAATCTGGGCTCACCATCGCTTCTTCATAGTTCGTAGGTTCATCATGATCTAGTAGCATGATTTCCGAACAGGATTGCCGTACCACTCGATGCGGATCTTACTCGGTTGATCTACGAGGTTACGTAGTAACTTGATCGAAGTTTCATGATCAACATCATCAACTTCCTCACTACTTGGTGTAGGTGTCTCGAAACCGTTTCTGCGACGAACTACTTTCAAGTAAGGGAGAAGGTACTAATACCTCATCAAGTTCCACTTTCCTCCCACTCACTTCTTTCGAGAGAAACTCATTCTCTAGAAAGGATCCATTCTTAACAACGAATGTCTTGCCTTCGGATCTGTGATAGAAGGTGTACCCAACTGTCTCCTTTTGGTATCCTATGAAGACACATTTCTCGATTTGGGTTCGAGCTTATCAGGTTGAAGCTTTTTCACATAAGCATCGCATCCCCAAACTTTTAGAAAGCGACAACTTTGGTTTCTTGCCAAACCATAGTTCATAAGGTGTCGTCTCAGCAGTTCGACGGTGTTCTATTCAGTGTGAATGCGGCCGTCTCTAGAGCATAACCCCAAAAGCGATAGCGGTAAATCTGAAGAGACATCATAGATCGCACCATATCTAGTAAAGTACGATTCTGACGTTCGGACACACCATTCTGTTGTGGTGTTAGGGTGGCGTGAGTTCTTGAAACTATTCGCATTGTTTCAAATGTAGACCAAACTCGTAACTCAAATATTCACCTCCACGATCGGATCGTAGAAATTTAATTTTCTTGTTACGATGATTTTCAACTTCACTTTGAAATTCTTTGAACTTTTCAAATGTTTGGACTTATGTTTCATTAAGTAGATATACCCATATCTGCTTAAGTCATCTGTGAAGGTGAGAAAATAACGATATCCGCCACGAGCCTCAACATTCATCGGACCACATACATACGTATGTATGATTTCCAACAAATCTGTTGCTCTCTCCATAGTACCGGAGAGCGGTGTTCTAGTCATCTTGCCCATGAGGCACGGTTCATAAGTGCCAAGTGATTCATAATCAAGTGACTCCAAAGTCCATCAATATGGAGTTTCTTCATCGCTTTACACCGATATGACCTAAGCGGCGAGTGCCACAAATAAGTTGCACTATCATTATCAACTCTGCATCTTTTGGTTTCAACATTATGAATATGTGTATCACTACTATCGAGATTCATCAAAAATAGACCATTCTTCAAGGGTGCATGACCATAAAAGATATTACTCATATAAATAGAACAACCATTATTCTCTGATTTAAATGAATAACCGTCTCGCATCAAACAAGATCCAGATATAATGTTCATGCTCAACTCAGGCACCAAATAACAATTATTTAGGTCTAAAACTAATCCCGAAGGTAGATGTAGAGGTAGCGTGCCGACCGCGATCACATCGACTTTGGAACCATTTCCAGCGCATCGTCACCTCGTCCTTTGCGAGTTTGCTTAATCCGTAGTCCTGCTTTGAGTTGCAAATATTAGCAATGAACCGGTATCAAATACCAGTGCTACTACGAGCTCTAGTAAGGTACACATCAATAACATGTATATCACATATACCTTTGTTCACCTTGCCATCCTTTTTATCCGCCAAATACTTGGGGCGATTCGCTTCGATGACGATCGCTTGCGGTAGAAGCACTCGATTTCAGGCTTAGGTCCGGACTTGGGTTTCTTCTCTGAGCAGCAACTTGCTTGCTGTTCTTTTGAAGTTCCTTCTTCTTCCCTTTACCTTTCTTCTTGAAACTAGTGGTCTTATTGACCATCAACACTTGATGCTCCTTCTTGATTTCTACCTCCAGCTTTTAGCATTGCGAAGAGCTCGGTATAGTCTTTACTAACCCTTGCATATTATAGTTCATCACGAAGCCTTTGTAGCTTGGTGGCGTGATTGAAGAATTACATCAATGACACAATCATCCGGAAGATTAACTCCCAATTCGTCAAGTGATTGTAGTACCCGGACATTACGAGTATGTGCTCACTAATGAACTATTCTCCTCCATCTTGCAGCTATAGAACTTATTGGAGACTTCATATCTCTCAATCCGGGCATTACTGTTGGAATATCAACTTCAACTCTGGAACATCTCATATGCTCCATGGCGTTCAAAACGTCGTTGAAGTCCCGGTTCTAAGCCGTAAAGCATGGCACCTTGAACTATAGAGTAGTCATCAGCTTTGCTCGCAGACGTTCTTAACGTCGTCGGTTGCATCAAGGCGAGCTGGCACCTAGCGGTGCATCCGGGGCGTAACTCTTACATGCAGCAATGAGGATAATCCTCGAGATTACGGACCCGATCCGTGTAATTGCTACCATCATCTTTCAACTTTGCTTTCTCAAGGAACGCATTAAAATTCAGCGGAACAACAAAGACGAGCCATCTATCTACAATCAAACATAAACAAGCAAGATACTATCGGTACTAAGTTCATGATAAATTTAAGTTCAATTAATCATATTACTTAAGAACTCCCACTTAGAAAGACATCTCTCTAGTCATCTAAGTGATCACGTGATCCAAATCAACTAAACCATAACCGATCATCACGTGAAATGGAGTAGTTTTCAATGGTGAACATCTTATGTTGATCATATCTACTATATGATTCACGCTCGACCTTTCGGTCTCCGTGTTCGAGGCCATATCTCGCATATGCTAGGCTCGTCAAGTATAACCCGAGTATTCTGCGTGTGCAAAACTGGCTTGCACCCGTTGTAGATGGACGAGAGCTTATCACACCCGATCATCACGTGGTGTGCCGGGCACGACGAACTTTGGCAGCGGTGCATACTCGGGAGAACACTTCTTGATAATTTAGTGAGAGATCATCTTATAATGCTACCGTCGATCAAAGCAAGATAAGATGCATAAAGGATAAACATCACATGCAAATCAATATAAGTGATATGATATGGTCATCATCATCTTGTGCCGTGATCTTCATCTCCGGAGCACCACCATGATCACCATCGTCACCGCGCGACACCTTGATCTCCATCGTAGCATCGTTGTCGTCTCGCCAAACTTATGCTTCTCGACTATCGCTACCGCTTAGTGATAAAGTAAAGCATTACGAAGCGATTGCATTGCATACAATAAGCGACAACCATATGGCTCTGCCGATTGTCGATAACCGGTTACAAAACATGATCATCTCATACAAAAATATAGCATCACGTCTTGACCATATCACATCACAACATGCCTGCAAAAACAAGTTAGGCGTCCTCTACTTTGTTGTTGCAAATTTTACGTGGCTGCTACGGGCTTAAGCAAGAACCAGTCTCACCTACACATCAAAACCACAGCGATACTTCGTCAAATAGACTCCGTTTTAACCTTCTCAAGGACCGGGCGTAGCCACACTCAGTTCAACTAAAGTGAGAGAGCAGACACCCGCCGGTCACCTTTAAGCAGCGAGTGCTCATGGCGGTGAAACCAGTCTCGCGTAAGCGTCTGGCGTAATGTCGGTCCGGGCCGCTTCATCTCACAATACCGCTGAACCAAAGTATGACATGCTGGTAGGTAGTATGACTTGTATCGCCCACAACTCACTTGTGTTCTACTCGTGCAAAACATCAAACCATAGAAAAACCTAGGCTCGGATGCCTTTGTTGGGGAGCGTAGTAATTTCAAAAATTTTCCACGCACACTCAAGATCATGGTGATGTATAGCAACGAGAGGAGAGTGTTGTCTACATACCCTTGTAGACCCGAAGCGGAAGCGATCACTGGCGTAGAGGAAGTAGTCGACGTTCTCCTCGCGATCCGACCGATCCGGCGCCGTTATTCCGGCGCCCGAGTTCTTGACACACGTACAGCTCGATGGCGTCCCTCGTACTCGATCCAGCCGAGTGTCGAGGAGAGTTTCGTCAAGCCGACGGCGTGGTGGCGATCTTGATGTTTCACCGGCGCGGGCTTCGCCTAAGCTTGCGACGGTATGACCGAGGTGGAATATGGTGGAGGGGCACCGCACACGGCTAAGGGCGATCCGTAGATCAAACTTGTGTCTCCTAGGGTGCCCCCTGCCCCGTATATAAAGAAGCAAGGGGAGGGGCGGCCGGCCAAGGAGGCGCGCCAGGAGTCCTACTCCCTCCGGGAGTAGGATTCCCTCCAATCCTAGTTGGAATAGGATTCACCGGAGGGGAAAGAGAGAGGGGCGGCCCCTTCCTAGTCCTAGTAGGACTAGGGGAAGGGGGCGGCGCCACCTAGGGCTGGCCCTTTCTCCTTTCCACCAAGGCCCACTATGGCCCATTTAGTTCCGGGGGTTCGGTAACCTCCGGTACTCGATAAATTCTGTTTTCACGGAACCATTCGAACTCCAAATATAGGCTTCCAATATATCAATCTTTATGTCTCGACCATTTCGAGACTCCTCGTCATGTCCGTGATCACATTCGGGACTCGAACTTCTTGGTACATCAAAATACATAAACTCATAATAAGCATCGCCGAAACCTTAAGCGTGCGGACCCTACGGTTCGAGAACAATGTAGACATGACCTAGAACTATTCTCGGTCAATAACCAATAGCGGGACCTGGATGCCCATATTGGTTCCTACATATTCTCTGAAGATCTTTGTCGGTCGAGACCGCATAACAACATCGTTGTTCCTTTGTCATCGGTATGTTACTTGCCCGAGATTCGATCGTCGGTATCCAATACCTAGTTCAATCTCGTTACGGCAAGTCTCTTTACTCGTTCCGTAATACATCATCTCACAACTAACTCATTAGTTGTAATGCTTGCAAGGCTCGATGATGTGCATTACCGAGAGGGCCAGAGATACCTCTCCGACAATCGGAGTGACAAAACCTAATCTCGAAATCGTCAACCCAACATCGCCTTTGGAAACACCTGTAGTACTCCTTTATAATCACCCGATTCGTTGTGACGTTTGGTAGCACCAAAGTGTTCCTCCGCAAGCGGAGTTGCATAATCTCATAGTTACAGGAACATGTATATGTCATGGATAAAAGCAGTAGCAACATACTAAACGATCGTGTGCTAAGCTAATGGAATGGGTCATGTCAATCAGATCATTCTACTAATGATGTGACCTTGTTAATCAAATAACAACTCTTTGTTCATGGTTAGGAAACATAACCATCTTTGATTAACAAGCTAGTCTAGTAGAGGCATACTAGTGACATGTTGTTTTGTCTATGCATTCACACATGTATCATGTTTCCGGTTAATACAATTCTAGCATGAATGATAAACATTTATCATGAAATAAGGAAATAAATAATAACTTTATTATTGCCTCCAGGGCATATTTCCTTCACGGGCCACATACCCGGACCTCTCACCTAAGCCTAACATCTAAAGCCGGAGGTCCCGGCTGAGCCATCTACCGGGTCCGGGGCACAAACCGGTCCGACGCACTCACATGTGTCGTCGCCGCCATCTTCCGCTGGTCCATCTTCAGAGCAGATTGAGGTGTCAACCTTGGCAGGTCCTCCGCCATCGACGCCACCACGACACCAAATGCGTACCTCCACCTACGCGAGCCTTGGAAGGTCCTTCGCCATGGACGTCACCACGACGCGAAACGACGACCTCCACCTACGCGAGTCCATCTCCGAGCAACGGACGTAGATCCATGCTAGGATAGGTCCGCACCACCGCCGTCGCCCACCACCCACAAGCGCCACCCAGCCCCAAGGTTCCCAAAGCGGCGCCTTCAAGAAGGGAACGGCGTAGTGGGCGCCGCCGCCGCCCAACAAAGTTAGGGCTTTCGCCCCGGGAGACCTAGGGGAAGGGGAAGTGAGGAGATCAGTCCATACCGACGCCTCCAAGGAGGGGAACGACGCCCTAGGCGTCGCCGTCGGTGTGGCCGGCCATGGCCGGCCAGCGATTTTGCCCGAACTAGATCCCTGCCACTAGCAGCGCCTCCTATAAAGAACCGGCGACCAAGGGAAGCGCGGCCCGACCAGGCTGGCCCGCACGCCGAACAGGGGAGGCGCCAGATCGCGCGCACCGACCGCCACGGAAGCCGCCGCCAGCCGCCAACGACCATTGGGATCCCGCCGCCCGCGCGGCCAGGATGCCAGATCCACCGCCTGCACAGCTGCTCGCCGGAGCCTGCCGTGCCTTGCCACAGGAGCTGCCGCTCCAGATCCGGGACTCCCCACGCAGGGACAGGGCAGCCGAGACCCCGCCGCCACCATCCTTGTCGCCCCGGGCTTGCCTCGCGGCTGCCTTAGGCGGCGACGAGGTGGGGAGGCCGCGGCGGCGCAGTTAGGGTTCCCCGGTGCGCCGTGGGAGGCGACACGGGTTGGGGTCGCGAGATGGGAGGCCTAGTACTATCTATTATGGTCTTAGGTGCTTTGGAATTTTTGTCTTATGCAGATTTTAGTCTCAGGTCTAGCTTATATATGTCCAGTACATTTTATTTTCTTAGGAAGTATGATCACTGTGCTACCAACAAGAGAAAAAAAATATCATATTGCTATAAAATGTGCAGAACCTGCTCGTAAGCGAATCAAATTTTTGTGCACGATTTTTTATTTAACTTATTGCTCCAAGTTTAAATGTTCTTTTGGGTGCCAAGGTCAGTCGTAGCCCTGCTCTTATCTCCTTACATGGTTCCCAAGTACGGAGACTTGAGTCTGGTTAAATAGTTGTGCGACTAGAAATAGTCAGTGCAAATGTAAATAGTGAATACGTATATCCTAAATTTCTTCAAATTGTGAATTCGTGCATTGAACCGATTATATTTGTTTAGATTTTTTTGGTGGCTATCATATAATATAGGTGGTGGTACCATGATATATCTTCTGTAAGTTATGTTCAGTTTTTCTTTCAGAACAAGATGAGGTTACTGAAGAGCAACAGGGTGGAAGTGCAACCCATTCCAACATTTGAGGATGTGCATCTTACACAGTTACACAAGGTGTAGTATGTGTGTGATTGTGTCTGAGTGTACCACAAATTTCACGTGGAGAGATTCGGTATGGGAGGAAAGAAGCTCAACATGGTATTATTTGACGAAAAGGTAATACTTATGTGCAAAAACAATTTCTGCTGCAACAAAAAATAATTTTTAATAAACATTGGATTGTCACTTTCTATCTATTTCATTGTCATTAGGGAGAAAATAAATGGCTGCTATGGGTATACCGTTCACTTGTAGAGTGATAAGTATATTATGTATGGAAGATGGTCGCAGTCTCGCAGAACCAGTTATGAGAAATGTGAACTATATGTTTGCAGATAATCACTTTGTGTTTCGTTTCACCTCATAGACGGTAGCTATGAGATCGGAAATGTGAATTAGTAGTTGGTCCCATTGTTCGAGCCATTTATGCCTCTTGACAAAGTTTGGGAGTTCACCTTGGATTGACACGTATGTTGGTAAGTGCTTTAGTTTTCTTTCATATATTCTAAATGTTCTTTGGTCACAGATTATCTACTAATAGCTCATCCGTTAAAATGCTACTCCCTCCGTTCCAAAATAGATGACTCAACTTTGTATTAAAGTTAGTACAAACTTGAGTCGTCTATTTTGAAACGGAGGGAGTAGATATCATTGGCATGGTTTTATTTGTAAGTTGTATTGGACATAAGGAAAGTTTCTACAACCGAAGGATCCCAGTGAGAAATATTGTTCTGCTTATCCAGTGTAGATGGGACGTATGTACATATTGTGGATTTCAATTTTATTATCTACTTAATTCAAATCTCTCACATTTCTCTTCTGAAATTAATTGATTTTGTAGCTATAATATAGTCAAGTTAGTTGTATGGGACAGGTTAGTGATTAATAAGATAAGTACATGGGAGAAACTTGCCGAGAAGCGTGCTATTGTGGTGGCAACAGTGTTAAGTGCAAAACGCAATGGTTAGTCTATAAGCGAATGTGTTGTCGTATTTCACATACTAATATTGCAAAAATAAATGTTGCTAATAGATTGATGTTCTTTTATTAATTAACTAGACCATGGTCTGCATACTACGGACTTTAGTAGAATTTGACCAAAATATCACAGATGCACGGACTTTAGTAGACTTTGACCCAAATATCACAGATGCACGTGAACGAAGACAAAGGTAATTGGAAAGTTGGTGGAATTCATTAAGGTAAAGTTAATCTGTTCGGCCATACGTGAATTAAATGCTTGCAAGTATTTTTGCGTATGATCAATAATGAGCTCCTTGGACCAATCTCTCCTTGGTCAAAAGAAGATGAAGAATGGAGCCTGGAGTGACCGTGCCCTTTCCAATGATATAGCTTTTGAATATTTGATGATGTTATCGACTGGAGTATAATTGGAGTCGGTTAAGGATCATTTGATTCTCTTTTCTCTTAGGGTTTAGGCTAGCATGCAGGTCTTGTGGATTTTGTTGTGGGGTTGCTTTTGGATTGTGTTACTTTTTTTTTGCTTAATTTGGGTGTGATAGCAAGTGCTTGTGCGATTCATGTTGTAACTGCAACTGAGTTTCACTTATGAGGTGAAATCTTAAGGTTGTGTAACGTCGGGAGCATTTCAGTGACATATCAAGTTAAGCGACAAACCCTAGCCTCCCACGACTCCGCTGGCGGTCGCCGCCGCCGCCACCGCGCAGCCCCCTCCGCCGCCTCGCCCATGGCCCGTAGCCCCGCCGCTTCCCCCCGCCGCCCTCCCTCCCCTCCCAGGCCGGCCGGGATGAAGGCCCCTGACCCGTTCCCGACCGCGCCCCTTCGACTGTCGTTCTTTTCGCCCTGCCGCTCCGGCCCGCGCTGCCGCTCCTGCTGCTGCTCCGCACCGCGCTGGTCGCTCCGGCCTCAAGGCTCCGACCCAGCGCCCGCCCGCTCTGGCCCGGCCGTCCGGACCGGCCGCTCCGGCCCCTGCGCGCCATGCTCTTGGCCGTCCGGCCAGGTGGAGGTTGGGAGGCAGCGTCGCCCGAGCCTGGAGAAGGTGGCTGCTCCCCCTCCCAGGAAGGATGCTGGACTGCCTCACACTTTCAAGCAGAGGACTTTTGGCCTCTGCTTTCGGTGCTTGGCGTCAGACCACTTCGTCGTGGGCTGCCGCGGCCCTGTCTGGTGCTTGGAATGTGGCCACTCCGGCCATCGCGAGCGGGAGTGCTTGGCACGGCATCCTGCGGGTTCAGAACCTCGCCGTCCCCCCCTCGCGCCTACAGGGCCTCGTCAGCGGCCTCCCCCTGCAGCGGATCACCTCCAGCCCCACTTCATCGACCTGGTCGCACTTGGGCTTCGGTGGTTTCTCATCAAGACAGCCCTGTGACTGATGGTGTCGTGCCGGCGGCTGACCCGGCGTGCCTCCTGCTGTTTTGGAGCCCTTGCGGCCTCTTCTTGCAGCTCAGGCGGAGGCGCTCGGCGCTGAGCTACAGGCCTTGTTTGCTGCTCGTCTTGAGGTGTTGTTCAAGCCTCTTCAAGACTTGGTTGCTGCTGTGGAGAGTTGGACTGCTCAAGTCTCAAGCCTATGGGAACCTATGGAAGCTATCGGGGGCAGCCAAGACCTTGCCAATATTGAATCTGCTTCTCCTGCTGTGGCCGTTGGTGAGGATTGCAATGCGCTTGTTGTGGCCGGCTGCTCAGCTGAGTTGAGTGAGAAGGCTCAGTCCGTTGATGATCCGCCTGCCTTGGGAAAGGTCATGCTCGAGGATGATCCTCCTGACTTGGCTTCTGTCCTACCCGGGATGGTGAGTCAAGGCGTGGAGGAGCGGGCCAAGGTGTCTTCTTGTTTTGACATGGTTATGTCTGAGGTGGAGCCTGTTGAGCAGTCGACACTGGAGGAGCCGAAGGTTTCCAGTGCTCCTTACACCGGGAAGCCTTCAAAGGAGCTGATCCAGATGGATGCAAATGAGCCTCTTGGGAGAGCCTCCTCTCCGTGGGGGCAGTTCCTCGAAGGGCTTGCTCTCACTATGTCGAGCTCGCCGCAAGTTTTGCAGGTGGGAGAGGCTGCCCCTTCTCTCTTAGAGCGACGAAGCTGCCGTTTGGACAAGAAAAACAAAGATTGCGACATGTAACCAAGCGCGCGGAGTATAGGCGGGCGGAGGCCTTTGGAGAGGTTCCAACACTCAAGAGCAAAGGAAAATCATCTGAGAAAGACCCGAATGAGAAGATGCAACACTATCTGCAGATGTACAAGATGGAACACACGCCCAAGGCGATCGAGGCGGTGCGCGCATTAGTTCAGGCCAATGCTTGATCACTTCTGTTGCGAGGGTGCACTTCGGTGTGCTGCCATTGTAGAGAGTTTGTGGGTGTTTGTGGAGTTCGTCTTTGTTGGATACAAGGCATGGCCTCCGTTCCTAGGTCTGGGGGCTCTTGTTTTCGGCACAGATGATGTGCCATGAGTTGTTGGGTGTGGTTTTTGCCGGTTTCCCATATTAACTGCGCGTTGTTTATGGTTTTCGGGTCCGGTTTCCCTATTAACTGGACTATTTTCCCTCTTCTATAATGCAAAGACAGAGCACCTGCCGTTCACGCTAAAAAAAAATTTTGTATTTTTTTTTTGGCAATGCATGAGCAACCTACTAGCATTGACAGTTTTGGCTCTGTACTCTTGTTATTCCACCTCATTTCAAGTGGTTCTGTAGCGTAGAACGGGCAGCTTACTTATACATAAACAAACATCGTGTCCAATTTTGCTCTTTAGGGGGCCGTCCGACCATGGCACAGACTGCCCACTTTTGCTCTCGGGCGAGGGCAAGCATGTTCCTCTACTGTCGCTTCTTTAGGATCGGGCACAGATGAGTTCGTCCTCTGCGGCAGCACGCGCCGCCACCACCATGTCGGCGCCGTGGCGGGCCTCAGTCACCCTCATCCTCTCTTTCCCACGACGGGCACACCGGTCCCTATACCACTCACACTCTGGTGGACCGGAGATGCGGAGGCTAACAGACCTAGATGTCACAGCCCCGACGGATCTGGGCGTCCATTGCGCCGATGCAATGGACTCACGGGGGACGGATCCCGTCGGCAGTCGGCGCAGTCCTCCCGGGAGTAGCGGACGGTCATTGCCTCCTCCAACCAGCAAGAGACGACTCCCCAGCCGATGGATCCAGACTGGTCGGAGTCAGATCCGTTGCCCGCCATGTTGCAGAATGTCGGATCTCCGGACGGAAGCTTAGGGGCGGAGTGGAGTGTCTAGGGTTTGACCCCGCAAGCGATGGAGACGAATATACATGGAGTCGGATGGGTCGGATCCGACGTGACGGGTGCGTCCGGTCGCGCCTGGGCCTTCCCATACCCGCTCCAGATTTGTGTTGGATATGAGGGGCGCCTGACAGTCTGGATATTTGAGGACGGTTTGAGACGTCCATCTTATCTTTTTTTTTACCAGTTAGTGACCTGACAGTGCACCCATGCGTTTGAAGAGAGGGGTTTGAGGCGCCCGGCTATATAGATATTCTTATGCTACCTGTTCAAGCTAGAGAAGAACCGAGTTCCTTCCGTATCCCGATTGCACATGATGAGGCAGGTGTCATAGTTAGCGCATCGCCAATCAGCTACCCCAGATGCGACTTGTCATGTCACATGGCCCAAATACAGCACATATGTATGGATCAGATGCTACGGATGATACGCTCCCGATTGCAGTGGCTGTTCATCTCAGCGCAACGCGTGACGAAAGTGCAACAAGATGCGCACATTGGCTCCGGCGATGTGGACGTGACACCCGCCATGTATCCAACCCGATGGCTCCTTGTATGCATCAGGATAAGTACACATCCAAATATCCACTGGATGTCAGAACAACACCACAACACCGGCAATAACTACTCCGGTGTTAGGACGACACTGTCCAGATTGTGAGGTCGGAGATGATCCTCATTAGCTAACGAGATCACGTAGATGCCAGCAATTTGATCAGGAAAGCGAGTCGTTGGGGTTCCTGAAAGTTCCTGATGGATGATGACTCGAGTACTGTACTGATTAATTTATCTGTTATTCGGCACGGGATAAGCCGGGGAGTAGTATTGTGCTGAAAGCAGCCCAAGGACGGACGCTTTTCTTATCCAGAGGCCTCCTTTTGCAGCGCAGCCATTATTAGAGTACTTAGCAGGTCCTAATCATCTACTCTGTTTGTCTCATACGATTATCATCTTCTTTTCATGTAGTCTTATACTACTACTAGAATCGCTTTTGATATTCGTGGTGCGCCCCCGCTACGTATGAGGAGCTCTTCTTTTCAGCAAAGTTGCAGCAATTAGAGGGGAGTTTACTGCAAAGAAAGATCCACCTAGATCTGTGACTCCACTGAGTTCCACATCTGCGTCTGCCCGAGTCATGTGTAAAGTAAAAGCAAAATGGAGATCACTCTAGGTTTCTGGGTGGAAACATCAAACATTTTTCTCTAGGTTTCGTCTTTTAGTTTATGTAAGCTACTACTAGGAGAGTGACGGGCCTATTTGAATCTCTGTAGAGTTCTAACAGGAGAGTGACACTATTTGAATCTCAGTACAGTTGGACAAAACAATGGAAGAATCTCGCTTCAGATTTCAGCCGGTAGCGGCCGTCCTCGTCCCGTTGGAAGTTGGAACAGTCGAGCATGAGACGAGAACAGTAAACCAATGGACGAGGGCGAGGCGAGGCGAGGCGACGCGAGCAATTCCACCAAAACAGGAGGTGGATCGGCTGCGGCGACTGTTCCGCCCTCGCCTCCCCGTTTACCCGGCGGCGACGGTTCGTTCGTCCTTTGACGCCGACGCCGACCCGAAACACGACAGCCGTGGGCGGTGGTGGCCGGACGCTCCGCTCCGTGCCGTTCGCGCGACGGCGTCGGCCGTTTTGTCCCGCTCGTCGTCGTGGGTCGGGAGTCGGGACGCTGTTCGCTCGTTCGGTGCTGCGCTGAACCACACCGTACCGGTACGTTGCTCCTTGCTTGGGGTTTATCGTCGGCAACACCACGTGGGATGGGAGGGAGGACCGGCTAGCCGATAGCCTCTGCGTGCAAGGATTTCAACGTGCGTACGCGGTACGCGTATATACTGTTACTCAAGTAGTGTTATTATGTTTGACGTAGGAGTAATTGATGGTAGCCATAAAAGGTACGTTTAGTGGTTGGAGGTTGGAACTCATAGCATCGTACATCCGGACATAGCAAATCCGGTCCCTCAAACGCGTCTAGTAGACCCCGTAGAATGCCGACCCGCAAAATGCGTTTGCACATTGCAGAAAACCGGATTTGTGAGAGCGGTCCTCGGCCGCCGCCCGCGCCGGCCTGCAAATTAGTAATCTGCATTTCAATTTCAGACATGAAAACACATTTCTTTGCTTTTTTATTTTCTTCAACGGCATTGGATACATAATAATTCATCAAATCTTTGGTAGATAGCAAGACCAAAGAAAACAAGAACCACAATTATGCATTTAGAAAATATCCAGCTTCCATATCTGCTCCCACTGTTTGGACCAATATCTTCTCCGTGTATTCGTTGTTGATCTGCAGATTCTTGATCTTGCATTCCACATTCTTCTTCTTTGATTCTAAAGAAGTAGACGTTGCTTCCCCTCTAGTTTCTTCTCTAATTGCACATGCAGCCGCATCAGTAGCCTCAATTCTACTAAGGAGTGCACGAACATCTATTAAGTTTCTTTCTATCAATAAATCAATGTATTCTCCTTCCCAAAACCAAAATGAGCATCCATCTTCCTACACACATGACGATGTCCATAAGCTATCAAAATTGAACCGAATAGGGTGACAAAACCGAATAGAAACAACAACTTACCCCGTCGTTTCGCATTTGAAGAATACCCATCCGGGGTGCTTGGGCGTGCTAGAAGTTAGCTGCATCACTGTCAGTGTGCAGTCGTCGCACTGTATGAGCGGCATCGTGCGAGCCGGCGAGCCGTTGTGCGAGCGCTGAGCCCCGCGGATGGCCGGCTGAATCCTTATCAGCAAATTGATGATGACGGCGGCTACAGGACGAACTAGTACCCGCATGCAGCACCGGGACTTTGCAGGGGCTGCGCGGGGTGCTCTCGACCAATCCATGGCTTGGCGCAGCCACCGGTGGCCGGAAACGCCAAATCCGGCCGCCGTGACGAACAACCACCGATCTGCTCATTTCCGGACCGCTTGAAGGAAGTGGCGGAGGGCAAGCTCGGGCGTGTGGCGGCCCTCCGGCGTGATCCCGCCGGCTAGTTTGGCCGGAATTGTAGGCGGCGGCCCGGCGGCGGGAGGTGGGGAGAAGCGCAGGGCATGGGGGAGAGGGGCGGCGGTGGGTGGGGAAAAGCGCGGGTTGAAATGTCCGCCCCGCCAACCGCTGCCGCTATATACAGGGCGCCGACGGGGCAAGGGGGGAACTTGCGTTTTCGCGGGCTGGGATGGGAATATGCCGCGCCACACAAAATATTTTACGGGCCGGACGTGTTTGCGGGGTCTGATCGGGCAGCATTTTTTGCGCCGACCCATATTTGGGCGGTTATTTTGCGGGTCACGGTTTTATACGGGGTCTGCTAGAGATGCTCTTAAATTTTCATTCTCACAATTGGACACCTCAATTAACATACTTTGAATCCATACAAACTCATGCAGCTATGTAAACGATGCATTACACAGATCGTCCGGCTACTACATTAGGGCGTGTCCAACGGCAACCCACAAATTTTCTCCGCATCCGTCCGCGAACAGGGGGATTAGTCCACGAACACGAATGCGGGAGGACGACATCCAAGTCCAACGCTAGCCGCATACATTTCAATCTTTTTTTAACAAACCGGATGAAATTCATGCAAACACGATTGGATTTCATACAAACATGACGGATTTCATACAAACCGGATGAAAAGGGTTACATTTTGGACATATTTTCAACTAAAAAGCTAAAACTATGTGCACATACGGCCGCGTGGAGCTCCACTCCCACGACATGGATACACTACACTAATCTACAGTTGGCCACGACTTGTCTTCCCCATGTCCGGCAACCTGCTAACCGGACTGCCGGGAACCCCGGAGGTATATTCTTCCCTCGTATCTTCCCTATGTCCGGCTGCGCTGCTCATCGGAGCGGCGCAGAGGGTGCGTCAGCTGGAGGTGAATGGTGCTTCCATGGAGCTCAGGCGGGTGCCCAGGGTGGTCTAAGATAAAGGAGAATCGGCCGGGTAACCCGCAGTGGCCTTCCTAGGACCCAACCGGCGGCGGCCTGTTGTGTTCTACTTCTTCTCGATGATGGCGGTGAGGTGGACGTGCTGGCCGCCACCTCGTCCACATTTGCGCAACCGGCTTCTTTCTCTGCGTGCATGGCATGGCTACACGCATGTCGACGACGGATGGCGCGGTCGCATGCACCGGATGTGGCGATGGTCATGTCGTCGTGCTCCCCGACATGCCAGTGTGGAGCAACTCGCCACTCCTCATCGAGTTGGCCTACAACGCCGAGTTGCTGAAGCACGTGGTGGCTTGGGTGACAACTTACTCCATCGTGTCAGGCGCGGGAGGTGGAGCAGCGATCTACCTCGCTCATATTCGGTGGGCTCGGTGGGCCACCCAGCTGGCTTGTATGCCGGAGAACTGATCTTAGGAAGCCATCGGAAGAGTGGAGAAAATGGTGCATGGGGAGATGGGGGAGCAACGAGGGGTGCTACTCTTGCTCGGCATTTGGCATCATTTAAATAGAGGGCAGGAGGGAGGAGCTCGGTCGACATGCGTTTAATGTCAGCCCGCTCATGAGCGGGTGTGTGCCTGGAGTAGGTTTCTCGGCTTCCACATGGGTCAAATGGAGGCATTTGAATGCGGCGAGGATGCATGTTCAGCCACGCGTGTAGCGGGCGGCATCCTCAACCGGCGCGCCGCTCCAATGGCAGAGGCAGTGAGAGTTCGCGTTCGTCCTGAGCCACCTTCAATGCGGAGCAGCGCGCTCTACAACGGCATGAATGAGCGAAGGTGGCGCCGGGTGGGAAGCGTGCGCGGGAGGGGGGAGGTGAAGGAAATATGCCCTAGAGGCAATAATAAAGTTGTTATTTTATATTTCCTTATTCATGATAAAAGTTTATTATTCATGCTAGAATTGTATTGAATGGAAACTTAAATACATGTGTGAATACATAAACAAATACTGTGTCCCTAGTAAGCCTCTAGTAGACTAGCATGTTGATCAAAGATGGTTAAGGTTTCCTAACCATGGACATGTGTTGTCATTTGATAATGGGATCACATCATTAAGAGAATGATGTGATGGACAAGACCCATCCGTTAGCTTAGCATATGATCGTTTAGTTTATTGCTATTGCTTTCTTACTGTCAAATACATATTCCTTTGACTATGAGATCATGCAACTCCTGGATACCAGAGGAATGCCTTGTGTGCTATCAAACATCACAACATAACTGGGTGATCATAAAGATGCTCTACAGGTATCTCTGAAGGTGTCTGTTGAGTTGGCATGGATCGAGATTAGGATTTGTGACTCTGCGTATCGGAGAGGTATCTCTGGGCCCTCTCGGTAATACATATCACAAAACTTGTAAGAAAAGTGACTAAGGAGTTAGTTACGAGATGATGTACTACGAAACGAGTAAAGAGACTTGCCGGTAATGAGATTGAACTAGGTACGGAGATACCGACGATCAAATCTCAGGCAAGTAACATACCAACAGACAAAGGGAATTATGTATGTTGTCATAACGGTTAGACCGATGAAGATATTCGTAGAATTTGTAGGAACCAATATGGGCATCGAGGTTCCGCTATTGGTTATTGACCAGAGAGGTGTCTCTGTCATGTCTACATAGTTCTCGAACCCGTAGGATCCGCGCGCTTAATGTTCGTTGACGATATAGTATTGTATGAGTTATGTGAGTTGATGACGGAGTGTTCTTCGGAGTCCCGGATGAGATCAGGGACATGACAAGGACCTCCGGAGGTAAAGATTGATAAATACGACGATAGTATTTGGTCACCGGAAAGGTTTCGGAAGTACCGGATATTTTATCGGAGTGCCGAAAGGGGTTCCGCGAGGCCACCGGCAAGCGGTTGGCCTTACGGGCCGAAAGGGGGAAGCACGCCATCCCACAAGGGAGCTGGTGCGCCCCTCCAGCCCTTGCCCACGCACCAAAGAGGGAGGAAGGAAGGGGGAGGCGCCCCAAAGGCAGGCAGCCCCCCTTCCCCCCCCCATGCACAAATATGGAGTTCGGCCAGGGCAGGAGTCCTAGGGCAGCCACCAGCCACTTGGGGCGCCCTAGGGGTTGCGTCCCCTCCTCGTCCACCTATATATATAAGAGGAGGGAGAGGGGAAATAGACACCATGATTCCTTAGCCGTGTGTGGCGCCCCTCTCCCTCAAGTTCATCCCCGGTCATATTTTCATAGTGCTCGGCGAAGCCCTGCAGAGATAGTTGCATCACCACCATCACCATGTCGTCGTGCTACCGGAACTCATCTACTACTTCGCCCGTCTTGCTGGATCAAGAAGGCGAGAACGTCACCGAGATGAACGTGTGCTGAATGCGGATGTGCCGTACGTTCGGTACTTGATCGGTTGGATTGGGAAGAAGTTCGACTACATCAACCGCGTTACTAAACGCTTCCACTTACGGTTTATGAGGGTACATAGACACACTCTCCCCTCTGGTGCTATGCATCTCCATGGATAGATCTTGCGTGTGCATAGATTTTTTTTCCATGCAACGTTCCCCAATAGTGGCATCATGAGCCAGGTCTATGCGTAGATGATATGCACGGGTAGAACACAAAGAGTTGTGGGCGGCGATAGTCATACTGCTTACCACCAATATCTTATTTTGATTTGGCGGTATTGTGGGTGAAGCGGCCCGGACCTGTCGGATTTCGGGTTCCGGCAGACCCTTGAGGTTCGAACACTGGGGTGCGCGCGGAGATTCAACCCTCTACCGTCTCGCTCCTCGCCGGACCGCTAGGACCTAAACTACTAAAATGATCAGCACAAGGGACACAAGATTTATACTGGTTCAGGACACCATTGTGGTGTAATACCCTACTCCAGTGTGTGGTGTGGTGGATTGCCTCTTGGGCTGATGATGAACAATACAAAGAAGAACAGCCTCGCGAGGGTCTGTTTTTGGCTGGTGCGATGAACTGCTAGGAGGGGTTCAGTCGCTCTAGCTACTGGTTTCTTGATGAGGATCAAGTTGCCTCTGCCCTGGGGGTGGCTAGTCCTATTTATAGGCGAAGGCCCTGGGCCTCTTCCCAAATATTGAGCGGGAAGGGCGCCAACAATTGGCCATTTTGAAGGGGAACAGCGGGTACACTTATCCTGACTAAAGTTGGTCCTCGCCTGCCAAAGGCTCGTGATGACGCTTGGCTTGGGATCCACGATGACTCCTTCCAGCCGTTGGGCTGGTCTTGGTCTCACAGTAATCAAATGGACGCCTTTGCTTGATACTCTCGCTGCGCTTGCTCCCTTAGCACCAAAGGGAAAGGAGGACATCTGCTGGGTGGCGCTCGATCGGGCGCCCTTGGTCGTCATGGCTTGCGTCATGGGCACCTCGCGAGGTACCCCGCCTTGAACTCTCCGCCTCCTCATGAGCCAGCCTGACGAGGCCGTGCCTGAGGAAGCTCCTGGTCGTCCGCCCCGCGAGACTTGGCCCCTCGCGAGGGTCTTGAGCTTGCGTTGATGAAGATGGGCTGTGCTGGGCCTCCTTTGAGCCACGCATCAGGCTGCAGGCAGGCAAGTCTGGGGACCCCCGTTCCCAGAACACCGACATGACCATCCTTACATGTCCATGTACATGAGACCGGTTCCACCGGTTGACATGCAACTTGTTTTGCATAAAGGTGGTTGGCTGGCATTTGTTTCTCCTACTTTACTTGAATCAAATTTCACTACGACCGGTCCTTGAAGAAGGTTAAAATAGCAAACTTGATAAGTCACCGTTGTGGTTTTTGCCATAGGTAAGAACGGTTCTTGCTAGAAGCCCGTAGCAGCCGCGTAAAACTTGCAACAACAAAGTAGAGGACGTCTAACTTGTTTTTGCAGGGCATGTTGTGATGTGATATGGTCAAGACATGATGTGATATACGTTGTTGTATGAGATGATAATGTTTTGCAATATCAACAACCAGAAGGAGCCTTAGGGTTGTCTCTTAATTATTGTATGAAACGCAAGCGCCATGTAATTGCTTTACTTTATCGCTATGCATTAGCAATAGTTGGCGAGACGACCCTGACGCAATGATGGAGATCAAGGTGTCGAGCCGGTGATGATGGAGATCATTACGATGCTTTGGAGATGGAGATCAAAAGCACAAGATGATGATGGCCATATCATGTCACATATTTTGATTGCATGTGGTGTTTATCCTTTATGTATCTTATTTTGCTTAGAACAGCGGTAGCATTATAAGATGATCCCTTCACTAAATTTCAAGATAAAAGTGTTCACCCCGAGTGTGCGCCATTGCCAAAGTTCGTCGTTTTGAAGCACATAGTGATGATCGGGTGTGATAGACTCTACGTTCACATACAACGGGTGTAAGACACTTTTGCACATGCAGAATACTTGGGTTACACTTGACGAGCCTAGCATGTACAGACATGGTCTCGAAACACTTGAGACCGAAAGGTCGAACATGAGTCATATAGTAGATATGATCAACATAGAGATGTACACCATTGATGACTACCCCATCTCACTGTTGGGAATCGTTGCATGGAAAACAAAAAAAATTACGCACACGCAATGATCTTTCCATGGAGATGCATAGCAACGAGGGGGAGAGTATGTCTACATACCCTCGTAGACCGTAAGCGGAAGCGTTTAGTAACGCGGTTGACGTAGTCGAACTTCTTCGCGCTCCAACCGATCAAGTACCGAACGCACGACACCTCTGAGTTCTGCACACGTTCAACTCGGTGATGTCCTCGGCCTTCTTGATCCAGCAAGATGGCTGCTACCTCTTGAGCACTACGTTGGTTTTCCCTTAAAGAGGAAAGGTGATGTAGCAAAGTAGCATAAGTATTTCCCTCAGTTTTTGAGAACCAAGGTATCAATCCAGTAGGAGGCTCCTCAAAAGTCCCTCGTACCTACACAAACAAACAAGAACCTCACAACCAACACAATAAAGGGGTTGTCAATCCCTTCACGGTAACTTGCGAAAGTGAGATCTGATAGAGATAATAAGATAAGATAAATATTTTTGGTATTTTTATGATTGGAAAGTAAAAGATGCAAATAAAAGTAGATTGGAAACTTATATGATAAAAGATAGACCCGGGGGCCATAGGTTTCACTAGTGGCTTCTCTCAAGATAGCATAAGTATTATGGTGGGTGAACAAATTACTGTCGAGCAATTGATAGAAAAGTGCATATTTATGAGATTATCTAGGCATGATCATGTATATAGGCATCACGTCCGCAACAAGTAGATCGAAATGATTCTGCATCTACTACTATTACTCCACACATCGACCGACTCCTTCCTGCATCTAGAGTATTAAGTTCATAAGAACAGAGTAACGCATTAAGAAAGATGACATGATGTAGAGGGATAAACTCAAGAAATATGATATACAACCCATCTTTTTATCCTCGATGGCAACAATACAATACGTGCCTTGCTGCCCTAACATCCACCGGGAAAGGACACCACAAGATTGAACCCAAAGCTAAGCACTTCTCCCATTGCAAGAAAGATCAATCTAGTAGGCCAAACCAAACTGATAATTCGAAGAGACTTGCAAAGATAACCAATCACACATAAAAGAATTCACAGAAGATTCAATTATTTCTCATAGATAAACTTGATCATAAACCCACAATTCATCGGATCTCGACAAACACACCGCAAAAAGAGTTACATCGAATAGATCTCCAGGAAGATCGAGGAGAACTTTGTATTGAGAATCAAAGAGAGAGAAGAAGCCATCTAAATAATAACTATGGACCCGAAGGTCTGTGGTAAACTACTCACAACTCATCAGAGAGGCCTTGGAGATGATGTAGAGGCCCTCCATGGTCGATTCCCCCTCCGGCGGAGCGTCGGCGAAGGCTCCAAGATGGGATCTCACGGATACAGAAGGTTGTGGCGGTGGAATTAGGTTTTCATGGTGTTCCTGGATGTTCTTGGGGTACGTGGATATATATAGGAGGAAGAAGTAGGTCAGTGGAGCCACGAGGGGCCCACGAGAGTGGAGGGTGCGCCCGCCCCCATAGGGCGTGCCGGGCACCCTCGTCGCCGCCTCGTTGACTTCTTGACGTCCACTCCAAGTCTCCTGGTTTGCAATTGTTCCAAAAAGATCGCTCCCGAAGGTTTCATCCCGTTTGGACTCCGTTTGATATTCTTTTTCTTCGAAACACTGAAATAGGCAAAAAAACAATTCGGGCTGGGCCTCCAGTTAGTAGGTTAGTCCCAAAAATGATATAAAAGTGTAAAGTAAAGCCCATAAACATCCAAAACAGGTAATATAATAGCATGGAACAATCAAAAATTATAGATACGTTGGAGACCTATCAAGCATCCCCACGCTTAATTCCTGCTCGTCCTCGAGTAGGTAATGAAAAAAACAGAATTTTTGATGTGGAATGCTACCTAGCATAATTGTCAATGTAATTTTCTTTATTGTGGCATGAATGTTCACATCCAAACGATTCTAAATAAAAGTTCATATTGAAATAAAAACAATAATACTTCAAGCATACTAACAAAGCAATCATGTCTCCTCAAAATAACATGGCTAAAGAAAGTTATCCCTACAAAATCATATAGTCTAGCTATGCTCTATCTTAATCACACAAAGTATTTAATCATGCACAACCCCGATGACAAGCCAAGCAATTGTTTAATACTTTAGTATTCTCAAACCTTTTCAACTTTCACGCAATACATGAGCGTGAGCCATGGACATAGCACTATATGTGGAATAGAATGGTGGTTGTGGAGAAGACAAAAAAAGAGAAGATAGTCTCACATCAACTAGGCATATCAACGGGCATGGAGATGCCCATTAATAGATATCAATGTGAGTGAGTAGGGATTGTCATGCAACGGATGCACTAGAGCTATAAATGTATGAAAGCTCAACAAAAGAAACTAAGTGGGTGTGCATCCAACTCGCTTGCTCACGAATACCTAGGGCATTTTGAGGAAGCCCATCATTGGAATATACAAGCCAAGTTCTATAATGAAAAATTCCCACTAGTATATGAAAGTGACAACATAGGAGACTCTCTATCATGAAGATCATGGTGCTACTTTGAAGCACAACTGTGGTAAAAGCATAGTAGCATTGTCCCTTCTCTCTTTTTCTCTCATTTTTTCTTTCTCCTTTTTTTAATTTTTTATTTCCCCCCTCTTTTTTTTCTTTTTTTATTTGGCCTTTCTCTCTTTTTTTATAAAGTCTGAAGTCTCATCCCGACTTGTGGGGGAATCATAGTCTCCATCATCCTTTCCTCACTTGGGACAATGCTCTAATAATGAAGATCATCACACTTTTATTTACTTTCAACTCAAGATTACAACTTGATACTTCGAACAAAATATGACTGTATATGAATGCCTCCGGCGGTGTATCGGGATATGCAATGAATCAAGAGTGACATGTATGGAAGTATTATGATGGTGGCTTTGCCACAAACACGATGTCAACTACATGATCATGCAAAGATCAATATGACAATGATGATGCGTGTCATAATAAACGAAACGGTGGAAAGTTGCATGACAATATATCTCGGAATGGCTATGGAAATGCCATAATAGTTAGGTATGGTGGCTGTTTTGAGGAAGGTATATGGTGGGTGTATGGTACCGGCGAAAGTTGCGCGGCACAAGAGAGGCTAGCAATGGTGGAAGGGTGAGAGTGCGTATAATCCATGGACTTAACATTAGTCATAAAGAACTCATATACTTATTGCAAAAATCTACAAGCCATTAAAAACAAAGTACTACGTGCATGCCCCTGATACGTCCCCAACGTATCTATAAATTTTGATTGTTCCACGCTATTATATTACCTGTTTTGGATGTTTATGGGCTTTACTTTACACTTTTATATCATTTTTGGGACTAACCTACTAACCGGAGGCCCAACCCGAATTGCTGTTTTTTTTGCCTATTTTAGTGTTTCGAAGGAAAGGAATATCAAACGGAGTCCAAACGGAATGAAACATTCAAGAGCGATCTTTTTGGAACAAACGTGATCTAGGGAACTTGGAGTGGACGTCAAGCAACAGAGGAGGTGGCCACGAGGGTGCCCGGCGTGCCCCCTTGGGGTGGGCGCGCCCCCACCCTCGTGGGCCCCTCGAGCGTCCACCGACCTACTTCTTCCTCCTATATATACCCACGTACCCTGAAACCATTAGAACAGACCACGAAAATCTATTTCCACCGCCGCAACCTTCTGTATTCGCGAGATCCCACCTTGGAGCCTTCGCCGGCGCTCCGTTGGAGGGGGAATCGACCATGGAGGTCCTCTACATCATCTCCAAGGCCTCTCCGATGAGTTTTGAGTAGTTTACCACAGACCTTCGGGTCCATAGTTATTATCTAGATGGCTTCTTCTCTCTCTCTTTGAATCTCAATACAAAGTGCTCCTCGATCTTCTTGGAGATCTATTCGATGTAACTCTTTTTGCGGTGTGTTTGTCGAGATCGGATGAATTGTGGGTTTATGATCAAGTTTATCTATGAGAAATATTTGAATCTCCTCTAAATTCTTTTATGTGTGATTAAGTTATCTTCGCATGTTTCTTCGAATTATCAGTTTGGTTTGGCCTACTAGATTGATCTTTCTTGCAATGGGAGAAGTGCTTAGCTTTGGATTCAATATTGCGGTGTCCTTTCCCAACAACAGCAGGGGCAGCAAGGCACATATTGTATTGTTGCCATCGAGGATAAGAAGATGGGGTTTATACCATATTGCATGAGTTTATCCCTCTACATCATGTCATCTTTCTTAATGTGTTACTCTGTTCTTTATGAACCTAATACTCTAGATGCAGGCAGGAGTCGGTCGATGTGTGGAGTAATAGTAGTAGATGCAGGCAGGAGTTGATCTACTTGTCACGGACATGATGCCTATATACATGATCATGCCTAGATAATCTCATAATTATTCGCTTTTCTATCAATTGCTCGACAGTAATTATTGACCCACCATAATACGTATGCTATCTTGAGAGAAGCCACTAGTGAAACCTATGGCCCCGGGGTCTATCTTTTATCATGTAAGTTTTCCATCTACTTTTATTTGCATCTTTACTTTTCCAATCTATATCATAAAAATACCAAAAATATTTATCTTATCATATTATCTCTATCAGATCTCACTTTTGCAAGTGGCCGTGAAGGGATTGACAACCCCTTTATTGCGTTGGTTGTGAGGTTCTTGTTTGTTTGTGTAGGTCCGTTGTTCTTTTGAGGAGCCTCCTACTGGATTGATACCTTGGTTCTCAAAAACTGAGGGAAATACTTACGCTACTTTGATGCATCGCCCTTTCTTCTTCAAGGAAAACCAACGCAAGCTCAAGACATAGCAAGAAGGATTTCTGGCGCCGTTGTCGGGGAGGTTGTCGTGGGGTTCTGCGGAGCACGATCACCTATGGGGCAGGGAGCCCCTTCGTCCCGGCAGGAGGAGGGGCGATCAAGAGCAGATCGAGGTCGAGCGCTGGGGAACGGGCGATTTTACCCAGCTTCGAGCTCTCCAAGAGATAAAACTCCTACTGCTGCTTTGTGTTTGTATTTGTGTTCTTGCTTGGAAGCGTGAATAAGCTATGGCCTCGAATGAGTCGAATCGACCAACCCAATGAGTCGAACCCCTTCTACGCGCGCATGGGCCTCCCTTTATAGTCCAAAGGGTCACCGACAGTGGCAGCAGAAAGAGGGGTAGAAAGGTAAAACGCAGGTTGGTACAACAATGTTCAATGTGTCCCCTACCTAACTTTGACGGCAGGGACAAGGGCATTTAATGCCCGTCTGTCGCCCCAACAAAGGCAAGGAACGATCGTTAGGGCGCCACCGATTGCCACGATGGCCCTCTTGTCACTTCGTTTGCCACCTCGCACAGATAGCTGCAAATACCGCCACGCGCTCTCGGATGGTCCTGGGTGACACGCCGTTGGATGCGCCGGAGCTTGGGTGCAGAGTGGCAGCCTTGCCGCGGCAAGCGCCTTGCCGCGGCCGTTGTCTTGTCGCACCCGTCAGCTTGCCGCTCGCCGGGTCTTGCCGGGGCGCGTGGTGCGTAGCGGCGGGTCTTCTGAAGTGCTTTGGTTGTTCTTCCAGGCAAGCTCCTCTTGCCGGGGTCTTGTTCATCCCGACAAGCTTCTCTCGCCGGGGCCTTGTTCTTTCTCGGCAAGCTCCTCTTGCCGGGGCCTTGTCAACACAACTAATACTTTGTTCTTGAATGGCAGTAAATAGGGACTTCGGAGGATCTTGGCGGACGTCGAGCAAGCCTTGCCGCGGGGTGTTGCGACTGCTCGTGCACAAGTTCGGGGTACTAAGGTACCCCTACTTTAGTACACCGACAGAGCCCTGCCTGGGCCACACGATGCCGAAGCGCTGTTGGGCCAGCCCAAAATAGTGCACGGCACGCGTGGGTCGGGTCCACATAAAATCGACCAGATCCACCGCGTCCCTCGCAACGGCACGCGTCGATTGCGGCGTCGTGGGAGAGAACGTGGTCAATACTTAATTCCAGGAAATGCGCAACGTTCGCATCCCCTGTTTATAAGCAGAGGAAACGGAACTGTTCCCCCACCTTCGCCACTTGCAATTCCTTCCTCCGAAAGCTCCGCCGCTCCCCTCCGCTTCTCGAGTCAAAAGAGAGCAACGTCCCGCCGCCCATCGCCGCCGTCGCCGCCGTCGCCCTCACTTTCCCCCACCGCTTCCGCCATGGCTCCGAAGACCGGGAAGGCTGCGAAGGCTGCGAAGGCTGCGGTCGGCCGAGGCGCTGAGCTCGAGGCGCCGCGCAAAAGCGAGTGCTTTTCCTCCCGAGCTCACCTTGAGGCGCCGCGGGCGGAGTTCTACCTCTTCGTCGACGGAGACGCGGCGCATCGCGCGACGCCGTGCTTTCGCCGAGGCTTCCAAATCGAAAAGGTGCCCGTGAGGTTACTACTTCTTTCTGTGTTCTTCTATTGCGGGCTCTGCCGCCTTTTCCGATTTCCTCTGCGACATCATGAACACCTACGGGTTTCATCTTCTTGATTTCACCCCAACGCCGCTCGACAATGGCGGTTTTGCCCACTCTGCGAGAACTTTGTTGGCATCCTCCCCAATGTCGCTTTTTTCGCCATTATTTCTCTCCCGGCCGAGAAAGGGGAGCCACCGGGCTGGCGGAATCGCTGGACCTCCCGGATGGGTATGAAGGAGGTGTACTTGACGGCGAGCCCGCAGCAAGTGGGACGAGTGGAGGGCGGAGTGGTGCTGGATCTGCGTGATGCCAACCGCAGCCATTCACCAAACCGCGCTGCACCGGGTGGTGCGTGGCAGCGATCGAGCGCCTGTCACGGACGACGCTAAACCGAGAATCGCCACCACCAAGCCTCCGCTCGTGCACGCCAGCTCACAACAGGGCGGTCGGGCGCGATTTCTCCGCCGCCGCGACGCTCTCCGCAGAGAGAGGGGAGGCCCGCCTGGCTGTTTGGCAGCCCGGCGGATATCATGAGGCTGCATCCAGGCCTCAACTTCAACTTCACCATTCTGGAGCTTGACGGGATGCTGAGGGAGATGTTCAAGCATGACGCCGACCATCCAGAGTGGTTCAGGTTGCCGCAGGGCGTCGTTCCCTTGTGCAACAACTCCCAGCGCGATCGCATCTGCGCAATGATGCCAGAGTGCGATTCGCACGGAGTAGTCCCACTTTGGGTGGAGCCTGCTGATGACGTTGTGCAGCAATTCTTCGACGATTTGACGGAGGTAGCGGTCAATTCCGACGAGCAGAAACTTCTCACCCGCGCCACCACCGACAACGAGGTGGCGTACATCGCCCCAGGTCAAGAGGCGGCAGGCCGCCGCATGGGCGTAGTTTGGCTTCACGTTGGATGAGGCGGATGCAGCTGAAGCGGCAAGCCTTGCCGACAGGGAGGACCTTGCCGGAGAGGTCGCTGGCGAGGGGGAGCCTGAGGCCGGGGCGAGCGAGCCCGCCGAGGGCGCGAGCGGCCAGCCGTCCTCGAGCAGCTTGCCGCAGGCGGAGCCCCCAGCGCAGCCCCAATTCCAACCGAGAAGGCGCCTCCGTCGAGGTGGAGATACGGCTGGAGGGCAAGCAGCCCAGCAGCCGAGGCGCCGTGGGACACGCTCCACCGCGGCAAGTACCGTTGCCGCGGGAGGGTCCCAGGCTGTGCCGTCCGCCGAGGCAGGGTCTTCCCGGGCCGCCACGCCTGATCCTGCCGCAGCCCTCGGCAAACGCCGAAGGGAGCCTACTCCTCCGCCACACCGCGCTGAGAGGGTACCGGAGTTCGACCTCTCCGTGCTGAGCTCCGATGACGATGAAGAGGAGGAGGAGGAGGAGGAGGAGTAAGGCTTTCTTCTTACTGTACTTGTCTTTCTTTGATCCTTGTTGTTGTTTGCCTTGTATCTAATTTGCTTCTCTCTAAATAACTGTTCTGTTTCAGGACTTTGGCGGAGAGGGCGGCGAAGAGGGCCAAGATCCCCGTGGTCGACATCGGGGACGAGCCTGCCGTGATGGCGGAAGATACGTCCGAGACCACCTTGACGGACCCGATCCCTTCTCCTCGCGGCAGCCTCAGACTGCCCCAGCCAGAAGTGCTCGGTTCACTTCTTGTCAGGAGCGCGCATGGGTGCTTTTCTTTTTGCTGACATCTTGATCGTTAATTCATTTGTGTAGGAGCAGAACAGGCCTACCAGGAGCAACCAGAGGCCGCCCCGGAAGTGTCGTCGGCTTCGACTACGCCGCCAAGGGCTGATTCCCCGGCATGGGAGCATTCCCCGGCAAGGGAGGGATCTCCGGCAAGGGGCGGAACCAGTGAGCCCCCAGTGGTGGAGCCCATGATCACAGAGCCCAGCACAGGTAACCCTCCTCGTCGGAAACTTTCCCTTGGGTTCTTCTGATCTTCCCCTTCTTTTTTTGGATATTTGCTTGACTTTTCCTTCCTCTTCCTATCCTCAGATCCCCCTCTCGCAGACCTGATGGAGACCGAGGCCACCGGCGAGGAAGGCGCACACGGCAACACTGAAGACGCCGCCGCTGGTGAGGAAGAGACCGGCGCCGATGAGCCCGCCGACGAGGAGGCCGCCAAGGCCGCCGGCGCAGGAGCGGGCGAGGGGTCCGGCGATCGCACTGACGACCCGGAGGACGCAGGAGCGCAAGGCGCTGCACCATCCGCCGACCCCTCCGCCGCTGATGCAAGTGCGGGCTCGACGAGCCCCAGCCAGCGCAGATTTGAAGGCCGGGCGAGGGCGCAGAGATCGAGGCTTCCTCGGGCGCCGAGCCTGTGGCGCCGGTGGAAGGGGAGGAGTTTGACGGGGAAGTACTCGCTTCTGCTGGGCTGGCGGTGGTCGACAGGCCAAGCAGCAGCAGCAGCGAGTCCGAGGAGGAGCAGCTGCTCCGGAAGCTGGTGTCACTTATCACGCCCGCAAGCTAAGCTTGAGTCCCGGGAAGCGCTTGTCGCGCAGGCCGGAGTTGACATAGAGAAACACGCGGAGGAGCTCAAGAGCCGCAACCAGGAGGCCCTCCGGTCCATTGCTGAGGAGAGGGCACAGCTCGACGAGGAGAAGAAGGCGTTCATCCTGGAGAAGGTCAAGTCAAGAGCAGCAGAGGCTCGCCGAGGAGCTGTCCAAGCGGGATGGTGAGCTGATACAGAAGAAGGTGAACTTGGACAGCCACGAAGAGGAGCTCGACGTCCGGGAGCAATCACTTGGCGGGGCACTCAAGGAGGCAAAGGATGCCGCCGCGGCCGCCGAGACCGCCAAGAAGGAATTAGAGGCGAAGGTGACGCAGCTGGAGGCGGACATGAAAAGGAAGAGCGAAGAGCTTGCCGCACTCCAGCGTGAACGCGAGAAGGATGCACGCGCCCATGGCGAGCTGCAAGTCCAGCTTGCCGAGAAGATCAAGGAGCTGAACACCGCCAAAGACTCAAGTGCTGATCTGGAGCTGAAACTGGCCACCTTGGCGGGGACGCTGGACGCCGCCAAGAAGCGAGAAGATGACTTGAGGGAGGAGCTCAAGGACAACGAGGAGCTGCTGACGAGGGCCGCCGAGACCCAGAACACCTTCAAGACCATGGTGGAGCTCTCGACGGAGGGCCTCGTCAACATCGCCGCGTCCATCAACGAGGAGCTGGCGGAGCTGGACTTGGCGGGCTTCGGGTACTCCACTAAGGAAAATCTCCAGCCCAGCGCCAAGCTCACGCTTTTCTTCAAGGATGTGGTGACGGCTCTCCGGCAGCTCCGGGAAAGAATCCCGAAGAAGCTGGCGACGAGTCGCGCGCGATCTGCGCCAAGGTCTTGGAGAAGGTGTTGGTGAAGATACTCTTCCGCAACCCGAACATCGACCTCACCCGGGTCAACAAGAAGCTGCCGGCGGGCGCTGCTCTTGAAGAACTCAAGGCCATCGTCGCACCTATCGTGGACAAGGTGAACGAGGTCAGGAGGGTCGACGGCGAGCGCGTGGATTAGGCCACCCTTCTTCTCCTTCTTCCTGCCGCTGTCGTTTCAGTTATGAGAACAATCTAGTCAGTGCCACAATAAGTTATTCTTGTAATATAACTTTATTCTGGGCAACACTCGTTATGTTATATCCTTTACTCCGTTACATCCCTTGCATGCTTTTACCCTACGCTTTGAGGGAACTTGCCGGCGCAAGCACACTTGCTCGAAAGCGGAACATCGCAGTCTCATTGGCAGTGCTGCCTCCGGCAAGAAACCTTGTCGGGGCTAGTTGCAGCTCACTTGTATCGTTGAGCGGACTCGAAAACAAATCAAGGGCGCAACTTAGCCGTGAGTCGATTCCTCCGCGCACAGGTTTTCCATACAAGGCACGGACGTTTCAAGGAGTATAACTTTAAAAACTTAAAACTTGACCATGCTCAAACTTTGGCAACTTAGCTTTTCTGTCGCCTGCGTCCCGGCAAGGCTAGATTCCCTTGAACGTCGCTTGGTCCACACCTTTATCTTCTCCTCCCCCCCG
The DNA here is from genome assembly GCA_021437245.1 of Aegilops speltoides. NCBI lineage: Eukaryota > Viridiplantae > Streptophyta > Magnoliopsida > Poales > Poaceae > Aegilops > Aegilops speltoides. The sequence continues at coordinate 420,092,239 of CM038142.1, read as the reverse complement.
GTGAACTTGTGGGTGGAGGTATTTACTTTTTGAGAACAAAGAAGAGAAAATAATGATATGGAACCTCAAGGTTCACTATTGCTTACCGGGGGTTAGTGCTGCACAAAGTGTCAGATATATATGCAAAAAAGAAAAATGCATTAAATTTGACAAGGTGTGCGGGGCACATAAACTTTATTTATGCGCGGGGTCTGTGCCCGGCTTTGTACAAAGGGTTACATGCAACAGCGGCAATGCTTGTACAAAGGTGGTTGCCGGGACGGGGCCCGGCAACCACGCCTTATGGGTAAAACTTGCGAAGATGTTCTATGTTCCAGGAGTTGCTCACCGAAATGCCATCTTCGGTCTCAAGGCGGACAGCGCCAGGCCTAGTGACTCGTTTCACCCGATAAGGGCATTCCCACTTCGGCGTCAACTTGTTGGAATTCTTGGCGGATTGAATACGCCGAAGAACAAGGCCGCCTTCCTCGAAGCTTCTGGCATTAACTTTGCGGCTATGGTAGCGGCGCAAAGCTTGTCAGTAAGCGAGCAGCTCGACAAGAGCTGAAGACGATCCTCCTCGAGGAGCAGCGCGTCATCTTGCCGGAGCTGCTCTTGCTCAAGCTCATCATAAGCGAGCACTCGAGGTGATCCGTGATACGAAGTTCGTGGGGAGAACTGCCCGCTCCGTAAACAAGAGCAAAGGGTGTGCCGCCAGTGGCTCGACGGCATCGCTCGATTGACCAAAGAACCACCGGCAGCCGCCGATCCAATTTCTTCCGCACTTGTGCAGCCCTGTCGAAGTTCTGGTCTTGAGCCCCGCGCAGCACTTCGCTGTTGCCCTCTCCGCTTGACCATTGCTTCTCGGGTGAGCAATGAGATAAGCAGATCTTGGTGCCAAGATCTTGGACATACTGCATGAAGGCGCGGCTCGTGAATTGTGTGCCATTGTCGGTGATGATCCTGTTAGGGATTCCGAAATGACAAACAATTGACCTGAAGAACTTGACGGGTGACTGTGCTGTCACCTTCCTCACTGGTTCCACTTCAGGACACTTTGTGAACTTGTCGATTGCAACGTACAAGTACTCAAAGCCCCGACAGCTGGGGGGAAGGGGCCGAGGATGTCGAGCCCCCAGACCGAAAATGGCCAGGATAAAGGGATTGTTTGGAGAGCTTGAGCTGGTTGATGAATCTGTTTGGAGTGGAACTGGCACGCTTCACACTTGGTTACTTGCGCAGTTGCATCCCGGAGGGCTGTCGGCCAGAAGAAACCTTGCCGGAAAGCTTTGCTGGCAAGTGCTCTTCCGCCAATGTGATGACCGCATATGCCTCCATGTATCTCCGCCAATAGCTCCTGTCCTTCTTCCTGGGAGATGCACTTCAATTTCACTCTGTTGAATCTTCTTCTGTACAGTATGTCATCGACAAACTGGTACATACTAGATTGCCGGGCTACTTTCTCCTCTGTCTCTTGCTCCTCGGGAAGTTCTCCTGTCTGAAGGAATTGGACGATCTGCTGTGCCCATGCCGGAGCCCGAGGCTCGACGACAAGGACTAAAGGCGCAAATGCCGCTGCGGGAACATCCGCTTCTACGGCAAGGATCTGGGATCCTACCGGAGCGTGATGCTCCCCGGCAAGCGTGTCGGGACACAGCTTGTCGGGACACGGCTTGTCGGGAGCGTCTGCTTCAACGAAACAAACCCTTGGGCTTGTCGGAGCAGACTGCTCCTCAGCACTTTCTGTGTTGATCCTGGGACCTTCTTGGTGGCGGCTCCGGGAAGCTCTGCCGGAAAGTAGTCGCCAGTAACTAACTTTTCTTCTTGCTCTGTCCAAGCCGACGGTGCTACAGATGGTTGAGTCACCGAGCAAAAGATCCCCGGTTCCATTGTGTAACTTGAGTGCAGCGATTTTGACAGCCATCCGCAATGTCATTCGAGCTCTTGGAACATGTTCCATCCGCAGCCGTCAAAATGCTCTTCTAGCTTCCTCACTTCATTGATGTAAGCTTCCATCAACGAACTCGATAATCTTTGTTTACTTGGCGGACGACAAGCCGCGAGTCACCCCGACAATAAGCTTCTTGATCCCAAGTTCGTCATGATCTCGAGTCCGCAAGCAAGCCTTCATACTGCAGATTGTTTGTTGCTTGCTCCTTGGGAAAGTGCATCCGATCACGTGCTTGAGGTGCTCTCCGGTGGGTGCGACAAGTAGTACGCCCGCACCGGGCGCTTTGCAGCGAGAAGGCACCGTCAAAGTACATGATCCATTCTTTGCTTGCTTCCTTGTCGGGATGCTCTTCTCCGAATTTCTTCATCGTGTTGGCGCCCATTCGCTATGAATTTCGCCAATGCTCGGCTCTGAATAGTTGAAGTACTTTCAAACTTGAGGCCAAAGCTCGACAGCCCAAAGGCCCACTGACAATTCTCGCTGTTGCTTCGGATTTTGCAATATCCTCTTCAACGGAAAGCGAGTGACGACCGTGATCTCATGTGCTTGAAAATAATGGCGCAGCTTCCTCGAGGCCATGAGAAGGCGAAAAGCAACTTCGACACCGTAGTACCTTGATCTAGCCCCGCAGAAGGGAACCGACGGTAAACGGGCGCTGCACCATCTTCTTCGCTTTCTCCGCAATCTGCATGATCTATCCTTGTCGGAGCTGTAACTTGTCGGGAAGCCTCGCTTGTCGCTGGACTCGCTTGCCGCGTTCTTTGGCTCATCATCTGCCTCCCTTTCCGCTACTAACGCAGCACTAACCACTTGATTAGTTACCGCTAGATATAGCAGCAACTTCTCTTGTGGTTTGGGTGCGACAAGTGTTGGAGTTGAGGATAGGTATCTCTTCAGTCTGCAGCGCAGCCTCCGCTCGAGTCCATTTCATTGACCTGCCTTTTTCAAAATTTTGAAAATGGCGAGGCGCCAGCAGACTTAGAGATGAACCTCATCGAGAGCAGCAACACAGCCGGCAAGTCTTCGCACGTCCTTGACGCGCTTCGGGGCTTCGATCTGCTCGATGGCCTTAATCTTGTCGGGATTGGCTTCGATCCCCCTCTGGGACACAAAGAATCCGAGAAGCTTGCCGGAAGGGACTCCAAACACGCACTTTTTGGGGTTCAACTTGAGATTGACTTTGCGCAGATTTGCAAAAGTTTCGTCCAAATCTTGGATCAGAGTCTCTTTGTCCTTGCTCTTGACCACTATGTCATCCATGTAAGCTTTACATTTAGCAATCATGCGGCTCAAAAGCATGGCTGACTACTCTTGCAAATGTTGAGCCAGCATTCTTTAGTCCGAAGGCATTCAGACAAAGCAAAGACGTGCCACATGGAGTAATGAATGCGGTTTTCTCCTCATCCTCTTCTGCCACGAAGATCTGATGATATCCTGAATATGTATCAAGGAACGAAAGCAGATCACATCCTGCCGTGGAGTCGACAATCTGGTCAATGCGCGGCAAGGGAAATGGATCTTTGGGGTAAGCTTTATTGACATCAGTGAAGTCAATACAAAGCCTCCACTTCCCGTTCGCTTTACGCACGACCACTGGATTGGCTAACCGCGTTGGATGGAGTACTCCTCGGACGAGGCCAGCTGCTTCCAACTTCTTGATCTCTTCTGCAATGAACTCTTGGCGTTCTACTCCTTGCTTCCTGACTCTCTGCTTGACGGGCCGCGCATGAGGCAGACGGCAAGGTGGTGCTCAATTACTTCCCTGGGAACACCGGGGATGTCAGATGGTTGCCATGCAAACACATCGACATTCGCCCGCAGGAAAGCAACGAGCGCGCTTTCCTATTTAGGATCAAGCGTTGCACTGATGGTGAAGGTACCCCCAGTGCCATCCTCCTTGGCGGCCACTTTCTTGGTCTCTGGTGCAGCTGTTTTTGTTTTCTTGCACTTGCCGGTGGAGCTCGTTGGTGCATCCTCGACGGCAGCGCAGCACTCCGAAGAGGTGCGCTTGCTGGAGTGGGCATCAGAGCTATGCTTGCCGGACTTGGTCTTGTTCTTCCCCCGGGGAGCTTCAGCGGCAAGTGGTTTGCGCTCTGCTGCAGCTGCTGCTTCCCGGTAGATCTTGTCGGTACAGATAAGTGCGTCTTTCTTGGCGCCGTGGATAGAAATGACACTTATCGGACCAGGTATGTTGAGCACGTTGTAGGCGTAATGAGAGGCTGCCATGAACTTGGCAAGCGCTGGACGGCCGAGTATCCCATTGTATGGCAATGGGAAATCAGCAACATCAAATGTGACTCTCTCTGTCCTGAAATTCAGCTCGCTGCCAAACGTCACTGGCAGTGTGATCTTCCCCTTGGGCTTGCTCCTTCCCGGATTGATTCCTTGAAAGGTACCAGTCTCTTCGAGCTCGCTGTCGGGGATCTGGAGCTTCTTGAGCACTGCGGAGGAGATGAGATTCAGGCCGGCCCCGCCGTCAACCAACATGTTTGTGACCTTGAGGTTGCGGATGGTTGGCGAAACCAACATCGGCAAGCACCCGACCGCAGTGATGCGATCAGGGTGATCCTCAACGTCAAATACGATGGGCGTGCTGGACCACTTCAGGGGCTTGCGCGATTCAACTGATGGTTCTGCTGCATTCACCTCTCGCACCCACTGTTTGAGTTGACGGTGCAAAGTGTGCAGAGAAGCACCGCCGTCAACGCACAAAACCTCCGTCGCCTTCTGAAACTCTTGATCGTCGGTCTCATCCTCATCCATCTCATCATCCTCATCTTCTTCTTCGTCCTTGTCGCGGCCACGGGGAGGTCTATCTCCTTGCCGCTGCTTGGCCTTGCCGCGGCGCCCTCCCTGGGCGGGAAGCTTCTTGCCGGACCCTCCGCCACCTTTCTGGGCCTTCTCCTTGTCGCGGCACTCGTACTCAGCTTTCTGTAGCTCCGCCATCTGCTCAACTTTCTTGCAGTCTTGGAGGTCATGGCCCTTGGTGCGGTGGATCTTGCAGTACTGCTTGTCAGAGCTAGCCTGCTTGTCGGCGGCTACCACAGCCTCGCCGGAGTCACCAGCTTTGGCTTTGTCGGAGCCGCCTCCGTTGCCGGACTGCTCGACAACTAGCACATCCTTAGCCTTTCTCTGTCTGTCATTCCGCCTCCGGTTCCTCCTTGCCGGAGGGGCATCCTCACCGCCGATCCTTCGCTCCTGCAGCTCTCCGGGGATTTTCCTCCTCCTCAGCCCGTGCACACTTGTCGGCCAGAGCATAGAGCTCGCTGACATCTCTGATCTTGCACATCGCCAACTCCTCCCTCATCCTGCGGTTACGCATGTTCTGATGGAACGCGCTGATAACCACGGCAGGGTGGACGTCAGGGATGTTGCGCTGCACCTGGCTAAATCTCTGTATGTACTTGTGTAGGGATTCTCCTTCCTTCTGGGCAAGCAAATGAAGATCGCTTTCTTGGCCATGGGGCTTGTGGCCACCTGTGAATGCGCCGACAAACTGATGGCACAAGTCCGCCCACGAAGAAATGGAGCTGTCCGGCAAGTGCATGAGCCAAGATCTAACGTTGGGCTTGAGCACCAACGGGAAGTAGTTGGCGAGGATCTTCTCATCACGTCCCCCGGCAGCCTGCACCGCGATGGTGTAGACGCTGAGGAACTCTGACGGATGTATCCTGCCATCATACTTCTCGGGCACGTCTGGCTTGAAGTTCTTGGTGCTGGGCCACTGGACTTGCTGCAGCTCACGAGTGAACGCAGGACAGCCTCATCACAGACGCAAGTCGCTCGTTCTTCGGGCGCATGCATATCGACAGTGGGCCCAGCCAAGGCTGGTCGATTGACGCGCGCTTCTCTCCGCGCCGATGCGAGTACGAGTGTCTTCGTGTCGCCGTTTTGGAGAACATGGCGCTGATCGCGGGCGAAGCTCGCGGTCCGACGACGCTGTGGAGTCGGTGTCGAGGTTGGCCCGGCGAAGTCGGCGATCTTGGCCTTCGGGCGGGAGGCGCGGTGGTGGCACCCCCAGCGGTCTTGTCGATGTCGGCTTGCGCCCGAGCGTCTTGCCGGGGCTTCGATGTGCTTGTTTGCCGGGCTTGTCGGCGCTAAGCGGCCGACGAGGCTCGATGGTCATCCTCCGCCGCCGATCTTGTCGGCGCCGAGGATAGTCCAAAAGCAGGTGAGCTCGGGCGCTGCTTCCTTTGGAGTCTTGGGCGGCGGTGGCGAAGCGATGCGATGTAAAGGGACATGCTCGGACTCCCAATTGGGTTGAAGGAGCAGCACTTCGCCTGGTGACCGCGACTCACTCGTGCCAGCAGGTCGGCGCGCGACGCTGGTCTTGAACGTCTCGCGATCTGCCGGCTTTATTTTGTTCCATCGCGAGCACGGTGCTAGGGGCACCGTGGCGTTGTCGATCTTGCACCTCCCGAGAGGGGCGCGGTGGATATCCAGATCTGAAGCTTATGGGCCTTGTCTTTGACCTGGTGACGACGTGAGTCCCACCGCCGGCGCCTTCCTCCGCCGGCGCCCCGCCTCATCGCCTGCTTGCTCCGGTGGCGATAGGACGACCGCAGACGGAGCGGCTACCTCCAAGCCTTCTTCTTCGGTGGCATGTTGACGAAGATGTTGGTGTAGCGCGCGTAGACGCCGAATCAGATACGCACGACCTCGACGCCCCCCCTACATGGCGCGCCAAAGATGTCGTGGGGTTCTGCGGAGCACGATCACCTATGGGGCAAGGAGCCCTTCCGTCGGCGCAGGAGCGGAGGGGCGACGAAGAGCAGATCGAGGTCGAAAGGGGGAAACGGGCGATTTTTACCCAGCTTCGGAGCTCTCCGGAGAGATAAATCTCCTACTGCTGCTTTGTGTTTGTATTTGTGTTCTTGCTTGGAAGCGTGAATAAGCTATGGCCTCGAATGAGTCGAACTGACCGAAACCAAACGAGCCGAACCCCTTCTACGTGCGCATGGGCCTCCCTTTTATAGTCCAAAGGGGTCACCGATGTGGCAGCGCAGAGAAAGAGGGGTAGAAAGGTAAAACGCAGGTTGGTACAACAAGTGTCCAACAGTGTCCCCTACCTAACTCGACAATAGGGACAAGGGCATTTAATGCCCGTCCGGCCGCCTAACAAAGGCAAGGAAACGATCGTTAGGGCGCCACCGATTGCCACGATGGCCTTCTTGTCAGCTTTCGCTTGCCACCACACCGCGATAGCTGCACAAATACCGCCACGCGCTCCCGGATGGTCCCGGGTGACACGCCGTTGGATGCGCTGGAGCTTGGGTGCAGAGTGGTAGCCTTTGTCGCGCAAGCGCCTTTGCCGCTGCCGTTGTCTTGTCGCACCGTGAGCTTGCCGCCGCCCGGTCTTGCCGGGCACGGTGCGCCGTGTGGTCTTCAAGTGCTTTTGTTGTTCTTCCGCAAGCTCCTCTTGCCGGGTCTTGTTCATCCGGCAAGCTTCTCTCGCCGGGGTTTGTTCTTTCGGCAAACCTCTTGCCGGGCCTTGTCAACACAACTAATACTTTGTTCTTGAATGGCAGTAAATAGGGACTTCGGAGGATCTTGGCGGACTCCCGGCAAGCCTTGCTTGCTGGTGTTATGACTCGCGTGCAGACAAGTTCGGGTACTAAGGTACCCCTACTTTAGTACAATCGACAGAGGTCTTCGCTCAAGTCAAGACATACCAAGTATCCATCACAAACTCATCTCCTCGCATTACATTATTTGCCATTTGCCCTCGCTTTCCTCTCCCCACTTCACCCTTGCCGTTTTATTCGCCTCTCTTTCCCAATCTCCTCTCTTTTGCTTACCTTTTTGTTTGCGTGTGTGTTGGATTGCTTGTCGCGATGGCGCAAGATAATACCAAATTGTGTGACTTTTCCAATACTAATAATAATGATTTCCTTAACACTCCAATTGCTCCTCTTAATGATGTTGAGTCTTGTGAAATCAATGTTGCTTTGGTGAATCTTGTTATGAAAGATCAATTCTCCGGCCTTCCTAATGAAGATGTCGCTAGCCATCTAAACAACTTTGTTGATTTGTGTGAGATGCAAAAGAAGAAAGATACGGATAATGATATTGTTAAATTGAAGCTATTTCCGTTTTCACTTAGAGATCGTGCTAAAGTTTGGTTTTCGTATTTGCCTAAGAATAGTATTGATTCATGGAATAAGTGCAAAGATGCTTTTATCTCTAAGTATTTTCCTCCCACTAAGATCATCTCTCTTAGGAACGATATTATGAATTTTAAACAACTTGATCATGATCATGTTTCCCAATCTTGGGAAATAATGAAATTAATGATTCGCAATTGCCCTACTCATGGTTTGAATTTATGGATGATCATACAAAAAATTTATGCCGGATTGAATTTTGCTTCTAGAAATCTTTTAGATTCGGCCGCGGGAAGCACTTTTATGGAAATCACCTTAGGAGAAGCTACTAAACTCCTTGATAACATTATGGCTAATTATTCTGAATGGCACACTGAAAGCTCTACTAGTAAAAAAGTGCATGTTATACAAGAAATTAATGTTTTGAGTGGAAAGATGGATGAACTTATGAAATTGTTTGCTACTAAGAGTGCTCCTATTGATCCCAATGATATGCCTTTGTCTACTTTGATTGAGAATAATACTGAATCTATGGATGTGAATTTTGTTGGTAGGAATAATTTTGGTAACAATGCTTATAGAGGAAACTTTAATCCTAGACCGTTCCCTAGTAATTCCTATAATAATTATGGAAATTCCTACAACAACTCTTATGGAAATTTTAATAAGATGCCCTCTGATTTTGAGAATAGTGTTAAAGAATTTATGATCTCTCAAAAGAATTTTAATTTTTTCCTTGAAGAAAAATTGCTTAAAGTTGATGATTTGGCTAGGAATGTTGATAGACTATTGCTTGATGTTGATTCTTTGAAACTTAGATCTACTCCTCCTAAGCATGATATCAATAAGTCTCTCAAAGCCATGAGAATTTCCATTGATGAGTGCAAAGAAAGAACCGCTAGATTGCGTGCTAAGAAAGATTGCTTTGTAAAAGCTTGTTCTTCTAGTTTCCATGAAAATAATGATGAAGATCTAAAAGTTATTTATGTGTCCCCTATTAAATCTTTGTTTTGCAATATGAATCTTAATAATGATGCGACTGGAGATGAGTCAACTTTAGTTAAAAGGCGTCCCAATGATTCGGAGTTTTTAAATCTTGATGCTAAATTTGGTAAAAGTGGGATTGGAGAGGTGAAGACTTTAAATAGCATTGAACCCCTTATCTTGGATTTCAAGGACTTTAATTATGATAATTGTTCTTTAATAGATTGTATTTCCTTGTTGCAATCTGTGTTGAATTCTCCTCATGCTTATAGTCAAAATAAAGCTTTTACCAAACATATTGTTGATGCCTTGATGCAATCTTATGATGAAAAACTTAATTTGGAAGTTTCTATACCTAGAAAACTTTATGATGAGTGGGAACCTACTATAAATATTAAAATTAAAGATCATGAGTGCTATGCTTTGTGTGATTTGGGTGCTAGTGTTTTCACGATTCCGAAAACTTTATGTGATATTCTAGGTTTCCATGATTTTGATAATTGCTCTTTAAATTTGCACCTTGCTGATTCCACCATTAAGAAACCCATGGGAAGAATCAATGATGTTCTTATTATTGCAAATAGGAATTATGTGCCCGTAGATTTTATCGTTCTTGAAATAGATTGCAATCTTTCATGTCCTATTATTCTTGGTAGACCTTTCCTTAGAACGATTGGTGCAATTATTGATATGAAGGAAGGGAATATTAGATTCCAATTTCCGTTAAGGAAAGGCATGGAACACTTTCCAAGAAAGAAAGTTAAATTACCTTATGAATCTATCATGCGAGCTACTTATGAATTGAGTGCCAAAGATGGCACTACTTAGATCTATCCTCGCTTTTATGCCTAGCTTGGGGCGTTAAACAATAGCGCTAGTTGGGAGGCAACCCAATTTTATTTTAGTTTTTTGCTTTTTGCTTCTGTTTAGTAATAAATAATTCATATAGCTTCTATTTAGATGCGTTTTCATGTTTTAATTAGTGTTTGTGCCATGTAGAACCTATAGGATAACCTATGGTGATAGTTAATTTGATTCTGCTGAAAAACAGAAACTTTGCACTCACGAATATAATTTTAGTAATTCACAGAAATGGGATTTTGCGTTGATTCTTTTTTATGTAGATCAATAGACAAATTTCCCAGGACTTCCTATTTTTGTAGGATTTTTAGAGTTCCATAAGTATTCAAGAGTTACAGATTACTACAGACTGTTCTGTTTTTGACAGATTCTGTTTTTCGTGTGTTGTTTGCTTATTTTGATGCATCTATGGCTAGTATAGGGGGGGGGGTATGAACCATAGATAAGTTGGAATACAGTAGGTTTAACACCAACATAAATAAATAATGAGTTCATTACAGTACCGTATGTGGTGGTTTTTCTTTTTTGCACTAACGGAGCTTATGAGATTTCCTGTTGAGTTTTCTGTTGTGAAGTTTTCAAGTTTTGGGAAAAGATTTGATGGACTATGGAATAAGGAGTGGCAAGAGCCTAAGCTTGGGATGCCCAGGGCACCCCAATATATTCAAGGATAACCAAAAGCCTAAGCTTGGGGATGCCCCGGAAGGCATCCCGTCTTTCGTCTTCGTCTATCGGTAAGTTTACTTGGAGCTATATTTTTATTCGCCACATGATATGTGTTTTGCTTGGAGCGTCTTGTATGATATTAGTCTTTGCTTTTTAGATTAACACAATCATCCTTCCTGTACACACCTTTTGGGAGAATCCCACTTGATTAGAATTTATTGGAATACTCTATGTGCTTCACTTATATCTTTTGAGCTAGATAAGTTTTGCTCTAGTGCTTCACTTATATCTTTTAGAGCACGGTGAAAGTGCAACTAATCCCCGGGTGGTTTTGGTAATTAATAACAACATATATATCATTGAACTAATAAGTTACTTGAGAATCATTTCAGAGAGTTCAGTGATATGGGTATGGCAAGGACTGAAGAAGTGGACCCCTCAAAATGCTAAGGCAAGCATTGGCAAAAGCTCAAGACTCCATTTTTGGTTTAGTGATCCAAGATCACATTGAGTCCATAGGAAAAGCCAATACTATTAAAAGGGATGAGGTTATGATGATGATCCGTTGCTCAAGTGCTTAGTGATACATCTCCTAAACTATCAAGAACTTTCACCGCCATATACACTCATAAGTAGTCTCGGTCCCACCGATATTCCAAACTCACCACACCGAGATGAACCACCTCAGCCATAAGCCAAACCCTAGCAAACTCGGATTTTCCGATTTCAACTCGGTCTCACCGAAAAATGAGTTGCCAAGCTTCTGTAACCTTCTGTCATCAAATCAGTGTCACCGAGATGATGAAGTCGGTCCCATCGAAATTGGCATGCTCTTGTCATTGCACAAATCGGACTAACCGAGATTGCATTTTCGGTCCCACCGAAAATCCCAACGTTCACATTATTTGAACTTTCGGTCTCACCGAGTTGTCAACTTCGGTCCCACCGAGATTGCTCAAATGTGTGTAACGGTTGGATTTTGTGTGGAGGCTATTTATACCCTCCACCCCTCTTCATTCGTGGAGAGAGCCATCGAAAGAACTACCACTCCTACCTTACATTTTCGAGAAGAGAACTACCTACCCTTGTGTTGAGATCAAGTTGCTCCACTCCCACCATATGAAGCTTGATCTCTAGCCTTCCCAAGTTGCTTTCAACTCAATCCTTTCTTCCACCACAGCCAAATCAGTGAGGAGAGTTGAGTGTTGGGGAGATTATCATTTGAAGCACAAGAGCAAGGAGTTCATCATCATCTACAACATCTATTACCTTTTGGAGGGTGGTGCCTCCTAGATTGGTTAGGTGTCGCTTGGGAGCCTCCCACGAGATGTGGAGTTGAACCAAGAAGTTTGTAAGGGCAAGGAGATCGCCTACTGTGAAGATCTACCCCGAGTAAGGCTAGTCCTCCGTGGGCGAGGCCATGATGGAATAGACAAGGTTGCTTCTTCGTGGACCCTTCGTGGGTGGAGCCTCCGTGGACTCTCGCAGCCGCTACCCTCCGTGGGTTGAAGTCTCCATCAACGTGGAAGTACGATAGCACCACCTATCGGAACCACGAGAAAAATCACCGCCTCCAAAATTGCGCTTGCTCTTCTCCACCTCTCTTTACTACATGTGCAATTTACTTTCCGCTGCCTATACTCTAGAATTGCATGTGTAGGGTGATGCTTGACTTGATCATAATTGTGAATCTGCCAAAACTGTTCTTTGTCAAAAGGCAGAATTTTTATATTGTCAAGTAGTCTAATCACCCCCTCTAGACATACTTTCGATCCTACAAGTGGTATCGAGCTTTGGTCTCCATTGTATTGGTTTCATTGCATTGACTCCATAAGCTTGGTTTCACAACCTAGGAGAGTATGGCGCCTAGTGAGGGTAATTTTCAGAGAGGTCCTTACTTTGATGGTACAAATTTTGCTAGTTGGAAGCACAAAATGAAAATGCATATTCTTGGTCATAACCCAGCCGCATGGGGCATTATTTGTGTTGGTATGCAAGGTGAATTCTTCGAGGAAGGAAAAGTTCGGATCGCGGCTACACCGAAGAATTATGGATGTTGCAAAACAATGCTCAAGCTTGTGACATTCTCTTCAATGCCTTGTGTCCCGAGGAGTTCAACAAAATCAGCCGCCTTGAGAATGCAAAAGAGATTTGGGATACTTTGGTTGAAATGCACGAAGGTACCGAGTCCGTGAAGGAATCAAAGCTAGATGTTCTTCAAGGTCAACTTGACAAGTTCAAGATGAAGGATGGTGAAGGAGTCGCTAAATGTACTCTAGGCTTGCTCTCATCACAAATGAGATTGCCGGCTTAGGAAGCGAAGAAATGACCGACCGATTCATCATCAAGAAGATTCTCGAGCTTTGATGGAAAGTATGACACCGTGCACTTTGATCCAAATGATGCCAAATACAAGAATCTCAAGCCAACCAAGTCATTGGAAGAATTGTTGCTCATGAGATGACACTTAAGGATAAGGAAGAGCTTCACAACAAGTCAAGTGGTGCTTACAAAGCTACAAGTGATGCTCCCACAACCTCAAGTGACAAGTTGGTTTCCAATGAAGAGATAAGCCTAATGGTCAAGAACTTCAACAAATTCTACAAGAATAGAGGCAAAGAGAGAAGCTCAAAGTCTAGATCATATGATGAAAAGGATCTTCTAGTCGTGATCGAACTGCTATAATTGTGGAAGACCCGACACTATTCAAATGAGTGTACGGCTTCCCACAAGAGAAGAGAAGAATTCCAAGAAGAAGAAGCTCAAGAGATGAGTCACCTCGAAAGAGAGAAGGAGCAGAGATGATCGTTATGAACGAAGACCCTCTCGAGAAGCAAGGATTCGGAGAGGAAAGACAAGTCATCAAGGAGCTACACAAGAAGAAAACATCAAGCTCATGTAGGTGAATGGGTCTCCGGCCCGACTCGACAATCAATCCAAGGAAGCTATCACTCCAACTCCGACTACAGCCAAGATGAAGGTGTTGCGGTCTTGCTCTCAGATCCTCCAACTCCAACTCCTACGACTTATTTGATTCACCAAATGAGGGAATTGGAAGATGCTTCATGGCTAAAGGCCCCAAGGTATCACACCTGAATTCATTGACTTGATAGTGATGAGGATGACTTGCTTGGTGAAGATGAGCTCTTACATGATAAATCCAAGGAGCCTAGTAACGATGAACATGCTAGTAGTCTTTATAGTCAAGAAGAGTCGAATGACAATGCTATGATGGAGATTGAGCGTCTAACTAAAGAACTAAACACTCTTAAGTTAGCTCATGAAACAACTCAAGAAGATCATAGAGAGCTCCTAAGATCTCATGAGAAGCTACGCTTCGAGAAGCTCACTCTAGAGCAAGAACATGAGTTTCTAAAAGCAATCAATGACGATCTTCGAAAGAAGAGTTCGTCATATCTCGCCAAACGACTTCTCTTGTCTAATTTCTTGCCACCCATTAAGACTAAGCATGACAAGCATAAGAAAAATTCTTTCTCTAGTAGTAACAATAACCATGCTAAATCCAATGTTGTTACTTCTAGTAGTTCTCTTGATTCCACTAACAATGTTTCAAGCCAAGTTACACTTGAGCAAGAAAATAGTTTATTGAAAGGGATCATAGAGAAAGGTGTCTACAAGAGCCTTGCCGGAAGCAAGAACTTTGAGGAAATTGTTCGCAAGCAAGGAAGGCACCGGAAGAATCAAGGAATTGGTTTTGAGCGAAAGTTCAACGCCGAAGGTGTTGAGTGGGAAGAAGGTCAATATCCTACTCCACAGTTTGTTCTTCAAAAGGAGAAGTATGATCCTACTTCTTCAAATGTGGAACAAGCACAAGATGACCTTCCACCACAAGACCACAAGCTAAAAGGCAAGGACAAGCTTCAAGAGGAGATTGATGCATTTGTTGAAGCACCTCAAGCCATGGTCAAGTGGGTTCCCAAGGAAACGTCAAGTTCTACTTCGTCAAGCTCAACTACAACCCCAAGGATTCCCATCAAGATGATGTGGATCCCGAGGAAGAAGAACTAGAAAGTTCTTGAGGGTGACTCCGCCAACGTACTTCACTCACATTCATTTTGGCAAAAACTTGTGCAATCAACTTCCACATCGTGCACTAGTTCATGGAGTCACAAACCCTCTTGTTGGTAAGTCAAGGGACAAGGTAATCATTGCTTTCATGGACATCATCTATTGTGAACTTCAATCTATGTCCATGGATATCCTTGTTTGTTCCTTGTGGGACTAACCCATGTAGGTATTGAAAGTGCCCGAATCCAAAGGATAGCTCCCAACTCTTGATGATCTCCATCAACATTGAGCATCCACATCTTCAACATCTACATGAAGTCTTCTACGACAACCCAAGGTTAGTTTGACCCTTTAAAAGGGGTTCTCACATCTAGGGGGAGCTTTGCTCTAAAAATTGAGCTAAAGCATCTTCAAATGATGTGAACACATCAATGCTTTTTGTAAAAGTGGTAACCCCACTTGTGCTTAAACGATGAGTATGACCTATGATCAAATGTTCTCATTTGGCTCCTAAGTCAATATACTCATATAAAGATGACCTAGTCATCGACAAATTGTGTGTTAGTTGCTAGAGTTTTGGTTGTGCATGTTTGACACATATTTCATTTGCTATCTTATTGTGTGAGCATGTTGGATGCATGATTTTATCCATTCGAGGACATCCATTTGTTGTTTTGGTCGCTTTTGATTTTTTCGACCAAATGGATGGACAAGAATGCCTAAGTACCTCCCCTAGCTATCTATGCTTTCTTGTCTCAAATTCTATTCATGCTTACATCACAAATTTTGAACAAGTCATTTTCGACCCTCCGGTGAGGAGCACTGAGCCACCGATCCGTCAAGGGCTAACTTCCAAAACCTTCTAATTGATTTCGGTCGACTAACACACTCAAACTCGGTCGAACCGAAAGCATTTAGATCGATCTAGGTTTTCACCTCGGTGAAACCGAAGTTGTGATTTTCGGCGTGATCAAGTGCATAATCGCTTAGCAGTTATCCATCTCGGTGCCACCGAAGTTTTACAACTCGTCCCACCGACAACAAAGGGGTATATATACTCCGAGGGCGCGCTGATTCCTCCTTCAAACGTTTCGCCCCCACACCCTTTGCCGCCGCCGCCTTGGTCTCCGGATCGCCGCCGTTGCCGTCAGGCGCCGCAGTCTCCGTCGCCGTCAACGGACATCTCCTCCGCACCGCTGCGCCAGAGAAAAACTCCACCAAGTTAGGGTGAGTTTTGATCCCACTCATGCTCCCATCTCCGATTCAATGCACGCTTGGATTGCCTAGAATCTTGCCACGATTGAAATCCTCCTGTACACCTGATTAGTTCGTTTGAACTAGATTCGAGTAAAAGTTTTAGGGTTAGGTTTCCGCCGAACACATCTCAGTGAGACCGACTTTATAGTTTCGGTATGACCGATTTGGCCTATGGCCATTGCACTGCACCTTCGGTCCAACCGAGTTGTGCAAATCGGTGTGACCGAAATGAAAATTCTATGAAACCCTAGTGTTTTCGGCAGGACCGAAACTCACTTCGGTCAAACCGAAAGTGGTGTGAAAGCTCATGTTTAACACTTCGGATTCACCGAATCTTAAACTCGGTCTAACCGAAATGTCTTCTGTGAAAACCTAATACTAGAATTTGAACTCATTTGTTTGCAAAAACTTCTGCATTTTGTGATGACTCTTCTTCTCTGCCTACACCTTATCTATTCACAAAGTTGTCACCATGTCGATGCCAGTGATAAATGTAACAGGTCAGAGACACCCATTGCAGATATTCCAGAGGCAGGCACTAGTCCTGATCCTAGCAGCTCATCTGATGATGGTGAGAGGAGTACACCAAGTGGCTTGCCTCCTGCAGCCACCAGAGCTAGAAAGAAGAGGAATTCAGATGATGAAGATTCAGATTTTGTTGTTGAGGAAGAGGTAACCTCAAAGCCTAAGAGGAAGGTTGTTGCCAAAGAGCAACAAGGTCAACAAACTAAGAAGGGCACCAAGAAAGTCAAGCAATCAACTGCTGCCAAGAAGCTGAATTTGGGAGAGGCAACTGCAAGCAAAGTGAAGAAAACCTCCAAGAGAAAGAGGATAGTGCATGATGCAGCAGAGGAAGATGAGGATGAGGAAGCACCCCAGCCTCCTCCTCAGAAGCCTAAGTTCATGGGTGATGCCATTAAGGCCGGAGCCACATCAAAGCCCAAGCAATCTGCTCCAGCTAAGGCAGCTCCAAAGAAAGCCTGCCGCCAAGCCCAAGAAGACTGTCAGAACATTCCAAGATCTCGAAAAGAACAAGGATGATGTGCCACCACTGAGTCGACGATGAAGGACCATTTTTGCTGAAACTTCGTCCAAAACTGCCAGTCCATAATGATGCTCATCCTCAAGCTGAGAATATGAAGGCAAGGAAAGATAGAGGTCTCCGGCTATGGAGACAAACTGACCCATATGCCGTGAGGAGAAGAACTGCTCTAGATCCCAGATTTCACACCAGAGAGCAGCAGGACTTCTATGAGACCGTTGATGGACAAGAAGCTCATAGTCGCAGACACCCGATATGTTGATTGGAAGTACATTGACAAATAAGAGCACAGAGATTTCTTTCCACATGTGCATGAAAGTTTCACCGCATGTGGTGTTGCAGATTTTGTAGGTCGAAATTGACCAGTTGGAATGATGAGATGATAATGCAATTTTATGCCACACTCACTTCTACCCCGATGGAAAGATTATATGGATGATGAAGGTCAAAGATTTTCTTCTTCCGTTGAAGAATGGGCAGAAATTTCAATGCTCCAAAGGCAACGAGAAGATGATATTGATGTATATGGGATTCCAAAGAAGAATCATGAATCCATGAAGAACATGTACAAAGAGATTCCAGCAGAGGATTTGGGAACTGGAAGCTCGGCTCGATCTACTATCTCCGTGCAGGCTTACCTACCACTAATACTATCTTGAGGCATACCTTGATGCCCAAATCTGAGATGATCGCATGATCGAGGATACTCTATCAACATGCTGCACATACTTGATGAGAAAGCACCTTTCAAGGTGATGGACTTGATGGTAGAGACCATTAAGAGGACCTGCAATGACTGTAAAAGGTCATGTGGATTTGCCCGCAGATTCAGATGCTTATCAATGCCAAGTTTGGCACGGCACATTCTTGTTGGATAGAGAACATTTACCGCTGCAGCCAGAGCATGAAGACAATGTTGTTGTGATGAATGAGGAGGATCCGACATCCGTTGAAGGTCAAGCCAAGATCGAAGCTGCTAAGAAAGCCAAAGTCGACAAGGAAGCAAAGAAGCAGCAGCCTAAACCAAAGAGTTTCGGAGAGCAGATTCTTGAAGCTACTCAAAGGATTGAACAATGCCCGCCAGCATTATGCAGTCTCAGAGAGCTTAGAGAGGATTGTTGAGGACAAAATCCACGCCCTGGATGTGAAGTCGATCAAGTGCAAGTGATCACAACAAGCTCGAGGCGATATTGAGGAAGCAAAGCGGAGAAGGAAGAGCTTATGCGTGAGATGCAGGATGACTTAGTCCAGATTCTCATCAACAGATCGCTTTGGTTCCCAAAGGACCCGATCACTGCCATTCCAAAGGATCGACACCAGACTACAGCTTCAAGACTCTCCCACAGCCCAAAGTAGCTTGTTCCTACTACAGCTCCATCTCCAAAGGTCCACTCCTCCAAAGACAGATATCACTGAAGTCTTCGCCGATGTTGTCATATCCACTCCGACATCAACCCAGACGGGAGCCGCCAGCAGAGTCCCCAGTGACGCTTAGCTCTATGCCTTTTCGAACTTTTTGGTAACTTGTTGCCAAAGGGGGAGAAATTGTATAGATCATAGGACTTCGAGAGAGAGAGTGCTATTGTCGCTTTTGCTCCTTTCGTTCTTTTGCGGTTTCTTTGAGATACTTTTGGTTTTCGAGACATTCAGTGTGTTTGATAATTCGCTTGATTCTACCTTAATGAGTGCTTGGTCGCATTTATGCTTTAATGTGTGCTTAATGCTTATCATATGCCATTCCTATCTCGTATGACCATTTACTCATGTCTTGGTGATTGGGTGCATGCTGTTCATTCTTATCATTTTGTGCGCCCACCAAGATGTATGTGACATGGAAGAGTGACCCATGATCCTAATCGATTGTGCATTTGCATTCAAACGCAAATCTTAAATAATGCACAAATTTAGGGGAGCTCTTGCTTATCACATACTTCTCAAAGCGATTTATATTATTCATTGATTATATCCTTTGTCGAAGCTTTGATCTATATGTTGTCATCAATTACCAAAAGGGGAGATTGAAAGTGCAACTAATCCCGGGTGGTTTTGGTAATTAATAACAACATATATATCATTGAACTAATAGTTACTTGAGAATCATTTCAGAGAGTTCATGATATGGGTATGGCAAGGATCAAGAAGTGGACCCTCAAAATGCTAAGGCAAGCATTGGCAAAAGCTCAAGACTCCATTTTTGGTTTAGTGATCCAAGATCACATTGAGTCCATAGGAAAAGCCAATACTATTAAAAGGGATGAGGTTATGATGATGATCCGTTGCTCAAGTGCTTAGTGATACATCTCCTAAACTATCAAGAACTTTCACCGCCATATACACTCATAAGTAGTCTCGGTCCCACCGATATTCCAAACTCACCACACCGAGATGAACCACCTCAGCCATAAGCCAAACCCTAGCAAACTCGGATTTTCCGATTCTGAACTCGGTCTCACCGAAAAATGAGTTGCCAAGCTTCTGTAACCTTCTGTCATCAAATCGGTGTCACCGAGATGATGAAGTCGGTCCCACCGAAATTGGCATGCTCTTGTCATTGCACAAATCGGACTAACCGAGATTGCATTTTCGGTCCCACCGAAAATCCCAATGTTCACATTATTTGAACTTTCGGTCTCACCGAGTTGTCAACTTCGGTCCCACCGAGATTGCTCAAATGTGTGTAACGGTTGGATTTTGTGTGGAGGCTATTTATACCCCTCCACCCCCTCTTCATTCGTGGAGAGAGCCATCAGAAAGAACTACCACTCCTACCTTACATTTCTGAGAAGAGAACTACCTACCCTTGTGTTGAGATCAAGTTGCTCCACTCCCACCATATGAAGCTTGATCTCTAGCCTTCCCAAGTTGCTTTCCACTCAATCCTTTCTTCCACCACAGCCAAATCAGTGAGGAGAGTTGAGTGTTGGGGAGATTATCATTTGAAGCACAAGAGCAAGGAGTTCATCATCATCTACAACATCTATTACCTTTTGGAGGGTGGTGCCTGCTAGATTGGTTAGGTGTCGCTTGGGAGCCTCCCTCGAGATGTGGAGTTGAACCAAGAAGTTTGTAAGGGCAAGGAGATCGCTTACTGTGAAGATCTACCCCGAGTAAGGCTAGTCTTCCGTGGGCGAGGCCATGATGGAATAGACAAGGTTGCTTCTTCGTGGACCCTTCGTGGGTGGAGCCTCCGTGGACTCTCGCAGCCGCTACCCTCCGTGGGTTGAAGTCTCCATCAACGTGGAAGTACGATAGCACCACCTATCGGAACCACGAGAAAAATCACCGTCTCCAAAATTGCGCTTGCTCTTCTCCACCTCTCTTTACTACATGTGCAATTTACTTTCCGCTGCCTATACTCTAGAATTGCATGTGTAGGGTGATGCTTGACTTGATCATAATTGTGAATCTGCCAAAAACTGTTCTTTGTCAAAAGGCAGAATTTTTATATTGTCAAGTAGTCTAATCACCCCCCCTCTAGACATACTTTCGATCCTACACACGGCGGTGGTTTAATTTTGTAGAAATTGTTGATCTCTCATGCATCACTTATATTATTTTGAGAGTCTCTTAGAACAGCATGGTATTTGCTATGGTTATAAAATTGGTCCTAGAATGATGGGCATCCAAGTTGGGTATAATAAAAACTATCATAGAAAGTGAATTGGATGCTATGATGAATTTGATACTTGATAATTGTTTTGAGATATGATGGTGATATAAAGTCATGCTAGTTGGGTGATTATGAGTTTAAATAATACTTGTGTTGAAGTTTGTGAGCATGCACGTATGGTGAACCGCTTTGTAATGAAGTTGGAGCACAATTTTATTTATTGATTGTCTTCGTTATGATTGGCGGTCGGGGACGAGCGATGGTCTTTTCCTACCAATCTATCCCCCTAGGAGCATGCGTGTAGTACTTTGTTTTCAATGGCTTGTAGATTTTTGCAATAAGTATATGAGTTCTTTATGACTAATGTTGAGTCCATGGATTATACGCACTCTCACCTTCCACCATTGCTAGCCTCTCTTGTGCCGCGCAACTTTCGCCGGTACCTTACACCTACCATATACCTTCCTCAAAACAGCCACCATACCTACCTATTATGGCATTTCCTTAGCCATTCTGAGATATATTGCCATGCAACTTTCCACCGTTCCGTTCATATGACACACATCATCATTGTCATATTGCTCTTTGCATGATCATGTAGTAGACATCGTATTTGTGGTAAGGCCACCTTCATAATTTTCATACATGTCACTCTTGATTCATTGCATATCCCGCTACACCGCTGGAGGCATCCATATAGAGTCATATCTTGTTCTAAGTATTGAGTTGTAATCTTGAGTTGTAAGTAAATAAAAGTCTGATGATCTTCATTATTAGAGCATTGTCCCAGTGAGGAAAGGATGATGGAGACTATGATTCCCCCACAAGTTGGGATAAGACTTCGGACTTTAAAAAAAGAAGCCAAAGAGCCCACAAATAAAAAAAGAGAGAAAAAGAGAGAAGGGACAATGCTGCTATCCTTTTTACCACACTTGTGCTTCAAAGTAGCCCCATGATCTTCATGATCGAGAGTCTCCTATGTTGTCACTTTCATATACTAGTGGGAATTTTTCATTATAAGAACTTGCCTTGTATATTCCAATGATGGACCTCCTCAAAATGCCCTAGGTCTTCGTGAGCAAGCGAGTTGGATGCACACCCACTTAGTTTCTTTTCTTGAGCTTTCAAACACTTATAGCTCTAGTGCATCTGTTGCATGGCAATCCCTACTCACTCACATTGATATCTATTAATGGGCATCTCCATAGCCCGTTGATAGGCCTAGTTGATGTGAGACTATCTTCTTCTTTTCTGTCTTCTCCACAACCACCATTGTATTCCACATATAGTGCTATGTCCATGGCTCACGCTCATGTATTGCGTGAAAGTTGAAAAAGTTTGAGATTACTAAAGTATGAAACAATTGCTTGGCTTGTCATCGGGGTTGTGCATGATTAAATACTTTGTGTGATGAAGAATGAGCAACAGCCAGACTATATGATTTTGTAGGGATAAATTTCTTTAGCCATGTTATTTTGAGAAGACATGATTGCTTTGATTAGTATGCTTGAAGTATTACTATTTCTTATGTCAATACGAAATTTTATTTTGAATCATTTGGATCTGAACATTCATGCCACAATAAAGAAAATTACATTGAGAATTATGCTGGGTAGCATTCCACATCAAAAATTCTGTTTTTATCATTTACCTACTCGAGGACTAGCAAGAATTAAGCTTGGGGATACTTGATAAGTCTCCAACGTATCTATAATTTTCGATTGTTGCATGCTATTATATTACCTGTTTTGGATGTTTATGGGCTTTACTTTACACTTTTATATCATTTTTGGGACTAACCTACTAACCGGAGGCCTAGCCCGAATTGCTATTTTTTTTGCCTATTTTAGTGTTTCGAAGGAAAGGAATATCAAACGGAGTCCAAACGGAATGAAACCTTCGGGAACGATCTTTTTGGAACAAACGTGATCCAGGGAACTTGGAGTTGATGATCGATTCAACCTCTGATCAAAAAGATAGACCTTGGTTCTATTTCATGGACGTCAAGCAACAGAGGAGGCGGCCAGGAGGGTGCCCGGCGCGCCTCCTTGGGGTGGGCGCGCGCCCACCCTGTGGGCCCCTCGAGCGTCCTCCGACCTACTTCTTCCACCTATATACACCAACGTACCCTGAAACCATCAGAACAGACCACGAAAACCTATTTCCACCGCCGCCACCTTCTGTATCCGCGAGATCCCATCTTGGAGCCTTCGTCGGCGCTCCACCGGAGGGGGAATCGACCATGGAGGGCCTCTACATAATCTCTAAGGCCTCTCCGATGAGTTGTGAGTAGTTTACCACAGACCTTTGAATCCATAGTTATTAGCTAGATGGCTTCTTCTCTCTTTGAATCTCAATACAAAGTTCTCCTCGATCTTCTTGGAGATCTATTCGATGTAACTCTTTTTATGTGTGTTTGTCGAGATCCGATGTATTGTGGGTTTACGATCAAGTTTATCTATGAGAAATATTTGAATCTCCTCTAAATTCTTTTATGTGTGATTAAGTTATCTTTGCAGGTATCTTCGAATTATCAGTTTGGTTTGGCCTACTAGATTGATCTTTCTTGCAATGGGAGAAGTGCTTAGCTTTGTGTTCAATCTTGCGTTGCCTTTCCCAAAGGATGTTAGGGCGGCAAGGCACGATTGTATTGTTGCCATCGAGGATAAAAAGATGGGGTTTATATCATATTGCATGAGTTTATCCTCTACATCATGTCATCTTTCTTAATGCTACTCTCTGCTTTTATGAACTTAATACTCTTGATGTAGGCGTGAGTCGGCCGATGTGTGGAGTAATAGTAGTAGATGCGTGGCAGAGTCGATCTACTTGTCACGGACGTGATGCCTATATACATGATCATGCCTAGATAATCTCATAATTATTTGCTTTTCTATCAATTGCTCGACAGTAATTTGTTCACCCACCGTAATACTTATGCTATCTTGAGAGAAGCCACTAGTGAAACCTATGGCCCCCGGGTCTATCTTTTATCATATAAGTTTTCCATCTACTTTTATTTGCATCTTTACTTTTCCAATCTATATCATAAAAATACCAAAAATATTTATCTTATCATATTATATCTATCAGATCTCACTTCCGCAAGTGGCCATGAAGGGATTGACAACCCCTTTATTGCGTTGGTTGTGAGGCTCTTGTTTGTTTTTGTAGGTGCATGGGACTTTTGAGGAGCCTCCTACTGGATTGATACCTTGGTTCTCAAAAGCTAAGGGAAATGATTATGCTACTTTGCTGCATCACCCTTTCCTCTTCAAGGAAAACCAACGCAAGCTCAAGACGTAGCAGCCCCTTGGGGGATAGATTGGTAGGAAAAGACCATCGCTCGTCCCCGACTGCCACTCATAAGGAAGACAATCAGTAAATAAATTATGCTCCAACTTCATCACAAAGCGGTTCACCATACGTGCATGCTACGGGAATGACAAACTTCAACACAAGTATTCCTCAAATTTATAATTACTCCACTAGCATGACTCTAATATCGCCATCCTCATATCTCAAAACAATTATCAAGCATCAAATTGATCATAGCATCCAATTCACTTTCTATGATAGTTTTATTATACCCAAGTTGGATGCTCATCATTCTAGGACCAATTTTATAACCATAGCAAATACCATGCTGTTCTATAAGACTCTCAAAAAAATATAAGTGAAGCATGAGATTTTCTACAAAATAAAGGCACCGCCGTGCTCTAAAAGATATAAGTGAAGCACTAGAGCAAAAATTATCTAGCTCAAAAAGATATAAGTGAAGCACAGAGTATTCTAATAAATTCCAAATCAAGTGTGTCTCTCCCAAAAGGTGTGTACAGCAAGGATGATTATGGTAATCTAAAAAGCAAAGACTCATATCATACAATATGCTCCAAGCAAAAAACATATCATGTGGCGAATAAAAATATAGCTCCAAGTAAAGTTACCGATAGACGAAGACGAAAGAGGGGATGTGTTGGGGATATAGCTATTGGTATGACCCGCCCAGGAGGGGCCGGGTTATACTTACAAATACTCTTGAAGCCCAAGTCCCAGGATAGAGATGGCGGTTCAGTTAAGGGCCCAAATCCCAGAGGCGACTTAAGGCCCGTAGTGATAAACCGCCATGTATGCGTGACTTGTATTATAAGGCAAGAATAGTTAAGAGACCGAGCCGGACATTGTTTATGAGCCGGCCGGGACTCTGTAGGCCGCAAGGCGTCGATCTCTGTATATAAAGGGACGACCCGGCGGCGGATCAGGATAGGTAACATCAACTCGAGAGCTAGGACAAGCAATTCACTCCCTGGTAATCGAGACATAAGCAATCCCACTCAGAACTGGATCGTAGGCCTTTACCTTCACCGTAAGGGGCCGAACCAGTATAAACCTCATGTCCTTTGTCCCGATTAAACCCTTTAAATTTCCTAGTTGTGATGGGTCCACGATTAAGTCCTTTCACTAGGACATCCGCCGTGACAATTCCACTTACGTAAAAGTTCTCGGAATGTCCTGAAAATCCACGGAGGCACTTTTTGGAATTAATAAGAATTTTTGGGTGAAAGAAATACACCAGGGGGCTAGGGCCTGTCCACGAGACAGGGGGCGCGCCCCCCTATCTCGTGGGCCCCCTGGACCTCCACCGACCTCAACTCCAACTCCATATATTCACGTTCGGGGAGAAAAAAATTAGAGAGAAAGTTTCATCGCGTTTTACGACATGGAACCGCCGCCAAGCCATAATCTCTCTCGGGAGGGCTGATCCGAGTCCGCTCGGGCCCGGAGAGGGGATTCGTCGCCGTCGTCATCATCAACCATCCTCCATCACCAATTTCATGATGCTCACCGCCGTGTGTGAGTAATTCCATCGTAGGCTTGCTGGACGGTGATGGGTTGGATGAGATTTACGATGTAATCAAGTTAGTTTTGTTAGGGTTTGATCCCTAGTATCCACTATGTTCTGAGATTGATGTTGCTATGACTTTGCTATGCTTAATGCTTGTCACTAGGGCCCGAGTGCCATGATTTCAGATCTGAACCTATTATGTTTTCATGAATATATGTGTGTGTTGATCCTATCTTGCAATTCTATAGTCACCTATTATGTGTTATGATCCGACAACCCCGAAGTGACAATAATCGGGATACTTCTCGGTGATGACCGTAGTTTGAGGAGTTCATGTATTCACTATGTGCTAATGCTTTGTTCCAGTTCTCTATTAAAAGAGGCCTTAATATCCCTTAGTTTCGCTAAGACCCGCTGCCACGGAGGGTAGGACAAAAGATGTCATGCAAGTTCTTTTCCATAAGCACGTATGACTATTTATGGAATACATGCCTACATTACATTGATGCATCGAGCTAGTTCTCGTGTCACCCTATGTTATAGTCTGTTACATGAGGAATCGATCCGCATAATTATCCATCAACGATCCATTGCCTACGAGCTTTTCATATATTGTTCTCCGCTTATTTACTTTTCCGCTGCTACTATCACAACTACTACAAAACCCAAAACAATTATCTTTACTTTTGCTACTGCTACTTTTATTATCATACCACTTTTGCTACTAAATACTTTGCTGCAGATACTAAGTTATCCGGTGTGATTGAATTAACAACTCAACTGCTAATACTCAAGAATATTCTTTGGCTCCCCTTGTGTCGAATCAATAAATTTGGGTTGAATACTTTACCCTCGAAAGCTGTTATGATCCCCTACACTTGTGGGTTATCACCGAGCAGGGTCGGAATCTTCATGGCTGGCACACAACCTATCCAAGACTCCACAACTATGGCGGCCATGACCTATGGGTCAGCAGCAGCCGGGGCAGGAGGCCCTGTGCGCTCGCCGGCTCAGGTGTTGATGGATTTCACAGATAAGCTGACCGCTCTGTTAACCGCCGTGGTCAACCCGGCGGATCAAGCTTGACATGATGCAAAAGTGGCACTGTTAAATTTTGATATGGTGCAGGCTAAAGAAGACCTAGCAGCGGAAGATGTCATGATAACCGCAGAGTGGGCGGCTCTGGATGCTCGGGCTTAGCGGATTCAGGTGCAGACTTTCCGGCTCACGCAAGATCAGAACGCATATAATGAGGTCATGAGGAGAAGACATCAGAAGACTCATCCTCGACTCCCTTAGGTTTATGATCCTGAAAACCTCTTTCACACACCGTGCGGGCCCAAGAACCCGCCGTGGCTCTCCTCACAGACGAGGAAGACCGGATGCAACACCCGGGTCAGGTGCCGTTCAGCCACGTGTGATGGGGCCTCCTCACTGAACATCGCTTCCACCTCAGATGTACCAACACCCTGTGTCACTCTTCTAACCTGTTGAGAACATGATCGCGGCGGCGGCACTACCGTGGCGGCTCTCCCAATTGATGGCAACTCTTCGGTGGTGGTTGAATCGCCAGTCGTAAAACTTCTTCTGACGGCCTTAGCACAACAGAGGCATACTCATACAGCCGGACAGATCCACTCAACCCTCGCCCAAGCCAAGCCCGAAGTTATAGCAGCACATGGACTCGGCGGCTGTCTCAAGCAATGTCCAACAACAGAATTCAGCCAAAGGGCATGACCCGGCGCACCATGGAGCCTTTAACTTGGTAGATCAAGACAGAATACGTCAAGAGGCTGAGCGGGCGGCTCAACAGGCGGCTAAGTAGGCGGCTCAACTGACGGCTTACCAGTTGTATTCGGTTTATCCGACGACTTCTATCGAGGCAGGTGTGGCCACCAGGACCGGAGGTGTCCCCTGTCTAGTATCGGCTCTACGAAGCGAGCGTTTACCCAAGGATTTTAAGGGTTATGTCATGAATGAAGAAGCTGCTAGGGAAATCTTTGCTTGCAATGATAGATATGATCTTAAGAAATTATTAGCTAAATGGAAGCAGCAGTCTCTTAATGCTAGAATGAAACCTGACCCGCTTTTGCTACTTCACCTATTCTGTGTTACTAATAAGGATTATGAATTCTCTATTGATCCTGAGATTATTACTTTAGTTGAATCTGATCCTTTTTATGGCCTTGAATCTGAAATTGTTGTGGCACGTCTTACCAAGTTGAATGATATAGCTACCTTGTTTACTTATGATGAGAAGTCTCGCTATTTTTATATCCTTAAGATATTTCCGTTCTCATTAAAGGGTGATGCTAAGACTTGGTATAATTCTCTTACTCCTGGTTGTGTGCGTAGTCCCCAGGATATGATTTATTACTTCTCTGCTAAATATTTCCCTGCTCATAAGAAACAAGCTGCCTTGCGGGAAATATATAATTTTGTGCAAACCAAAGAAGAGAGTCTCCCACAAGCTTGGTGGAGGCTTCTCCGGTTACTTAATGCTTTGCCTGATCATCCTCTTAAGAAAAATGAAATACTTGATATCTTTTATAATGGACTAACCGATGCTTCAAAGGACTACTGGGATAGTTGTGCTGGTTGTGTTTTCAGGGAAAGAACAGTCGGACGAAGCTAAAATACTATTAAACAATATGTTGACTAATGAAAATAATTGGACTCTTCCTGAGCCAATTCCTGAAGTAATTCCTGAACCAATTGAGCCAACTCCGAGCCTATTCCTAAACACATTCAAGAAGAGAGGTGTTTTATTTCTCATCTCAAGATATGCAAGAGGCAAAGAAATCAATGAAAGAAAAAGGTATTAAAGTGAAGATGTTAAGAATTTACCTCCTATTGAAGAAATACATGGTCTTAATATACCACTTTGTTGAAGAACCACATTGTCTTGATAACCCGACATAGGTAGTAAAGGTAAATTATGTCTATAGATATGATAAAGTTGAAATCCCTCTACCAAATTTCATAGCCCTTGCTTAGATGAATTTGATGACTTTATGGCTAGACAAGAAAGTTTTAATGCTTATGTTGGTAGAGAGTTAAAGAATAATGCTTTTAGATAGGACGCAGAGGCTTATAATATAGCTAGAGTTAAAGATGAACTCAAACTCGTTAGCAAATATGCTTCTATGGTTGCTACTCAAGCTGAGCAAGTACTCAAAGCTCAAAATGATTTGCTTGAGGAATTAAATAATAAGAATGACTTTGTTGTTAGAGTGGCTACTAGAGCTGGTAGAATGACTTAGGAACCTTTGTATCCTGAAGGCCACCCTAAGAGAATCGAGCAGGATTCTTGGAGAAATAATTTAGAGGCACCTAGTTCTTCTAAAAAGAAGAAAAACAAAGACGATAGGACTTTGCATGCTTCTAGTGAACCTACTGTAAACACACCTGAGAATCCCAATGATATTTCTATTTATGATGCTGAAACACAATCAGGTGATGAACATGAACCTAGTGATAGTGTTAATGATAATGTTCATGTTGATGCTCAACCTAGGAAAAACAATGATGTAGAGATCGAACCTGCTGTTGATCTTGATAACCCACAATCAAAGAATCAACGTTATGATAAGAGAGATTTTGTTGCTAGGAAGCACGGTAGAGAAAGAGAACCATGGGTTCAGATACCCATGCCCTTTCCTCCTAAACCATCCAAGTCAAAGGATGATGAGGATTTTGAGCGCTTTGCTGAAATGATTAGACCTATTTTCTTACGTATGCGCTTAACTGATATGCTGAAAATAAATCCTTATGCTAAGTATATGAAGGATATCATCACAAACAAAAGAAAGATACCAGAAGCTGAAATTTTGAACCATGCTTGCTAATTATACTTTTAAAGGTGGAATACCAAAGAAGCTTGGAGATCCGGGTGTACCAACTATACCATGTTCCATTAAAAGAAATTATGTTAGAACTGCTTTATGTGATCTTGGAGCTGGTGTTAGTGTTATGCCTCTCTCTTTATATCATAGACTTGAATTGAATAAATTGACACCTACTGAAATATCTTTGCAAATGGCCGATAAATCAACTGCTATATCTGTCGGTATTTGTGAGGATGTGCCTGTTGTGGTTGCAAATGTCACTATCTTAACGGACTTTGTTATTCTTGATATTCCCGAGGACGATAGTATGTCTATTATCCTTGGTAGACCTTTTCTTAATATTGCAGGGGCTGTTATTGATTTCAACAAAGGCAATGTCACTTTTCATGTTAATGGTAATGAGCATACGGTACACTTTCCGAGGAAGCAATCTCAAGTTCATAGCATCAATTCTATTGGAAAAGTTCCAATTATTGTTATTGGAGGTTTTGAATTTCCTCTCCCTACTGTCAAGAAAAAGTATGATATTCTTATTCTTGGGGATTTTCATATCCTGTTGAGGTAACTTAGTGTTATTCAAATTTCTCCTGCTCGGTGTTATTCGAATGAGTTTGTTAACAAGACTCGATCAACCTTGTTAGTGGATTCATTTTGATGATCATGAGATGGATGAAACTAGAAGGCACAACCTTTTGTACCCTCTTTTTACTTTCTGTTATTTAGAATAAAAAAAGCAAAAATAGTATTATCTGTCTGTTTTCTGAATTATCCGTGCAAAAAAAATAGTCCGAAAATAAAAGTGCTCCAAATGTCTTGCAAATTTAGTATGGTTTTTTCTGGAATATTTGAGGATTTTAGGCATCGAATCACTGCAGAGGGGCAAGCACCTGTGCCACGAGAGTGGAGGGCGCCTCCCTATAGGGCGCGCCCCCTGTCTCGTGGGCCCCTGGTGGCCCCCCTCCACTTATGCCAGCACCCACACACTTCGTCTTCTACCCAAAAAAATCCCCATCCAGCTCAAGCACGAGTTCTTGCTCATTTTGCTACGATTTTCATTCTCCTTGCTCAAAGCTCCATTCACAAAACTGCTTTGGGAGATTGTTGCTTGGTATGTGACTCCTCCATTGGTCCAATTAGTTTTTGTTCTAGTGCTTTATTCATTGCAAATTTTTGCTGCATAGGTGACCATGTTCTTGGGCTTGCATGTTAAATTTATGAGGTCCCAAGCAATTCTAATGCATGATATAGGCTCTAGGCACTTGTAGGAGTGGTTGCTACCAATCTTGTTTAGTTTTATTCACTTTTATTTTGAAGTTACTAAAATTTCAGAAATTTTTAAAATGTTAAGGAGGTTTTTGAAGGGCTCTTCTAGCCAAAGCTCTCAGAAAAACAAGCCAAAGCTCTCGTGAAAACAAGCCAAAGAGAAGGAAAAGGCAAGTATAATCTTCCTCGCTTAGCGGAAGTACGGTCGTGTGAATGGCCATGTGAGGATTTCTTGAAAGAAGCTGGAATTCATGAAGATTTTATTCTTTGATCGAGACCGCAGGCCTCAACAGTTTCATCAACGATCGAATCGATCAAGATTCTTACTCACCAATACTTTCGCAAAACTTTTATTATTATCCTAAGAAGTCACCGCTTGCAGATCATTTCATTTATATGATGAATTCAAAGAAATGTCTTTACGTAATTTTTATGTGGTGTGTAGGATACCTTATGAGGGAGAATTAGAGGAACCCCATCGTGAAGATGTGGGTGGCTTTGTTAATACTATAGCTGTAGAAGAGCCAAGAAGGGCTCGAGGCAAAAGTCTCTAGCATACACTATCCTATTTTACGCTACTTTGCCATATTTGCTAGTAGATGCTTGGTTGGTCGTGGAAATAGTGGAAACCTTAGTGTTCCTGATATTATCATTCTTCAACATGCCTTGCTTGGGGACAACAGTTTTAGTATGGGTGCCGCTGCTAAACGGCTATCCCCGAATCGCATAAAAGGCCCCATATTTGGAGGTATTTATGCTTCACGCCTTGCTAGACATTTTCAGATACCCATTAGGCACTTATGAGAAAGAGGAGACAAAATTGCCTCCTCACATTTTAGATTACAAGAGCATGGTAGCACACAAGTTTATTATTGACAACAAAGAGAATATGCTCTTGTATAAATTTAGATTTAATAAGAACCACGTTGAGATTATTATTTTGCCTGCACCTCTGTTGTTTGATTTGCTTGCAGAAAATTTTCTTGTCACGCCGGAAGCGCTAAACAATCACCGAGCCCAAGCTTTCACTCCAGAACTTGAACATGAGCCGGAACCTGAACTGGACCCTTATCGTGCATCATCTGTCCAGTGGGATCCGGAGATGACCAGCTAATGGTATCCTGACTACACTTCCCAGTACACCGGGGAGAGTAGCGGCGACCCTTGGTATTAGACCAACTTAGGCCAAAAGCCTAAGCTTGGGGGAGTACGTATTTCTCACCGACTTTACATTCATGCTCACACACTAGTCGTCGGTGCTCATACTCTTTCATTGTATTATCCATGCTAGTTTAAATTTCTTTTTCTAGTTTTCTTCTTGTGTGTTTGATAAACCTTAAGAAAAACCAAAAAAATTAGTTAGTTTAAAATTCTATGCTTGTAGTAGAAATTAAAATGAAAACCCAAAAAGATTTCTTCTTATTATTATTTGTTGGGAGCTTTCCCGTGTAAATAGTTTTTTCTGGGGATCGAGAAGACTATATTGAAAATGTTTAGTGGCTCTCATATGCATGATTGTTTATTTAACTTAGAGCCCATATTACTTGTCTTCTCTCTTGAGTTGAATGCTTGTAGATTCCAGCTTAGTGCAATGCACGTGCACTCTTATTATTATATACATCGTTCGGTCATTCAAGTGAAAGGCAATAATGACGATATATGACAAACTTATTGAGATGAGAAAAGCTGGTATGAACCCGACCTCTCTTGTTTTTGTAAATATGATGAGTTCATTGTGTCCGATTCAACTTATTATGAAGTAAACATATTTGCAATGACATTTAGAGATTATAGTTGCTTGTGCCATGCTTGATTAGCTATGAATAATAATGGTTTACCTTATGTACAACATGCTATTAGAATGATTATGATGTGGTATGATGGGATGGTATCCTCCTTTGAATGAATTGAGTGACTCGACTTGGCACATGTTCACGCATGTACTTGAATCAAATCAACATAGCCTTCACGATATTTATGTTCATGGTGGATTATATCCTACTCATGTTTGTACTCGGTGTGAATTAATTTTAATGCTTGTTTATGACTGTTGTCGCTATCTCAGTTGGTCGCTTCTAGTCTTTTGCTAGCCTTCATTGCATTTAAGCGGAATACTGCTTGTGCATCCAAACTCCTTAAACCCCAAAGTTGTAACATATGAGTCCACTATACCTTCCTATATGCGGTATTTACTGCTGCTCCAAGTAAATTTGTATGTGCCAAACTCCAAACCTTCAAATGAAATTTGTTTTGTATGCTCGAGCAGCTCATGTTACAACTAGGGCTGCCTATATCTTCCATGCTAGGTGGGTTATTCTCAAGAGGAGTGGACTCCGCTCCTCATTCACGAGAAAGGGCCAGAACCGGATGCCCAGTCCCATGATCCAAAAAGATCAAAGCAAATCAAAATAATTAAACAAAATTCCCCCAGGGCTGTTGTTAGTTGGAGGCACTCGTTGTTTCGAGCAAGCCATGGATTGATGCTTGTTGGTGGTTGGGGGAGTATAAACCTTTACCATTCTGTTTGGGAACTCCCTATAATTCATGTAGTATGGAAGATACAGCCATCTCATAGTTGTTGCGTTGACAGTGAAAGTATGCCGCTCAAAATGTTATTCAATCTCTATTTTAGAATCGAGCTCTGGCACCTCTACAAATCCTCGCCTCCCTCTGCGAAGGGCCTATCTATTTACTTCTATGTTGAGTCATCACCCTTCTTATTAAAAGCACTACCGGAGAGCACACTCGTCATTTGCATTCATTATTGTTGGTTTATATTGGGTATGACTTGATCGGATCTCTTTACCATGAATTACAATGTTTAGTCGGTCCTTGATCTTTAAAGGTGCTCAGATTTATGTTTTATGTCTCGTAAAGGGCTAGCGAGATACCATTTTGTTATATCATGTTATGATTATTTTGAGAAAGTGTTGTCATCCGAGTTTTATTATTATGGCTCGCTAGCTGATTATGCTATTGATATGAGTAATTGTGAGACCTAAGTGTTATTGTGAGTATGGTTAGTTCATAATATTTGCTGAAACTTGAATGCTGGCTTTTCATGTTACAACAACAAGAGCAAACAGAGTTTGTAAAAGCTTTTCTTTATCACTTTCAGTTTATCAACTGAATTGCTTGAGGACAAGCAAAGGTTTAAGCTTGGGGGAGTTGATACGTCTCCAATGTATCTACTTTTCTAAACACTTTTGCCCTTGTTTTGGACTCTAACTTGCATGATTTGAATGAAACTAACCCAGACTGACGCTGTTTTCAGCAGAACTGCCATGATGTTGTTTTATGTGTAGAAAAGAAAAGTTCTCGGAATGTCCTGAAAATCCACGGAGGCACTTTTTGGAATTAATAAGAATTTTTGGGTGAAAGAAATACACCAGGGGGCCAGGGCCTGTCCACGAGACAGTGGGGCGCCCCCCCTGTAGGGCGCGCGCCCTATCTCGTGGGCCCCCTGGACCTCCACCGACCTCCACTCCAACTCCATATATTCACGTTCGGGGAGAAAAAAACCAGAGAGAAAGTTTCATCGCGTTTTACGACATGGAGCCGCCGCCAAGCCCTAATCTCTCTCGGGAGGGCTGATCTCTAGTCTGTTCGGGGCTCCGGAGAGGGGGATTCGTCGCCGTCGTCATCATCAACCATCCTCCATCACCAATTTCATGATGCTCACCGTCATGCGTGAGTAATTCCATCGTAGGCTTGCTGGACGGTGATGGGTTGGATGAGATTTACCATGTAATCAAGTTAGTTTTGTTAGGGTTTGATCCCTAGTATCCACTATGTTCTGAGACTGATGTTGCTATGACTTTGCTATGCTTAATGCTTGTCACTAGGGCCCGAGTGCCATGATTTCAGATCTGAACCTATTATGTTTTCATGAATATATGTGTGTTCTTGATCCTATCTTGCAAGTCTATAGTCACCTATTATGTGTTATGATCTGACAACCCCGAAGTGACAATAATCGGGATACTTCTTGGTGATGACCGTAGTTTGAGGAGTTCATGTATTCACTATGTGCTAATGCTTTGTTCCGGTTCTCTATTAATATCCCTTAGTTTCCACTAGGACCCCGCTGCCACGGGAGGGTAGGACAAAAGATGCCATGCAAGTTCTTTTCCATAAGCACATATGACTATTTACGGAATACATGCCTACATTACATTGATGAACTGAAGCTAGTTCTGTGTCACCCTATGTTATAGCTATTACATGAGGAATCGCATTCGGCATAATTATCCATCACTGATCCATTGCCTACAAGCTTTTCACATATTGTTCTTTGCTTATTTACTTTTCCGTTGCTACTGCTACAACTACTACAAAAACCCCAAAACAATTATCTTCACTTTTGCTACCATTACTTTTATTATCATACCACTTTTGCTACTAAATACTTTGCTGCAGATACTAAGTTATCCAGGTGTGGTTGAATTGACAACTCAACTGCTAATACTCAAGAATATTCTTTGGCTCCCCTTGTGTCAAATAAATAAATTTGGGTTGAACACTTTACCCTCGAAAGCTGTTGCGATCCCCTACACTTGTGGGTTATCACCGAGCAGGGTTGGAATCTTCATGGCTGGCACACAACCTATCCAAGACTCCACAACTATGGCGGCCATGACCTACGGGTCAGCAACAGCCGGGGTAGGAGGCCCTGTGCGCTCGCCGGCTCAGGTGTTGATGGATCTCACAGATAAGCTGACCGCTCTGTTAACCATCGTGGTCAACCAGACGGATCAAGCTTGACATGATGCGAAAGTGGCACAGTTGAATTTGGATATGGTGCAGGCTAAAGAAGACCTCGCAGCGGAAGATGTCAGGATAACCGCAGAGCGGGCGGCTCTGGATGCTTAGGCTCAACGGATTCAAAAGTGCACTTTCCGCCATGCAAGATCGTAACGCTGCCTAATGAGGTCATGAGGAGAAGACATCAAGACTCGCCTCGACTCCCTTTAGGTTTATGATCCTCGAAACCTCTTCCACACACCGTGCGGGGCCCAAGAATCCGCCGTGGCTCTCCCTGTAATCGAGGAAGACCGGGATGCAACACCGGGGTCGGGTGCCGCTTAGCCACAGGTGATGGGGCCTCCCCGCGTGAATACTGCTCCACCTTAGGATGTACCAACACCTCCAAGTCGCTATTCTAACCTCGTGGAGAACATGATCGCGGCGGCGGCACGGCCGGGCGGCTCTCCCAATTGATGGCGACTTCCAGTGGCGGTTGAAACTGGCCGGTCGAGAACTTCTTCAGACGGCCTTAGCACAACAGAGGCGACTCATACAGCCGGACAGGATCCACTCAACCCCTTGTGCAAGCCGAAGCCTGAGTTATAGCAGGCACATGGACTCAACGGCTGTCTCAAGCAATGTCCGGCATCGTAACCAGCCAGGTGGGCATGACCCCGCGCGCCATGGAGCCTTTAACTTGGTAGATCAAGATAGAATACGTCAAGAGGCTGAGCG
This sequence comes from Aegilops speltoides, assembly GCA_021437245.1. Lineage (NCBI taxonomy): Eukaryota > Viridiplantae > Streptophyta > Magnoliopsida > Poales > Poaceae > Aegilops > Aegilops speltoides. The sequence continues at coordinate 420,056,318 of CM038142.1, read as the reverse complement.
GGCGGCTCAGCAGGCGGCTAAGTAGGCGTCTTAGCTGACGGCTTACCATTCGTATCCGGTTTATCCGATGACTTCTATCCAGGAAGGTGTGGCCACCGGGACCAGAGGTGTCCCCTGTATAGTACCGGCTCTACGTAACGAGCATTTACCCAAGGATTTTAAGGGACCTAGGAAAGTGCCGAACTACACGGCCGACTTACAGCCCGGGGCATGGATTGAAAGTTACGAGATGGCTATGGAATCATTGGAGGTCAGTGATGCTGCGATGGCCAAGTACTTTACCATGATGTTGGATGGGACCGCCCGCACTTGGTTGAAAGGCCTACCACCTAACTCAATCAGTTCATGGGCAGAGCTAAAAGCCCGGTTCGTCCAGAATTTCAAGGATACCTGCAAGCAGCCCATGTCAATTGTGGATTTGACGAATTGCAAGCAGGAGGAGGGCGAGTCTACGACCCATTGGGTGCGCCAGGTTAAAGACATAATACATTCATCTGATAAGATGGATGCCGGCTCTGCAGTCTTAATGTTGGAGAAAAATTGCCGTTTTTTGCCTCTGAAACAAAAGTTGGGGCGTCTCAAGCACGATTGTAATGATATGGGCACGCTGATGGCGGCTCTGGTCAAGTACGCCAACTCTGATAGTACCAAGGATCCCGAGTCTGATGATGAAAATACAGGGAAGGGAAAGAAGAACGGCAACGGCAAGGGCCCTCAGCATAATCTGGCAAATCAAGGAGGTAATAAACGTAAGGCTGATGGTAGTTTGGATTTTGTGGCTAACACTAGTGCGCAGGGTAACAACCAATGGCGTAAGGGGAGACCACCTCCCCGGTCTGGCGGGTCAGGCCCCACACTTGAGCAGTTATTGAACGAGCCCTGTCCAAGGCACGACACTCAGCAGAAGTCGGCTACCCATCTATGGAAGGACTGTACAATCATGAAGGCCTTCAAAAATTCCAACATGTTCGATAGTAACAATGGGCAGGGCGGCGGCTTAGGTGGCGGCGGTTTTCATGGCCCAGGCGGCGGTTCAAATCCCAATTTTCAAAATTCTCAAGGCAAGCAAGGTGGATATAACCAACAATCTGGCTAGGGTGGTCAGCAACAGCAGCAAGGAGGATACCAGAGCCATCCAAAGCAGCTGGATAATGGGCAATATCATGTGTTTACCACCAGTTTATGCAAACGAGACCAGAAGCTTCATAAGAGGGCTGTGAATACTGTTGAGCCGACAGTTCCTCGTTATTTGAGATGGTCCGAGCAGCCTATTCTATGGAGTAGGGAAGATCACCCTCCTCGGGTTGATAATCCGAGTCACTTAGCCTTGGTGGTGGCCCCTCAGGTGGGTGGATATAAATTCACCAAGGTACTCATGGATGGAGGCAGCAGCATCAACATCCTCTATTATGAGACCTTCCGTCGCATGGGGTTAACTGATAAAAGCCTTAAGCAGTCCAACACTGTTTTCCATGGCGTCATGCCCGGTAAGTCGGCATATCTAGTCGGTAAGATCGAATTGTAGGTAGCCTTTGGGGATGAATATGACTCCAGGGCCGAGAAATTGACGTTTGAAGTAGTCAAGATCAAGAGCCCATATCATGCTCTGTTTGGGCGGCCGGCTTATGCCAAGTTCATGGCATGGCCGTGTTATGTATATTTGCAGCTCAAGATGCCGAGTCATAAGGGAACCATCACAGTGCATGGAAGCCGTAAGGTAGCCTTGGAATGTGAAGAAGGTGACGCGGCTTATGCGGAGTCGGTCTGTGCAATAGAAGAGTTAAAATTCTACAAGGACAATGTTGATCCGGCGGATATGACGTCTTTGAAAAAGCCAACCACAAAGCATGAGCCGGTCATGAAGTTTAAGTCGGCCGATGATACTAAGCTTGTTGAATTTGTTCCAAGCGACACATCCAAGCAGTTCAGTATCAGTGCTAATTTGGATCCCAAATAGGAAAGCGCGCTCATCGAGTTCATCCTTGAGAACCGAGACATCTTTGCATGGAAACCTTCTGACATGCCAGGTGTACCGAGAGAACTCGATGAGCACACTCTTAATATTGACTCAAAGTTTAAGCCTGTCAAGCAGTTTCTTCGGCGGTTCAATGAGGAGAGGCGGAAGGCCATTGGTGAGGAGGTATCCCAGCTCTTAGCAGCTGGGTTCATCATTGAAGTTTTTCATCTAGAGTGGTTGGCTAACCCGGTGCTCATGCTTAAGAAAAATGGCACTTCGTGTATGTGTGTGGATTACACGGATTTAAACAAGGCTTGTCCAGTTGATCCCTTTGCTCTCCCTCGTATTGATCAAATCATTGATGTTACGGTGGGTTGTGAGTGTTTGAGTTTTTTGGATGCTTACTCTGGTTATCATCAGACCAAGATGGCGTTAAGGACCAGGAGAAGACGGTGTTCATTACTCCGCTTGGGGCCTTCGCTATGTATCAATGCCTTTGGGCTCAAGAGTGCCCAGCGACTTACCAGCGGTGTGTGCAGAATTGTCTTCATAATCAAATTGGGCGCAATGTTCATGCTTATGTGGATGATGTAGTGGTGAAATCCAGAGAGAAGGAGACCTTGATAGATGATCTAAAGGAAACCTTTGACAATCTTCGGGTTTACAAGATGATGCTTAACCCGGCCAAGTGTGTTTTTGGTGTATCTGCAGGCAAGCTTTTGGGTTTTCTGGTTTCTAATAGGGGTATCGAGGCTAACCCGGAGAAGATCAAGGCCACCACCTCTCTGGCTAAACCAGCGTCTATCAATGATGTTCATCGTTTGGCGGGTCGTATCGCTGCTTTAAGCCGGTTCATAAGCTGGTTAGGTGAGAAGGCCATAACACTGTATCAAATGATGAAGAAGACGGATAACTTCGTCTAGAGTGACGCTGCCAACGCTGCTTTTGAAGATATGAAGAGACAGCTGGCTCAGCCGCCGATTCTTACTGCTCCCATTGATAAGGAGCCCTTATTATTATATGTGGCTTCTAACACGCGTGCCGTCAGCGCGGCCATCATGGTGGAACGCACGGAGGTAGGCAAGGAACACCCGGTTCAGCGGCCAGTTTACTACATTAGTGAGGTGCTTATTGAGTCCAAGCAACAGTATCCGTATTGACAGAAGCTCGTTTATGGGGTGTTCATGGCCAGCCGGAAGCTTAAGCAATATTTCCTAGGCCACCCCATCATTGTGGTTAGTTCTGCTCCTTTGGGGGATATCATTCAAAACAGAGAGGCCATAGGACGAGTCACCAAGTGGGCCATTGAACTTGGGCCTCATGGTTTAAAGTATTTGCCACGCACTGCTATCAAATCTCAAGCGCTAGTGGATTTCATCAACGATTGGACAGAGCTGCAGATGCCTGAAGAAAAGCCGGACAACACATATTGGACTATTCATTTTGATGGGTCCAGTAATTGAGGGCTCGGGGTCTGAGTCGCTTTAGCTTCCCTCGAGGTGACAAATTTTGTTATGTGCTATGGTTGATGTTTCCCTGCACTAACAATGCAGCTGAGTATGAAGCCTTACTCCATGGTCTCCGGATGGCTAACGAGATGAGCTTAAGCCGGGTAAGGTGTTTCGGCGACTCAGATTTGGTGGCTCAGCTGGTATCAGGCAAGTGGGATTCTAAGGATCCTCTCATGGCGGCTTATCGTCGTGAAGTCGACGCCATTGCTGGACACTTCAAGGGTTATCAAGTGGAGCACATTGACCGTAGAAAGAACAAGGCGGCTGATGCTTTAAGCCGGCTGGGCTCTCGGCGTAAGCCGGTGCCGCCTAATACTTTCTTGGATATTCTACATAACCCTTCTGTCAAGTTACCTACAGAGGACTTGGCTGTTCCTGACCCGGAAGCACAATTGGTGGCAGCTCTTCATGTCATTCCAGATTGGACGGTGCCATATTTGGCTTATATGACCCGGGGCGAGTTACCTGAGGATGAAACCTTGGAAAGACAGATAACCCGGTGGTCTAAGTCAATGACGATTGTCAGTGGCGAGTTGCATCATCACAGCGGGACAGGGGCGTTTCAGCGTTGTGTATCCCCTAAAGAAGGCCAAGAAATTCGATGTGAGATTCATGAAGGGGATTGTGGTCATCATGCCGGGTCAAAATCACTTGTGGCTAAGTCTTTCCACCATGGATTCTATTGGCTGACGGGCCATGCTGATGCAGAGGACTTGGTTAGTAAATGTGACGGCTGTCAGAGTTCTCAAGACGGGCTCATGTGCCAGCTCAAGAATTGAGGATGATTCCAATTACTTGGCCGGTTGCAGTCTGGGGGCTTGACATGGTTGGGACTTTCAAAAGGTCAAAAGATAAAAAGACCCACCTCTTGGTGGCAGTTGATAAATTCACAAAGTGGGTTGAGGCAGAGCTAGTCAGTAAGTGTGATGCAGCTATGGCGGTTCAGTTCATGAAGAAGGTGATATTTCGCTTCGGCTTTCCACACAGCATTATAACTGACAATGGCACTAATCTGTCTAAAGGCGCCATGGAAGAATTTTGTCAACATGAGCATATTCGGCTTGATGTTTCATCGGTGGCTCACCCCCAATCCAATGGTCAAGCCGAGAGAGCAAATCAGGAGATCTTGAAAGGCATCAAGCCCTGGCTTTTGGCCCCCCTGCAGCGGACGCCGGGTTGTTGGGTTGAGGAGTTACCCTCTGTGTTATGGAGCATCAACACTACTCCTAATAGATCTACGGGTTATACGCCTTTATTCATGGTCTACGGAGCTGAGGCGGTTCTCCCTAGTGACATCCCTCATGACTCACCTCGCGTGGCGGCTTATGTGGAGGCGGACAATGAACAGGCGCGTCAGGATGCTCTTGACCTCTTAGATGAACAGCGGGACTTGGCAGCAGCTCGTTCGGCGATTTACCAACAGGACTTGTGCCGCTATCACAGCCGCCGGGTTAAGTCCAGAGCCTTTCAGGAAGGTGATTTGGTGTGCGGCTCATCCAGGATCAAACTGATGCGCACAAGTTATCCCCACCTTGGGAAGGGCCCTTTGTGGTCAGCAAGAACTTGAACAATGGGTCATACTACCTTATTGATGTTCTCACGTAAATCGAAGGAGGAGACCCGCCGGCCGTGGAATATCGCTCATCTTCGACCTTACCACACTTGAGCCATCGGCTCTCTTAATGTACATATTTTGATAATGTATATATTATGATAAATAATATAAGTAGGACCTCTGTCCTTTTTCCTTCCTCAAAGGTAAATTTGTCATTCTTATTATCATTATTATATCATATGATCACTTGGGGGCTGATCATATTTGATCTGGCTTAACCCGCTTGATCTGGCTTACGATCGTATTCGAATCTAGCCGTTAAAAATTATGACCACTAGGGGGCTTCCTGTTCAAACATAGGTCGTATTCGAACCAAAGAGAACATAGCTAAGAAGAAACCTCGAGCAAGGTAAAGAAAACTTCCAAGAGGAAGAGGATTGTACATGATGAAGCAGCTGATGATGATTCCGATGAGGAAGCACCCCACCTCCTCGAAGCTTCTAAGTTTATGGAGATGCCATCGTAGGTGAGCACCTACAAAGTCTAAGCCATCAGCTCCAAAGAAAGGCAGCTCAAGCCAAGCCCGCCGCCAAGCCAAAGAAAACTGTCGTAAACATTCCCGCTTTAGAAAAGAAGAAAGACAATGTGCCACCAACTGAGTCGATGATGAGGCACCAGATGGTCAAGCTTCACGAGATTGCTCTGTCCACAATGATGCTCATCCTCGAGCTGAAAACATGAACGAAAGAAAGGACAAAGGTCTCGTGCTATGGAGACAAGCTGATCCATATGCCATAAGGAGAAGGACTGCTGTTGACTCAAGGTTCCACACCGAGAGCAACAAGATTTCTATGAGATGTTGCTTATGGACAAGAAGCCCATTGTTCTTTACACTAGATATGTTGATCGGGCATATATTGATAGTGAAGAGCACAGAGACTACTTTCCACATGTGCATGAGAGCTTCACCGCATGTGGTGTTGCTGAGTTCGCTGGTCGAAACCGATACTTGGAATGATGAGATGATAATGCAATTCTATGCCACGCCTCATTTCTATCCAGATGGCAGGATTGTATGGATGATCAAGGTCGAGATTCTCTTCATCGTTGAAGAGTGGGCAGACCGCTGAATGCTCCAAAGGTCAAGACAAGATGATGTTGATGTCTATGGAATTCCCAAGAAAACCATGAGTCTATGAAGAACATGTATAATGAGGTACCAACTAAGGATGTAGAGTTCGAAGCTCGCCGTTGTATCATCTCCGTGCAGGTCTTCCTACCATGAACACAACTCGAGGCATACCTTGATGCCCAAGTTCGAGATCATCGCATGATACGAGGCTACTCTATCAACATGCTGCATATACTAGATCAAGGCACCTTTCAAGGTGATGGACCCGATAGTTGAGACTATCAAGAGGACCGCAGCACTGTAAGAGGTCATGTGGTTTTGCCCCGCACATTCAGATGCTTATCAATGCCAAGTTTGGCACGGGCACCTACTTGTTGGATAGACCCCACTTGCCACCGCAGCCCGAGCATGAGGACAATGAAGTTGTGATGACCGAGGATGATCCCACGCCTGCTGAAGGTCAAGCTAAGTCCAAGTCGCCAAACAAGCTAAAGCTGAGAAGGAAGCAGCAGCAGAGCTAAACCCAAGAGTGTTGGAGAACAGCCCTTGAAGCTACCTGAGGATTGAACTACGCCTGCCAAAGATAGTGCGCCTCGTGGAGAGTCTTGAGAGGATAGTTGAAGACAAGTTCCATGTTCGATGTCAAGTCGATCAAGTGCAAGTCATCACAACAAGCTTGAGGCAGATATCGAGGAAGCCAAGAGGGAGAAGGAAGAGCTCATGAAGGAGATGCAGGATGACCTTGTCCAGATGACTATGAGCAGCCTGCTACGGTTCCCACAAGACCCAGATCACTGCTATTCCAAAGGATTTGACACTGTATATCATGATCAAGACCTCCCACAGCTCCATTAGTTCCAGCCCAGCCCAAAGGTCCACTCCTCCACCTCCACAGACTTCACCAAGCCTTTGCAGATGCAGCTATCTCAACTCCATCAACCTGCATAGAGCCGCCAGCAGAGTCCCTAGTGACGCTTAGCTCTATACCTTTCAACTTTTTGGTAACTTGTTGCCAAAGGGGAGAAATTGTATAGATCATAGGACTTCTAGAGAGAGAGTGCTCGCTTTTGCTCTTTTCGCTTCATTTGTGGTTTCCTTGAGATACTTTTGAGTTTTCTCGAGACATTCGTGTGTTTGATACTACGCTTGTTTCTACTTTGATGAGTGCTTGATCATACTATGCCTTAATGTGTGCTTAATGCTTATCATATGTCATTCATATCTTGTATGATCATTTACTCATGTCTTGGTGATTGGGTGCATGTTATTCATTCTTATCATTTTGTGCGCTCCACCAAGATGTATGTGACATGGAAGAGTGACCCATGATCCTAATCGATTGTGCATTTGCATTCAAACGCAAATCTTAAATAATGCACAAATTTAGGGGGAGCTCTTGCTTATCACATACTTCTCAAAGCGACGATGTTATTCATTGATTATATCATTTGTCGAAGTTGATCTATATGTTGTCATCAATTACCAAAAAGGGGAGATTGAAAGTGCAACTAATCCCCGGTGGTTTTGGTAATTAATAACAACATATATATCATTGAACTAATAGTTTCTTGAGAACATTTCGTAAAGTTCATGATATGGGTATGGCTATGATCAAGATGTGGACCCTCAAATGCTAAGGAAAGCATTGGCAAAAGCTCAAGACTCTATTTTTGGTTTAGTGATCCAAGATCACATTGAGTCTATAGGAAAGCCAATACTATTAAAAGGGATGAGGTTATGATAATGATCCGTTGCTCAAAGTGCTTAGTGATCTATCTCCCAAACTATCGCCAATCTTTCATTCCAACATATACTCATAAGTAATCTCGGTCCCACCGATTCCATAAACTCACCACACCGAGATGAACCACCTCACCCACAAAGCCAAACCCTAGTAATTTCGGTTTTTCCGATTCCAAACTCGGTCTCACCGAAACTAGTGTTGCAAGCTTCAGAATCTTCGTCATCATATCGGTGTCACCGAGATGATAAAGTCGGTCCCACCAAGAATGGCAAACCCTAGTCTTTGGAAGAATTGACTCACCGAGATTGTATTTTGGTCCCACTAAAATCCCAACGCTCACAAGATTTGAACTTTCGGTCTCACCGAGTTGTCAACTTTGGTCCCGACCGATATTGGTCAAATGTGTGTAACGGTGGATTTGTGTGGAGGCTATAAATACCCTCCACCTCCTCTTCATTCGTGGAGAGAGCCATCGTAAAGAACTACCACTCCTACCTTACATTTCGAGAAGAAAACTACCTACCCTTGTGTTGAGATCAAGTTGCTCCACTCCCACCATATGAAACTTGATCTCTAGCCTTCCCAAGTTGCTTTCCACTCAATCCTTTCTTCCACCACAACCAAATCAGTGAGGAGAGTTGAGTGTTGGGGAGATTATCATTTGAAGCACAAGAGCAAGGAGTTCATCATCACCAACACCATCTATTACCTTTTGGAGGGTGGTGCCTCCTAGATTGGTTAGGTGTCGCTGGGAGCCTCCATCAAGATGTGGAGTTGAACCAAGAAGTTTGTAAGGGCAAGGAGATCGCTTACTTCGTGAAGATCTACCCCGAGTAAGGCTAGTCCTCTGTGGGCGATGCCATGATGGCATAGACAAGGTTGCTTCTTCGTGGACCCTTCGTGGGTGGAGCCTCCGTGGACTCTCGCAGCCGCTACCTCCGTGGGTTGAAGTCTCCATCAACGTGGATTGACGATAGCACCACCTATCGGAACCACGAGAAAATCTCCGTGTTCCAAATTGCGCTTGCTTTTCTCCACCTCTATTTACTACATGTGCAATTTACTTTCCGCTGCAAATACTCTAGAATTGCATGTGTAGGGTGATACTTGACTTGATCATCATTGTGAACTTGCTAAAAACTTGTCCTAATCAAAAGGCAAAACCTTTAAATTGTCAAGTAGTCTAATCACCCCCCCTCTAGACATACTTTCGATCCTACAGTCCTCTTGCCCGATCACTTTCGATCGAAGAGACCATCTGACCAGCATACGCCATGGTGGATTTGCCGCATTGGTTTTAGACCCAATCGTCGATGGGTTCCACCTGACGAGAGTCCTGATGGACGGCGGCAAAGCAATCTGAACTCGCTTTATCGTGATACAAGGCATAAAATGGGCATAGACCCATCCAGATTAAACCTACAAAGACAACCTTTAAAGGTGTCATCCCAGAGTGGAGGCCAATCAGATAGGCTCAATCACACCGAAGTGGTCTTCGGATCACCGGATAACTTCCGAAGCAAGGAGTTAATCTTCGACATAGTCCCGTTTCGCAGCGGCTATCATGCTCTGCTCGGACGAACCGCGTTTGAAAAATTCAACGCGGTACCGCATTATGCATACCTAAAGCTCAAGATGCCAGGCCCTCGCGGAGTCATCACGGTCAATGGAAATACGGAACGCTCCCTCCGAACGGAGGAACATACAGCAGCTCTCGCGGCAGAAGTGCAGAGCAGCCTTCTCAGGCAATTCTCAAGTCCGGCAGTTAAAAAGCCGGATATAGCAAAGCATGCCCGGAGCAATACCAGCCGAGACCACCTGGCGCGATCGAGCATCGCAGAGTAATGCGCCCCAACCCCGCTCACAAGATGATCACAAGAATGACACTCACAGACATCATTACGCTTTGGAGATACCATGGGCGCCGGGGAAGGGCACGATCACAAGGGACCAAGAGTGCGGCTTGATTCACACCAGGGCTCACACGAGCGCCCCTTGTTTTTATTTTTTTATCTTTTCTTCTTTTATGTATACAGGACTCTGTCGACCGTGAAGCCCTGCTCGACGCGTAACTTGCCAAATCATGATGCAAACAATCGTGGACTAAAGAAGGCTGCATTTAACACTCGTGTGGTCTCAATTATGAGCATTAAATTCAATTACATACACCAAGTCTGCAGCTCATCCCGGAGGGGACGGTTTATTTAGTCCAAATCCCTTTCATCAAGACTATTTGTATCATCCGCTCTACCAGCGCACTTTCTTTCATAAATAATGCAGCACGCTTTTTATTCGCAATATGCGTTATCTTTTATGTTCATTATATGACATCTTGCACCCGCACATTTTGGTACGGCCAACACGCCAGGGCTTATGTTCCCAGATTATGGTGTGATTAAGTCCTAACACTTTCACAAGTGCGGCACCCTAACTTATAGCATTATATGAATCGCTCCAATCATGTCTTGGGTCAATAGTTGGGTTTGCCGGCCCCATGTTTTGGTGCCTTACGCCCGCTCCGTCGGCTAAGGTAGCACGGGAGAACCATCGCGACAGCCTCGATTGAGTCGGGTTAACGCCAAAGGAGAAAGCTAAAACTGACCGGCATGATATGGCGAGAGACCGTCGCTGCTCGAGAGGTTCTTTCGGTCCTTAAAGACTCACACCGCTTCGAGCGAAGTTCGGATGATGTCCGATGAAGGCGTGGATAGCGCCGGATTCGGTCTTCCGAATACCAGGGCTTCACCAAATTTAAAATTATAGAATTCTATGGCTAAGTGAGAGTGTTCAAGCATTATAAGTCCGGTCGCCTTTGTTCGTCGTGGTTGAGCGCCCCTAGATGGACCCAATAATGGGAACAAGAGTGCTCAAGTTTATCACGAACACCCCAAAGACTTGTGGCTTGGGGGTCAAGCCAACGACTTGCCATCTCTCGATTTTACAAACGGCCGCATGTAAGGTAATATTTTAAATTAAACAAGCGTTGTTTCATGGCGCAGATAAACGAAGTTTTCAGCGCCTGTGATAAATACACAAGAAGTTCACTCAAAATTACATTTCGGGAGCACTCATCCGCAATATCGCAGCTCCCTTCAGACAACTTTATAATACCGCCCGGCGCGACGATGCTCCTTGTTGCCGGCGGCGGATCCGTGAGAAGCTTTCAAGATCCAGTTGCCCCATTGCACCTTTATACGGGCAAGGGCCCGACGAGCGCTTTCTATGCAAGCGAGCGCTTGATTACATCTAGCCTGGGCATGCATTCACCAACCACGACTAGGCCAAAGTAGCTTCCGGCATGGCCTCTCCAGCCACAACCGACTATGAGGCCCTTCATGGCCTCCTCACCTACCTTAGGAGTTCGACCACCGCTTCACCGGTCGCCGGGCACGGATGGCCGCCTCAAAGGTATCGAGACCGTAAGACCTTCTCCGCTGAGCTCCTCCTCGCCACGATAGAATGCGGCGCATCAGACGCACTACGCGGCAGATCCGCAAACGCCTCGAAGGCTCCGACCGGGTAAGTATCCGTAATCCACATTAACATGCTCGCTTTGCATGAAAACGCCTTACCCGCAGCTATCTTCTTCATGTCCTCGACCTCCTCAAGGGCCTTCGGCCTCGGCCTTGGCGGATCTGGCACTTTGAGAGCCGAGGCAAGCTCGACTCGAGTCTTGGAGTCACGCCCAAACTCTCATGCTTTTCCATGAGAGCCCCGAAGCTCTTGCCGAACTTCCGCCACCAGGCCGCTTGCTTTTCTCGCCAGCCTGCTCATGATCAAGATTATGCTCGCCACGGACACGGCATCCTTCGTGGCTGCCACCTTGTTAGTGGCCCCGCAATACACACATTATCCTTGTTAATCTTATTTGCAACCAAAACCCTTTTTCAGAAGGTACTTATTTAAAGTGGTGTTATTCACCTTCTTTTTCCTTGAGCTGCCTCTTGGCATGGCCGAGCTCTTGTTCGACCGCCAAGGTCCTTCTTCAGCGCCTCAACCTCCGCCAGCACGCAGCAGAGGTCAACAATGCAGCCTGCAAACCCATATTGACATCTTTTTAGAAACCTCACAGATATCTTGTTAGATCCTTAGTCCGCTTTTCTTTCCAAACACCGAACTAAGCATCGTGGGCTACCGTCTATGCGGTATTACATTACATAATTTTAACTTTCACCTCGAAGCTCGTTAGAAGGATGCTGCAGCTTTGGTCAGCCCGCTTGGCGAAGTTGAACTTTCAATCACCGCACTCATAAGAGTGCAAGTGTTCTTCCTCGAGGGAAGCGCCTTTAAGCGCCCAACAGTTATCCGCGCCCGGTTGGACGGAGGCTGCCGGCGCCACGGTCCTGCCCTTCTTCCGAGGGCGCTTGCGGACTCTGGAACCATTGCGGTTCCGACGAGAGTCCGCACGAAGTCCGGAGGTCGCTCAAGGCGCCCGAGCCTCCTCCCGATGGGTCCCCTTTGGGATCCCACCTCGGCCCCTCGTCGGCGCTGGGGTAGAGGCAATCGGGGACGAATTCATGTCCGACGAGGCTAACGACCCGCCATCGAGTCGGGAGATCATCCATGGCCGGACTACATATAGAATGCGGTGTTAGAGGGACACCACGTGACATGAAAGGTGCGGCATATATATGATCCGAATATTTACGATCCGCCGGACGCTCGCCCTTGGAGGCCATTCATCCTCGCCAACGCCGATGTTGGCAAACTGTCTCGGGGATAGTCCTCCTCTTGACCCTTCGCCGCCCGATTGGGGAAGCCTTCCTCTTCTTCTCTCCTCCGGAGAGAGTACCTCCTCCTCCTCGCCTTCGTGGAGGAGTCCTCGCCGTCCAGACGCTCGACACGGGAACTCTTTCGAGTCCCCGCGCCACCTTCTTGGTTTTCTTCTCCGGCACCACGGCGGTGCCGAACCAGCAGCCCCGCTAAGCGGGGTCCACTGGTCTTCGGCATGGGAGCCGGGCTGATGAGCAGCTTGGCCTTCTCCATCCATTCTCACAAAGGAAGAGGCGGATTAAAACCTCACTAGAGTCAATCTCATTATCATAAGTGTCCCGTAATGGGGTTGGATCACTTACCTCGCCGACCGAGACTACGATCCGAACTGTGGTCTTCGGTCGGATGCGGGGCTTCGGCGCCTTGAACAAAGACCTCCGTGCACCTTCGTGTGTTGTATCAAGAGCCCGCCAACGTCCCGGTGCTGTTCCGGATTAAACTCCCACAAGTTGAATGCCCGTTTGGCATGGGAGAATCACGAGGAGCATGACTTGGACCACATCGACGAGCCGGAGCTCGTTGCTCACCATCTTCTTGATGCATGCTCGAGTCCCGCCACCTCCACCGGATCGCCCCATCGCAAGCTCTTCTTCTTTCCGGAGGTGAGCTGCGTGGGAATTCCAGATTGAACTCGGGGCCGCCGCCATGTGGGCTCGCTGCTCGGTGATATAGAACCACCCCGATTGCCACCCCTTGACGGAATCCACGAAGGTCCCTTCTAGCTAAGGGACGCTGGGCAGTTTACCTAACATGGCGCCCGATTCCGCTTATGCGTTCTTCATAACCTTCGCTTGACGTTGAAGGTCTTGAGCCACAGCCAAGTGGGGCTGGATGTAGAGGAAGGTTTCACACACGCACGATAAACGCCGAGATGTTGAGGACAAAGTTCGCGCCGATCGTGGAAATCCAGCCGAATAAAACATGAGCCCCGGACAAATGGATGGAGCGGAAAGCCCAGTCCGCGGAGGAAGTGGGGAGGAAGACGACCTCTCATGAGGCCTGGGGTAGGGATGAGCTGCCCAAGATCGGGCAGCCGATGGGCGATATCGCCGAAAGGTATCCGCGTCACAGCTTGGTGATGTCATCCTCCTTAGCGGTGGAGACCAACCATTTACCTCCCGCCCGACATGTTCGAGTAGGTCGAGGCTAGATGTGCAGGCTTGAGCGCTGGGGCTTGAGTGCGGGATGGATAAGCAAAGGAGGAAGAAGGCGAGGTGAGAAGGTAAACCTTATCCCGTATATATAGGCGACTAAACTATGCGCCCCCGCCCGCCGGTAAAACTCGCTTGTCTCCCAGCGCCACCATCAATGGCGCGGTTGGGTTACCCACGTCCGCATTGATGAGAATCCTGAATAAAGGGGAACACGATCTCGCTTTCACAAGACGTGTTAAGGAAACCGCCATTGAACGTGGCCGAGGTGGAATAGTAAAGAACGATTCAAACGAGGACTTGGCTGCGATGTGATGTCACGCCGCATAATACGTCAGCAGATTGAGCTAAGTGTATATTTTATTCTCTCTACGGTGGAATGTGGAATTTATTTTGCAGAGCCGGACACTATCCTGGTGTTCATTATATCTTCCGAATTAATAAAGGGAGGAACTCGCCTTGCAATGCCGAACGTTATGCATGCCGGACTTATCGTCATTGAAGACTGGTTCAGGGGCTACTGAGGGAGTCCTGGACTAGGGGGTATCCGGACAGCCAGACTATCAATATCCGCCGGACTCCAAGACTATGAAGATAGAAGATTGAAGACTCCGGCTCGTGTCCGGAAGGTACTTTCCTTGGCGTGGAAGGCAAGCTTGGCAATACGGATATGTAGATCTCCTACCATTGTAACCGACTCTGTAACCCTAGCCTCCGGTGTCTATATAAACCGGAGGGCCTTAGTCCGTAGGACTAACATACATCTCAACAATCATACCATAGGCTAGCTTCTAGGTGTAGCCTCCTTGATCTCGTGGTAGATCTACTCTTGTACTACCCATATCATCAATATTAATCAAGCAGACGAGGGTTTTACCTCCATCGAGAGGGCCCAACCTGGTAAAAACATTGTGTCCTCGCCTCTTGTTACCATCCGCCTAGACGCACAGCTCGGGACCCCTACCCGAGATCCGCCGGTTTTGACACCGACACCGTGGCTTTTTGTTATTGTCGCGCCATCCGGCGCCGTAATGTATGAAGTGTCGCCGCGAGCCAACCACCTGTCCTCGCTCGCCGCAAAAAGCGGTCATTAGTGTTGTGAGAGCTGCCATGGACTTGGTTTTTTCCTGGCCGAGGTGTCGGGCGAGCCACTCGTCACGGATATTATGCTTAAAAGCCGCCAGGGCTTCGGCATCCGGACAGCCGACTATTTGGTTCTTTTTAGTTAGGAACCGAGTCCGCACTTCTGGCCGACTCTCCGGCTGTTGAGTAATGTGGCTCGAGTCATCGGTGTCCGTGGTCGCACATATGTGCCCCGGAAGTTGTCGAGGAATGCATCTTCCAGGTTTTCCCAACTGCCAATGGAATTTGCTGGCAGGCTGTTTAGCTAGTGTCGGGCAGGTCCTTTGAGCTTAAGGGGAAGATACTTGATGACGTGTAGATCATCTCCGTGGGCCATGTGAATGTGGAGAAGGAAATCTTCGATCCATACTGCGGGGTCTGTTGTGCCATTGTATGATTCGATGTTTACGGGTTTGAACCCTTCTGGGAATTCATGATCCATCACTTCGTCGGTGAAGCAGAGGGGGTGCGCAGCGCCTCTGTGCCGGGCTATGTGGCTATGCAGTTCAAATTGGTCTGGGTGGCTATGTTCGGCCCGGCCGGACTTGTTGATAATGTATCCGGCGTGACGGTCATCGTCGCGAGCTGGGGCGCGCCCCAGTGATCCGTAGATCGATCTTGGCAGTCCTGCTTTGTTTTCCAATGTATCTTGCAGGTCTTGCCTACTGCCCCGGGCCGTAGTGTATTGGCGTGGGGGTGCGGGCTGGTATTCAGGCTGATACGCCGTTTTATCCCGCCACGCAGGCTGGTCGGCCGTGTGGCGCCCAATCAGATTCTTTCGCTGCCGTGACTTTAGTCCATCTATCTCGTGAGCGTGTCTTGATCAGCTTGAAGTTGTTGCCGCTTTTTTTCAGCTCCTCGCAGGGCTATAAGCCGATGCTTGAAGCACTCCTCGCTTACAGATCCTCAGCACGCCGAACTCGCTGCCGCCGAGGCTAATCTTGCCTTCGAGGGGGCATGTAGTTATCCTCCTCCCGATATCCGCCCGCTGCTCGCTCGTCTCGGGCTGACTCTGCTCATCTTCCCCGCTTGGCCTGCTCAAGGCGGGCTGATCGTGGTTGTATTGCTCTTCGCACCACTTGAAAGTGCAACTAATCCCCGGTGGTTTTGGTAATTAATAACAACATATATATCATTGAACTAATAGTTTCTTGAGAATCATTTCGAAAGTTCAGTGATATGGGTATGGCAAGGATCAAGAAGTGGACCCTCAAAATGCTAAGGCAAGCATTGGCAAAAGCTCAAGACTCCATTTTTGGTTTAGTGATCCAAGATCACATTGAGTCTATAGGAAAGCCAATACTATTAAAAGGGATGAGGTTATGATAATGATCCGTTGCTCAAAGTGCTTAGTGATACATCTCCTAAACTATCAAGAACTCTCACTTCCATAATACACTCATAAGTAATCTCGGTCCCACCGATTTCCTAAACTCACCACACCGAGATGAACCACCTCACCATATAGCCAAACCCTAGAAATCTCGGATTTTCCGATTCTCAACTCGGTCTCACCAAACTTGAGTTGCCAAGCTTCAGAATCTTCGTCATCAAATCGGTGTCACCGAGATGATGAAGTCGGTCCCACCGAGATTGGCAAGCCCTAGTCTTTGGAAGAATCGGACTAACCGAGATTGTATTTTCGGTCCCACCGAAAATCCCAACGCTCACATGATTTGAACTTTCGGTCTCACCGAGTTGTCAACTTCGGTCCGACCGAGATTGGTCAAATGTGTGTAACGGTTGGATTTTGTGGAGGCTATAAATACCCTCCACCCCTCTTCATTCGTGGAGAGAGCCATCGAAAGAACTACCACTCCTACCTTACATTTCGAGAAGAAAACTACCTACCCTTGTGTTGAGATCAAGTTGCTCCACTCCCACCATATGAAGCTTGATCTCTAGCCTTCCCAAGTTGCTTTCCACTCAATCCTTTCTTCCACCACAGCCAAATCAGTGAGGAGAGTTGAGTGTTGGGGAGATTATCATTTGAAGCACAAGAGCAAGGAGTTCATCATCATCAACACCATCTATTACCTTTTGGAGGGTGGTGCCTCCTAGATTGGTTAGGTGTCGCTGGGAGCCTCCACGAGATGTGGAGTTGAACCAAGAAGTTTGTAAGGGCAAGGAGATCGCTTACTCGTGAAGATCTACCCCGAGTAAGGCTAGCCTCCGTGGGCGATGCCATGATGGCATAGACAAGGTTGCTTCTTCGTGGACCCTTCGTGGGTGGAGCCTCCGTGGACTCTCGCAGCTGCTACCTCCGTGGGTTGAAGTCTCCATCAACGTGGATTGACGATAGCACCACCTATCGGAACCACGAGAAAAATCTCCGTGTTCCAAATTGCGCTTGCTCTTCTCCACCTCTCTTTACTACATGTGCAATTTACTTTCCGCTGCCTATACTCTAGAATTGCATGTGTAGGGTGATACTTGACTTGATCATCATTGTGAACTTGCCAAAACTTGTCTTTATCAAAAGGCTGAATTTTTATATTGTCAAGTAGTCTAATCACCCCCTCTAGACATACTTTCGATCCTACAAGTGGTATCGAGCTTTGGTCTCCATTGTATTGGTTTCATTGCATTGACTCCATAAGCTTGGTTTCACAACCTAGGAGAGTATGGCGCCTAGTGAGGGTAATTTTCAGAGAGGTCCTTACTTTGATGGTTCAAACTTTGCTAGTTGGAAGCATAAAATGAAAATGCATATTCTTGGACATAACCCGCCGCATGGGGCATTATTTGTGTTGGTTTGCAAGGTGAGTTCTTCGAGGAAGGAAAAGTTCCGGATCGTGAAGCTACAACGGATGAATTATGGATGTTGCAAAACAATGCTCAAGCTTGTGACATTCTCTTCAATGCTTTGTGTCCCGAGGAGTTCAACAAAATCAGCCGCCTTGAGAATGCAAAAGAGATTTGGGATACTTTGGTCGAAATGCACGAAGGTACCGAGTCCGTGAAGGAATCAAAGCTAGATGTTCTTCAAGGTCAACTTGACAAGTTCAAGATGAAGGAAGGTGAAGGAGTCGCTGAAATGTACTCTAGGCTTGCTCTCATCACAAATGAGATTGCCGGCTTAGGAAGCGAAGAAATGACCGATCGATTCATCATCAAGAAGATTCTCGAGCTTTGGATGGAAAGTATGACACCGTGCACTTTGATCCAAATGATGCCAAACTACAAGAATCTCAAGCCAACCAAGTCATTGGAAGAATTGTTGCTCATGAGATGACACTTAAAGATAAGGAAGAGCTTCACAACAAGTCAAGTGGTGCTATAAAGCTACAAGTGATGCTCCCACAACCTCAAGTGACAAGCTAGTTTCCAATGAAGAGATAAGCCTAATGGTGAAGAACTTCAACAAATTCTACAAGAGTAGAAGCAAAGAGAGAAGCTCAAAGTCTAGATCATATGATGAAAAGAGATCTTCTAGTCGTGATCGAATCTGCTACAATTGTGGAAGACCCGACACTACTCAAATGAGTGTTCGGCTCCCCACAAGAGAAGAGAAGAATCTCCAAGAAGAAGAAGCTCAAGAGAAGAGTCACCTCGAAAGAGAGAAGGAGTAGAGATGATCGTTATGAACGAAGACCTCTCTGAGAAGCAAGGATTCGAGAGGAAAGACAAGTCATCAAGGAGCTACACAAGAAGAAAACATCAAGCTCATGTAGGTGAATGGGTCTCCGCCCGACTCCGACAATCATTCCAAAGAAGCTATCACTCCAACTCCGACTACAGCCAAGATGAAGGTGTTGCCGGTCTTGCTCTCGTGTCCTCCAACTCCAACTCCTATGACTTATTTGATTCACCAAATGAGGGAATTGGAAGATGCTTCATGGCTAAAGGCCCCAAGGTATCACACCCTGAATTCATTGACTTTGATAGTGATGAGGATGACTTGCTTGGTGAAGATGAGCTTTACATGACAAATCTAGTGAGCCTAGTAATGATGAACATGCTAGTAGTCTTTATAGTCGAGAAGAGTCGAATGACAATGCTATGAAGGAGATTGAGCGCCTAACTAAAGAACTAAACACTCTTAAGTTAGCTCATGAAACAACTCAAGAAGATCATAGAGAGCTCCTAAGATCTCATGAGAAGCTACGCTCGAGAAGCTCAATCTAGAGCAAGAACATGAGTTTCTAAAAGCAATCAATGACGATCTTCAAAGAAGAGTTCTTCATATCTTGCCAAACGACTTCTCTTGTCTAATTTCTTGCCACCTATTAAAACTAAGCATGACAAGCATAAGAAAATTCTTCATCTAGTAGTAACAATAACCATGCTAAATCCAATATTGTTGCTTCTAGTAGTTCTCTTGATTCCACTAACAATGTTTCAAGCCAAGTTACACTTGAGCAAGAAAATAGTTTATTGAAAGGGATTATAGAGAAAGGTGTCTACAAGAGCCTTGCCGAAGCAAGAACTTTGAGGAAATTGTTCGCAAGCAAGGAAGACACCGAAGAATCAAGGAATTGGTTTTGAGCGAAAGTTCAACGCCGAGGGTGTTGAATGGGAAGAAGGTCAATATCCCACTCCAAAGTTTGTTTCTCAAAAGGAGAAGTATGATCCTACTTCTTCCAATGTGGAACAAGCTCAAGATGACCTTCCACCACAAGACCACAAGCTAAAAGGCAAGGACAAGCTTCAAGAGGAGATTGATGCATTTATTGAAGCACCTAAAGCCATGGTCAAGTGGGTTCCCAAGGAAACGCCAAGTTCTACTTCACAAGCTCAACTACAACCCCAAGGATTCCCATCAAGATGATGTGGATCCCAAGAAGAAGAACTAGAGAGTTCTTGAGGGTGACTCCGCCAACATACTTCACTCACATTCATTTTGGCAAGAACTTGTGCAATCAACTTCCACATCTTGCACTAGTTCATGGAGTCACAAACCCTCTTGTTGGTAAGTCAAGGGACAAGGTAATCATTGCTTTCATGGACATCATCTATTGTGAACTTCAATCTATGTCCATGGATATCCTTGTTTGTTCCTTGTGGGACTAACCCATGTAGGTATTGAAAGTGCCCAATCCAAAGGATTGCTCCCAACTCTTGATGATCTTCATCAACATTGAGCATCCACATCTTCAACATCTACATGAAGTCTTCTACGACAACCCAAGGTTAGTTTGACCCTTTAAAAGGGTTCTCACATCTAGGGGAGCTTTGCTCTAAAGAATTGAGCTAAAGCATCTTCAAATGATGTGAACACATCAATGCTTTATGTAAAAGTGGTAACCCCACTTGTGCTTAAACGATGAGTATGACCTATGATCAAATGTTCTCATTTGACTCCTAAGTCAATATACTCATATATAGATGACCTAGTCATCGACAAATTGTGTGATAGTAGCTAGAGTTTTGATTGTGCATGTTTGACACATATTTCATTTGCTATCTTATTGTGTGAGCATGTTGGATGCATGATTTTATCCATTCGAGGACATCCATTTGTTGCTTTGGTCTTTTGATTTTTCTCGACCAAATGGATGGACAAGAATGCCTAAGTACCTCCCCTAGCTATCTATGCTTTCTTGTCTCAAATTCTATTCATGCTTACATCACAAACTTTGAACAAGTCATTTTTGACCCTCCGAGTGAGGAGCACTTGAGCCACCGATCCGTCAAAGGCTAACTTCCAAAACCTTCTAAGTGATTTCGGTCGACCAACCCACTCAAACTCGGTCAAACCGAAAGCATTTGATTGATCTAGGTTTTCACCCGTGAAACCGAGTTGTGAATTTCGGCGTGATCAAGTGCATAATCGCTCATAGTTATCCATCTCGGTGCCACCGAAGTTTTACAACTCGTCCCACCGACAAAGAAAGGGGTATATATATCCGAGGGTCGCGCGCTGATTTCTACTTCAAACGCCGCCCCCACACCTTTGCCGCCGCCGCCGTGGTCTCCGGATCGCCTCCGTCGCCGCTCAGGCGCGCCGCAGTCTCCGCCGCCGCAACGGACATCTTCTCCTCCGCCGCTGCCGCCAGAGAGGAACTCCACCAAGTTAGGGTGAGTTTCGATCCCACTCGTGCTCCCATCTCCGATTCAATGCACGCTTGGTTTGCCTAGCATCTTGCCACGCTTGAGATCTTCCTATACACAAGATTAGTTCTTTGAACGAAATTCGAGTAAAAGTTTTAGGTTAGGTTTCACGAACACATCTCGGTGAGACCGATTTACATTCTCAGATGACCGATTTGGCCTCCGCCATTGATCGCACCTTTCGTCCAACCGAAGTTGTGCAAATCGGTGTGACCAAATGAGGATTTAGTGAAACCCTAGTGTTTTCGGCAGATCAAACCCACTTCGTCCAACCGAAAGTGGTGTGAATGCTTCGTTTGAACACTTCGGATTCACCGAATTTTAAACTCGGTCCGACCGAAATGTCTTCTCGTGAAAACCTAAAACTGAAATTTGAACTCATTTGTTTGCAAAATCTTTCGCAGTTTGTGATAACTCTTCTACTCGCCTACACCTTATCTATTCACAAAGTTGTCACCATGTCGATGCCAAGGACAGCCGTAACAGGTCCGAGTCACCTATTGCTGATATTCCAGAGGGTGCACTAGTCCCGAACCCAAAGAGCTCATCGATGATGGTGAGAGGAGCACACCAAGTGGTTTGCCTCCCGCAGCCACCTGTACGTAAAGAAGAGGAACTCGATGAAGAAGATTCTGATTTCATTGTTGAGGAAGAGGTCTCCTCCAAGCCAAAGAGAAAAGTTGTTGCCAAAGAGCCTCAAGGGCAAGAAACCAAGAAAGGCACCAGAAAAGTGAAGAAGTCCATGCTGCCAAGAAGCTGAGTATGGAAGAGGAAACTACAAGCAAGGTGAAGAAAACTTCCAAGAGGAAGAGGATTGTGCATGATGATGCAGCAGAGGAAGATGAGGATGAGGAAGCACCCCAGCCTCCTCGTAAGTCTAAGCTCATGGGTGATGCCATCGTGGCTGGAGCCACTTCAAAGTCCAAGCCATCTGCTTCCAGCCAAGGCAGCTCCAAAGAAAGCCTCGCCGCCAAGCCCAAGAAGACAACAGAACATCCCAGATCTCGAGAAGAAGAAAGATGATGTGCCACCACCGTGTGTCGATGATGAGGCACCAGCTTTGTTAAACTTCACGTAAACCGCCACTTCACAATGATGCTCATCCTCAAGCCGAGAACATGAAGGAAAGGAAGGATAGAGGTCTCGTGCTATGGAGACAAGCTGATCCATATGTCGTGGAGGAGAAGAACTGCTGTTGATCCAAGATTCCACACCGAGAGCAGCAGGACTTCTATGAGATCAGGCTGATGGACAAGAAGCCCATAGTTGCGCACACTCGCTATGTTGATTGGGCATACATTGACAAAGTGAAGAGCACAGAGACTTCTTTCCACATGTGCATGAGAGCTTCACCGCATGTGGTGTTGCAGATTTTGTTGGTCAAAAGTCGACAAGTTGGAATGATGAAATGATTATGCAATTCTATGCCACAGCCTCATTTCTATCCAGATGGAAAGATCACATGGATGATCAAGGCCAAAGATTCTCTTCAACTGTAGAAGAATGGGCAGAACGCTGAATGCTCCAAAGGCAGAGAGAGGATGATGTTGATGTCTATGGTATTCCCAAGAAGAACCATGAATCCATGAAGAATATGTACAAGGAGGTTCCACTAAGGATTTGGGAACTGAAGCTTGGCTCAGCAGTATCATCTCCCGTGCAGGTCTACCTACCACAAACACTATTTCGAGGCATACCTTGATGCCCAAGTCCGAGATCATCGCATGATCGAGGGTACTCTATCAACATGCTGCATATACTTGATGAGAAGGCACCTTTCAAGGTGATGGACTTGATAGTTGAGACCATCAAGAGGACTGCAATGACTGTAAGAGGTCGTGTGGATTTGCCCCGCATATTCAGATGCTTATCAATGCCAAGTTTGGCACGGGCACATACTTGTTGGATAGACCACACTTGCCACCGCAGCCCGAGCATGAGGACAATGATGTTGTGATGGATGAGGAGGACCCAACGTCGCTTGAAGGTCAAGCAAAGATTGAAGCTGCCAAGAAAGCCAAAGTGAGAAGGAAGCAAAGAAGCAGCAGCTAAACCCAAGAGTGTTGGAGAGCAGCTACTTGAAGCTACCCAGAGGATTGAACAACGCCTGCCAAGATTGTACAGCCTCAGAGAGCCTTGAGAGGATTGTTGAAGACAAGATCCATGCTCGATGTGAAGTCGATCAAGTGCAAGTAATCACAACAAGCTTGAGGCAGATATTGAGGAAGCAAAGAGGGAGAAGGAAGAGCTCATGCGTGAGATGCAGGATGACCTAGTCCAGATGCTTATGAACAGATCGCTCCGGTTCCCACAGACCCTCGATCACTGCTATTCCAAAGGATCGACACCAGACTACAGCCTCAAGACCTCCCACAGCTCCATCAGCTTGCTCCAGCTCCAGCTCCAAAGGACCACTCCTCCAAAGCTCCACGACATCACCAAGTCTTCGCCGATGCAGCCATCTCAACTCCATCAACCTGCATAGAGCCGCCAACAGAGTCCCCTAGTGACGCTTAGCTCTATGCCTTTTCGAACTTTTGGTAACTTGTTGCCAAAGGGGAGAAATTGTATAGATCATAGGACTTCGAGAGAGAGAGTGCTTTGTCTTTGCGCTTTTGCTCTTTTCGCTCATTTGCGGTCTTTTGAGATACTTTTGGTTTTTCGAGACATTCTGTGTTTGATACTACGCTTGATGCTCATTAATGAGTGCTTGGTCGCATTATGCCTTAATGTGTGCTTAATGCTTATCATATGCTATTCATATCTTGTATGACCATTTACTCATGTCTTGGTGATTGGGTGCATGCTATTCATTCTTATCATTTTGTGCGCCCACCAAGATGTATGTGACATGGAAGAGTGACCCATGATCCTAATCGATTGTGCATTTGCATTCAAACGCAAATCTTAAATAATGCACAAATTTAGGGGAGCTCTTGCTTATCACATACTTCTCAAAGCGATTTATATTATTCATTGATTATATCCTTTGTCGAAGTTTTGATCTATATGTTGTCATCAATTACCAAAAGGGGAGATTGAAAGTGCAACTAATCCCCGGTGGTTTTGGTAATTAATAACAACATATATATCATTGAACTAATAGTTTCTTGAGAATCATTTCGTAAAGTTCAAGTGATATGGGTATGGCAAGGACTCAAGAAGTGGACCCTCAAAATGCTAAGGCAAGCATTGGCAAAAGCTCAAGACTCCATTTTTGGTTTAGTGATCCAAGATCACATTGAGTCTATAGGAAAGCCAATACTATTAAAAGGGATGAGGTTATGATAATGATCCGTTGCTCAAAGTGCTTAGTGATACATCTCCTAAACTATCAAGAACTCTCACTTCCATAATACACTCATAAGTAATCTCGGTCCCACCGATTTCCTAAACTCACCACACCGAGATGAACCACCTCACCATATAGCCAAACCCTAGAAATCTCGGATTTTCCGATTCTCAACTCGGTCTCACCAAACTTGAGTTGCCAAGCTTCAGAACCTTCGTCATCAAATCGGTGTCACCGAGATGATGAAGTCGGTCCCACCGAGATTGGCAAGCCCTAGTCTTTGGAAGAATCGGACTAACCGAGATTGTATTTTCGGTCCCACCGAAAATCCCAACGCTCACATGATTTGAACTTTCGGTCTCACCGAGTTGTCAACTTCGGTCCGACCGAGATTGGTCAAATGTGTAACGGTTGGATTTTGTGTGGAGGCTATAAATACCCTCCACCCCTCTTCATTCGTGGAGAGAGCCATCGAAAGAACTACCACTCCTACCTTACATTTCGAGAAGAAAACTACCTACCCTTGTGTTGAGATCAAGTTGCTCCACTCCCACCATATGAAGCTTGATCTCTAGCCTTCCCAAGTTGCTTTCCACTCAATCCTTTCTTCCACCACAGCCAAATCAGTGAGGAGAGTTGAGTGTTGGGGAGATTATCATTTGAAGCACAAGAGCAAGGAGTTCATCATCATCAACACCATCTATTACCTTTTGGAGGGTGGTGCCTCCTAGATTGGTTAGGTGTCGCTTGGGAGCCTCCACGAGATGTGGAGTTGAACCAAGAAGTTTGTAAGGGCAAGGAGATCGCTTACTTCGTGAAGATCTACCCCGAGTAAGGCTAGCCTCCCGGGCGATGCCATGATGGCATAGACAAGGTTGCTTCTTCGTGGACCCTTCGTGGGTGGAGCCTCCGTGGACTCTCGCAGCTGCTACCTCCGTGGGTTGAAGTCTCCATCAACGTGGATTGACGATAGCACCACCTATCGGAACCACGAGAAAAATCTCCGTGTTCCAAATTGCGCTTGCTCTTCTCCACCTCTCTTTACTACATGTGCAATTTACTTTCCGCTGCCTATACTCTAGAATTGCATGTGTAGGGTGATACTTGACTTGATCATCATTGTGAACTTGCCAAAACTTGTCTTTATCAAAAGGCTGAATTTTTATATTGTCAAGTAGTCTAATCACCCCCTCTAGACATACTTTCGATCCTACGAAGCCTCAAAGAAGAAGCTCAAGGAAAAGCGGAAGCTCAACACAGCGGAAGACGCGCCCGGATAAGATGGAGCAAAGTGCTCAAAACCGCAGACAAACAAGGCAACAGCCACCAACCAAGAGCTACCCAAGCGCAAAGCTGCCCTGATTCGACGAAGAGGCCATAAAGCCTCCACCGTCAAATGGCTCCAGCCAGTCCATCTATGGACCCAAAAGGAAAGCCCAATAAGCAAAGGAACACGCAGTGTCCGACGATAGGCACGCATAAGTACAGGGGTGCCAAGACACCCACTATGCTTCACAGACGAGGTGCCGGAACATGAATTTCAGCAGGGTTTAAACCCATCAACATAGAAGCCTACGATGGAACAATGCACTCGGAGTCCGGATAGAAGACTATATATCGTGATATACATATGGCCAGAGGAGACGATCTCCACGCCATAAAATATCTACCCTCAAGCTCAAAGGGCCAGCTCGCCATTGGCTCAAAAGCCTCCCGTAAAACACTGCTGGAAGTTGGGAAGAGCTCGAGGAAGCGCTAGAGCAAATTTTCAAGGACTTATGTCCGCCTCCGGATGCATTTACCTAAGTCACATAACTCAACAGCCCGGAGAGCCAGCATGAAATTCGGGAACAGGTTCCTTACCAAAAGAACCAAATAGTCGATCGTCCTGGACGCCAAGCCTTAGCAGCTTTTAAGCACAATGTCCGAGACGAATGGCTCGCCAGACACCTCGGTCAAGAGAAACCAAGGACAATGACCGCGATTAATAAGCCTCATGACCCGCTTATGCTAGAGAGGACAGCTGGTTGGCAAGAAGCAAAGACCAGCGACCCAAGTACATCCGAGATAAGAGATGGAACGAAAATCACGCGCAGAAAAGATCAGCCGAACAAAGAGAAAAGCCCAAAGAGCACGGCAATCAACGCCGGATTTAAAAGCTCACTACCAATAATAAAGCTCAACCCATCAAGGACGAGAGCGATTTAACCGTCTAGCCTACACAAAACTCGGTCGGATTGTCAAATCCACAAGACTTCTAAGGACTACAAATCACACCCACAGGATTGTTGGGTTTTCAAACAGTCCGCCGACTAAACGCCGAACGCAAGGGCTCGACGCGCCAAGCAAAGAAGATAAACCCCGCCAGCAGGCACCGAAAACAAAAGACTTTCCCACAAGGGGTCAAAGCAGTAAACTCACTTCATGTGAGGACATGGAAAACAAAGGCGGCACTTTCTAAAAGAGCTCGCACGGTCCGCCTCAAGAAACCATAGAGATTGGATATCAAAACCAATCACTTTCGACCACCGGATTATTCCTAAAGTGTTCGAATGCTGGACGGACTTCGATATTGAATCCGATAATAGACGGACTATAATTCACAAACGCCCTAATGGACGGAGGCAGTGACTTAAACTCGCTATATTCAAACACAATCCATCGGATGGGGATAGACCCTACCAAAATTCGACACAGCCGCACTTCCTT
Source organism: Aegilops speltoides (assembly GCA_021437245.1). Classification (NCBI taxonomy): domain Eukaryota; kingdom Viridiplantae; phylum Streptophyta; class Magnoliopsida; order Poales; family Poaceae; genus Aegilops; species Aegilops speltoides. The sequence goes on along the minus strand of CM038142.1, from coordinate 420,029,318 downwards.
CAAAGGAGTTACGCCAGGGCCTTACGCCAAGTGCATGTGCTCGATATTACTCAAGTCGTGTTCGATCACCGAGCAATTTCCGACGAGAAAAGTTAATTTTCCATATCGCCCCATTTAAAAGTGAACATCAAGCACTATTAGGACGAAGGCTTTTGTCCGCTTCAATGCCATACCGCATTACGCTGCCTCTCACACTTAAGATGCCCGTCCACATGGCACCATTTCAAAGGCGAGGGTCACTTAAAGACCCCGGATACGGATAGATGAATCCGACTCAAGCAAGTTAGGGGCTCCCTAGCCGCATACCCTTTCACAAGGGCTGCGCAAGACAACTAACATCGGTTTCATATAAACCTAGCCTTAATTATTTACGCTTATCATTTTGCATTATTTTCGCACTAACTGTTTTTGAAATGTTCCTCTCTTTTCTACAGATGAGCAACGTATGCATCTGGCCCGGGATCACGGCACAACGGAGACACAAAGCAGACGCGCAAGAGGGACCCGCCGCAAGGATTCTTTTCAGATTAAGACCCTACGAGACCTTTTTATTATCGCCTCTTGTTGTAAATCGGCCTCGCTTTCTTCCTATAGCCAAGGCGGAGCCCGACGATTTGGCATTGGCCGCGGCTGAAGACAATGCCCGCATTCTGGACACAAGGGGCTTAGGTATAATTCGCTTGTTATCATAAAGTCCTAACACCTCGTGGATTGTTCGCGCCTCAAGTTGGGCACTATATGCATCAGCTCCGAATCATGTCTTTGGTCAAATGTTGGGTTTGCCCGCCTCGTGTTTTGCTGCCTTACGCTCAGATCACCCGCTAACGCGCACCAGGAGAACTATCGCGACAGCTCCCCGCCGGCCGGGCGAGCACCTCAAGAGAGAAAGCCAAAATCGATCGCATGATATAGCGAGAGTCCGTCACCACTTGATCGACCACCGAATGTTTAGAATTTCGCTGACGAAGGGCCGCTTCCGTCAGCACATACGCACTCGAATCCGAGATGTGCGGTGCCATTAGGGCTATATCGTAGCCCCACCTCGAGCTCCATTGGCTAAGTGAAAGAGATAAAGCATTATAGTCCGGATTGCCTCGCTTCGCTACGCTACCACCTCCTTATAACAGACCGAGACGCCGGATTAAAGTGTGAAAAGCGCTTATTTTATGAACACCCAAAGACTTTGTGCAAGGGGTCAAGTCAAGATCGCATCTTTCAAAGTTATACACAAGTATACTTAAACGATTCTACAGGAGAAGTATTACTACTTGGAAGCACAAGTATAAAAAGCCTTCATAGTATAATCATTCATAAACAAGTTAATGCGCTCAATTGAACGTTACATTCTTGAACACCGCGATTTATTATACGAAAGGCCGCAAGATAACTTCCCGAAATAATGTTCGGCAGAAGCCGTTCCCATCCGAACCCTGGCAGCAACAGCTGTGGCATCCATCTCCGGACATCGCGCTTTACACGGGCCGAGCCATCCGCGCCGATGCAAGCCGACCGCTTATCTCTTGATATGCGGCACCGCCCCAAGGAACTGCTGCAGAGAGGCCAAAATAGCTTGCCGCTTTGACTCTCTCGCCACACATGGGCCACGATGTCACCATAGCCAGCCCGACAGTCTATTCAGTTCGCCCATTCGACAAGTCGTCTGACAGAGGAAGAGGGCGATCCGGACCGTGGAATTGAGTCCAATATAACTCTTCCACCTCGTGATCCCCCGGCTCCGGAAGTGCTTAACGGCGCCACAAGACTCGCAGCCAAGTCCATGTAAGGATCCTCCGAACTCCACCGCTTCAAATTGGGCATACGGCATCCATAAACCGGCGACGATAATAAACGGCTTGCCACCGTGATTTCTCCGGCTTGGCGCAGCTCCTCCTTCATAGCCCGATTGCAAAGCGGGCATCCTTGGTCTCGGCGGTGGCCTTCTTTCAGTCTTCCCGCCCGATAGGGCGCCTTTTCAAGAGCCTCGCTACGGTCGGTAGCATCCTTTAATTTCTTGGCCAATTGCCACCTCCGCCTCGCTTAGGGCAAGGCGCAACCTTTTCGCCTTCAACTCCTCGCCGCCTCTAGCGGCAGTCAGATCACTCCTTCGGCTTGCTCCTTGGTTTGTGCAAGCTCGACCAAGTCTCCATAGCAGCAAAGACTATCTCAGATAAACAGCATATAACTTATCGAGGAGGGCTTTAACCCACTCAATAAAGCGGCTATGGAGAATTTATTTACCTTTGCGACTCGTCAAGTCGCCGATTGACAAGTGCTATGTCAAGATTCGCCATGTCCAGCTGCCGACTTAGTTCGGCAACCGATCAGTCCGCTGGCCTCGACTATCCGCCACCGCGCGTAACGGCGATATTTATTACCCGAGATATTTAGATTTTTGATCCTCAAGACGCTGTCGCCTTCGACAACCTACCGAGTCTCGTGGGCTACTATCTATACAGGGCGATTTTTATATGCACAACTGTTATAAAAACAAAGGGTACGCTTATTTTCGCAGATACCTCAAATCCCGCCAAGAAGCTCATGGCAAGATCACGAACCGCTTTCAGCGGATTTAAATCCTTCCAATCACCATACGCATTAGCGCACGGTGATCTTCAAATGGACGCCTCTCAAGCAAACTCTTCAGCCTCCCGCCGGACTCGTGGGTGTTGAACTCTTTGACCCTCCGACTGGGACGCCTCCGTGATTTACATTTCGCTCGCCGCCTCATCTCGGCGGCGTGGCGATGGAGGCGACGCTTTCATCATCTCCGAAGAAGATCCCCGAGGACGAACTCATTCGAGACGGCCGCAGATCCGAATCGCGATATAAATATTTCGTTACCTCATGTAGCATAAACGAAGGTACTTTATTAAACTTCCTCTTTCATACTCACGGCTCGTTGAGGGCTGGTCTGGCGATGATTGCACGTCCGATTCTCTCCGGACGCCGGACTTCGGTGGGGATTTCTTCCCACGCTTAGGGGCTGGGACCTCCGGATCTTCGGAGGCGGTCCTCTTCTCTCCTCAAGGAGAGATCCTGGTTCCTCCTCTTCGCCGCCTTTGGACGAAGTATTAGCCTTTATCTCCCTGCCGCCTCTCGGGGGCGAACCTCCAACATTCGACCAGACGGGCTCCAAGGCGGGTCTTTGGGAGGGGCCGACACCTTATCAGCTTTTGATCGCGCCACCCATTCCCGTAAAAGAACAAAGGGTAAGGAGACGATCTCTTGAAGGCATACAAAACAGATGTCCGGCTTTGAGCTATTTACCCGAGTATCCGGACGATCGCGCATAGACCTCAAGGCCTCGGCCGAATCCGACACGCCACTTGCGGTCCGAAGAACAGCTTGTACATCTCCAAGGGTGTCGCACCCATGAAATGCTGGAGGATACGAGGTCCTCCGGATTGAACTCCCATAAACGGAGGGGACGACGCTTGCAGGTGGTAGGAGGTGCCTAGTTAGCATGACTTGCATCACCTTGACCAGATCGATCTCCCTTGTTCGGAGGTCCCGAACTGCCTCAGAAGGCGGACACGCCCCTGACGGCCCCCGCTTGAGCCCTTGGTCGACCCATGACATCGCTTGTCGTGGAGGTCCCGGCGGAAGGAGGGCGGCGGCTTCGCTTGTCGCCCTTGAGCGTGATGTAGAACCACCTCGCTGCCACAATCCCTGCTCCTCTTGAAGGAACCTTCGAGCCACGGGCATCGACCTTCTTGCTTATGGTCGCCCGCCACACTCCACTGACGCCCCGATCATCTTCGCCCACCTTGAATGTTTTCAGCCACAGTCAAGTGGGGATGACGCGGAGGAAGGCTTCGCAGACAATAATGAATGCGGAGATATGGAGGATGGACTCGGAGCCAAGTCGTGGAAGTCCAGCCCAGAAGAACAGAAGCCCTCACGAAAGGATCCGCTGGAAGCCTAATCCTCGACGGAGGTGAGATGCGAAAACGACGATTCGCCGGGCTCGGGTTGGCACGACCTGCCCAGGCAGGCAACCCAGCGAGACTTCAGTAGGCTGTGTACTTGGCCTCACGCAACTTCAATATGTCCTCCTCCGTGACGGAGGAGGGCATCCACCGCCTGGAGGTCGGAGCCGACATTGCTGTGGATCCGGCGCCGAGGTCAAGCTCTTGGTGTTGGAACCGAGAGCAGAGGAAAGATTCGATGCGAGGTTGAAAGGCAAGGACAGGCCTTGGTCCTCTTATAAAGGGAAATAATACCAAGGACCGCCCCTGCGGACCGCTTGAGATTCTCCTTCGATAGAGGAGGCGGCGACGGGAACGGTTGGGTTACCCACGCACGTATTGATGAGGATCCCGAATAAAAGGGAACACGATCTCGCTCGACAGACGTGCTAAGGAAACCGCTTCGCTAAACGCGGCCGAGGCGGAACAATAAAACGATTCAAACGAGGGCTTGGCTGCGGTGACATCACGCCGCGAATACGTCGCCAGATTGATTAAGTGTATGTTTTATTCTCTCTACGCTGGAATGTGGAAATTATTTTGCGAGCCGACACTATCCCGGTGTTCATTATCTTCTTCGGACTATTCAAGGAGGAACCCGCTTGCAATGCCGAACATTATGCACGCTGGACTTATCGTCATTGAAGACCTGGTTCAGGGCTACCGAGGAGTCCCGACTAGGGGTGTCCGGATAGCCGGACTATCGATATCCGCGGACTCCCAAACTACGTAAGATAGAAGATTGAA